>OX104044.1:6001537-7201537 GCA_944470415.2 Schistosoma rodhaini
GTGCAAAATCGTATGACAAATTATTGAAGTGTCATTAGTTCATTTAATAATAGTAATAATAAGATGTTCTGTGTGAAATGTAAAACCTTCTATATTCACTCCTCATGCAATTCTATTTCAATAACTGAGGAGTTTGTAATCTAAGTTGGATAGTGTCTGGCAGTGGGATCCAGGACAAGGCGCTGTTCGTCCTATTTGGGACTCGTCATATGGATGGACCTGCATCTCAGGGTTGATGTTCACCACAGCAGCCGAACACAGTACCTTTCGCATCAAACACCCTCGCGTTATCCACTCAGTTACTGAGTCCTGATGGCCACTTGCTTGTGCAATGATGTGAAGTTTAAATTCACGTAGTATTGTTTGTTCGAATCTTCCCATTGATGTTTTTAGGACTGCAACTGGTCAGTTCCCACTGCAAGCCACTATCCATCTTAGCTTACAATACTTGTGAATTAAGGCTATATGCTAATTAGAGACTGACCAATTGTAGTTCTAAACATCAAATGGAAAGATTTCGATAAACAATACTAAATGAACTGAGAAGTTTGTTCAATAATAGTTTGGTTAGTCTTGTATGTAAGTGGTTATTCAGCTAACGTCTTTGTTCAATTGAAAAGTGAAATTCAAAAAAACAGAAACTATGGTATAATGTACTAAGTTCCATTTATTTCTTCTATTGAATGACGGATTTAGGAAAGGTATATTACTCAACCATTAATAACATTCGTCAATTATATTCTGTGAAGTCTAATTACTTTATTGTTATTATTATGACTGCAGTTCATCCAACGTCGATGTACATTAGAATTGATTTGATACGATTATAAACTTGTGATGAGATTTCCGAAATTTTCATAAACTGTAATTCCGATTTGATCTTACACCATTGAAGTAGTTTGCTAGTTTGTTGAAAACCATGTGAAGAATTGTTGAAATATTTCACTGAAATGTTTATCAAAAAATGATTTCTTTGAGATAAGATGATGGTTGGATGTGGTCAACAGAAAAAAACCCTGGACCCGGGTTTCGTGCCACCTGGCACTCGTCAGCGAGGTGTACATGTAATCTTGAGGGAACTGATGCTGTTTGTCGGATTCGATCCCGTGTCACTGAGCTTCACAATCAGAGACGTTACCACTGAGCTACTCGGGGCGCGACCGACCTCCTGTAGGACTGAGAAGTATTCACGATAGCATTCGATCAGCACTAAGAAGGACTTGACACACATGATATTGATCACCACCTGGTGATCAATGAATTGTGAATGATTTCTTTATATTTAGAGTTTTCACTGTCGTTTATATATTCTGAAATGAATATCTCATTCACTGAACTGATGATGTGATCTCATATTTTACAGGTGGTCTCATGGAAAACTTAAAGACAAGGGTTTAATTTACGAAACAAACTCACAACAAATGAACAATAATAATAATAATAATAATAATAATAATAATAATAATAATAATAATAATAATAAAGAGAATGAGAAAGTCAAATCGAGTTGTCCATTTTCTGGTCAAAATTATACTGACAACATGGATCGACGGAAATGCATTGGAGCAAGTGCAGCACAGTCAATAACGATTCAAACATGTGATGCATTTTTCCAGATAAAACATCATCCTGGTAAGTAATCCATTCTACCCTGAAACCCTCTTCAATTTCTAACTTTATTATTTCATTATGTATTCTACACGATTACTATCTGTGTGTTGGGAACAAAAGAGTATGTGAAGCTGTGGAAAGGAAGTATTTCATAATGAAAGACTGTGATAATTTCAATGTTAATGATAAATTCGATATATGTGTTTAGAATGAAGATATGAGAGTTTTACTAATTTTTTCACCCAAGAACTGACTATTACGGTTGTTTGCATGGCCTACAGCTTAAATCTTCGGTGAACCGTTTAATGAGATAACGTGATCTGATGGAGCTTCCCATAAAACGCAATTTTACATGGTTCTGTCTTACATTAAATTCCTGGATAAAGTCGGGATCACACAGTGCAAGTTATATAATAATTGAGTATGTCATCAACTGTGAAGGAGGTACAATCATATATTGTTCAATGGAATTCGGCAGGAGTCCTACTACTTTAACGTTATTTGAAGGTATAAAAAATAAGTATCAATAAATTAGCAAAAAGAAGCGATGCGTGCTTACAAAATTTCCTTTCATATGCTTTATAGTTTAATACTTACTCTGTTACGCCTCGTAGAGGAACATGGGCGATTCCCTAGTATTCTACATCAAATTGTGTTATGTATGTCCTATCCACTTGCAACGTCTTTTACTAATCTCCTCTTGAGCTCGAAGCTGGTTTTTTCTCTCCAAATTAGACTGTTGCTGATGGTATCCGGTCAATGAACATTGAGAATCACGTGAAGACAATCGTTTTGACATACTTGTTCGTTCTTGATGATGGTTACTATGTCTTCCACATATTTCTGTTTGTCAGCTTGCTTGTTTGCTTCAGTGTATTCAGCTTGTACCTTGATTTTCTCTGTTCTTATTCGGCTATAGTCAGTTCCTGTCTGTTTCTTCTTCTTCCTTTCTTAAATCGTGCCTAGGATTTCGATAGAGAATCATTAGTTATGATGATGCATGTTGAGGAGCAGAACATTCTGACACGTTGAAGTTATTGCTTCTCTGGTTCCTTTACTGTTATCCTCCATAGTAGTTCCTTCTTCTTTGAGTAGACCATTTAAGACTTGGAATTTAACGTTGAGAGTTATCTTGAACTCGTTAAAATTGTTAAAGTCTTGAAGGAAGGCTATATTGAATCATTGTAATTCTGTTTCCTAATTTGTCCAATGTTTCTCTAGCTTCAGTTTAGTCTGGAGTGATCTGAAGCTATGTCAACTCGTCTCTTGGTTCTCATATCTTCCATGATATCTTCATATCTGGTGTTCCGACCTTCGTGTTTAGATCCCCCATCAGGATGGTTAGGTCATTTCCTGAACACTTCTCTATGATCGATTGCAGCCTCTGGTAGAATTGATCTTGATCGTCGTCACCGTTGTCATTGTTATGTGCATAAAATCAGATTACATTAATTGTAATTTACTCCTTCTTTCTTTTGAATGATGCATTGATGATCCTGCATCCATGAGACTCTCATTCTATAAGTGCTTATATGGACATCGTCAGATAAATCCTCTGAATATGTGGAGCATTTTCCTCTTCGTGACTAAAGTACAGAAGTATCTCTCCCAAATCTATCCTTTTCTATTCAGTTTGGGTCCGATGGGATTCAGTTTCTCTGAACACAACCAAGTTGCATCTCTTCATTTCCGTAACTATTTGATTGGTCATCCAAGTCTTCCATATTGTCCGGATCAATTTCATGTACCTATATTAATCGATGTTCTATTTGGAAGAGGCATCATCCATGGCTTTCATCATGAGGTATCACATTTCTTCTGAGTGAAAAACCTTCAATTTGTAGGTCAGAGTTTGAAAGGTTTTATTTGTTTATTCTGGTTAGAGTTTTTTTCTCAACTTTGCATTCTACGAAATAGGGATTCTGACCCCATATACAACCCTCCTCATTTACACAATCTTGAGACTGATAGTAACCCTAGAAGAGCTATAAGAGGAATTCAGTAAAGTAAAAATAATGACTAGCTGAATACACAACTATGAGAAAAATCTTTTCTATGAATATATATATATTTTCTACCCTAATCAATGGAATAATTGGTGTAGACATCTATCTTACATCATCCAATCATGATTATCATCTACTATGAATCAAATACCTCTCTATTTATATTGATTTTATTTTTCAAGAGGATGAAAAACTCTTCCGTAATATGCAGACTTATATGATAAGAGAACATCGACAGTTTATTCACGATCTAGCAATGCATAGTCGAATCCGTTCTATAGGTAAGTTTTAATGATTAATTAAAGGAAATGTTGCTTTATGATACATAGTTTGCACTTATATCTTATATTGAAACTAGTTCAATATATTATCCTATTAGAAAGAACCTGGTGTTTGATAATTTCAATATGTCGTCAATAATTCAGTTAGTATTGTTTGTTTGAATCTTCTCATCGATGTGTTAGGACTGAAACTGGTCAGTCTCTAATTGGCATATGTGCATACTGTGCGTATTGCCTTGATATAGCCTTAATTCACAAGCATGGTAAGCAAAGATGCTAAGTGAATTTAAACTTTACCCCATTGCATAAGCAAGTGGCTATCAGGACTCAGTGGCCGAGTGGATAACGCGATGACGTTTGAAGCGAAAGGTACTGAGTTGGAGTTCCAGAGTGAACATCAATTCAGATGAAGGTAGATACATATGACGAGTCCCAGATATGACGAAGTAACGCGTGTCGTGGATTCCACTGCTAGCCACTATCCATCTTTGCCTATCATGTCTTCAATAATATTTTGTCTCCAATGTTGAATGACACTGAGTTCAATCTCTATTGCAGTAGACATTCCGATCAATTTATGAGTGCTATACAGGTGAATTCTTATTAAGAAACACTATAAGAGATTAGAAATTATAATAGATTGATTTTGAAGAAAGAGGGTTGGTTTTAGGCAAGAAAAAACCCCTCAACTGTATAATAAATCAAATTGTATCAGTAATCAATTAGAAATCATACGAAGGAGTGAAATAGATTTATCCACTACACATTGATAGTGTGCGGTTCAATCAGTGAAAGACATTTCATGTTTTTTACATAATTACACATTGATATGGCGTTGGATTCCTCACGTCTGTTAAAAGTGAGTAATGGATCTCTTTAGTCTTTCATAGACTAATTTTAGATCTAGTTCAAAGCTCATGATTGATAAACTAATAGATATACTAAACCAATAATAAACTGTGGTTTTCGCATTACACATACAACACATCCCACGAGATTCCAACACTCGGTAGACTATCAATCGATTTTGTATTCTATCTTCACTTATAGTTACTTAAATAGTGTTTAATCTATTGTTCGTATACAAATTAGAAGTGGAGAATCAAGATTTTGGTTATCGTTCGGTAATCAACCAGTGTAAATATTCCAATCATACAGGTGATCAGTTTCAACCCTTATGTTTTAGTAGTAACGTCTCATGTGGTGAAAGTAAGTGATCAGGTTCAAACACAAATGGAGATCCAGTTCTCTGAAAAATGCTTTGCTGATGAGTGCTAACCTAAATCCAGAGTTTCCTGTTTAATACCTTTAACCAACAAAGACTTAAAGTTTCACTGAGTATGCAAAATGCTGAATATTCGTCATTTGCTTTTTAATGTTCTCATTGTATCTTAGTGACCAAAAAAATCAACTGAATTTCTTTCAACCTAACACTTCTCAGATCCTACGAAATCGCTTCTATTCACTTAAACTTTTAAGAAGTATAAGACTAAGAATATATATACTAGTAATTTGCAAAGCTTTACTCAAGCTCATTGAATGAAAGTATTCATACTACCTTCATATAAGTGTGCTAATTTATTTAAGAACTATATCTATTCTCGAGTTAACATCGGAAAGTGGCTTCACTAACAGATATATCTACTTTGACTAATATTAGTAAATAAAGCGCGATTCACCATAGTTATTCTTAATTCACAATGACTGATGTTTTCTCAATCTTGTAAAGAGTCAGTTTCATGCATCCACCATAATCGGAACTTCAAATGCTTTTACTAGTCATCATGTTTCTGATTACATAGATGAGTGTTATTGATTTTCCTCAAACAGGACATTGGATCTATTGAATGATAACAAATTGATGTAAACTTATTTTCTTATGAGAAAGACGTCAGTTAGATTACTATCGAGTACCTACCATAAACCATTAAAGTGAAGTATACGACTTAAATATAGATTCTTTATTCAATAAAGGTTCTACATTAAAATGAAATGTAGTTTTTGTAATTAATTTTCTTAGTTGAAATCATGAGTCAGTCGAAGCTAGAGCACCGTGAGAAACCTGGAAGCACTGGACGGCCGTTTCGTTCTATTATGGGACTCCTCAGTGGCAGTGCGCATCCACGATCCCGCCTAACGAGCGAGATTCGAACCCAGGATCTAACAGTCTCGAGCCAGAGCACTTAACCGATAGACCACTGAGTCTATTATATTCAGTGTTTAAATATACCACTGAAATGTTTTTGAAATTTTGAAATGAGATAAGTAGATGATGGTGATCAATGAATGTAGTTTATATATATTGAACATTGAGTAAAGTTTACAAGAAGCAGTATTAAGATTTGAATTCGGTAACTATGTGTTTTTGCTATGAAATTTGAATGATTCGATACAAGTCATGATACAAACTTCTGGTAGGAGGTTGATTGAGCAGAAAGAGTCAGCTTGTCTGTTCTTTCAGTTTAGATTAGGTGTTTTGTGTTTTTGAATTAACTCTGTTTAACTAGTTGCCACAACAGTCTCTTTTTATACCATGATCATACTTCATCAAATCACTTTTAACTCAAATGTAACTTCATTTTATAGCTAGTGAAAGCAAATCTTCTCGTATGAGAACAGCCTATAATCAATGTCTACAATCATTGTGGAATTTTCGAAATGCTCACATATCATTAGTTAAAAGGTAACTATAGATTCAATGTTAGTTTATTTGAAACATAATAATTATTCTTATTAGATTCATTATACAACCATCACAGAGTGCTGAGGCTAAAATAAAACAACTTGATATTAAAGGAACAGGTGGTCAATGTAAGTTGTTTTGTCCTATCCATTTCTATTATGATTGGAATTATGAATGAATTAATGTTAAACCATGATTGAAAACCTGAGAGTTCTGGATGACCGTTTCGTTCTAGTATGTGACTTCTGAGCAGTGAACATCCATGATCATGCTTGTGGGATTCGAATAAAGTATCTTTGGTTTTGTATGTAGGATCGTGAAAGTTCATTGCTCAGGAGTCCTATACTGTGACGAAAAGGCCATCCAGTACTCATAGGTTTTCAATAGAGGTGTCACGTTCATCCATTCATGATCACAATCAAAAATCAATAATCTCCACAACCCTTTATTGACATTTTCTATTTGTATACAATTTTAGGTTTAAATGTCTTTCTTCAACGTGTACGAGATGCATCACTCTCTGCATCTTTGGATTAATTGAATTTGCTTTGAAATAATATCAGTTTATACAAAACAGTAATTTTTTTTTGTTCTATGAAAATATTAATTCAAATATACATGATATTTTATTAATCCTGTCTTCTTCAGTAACATTCGAAATGAACGGTAGATATATTGAGGCTTGAACAGTACTGTAGTTTCTAGTGTTAACTTAGGAGATAATCTCATTGCTTTCTGTCAGTAATAGGTTGCTTCCTAATGTCTAACATCGAGATGTACTTTTGTCTACTTTCCAATGAAAGAATATATTGCTCTGTGTTCCACGATTTCATAAGCAGGGTTCGCACATGGAGGATAATCGTTTTGTGTATAGACACAATAGACATTCAGGACTTGGCAGCGTTTTTGTCTGTAACACCATTCTAATAGAACAATCCCGAACTCAGTCGAACTAGAAGTCAAGAAATGAAGGAGTTTGAAGATATATCAAGGATGTAATCGGTATGTCGGTAGGTATTATTCAGTCTAGAAATACCATATATATTCAGGGTTTGACAACGCTTTTGTGGGTTGCAACTTTATGTTCGGAAAATATTAACTTAGACAAATCAGAAGTCAGGAATGAAGGAGTTCAATGGTATTGTTGGCGGAGTTGTCAATATGTTGACAAGCGTGTGATCTAGTCTGGCTAGTTGTTGGGAGGAATGTTTAGGATGGCGTACACAATAGTGATCTGACGAGGACGAGTGACTGAGCATCTTTGGTTAGGAAGTGTTGAGTAAAACTAATGAGTTCAGAATCAATGTCGAAGACTTACAGAATTAGTTTTTAGTGGGGGGGTCATTATTCACCTTTATTTGTACTCACATACTTAATTTTCCTTTCAGATATTCAGTAAGGCTGATTGATTTCAATATAAATTCAGGATGCAACAGTTCCTTGATATCAAAATCTATGGAGATTATCAAGTACTGAAATGTTTTATCACTCAGATGTCCAGGTTTACTCAAGATGATAATATTTTATTGGGATTAAGGGAAGTAAATGGAATCTCATTTTTTTAAGTATCTGCCATTAAACTGTCATCAAAATTCCTTGGCATTGCACAGGAATCGCGTGTGGTAAGATAATTCATTAAATGACTTTACACTGAATGATAAAGACTATGATTTAAAACCACTCAAATACATGATCCTGTTTGTCTTAGAAGCAAAAAACAACCGTGTAAAATCTAAACCCGTGTCAAAATGATCTGTCGTGCTGGAGGTGCCGAAACCTTTTAGGGTTGGTCACATGATGTTGAGTTGTTTATCGTGTCTACTCAGA
The DNA here is from genome assembly GCA_944470415.2 of Schistosoma rodhaini. Classification (NCBI taxonomy): domain Eukaryota; kingdom Metazoa; phylum Platyhelminthes; class Trematoda; order Strigeidida; family Schistosomatidae; genus Schistosoma; species Schistosoma rodhaini. The sequence goes on from OX104044.1 coordinate 6,009,946, forward strand.
ATATTCACTGGTTAACGCATCGCTAGAAACTTACTTCAAAACCAGCCGGATGGATCCAGTACAAGTTTATTTCGTCCTGAATTGGATAATATGTATAAGATGCTTACTTACTTGCTTACTTACCTAGCTACGTACTTACTCCTGTTACTCTCAATATACCATAAGCCGCCGACCAGCATTCTCTAACCCACTCTGTCCTGGACCTTCCATTCTACTTCTATCCACTTCTGTTCATTCTTCTCATGTCTGTCTCAATTTCTCGGCGTAATGTGTTCTTTTGTTTTCCTCCTTTGCTTTGACCTTCAGGATTCCATGTGGGGGCTTGCCTTTTGACGCAGTTGGGTGATTTCCTCAATGTGTGTCCTATCCTTTTCCAGCGCTTCTTCCTGATTTCTTCCTCCACCGGAATCTGGTTTGTTGTCTCCCATAGTAGGTTGTTGCTGATAGTGTCTGGCCAACAGATCCGAATTATCTTGCGTAGACAACTGTTAATAAACACCTGTATCTTCTGGATAATCGCTTTCGTAGTTCTCCGAGATTCTGTCCCGTATGGTAAAACTGTCTTGACACTTGTATTGAAAATTTTAATGTTGGTGTTGGTTGACAATTGTTCTGAGTTCTAGATGTTCTTCAAATGAAGATCTTCTGCTCTTGCTTCGCCTATCCGCGTCTTCTGCATCAGGTTCATAGATTATACTGCCCAGATATGTAAAGGTTTATACGTCCTCAAAAGCTTCTCCGTGAAGCCTGATTCGATTGTTGCATGTTGTATTATATCGGCGAGTCATGAGACCTACTGCTGCTGAGGCTGCTGCTACACAGGTCGTTTTCTCCTGCATTTGTTGTTGCGTTTGTGATAGAAGAGCCAGATGATCTGGGAAGTCTAAATCGTCAAACTGCATCCTGTCTGTCCACTGTATCCCGTGCTTTCCTCCAGATGTTGAGGTGTTCATGATCCAGTCAATCTCTAGGAGAAAGAGAAAGGGTGAGAGTAAGCGACCTCGCCTGACACGGTCTTTATCTCGAATGAATCTGTCAACTGTCCTCCATGCAAGATTTTGCATTTTACTAGACCATAGGAATTCCGTATGATATTGACTGTCTTCTCAGGCATGCCATAGTATCAAAGAAGTTTCTATAACATTCTTCTGCCGACACTGTCAAAAGCCTTCTCATAATCAAAGGGGTTTATGCATAGTGACAGGTTCCACTAAACTGTTTGTTTGACGATGATCCGTAGTGTCGCGATTGGACCTGTGCACGACCGATCCTTAAAGATTCCAGCCTGTTGGTCTGGAAGCTATATCAGATACTACATAGTTAATATCTACTGCTAGACTAATCCTAGATGTAAGAGGTGCATAGTCACAACGATGACTAAGTGGTAGGTCAGATATTCTCAAATCTTTTTTTCAATCAAGATTCAATAAATAGAGTGATTCATTGATGATGTGGCATTTAGATTTATTGATTTAATGATTAAATTGAATAACACGCTTGGTACACTGAATGAGTTTGATTAGATCATCTAATTCATTCGTTTTGCAATCTGTCGTAGGATGAATACTTAGCCGACTAAGTTTGCGTCTGGTTTTTCAGTAAATCAACATAGCTTCATAGACAGTGTCCAATGTCAGTATAATAATGCTATCATTAATCCTGATAGATATATGTTTACTTGAAAATGAGAACTGGACGACCGTCTCGTCCTATTGTGGGACTCCTCAGCAGTGCGCATCCATGAACTCGCCTCACGAGATTCGAACCCAGGACCTACCAGTCTCGCGCCAGTGCACTTAACCGATAGATCACTGAGTCGGCATCTATGGTGTTAATGCCTAACTTCAACCAATTCACGAAGTTGAGCAACCGTTCTCCAATTGTCTGATAAATCCAATTCAACTACAAAAAGATCTAGTTCTGGTGTTATTCCAATATTATTGTGGCGTGCATCTTGTATGCGAACAGATATTATTAGTATGGGGCGGGAATTCAAAGTGAAATGATTACCAGAAGTAAAGTGAAATGAGGAAAAGAGGAAAGGAAATGAAGAGCAATCGAAATAATAATGTGATCGTAAGAATAATGAAGTATGTAAAGGACAACTGAAGAAAGAAATGTGAATGATGAATTTCATGTATGATGTTTATATTTTACAATGTCATTGTTTGATGTTGCATTCAACACTAAATTGATTTACATCACCTGAGTGTTCGTCTACAAAAGTACGATTACTTGTTCAGCCCAGTTTTGATGGCTCAGTTCTATTATACTTTGGTTGTTTGTTACTATGTATTAGCTAATTAATTCAATCACTTAAATATATATTCAAAGACATTTGTATTCTAGTTCTCAGATGATTCATTTCTCATTGATCATCGAGTATAAAGATAAAGAAAATAACAGCTTATCGACAGTATTGATGCTGCTCCTCGATGCTTTTTCGATTCACGTGAGAAACCATATGTTGATACTGTGTTCAACCGAGAAATACTATTACAAGTAATATCAAACTCACACTAAAGCCAAATGGTTAACTTGCAATTTCAAAAAAATGTAAATCATGAAAACAGCAGTGGTATTTTTTTATATCCAAACGCTTTATTGTTCTTTGGTTCTATTCACAAGTATGTTAAACCTAATCTACTTTCCTTTCTTTTGACGCGTCTTCATTCTTTTAGCTCTATATATCCTCTTTTTACACTTTATTAGCATTTCTCGTAATTCTCCTAAAAGCATTTCAATAGCACTCATGTCATAATCAGACGAGCATTTAATACATTAGGACTTTTGATACTATCTTTTATTCTTTACATTTATTACTCACTTACCTACTCCTGTTACTCCCAATGGAGCATAACCCGCAGACAAGCATGCTCCAACAGACTCTGACCTGGGTCTTCCTTTCTATTTCTATTCAATTTTTGTTCATTCTTCTCATGTCTGTCTCCATTTCTCGAAGTAATGTGTTCTTTGGTCTTCCTCTTCTTCTTTAACCTTCAGGATTCCATGTGAGGGCTTATCTTGTGATGCAGTTGGGTCGTTTCCTCAATGTGTATTCTATCTTCTTCCAGGGTTTCTTCGTGATTTCTTCCTCCAATGGAATCTGGTTTGTCCCCTCCTACAGTGGAATGTTACTGATAGCTTTACATTTATATTGTATATTTATTAAATTACTGAATAATTGTGTTTCTAAGTTCCATTTATACTCTTAGATTTCATCTTAATTATTAATTATAATCATACAACTTCTGAATTCCTCATCGCTGTTAACTAACTATACAACATTTCTTCCTCTCTTTATATGATTTTGTGTAAAGTATGCTTTCATAACCGAAAATTGTTATGATCTCACAATTATTGCACCTAAAAGAATGATTTGTTGACATGGATAAACTACACAACGTCCGAACTACGAATTTATGTGCGCCACCATTAAACACATGATTGGACCAGAAAGTGGGCATACTTTATCGATCAATAGGTGTTATGATTTATCAGAACTCCAATTTCGTATTACCTTTGGTAGATAAAATGAATAAATTGTTATAGCTATAGACACTAGCGACAGCCGTGTTAGTTTATGTATAGTTTAACATACTTACTGTTATATCGTGTGCGCTCGTAATATATAACGTATGAGTGCCCAATTTAATATATGAACGCCAATTTAGAGAGGAGTGGATTTATTGATCGGACGCAAATGATACTTGAAATCGTACGAGCAGTCTTGGGTGCTATTCGGTCCTTCCTATCTGCCTAGCCCAGCCCGTTAAGTTCAGAACACAAATAACAGCCTCGGTAATATGAATCATTATTTACAAACATACTGGGTTTTTATACAAACCAAAGTAATCAATAAACTGATTATAACTCAAGAATCGTATGATAATAAATCAAAGATCAAAATAAAGCTAATGATAAGAGAAATACGAATATGAATAGTTTAGTTACGTAATAATTGTACAATAGGGAATAGGCATATTACATTGATCCATAAATAGACCTAAAGTTACCATTCGTAATTCACCGGGGGATATAACACTTGCTCACTCGTAAATGTACTGGTATTTCTTTTGAACAAGCATTTTGTTCCTTAGCTCGAAAACCAAATACAGAACCATGAGTTCTGCGACTTGTATAACGCATGTGATCAAGCAATATGGTTTTGATTTCACTTTAGTTTAATCAATCCATTGAAAAGTCCTCTAATGTCCCAAATATGTATTATTAACTTCATGGAAAATACTAATTCTTACTTAAAAACTATCTTCTTGAGGATTACATACTTAACGCTATTGATCTTTGGTGTATTTGTAAATGACGATAATCAAAACATTTGTGATTCAGAATGTCACAAATGAAGAGATATTTATTGATCTGTTAGGTACAGTAGAGTGTTTTAGAAAACTCCCATCGGTCATCTAAAATAAAGCAGTCATAATGACTTGCTAGATTCCTTCATAATCCACCTTTATCTATTTTATGATAATTTTCCAAGAGATCTTCCGAGGACTTATCAAATAGTAGCAAATATCAGCTGGTTATCATGGTTTTCATGTTTCCGTATATTTACCTAGTCCACTGATGTCTGAAAACTACCAAATTCATTGCTATCAACAGAAGCTATGTTTTTTTATTCTTTCAGTGTTAACTTTAGATTGGATGTTGCTGTGTAACACTTTCTGTAAACCATAGATTGAATATTTCTCTTGGAGAGTCTATCGTGGTCGGGAAAGTGAATAATCTGAATTAAAATAACCACAATCGATTCTAGAGGCTGATGATCAGTTCAACTCATCATTCTATTTGTAGTTAATCAGATGTCTAGCAACGAGTGAGTTAAGAACTAACATCATCTGCTATTAATGTTAATAGTACCTACTGCACTGCAATTAGTAAAGTTGTTCCCCAATAGTGAATTGTTCGTTTTATTTTCTACCAACGTAGTCACATTGGTCATGCTTCTTGTTCAAGGGAACACATTGATTGACCTGGATGATGAAATTAGGCGTATCATATTGGGCAGACGGTTCATGAGTCGAGCGGAATTCGAAACATGGTTGTGCCGATTCCACGACGTAGGGAAAACATATTCTACTGTGCTTTAGACGAGTAACATGCACTACATACATATCTGAAGTTGAGTGTTGACTGAGACTAGATTTAAGTACATGTTTGTTGTTTTCAAGTGGACATTCAGTCAAAGACGTAAGCTATAAGGTTAAGTGATAAATAACAAACCAAAAGTCACATTTCCGATATAATTTTTTGGGTTGATAGTCAATGCTCCGGGTAGTTCTACGATAGAATGAGTACGTAACACCGATACTGATGCAAACACCAATGTTAGACCTGTTGATCTAGAATGTCAGGAATGGAACTGACCATCAAGTCAATAAATAACTGATTTGAAGACAATAAAGGCTCCAATGTCCACAGGTGGGCGTGTACTATTCCAGACTGCGGTGGTCGATTGTACGTCTTCATTTGGCTAAGACAAAGAGAAGAACTGAGAGTGCTTTATTCAGAAGATGACTTTGTATCAGAAATCTGTGTCCGGACAATAACTTATGGAATTTATTATAAAATAGAAAACGGAAATGCTAAAACCAAATAATCAGTGTAAAGATTATAATCTAAAACTCATTCATGAATCACAACAGTAAGTACCCATAAGAAGAAATCATAACACTAATGATAACTAAAACGTTCCAGATTAAAGTGATACCTCTATTCAATGTTTCGGTTCTACCTTCCAGATAAATTCTGTATGTTCTATTATGTATGTATGTATCATTATGTAGTATGTATCATTATCAGAGACTAATAATAATGGGAAAGATACATTTATTGTTAAGAATATCTTTGATGCATATCACAGAATGGTTGAAATTAGAAATACTAGATGTCTGATTCTGAAGGGTTGGTTCAAAAACTCTTATGCTTTTCATATTTGAAGCGTGAGTCAATTGAAGCTAGACCACATTGAAAAACGTGGAAGCACTGCTTTAAGGCCGTTTCGTCCCATTGTGGGATTTCTCAGCAGTGCATATCCACGATCTCGACTGACGAGATTCAAATCAAGGACCTATCAGTCTCGCGCCAAATCATTTAACCGATAGATCAGGTTTTCCTTGGTGGTCTAACTTCAATTGACTCATGCTTTCATCTATGAAAATACTGCAATCTCTACAAAAACGCCTTCTTATGCTTTTCTCAAAAACAAAAGGGCTCGGTTGCAAAATGATAGTAAAACCATGAAAACAACAGTTTTGTGCAACCTCTATATTTGACTAGTCTAAGATAAGATTTGACTCCTTCAAAACATTACTTTCATTCATTTTCATAATCATCTCATATCATAAATGTACATTACATACATTATCTATACAGAAATTCCATAGTATGATGACAGGTCTACAAATGACTATCAGAATAATTCAAAGATTACTAGAGAAAACGCATAAATATTTCAACATTCAATGAGAATCAAAACGTGATAACCAGTCAGTTAAAGTGAACTATCATTGAAGAATGGAGAGAATGTATTTACTAACCACTAGAGATCAGAAATTTATTCAAATGAAATAGGGTTTCAGGGTGATCTCTTTTTAAGTAGATAACCAAAGGTCATAGAATGAGGTAAATCTAGTCAGTAGTGACAAGATAAGAATGAAATGAAGGAATCTAGTAAATGTTTAAATGATAACACTATATTGGATTGAATGAAGAAAGAGATAAGCATTCATCCGGTCTATTGATAAATATCTGTAAGAGTCAAATTGGAACTTCAACCATAATGATACGAGGCGCAAAACGCACATATGGCGAATACGAAACTGATTGATTGCGGTACTAATTGTCAAGAGGAAGATTCAAACAAACAATACCAACTGGATTTGAACTTCACTCCATTGTACAAGCAAGTGACTATCAGGATTCAGTAGCTAAGTGGAAAACGCGATGGCATTTGAAGAGAAAGATACTGAGTTCGAGTCAATGACTGAACAAAAAATCTGAGATGCACGTATGTCTAGCTGACGAGTCACAACTAGGACGAAAAGCGCATCTGGGATTCCACTGCTAGCGATTATCCATCTTCGCTTATTATGCTTGTGAATTAAGATTATTTCAAGGCAATAAGTACTGTATTCGCATATGGTCAATAAGAGATTGATCAATTGCAGTTCTCAACATCAATGGAAAGATTCAACCGAACAATAACAAGTGAATTACACGATCGATTGTTTATCCTAATTACCGTGATATAATCATTTCGTTGATATTTAGTTGTTACTCAAAGATTAAGTTCTACTTCGTTTCATAATTGACTTTTCATTTCTGAAGGATCAATCATGCTCAGACATTCCAATTCACATATGGATCAATCAGCAAATTGCAACGAGTAGTTAGTTTGCAAGAAATTAATCTCTTTACAAAACGTAATAGATGATTATCATCTATCACGTTCAGAACAAATCAATGTATATAAGAATATCATTTTTTCTTAAATTACTCCGATCTAGAAAGTACCCATACAGTCACATTTCCACATCAACCGATATTTAAAAAGTAGCTAGAGTATTTTCTGTCAAGATTAGATGAACCAAATTATATCACTGACTGATATCATCTGAATATATTTATCGAAAACTAACAATCATTGCAAATGTTCAGGTTTCTAAATCATACAGCTTTAAGAGTACACATTCACGATCCACTCAGAAGTCCAACACATCATCTTCTGGTCTCACGATGGTGACGATGACTTCAGAATATCGATTGAGTAGTAATCAAAATGTCTACTTATACAATAGCATGACATTTAAATTACTTCCCTATTATTCTTCATTGTCATCACTGATATTTCACGTAGATAAACCAAACAAACAACCTCAGAGTACATTATCAATGAACGAACACACTGTTCAGATAAGAGGTAAGTAAATATGATTTCATGATCAATGTTAGTCTATATACTGAAATTATTGGATTATTCTACTCGGATATTAGTGGCGTTTCAATCAATATCAATTTGGTTAATTATAAAATGTCATGCTATTTCCATTTCTTTAATCTTAGTTCAAATGCCAAAACATCACTGATTAGCAATATCTCTAAATAATCATGGTAATATTGTCGTCATTTCAAATAATTTGAACGAATAATAAATAATAGTCTCCCAATTTCCAGATTTTGTTCTCCATAGAACAGTTAAAACCCCATATATGAATTACTTACTTACTTATACCTTTTACCCCCCACCGTGGAGGAGCATAGATCGCACACCAGCATTCTCCATCCAATCCTGTCCTGGACAATTCATCCCAGTTTTATCCAGTTAACATTCGTCCTTTTCATATCTGCTTCTATATATGAATAACAGTATTTAATTTGAGGAGTAAAACTATACATTGAACATTTCAAATGGTTATTACAGTAATGAATTAACTGAAATTTGTAAGACCATCTCATAAATAAGGGAATAACACCACAACCTTTGATTAACATTCAATTATGTTTTCCTCTCAAATTGTATTCCAGTGAATAACCTCAGGAAGTGTATCATTCACATTATTCACATTCATTCTTCTATTTCTAATCAAATATCCATGATGATGAATGTAGTTCATAGTTCATAACAAGTTAATGTAAATCAACTACTAATAATATCAATGTAGAAACTTATAAAAACTCCCATCTACATTCATATTTGTCCATAATTGGTTAGACAATGAAAAGGTCAATCATTCATTCTTTGAATTAGACGAAATTTCCTATCCTTTATATAGGCTTTCATGAACTGAATTTCAGTTCATTAACATTTATGAAATATAATAAATACTTCGATTTATGTGGGATTGAGATTTGAGGAAACAAATCGACCTGTCTTATTCAAGATAAACAAAGACGAGGGTGAAATGTGACATTGATCAAAGTACCTTCACAATTAGAATGGAATATGAAATTGTAGAGAAACTGTTCATCTTCAAAGAGTTTCAAATAGTGAAACTGTGATAAGATGTAATAAAAATTTAAAGGACAGGGTACATCATGGTCTTTGTGAACTGTAACCATTGTTACATTTCTCACAACTTAATAATAGAGCACCAAATGTAAGCCTATCTGATCTACACATTGATGACCAGTTTGATGTTATTTAATTATGTATGGTTAGAATATTTGAACAGTAATTAATAATTGGTAAAGGACCTCTTTACCTTGATACTTAATACTGATTTATACTCACACTATATGTGTCAATGAAGAATTTCCAATACACTAACTACAAAGTCCATGATAAACAAGGCTTCATGAATGATTTTCATGATAAGAAAACAAATTGTAAGTATAAGCTTGCAAATGAATGTGTAATCGAGAAAGCAGACAATATATCTATTATAAAACAGACATAAATGGATTCTGGAAGTGGATAGGACACACATTGAGGAAATCACCTAACTGCATCACAAGGCAAACCCTTACATGGAATCCTGAAGGCCAAAGGAGAAGAGGAAGACCAAAGAACACATTACTCCGAGAAATGGAGACAGACATGAGAAGAATGAACAAAAATTAGATGGAACTAGAAAGGAAGGTCCAGAACAGAGTGGGTTGGAGAATGCTGGTCGGAGGCCTATGCTCCATTGGGAGTAACAGGCGTAGGTAAGTAAGTAAGTAATAAATGGATTCAGTCATTTAAGCCTTATAAGGAATCTGTCCTTCCCTATATGAGAAATTATTCATACAGATCCAATTCCTATGAATGAGTGTAAATATTCATTTTGTATGTGAAATCGAATTTCATCGGAATTTACAATAGAAACACTTTTGATAAAAGACACAGTCGTTTTACCTACCTGACTGACTGAGCATGTTAATTACTAATTAAACATGTGTGGAGTGATCCAGATGAGTTAATGAGTAGTATGAGATTTTAAATAGATAGGGACCCATTTATAATTAGTTTTTATTCCGAAATTTCATACTACTTAACGATGATTAAGTAGCAAATAAAAGTCAAAATAATTGTTTAACGGTTGATTTTTATTTTATTTTATTTAAACACATAAATATTGGTACAAGGAAGCATCAGATAAATATGCGCCTCACAAATCTCATTCCATTTGTGTGAGGGCTATGATACTGCTCAGGTGCCCAAACTGAAGTAGGTGGTTTTCTAAGGGGGCCACACCCGGAGCCTTTGACCTGAATGTCTGATCCACAAGGCAGTGGAGCATCGTGAGGAGTCTCATGGTAGCCTGTGATCAACGGTTGATTCGTACGCCATTTGTTCCCTCAGGATACTGGAGCCCATGTGCACCACTGGTTTGGAATCAGGGTTTTCCAACTCCCCTAGAGGAACTTTCCATGTCCACCAACCCGGTTAAAGCGCCGGACATTCGCTTTTCGTCCTCTCACTTTCGTAAACAACACCCCCGCCACGAGAATGCAGTGAGTAGGACTTCCCTGTTAGAGGATATATATTCGCTGGCCATATGAAAGCATTTCGAGAGGGAGAGGTGACTCTCCCCACTCTGGGCCGTAACAGGGCATTTGGGGGCTTGAATTCATTAATCGATTTAAGGTAGATCACCATAGAAAACCTGGAAGCGTTGGACGGCTGTTTCGTCTTACTATGGTACTTCTCAACAGGGGGCATCCATGATTTCACATGCACGATTCCAACTTAGGACCTTCGGCCTAGTGCGCGAACACCTAACCTCTAGACCACTGAACTGGCATCAACCAGTGTTAATGTCTAACCTCAATCAATCCACGATATTGCGCTACCGTCCGCCATTGTCTTCAGTCAGTAATTGTCTCACAACAGACACGATTTGACTCCGCTTGTCACATATACGCACCACAACTCCGGGAAACACATCCTGAAGTCAGTCACTAGTGAGCACATGATAATTATTATCAGAATGATGGTTTATGAAAATTGTAGTAATTTAATGGTTGAATTCGTGAGTGCTCCCTCGTTTTTCAGCTTGGTCTAGTCCAAATCGACTGATGAATTCAACCACTAGGTTACTTCAATCTCCCAAAACCTTCATTCTGGAAAAAATTATTACATCACATCTTTTTTGTGATTTTTTAATTTTCAAGTCATAAAATGCCAACCAGGAAAAATAATTTACACCATTCCAACCAAAATCTAACCGTAAAATAGAGGTTACCGATTCCTTTTTGTATTGTTTATTTCATACTCACATTGATGTTTAGGAGAATGATCAATTGCAATTCTAAATATCAATGGGCGTATTGAAACAAACAATACAAAGTTGAATTAAGATTTCACCTCATTACACACACTAATGGCTGTCTGGATTCAGTAGCTAGGTAAATAACGTTATGGAGTTTGAAGCGAACGATAGTGGGTTCAAGTCCCGTAGTGAACATCAACATACGACGAGTCTTAAATAGGACGAAACATGCATCCTGGATTCCACTCATAGCCACCAACCATCCTTGTTGACAATAGAGGTTTCATTGACGTTGCTCTGTATATTATTTTATTTTTTCAGTGTACCAGGATATACAGAGTAGTGAAGCTTTATTTTGCCCGCGTAAAATTGATCGTGAAACAATTTGACGTATTATCGCTTATCATTATGTACTAATTTTCAGTCAATGCGTTTATCCCTATTAGATTAATCAATTGTATAGTCACTTTTATTCATTCATTCTTACTCTGTTGTGTGCTACTGATGTCAATAGATATAAATAGTATGTATCCTCAATCTAAAGTGAAATACCTGACTGTAGAAGGTTAAGAAGATCGAAGAAAGGAGAACAAGAACAAAGAATGATTGATTTGGAAACGAAGAAACAATAAAGTCTGATACCATTAACTGACATTTTGTAAATGATGTATTTACTCTATACATCTGGTTGTCCCAACTTGTGTTCTCGTTCATTACATTATCATTATATTCATTATTTTCAAGCATAATATTTTGCATTATCACTTCTAAATTTTCAACTTCTTGAAGGCGATATAAAGAGTTGAAAGATATTTCGGTTTATTATATACAATTTTAATGAGATCATTGTCAATCAATATTCAATAATTCACGAGACATTTGTTTTTATTACTGGTTACCAAAGGCAACGAGTGGGTAAACCCTATATCTATTACTGTTATATAATCACTTATTTAATACTTGAGGGACTTATAATGTAAGAAAATATAGAAACATCAAAGATAAATACTACTAAGGTAATATTATTGACATACGGTAAAATAAATTTTAGTTTATTTTGGTCTATAGTTTATTAACCAATATATAAATTGATAAGCTATAGTTTAATATATGAAGTTAGACATTAACACTACTAGATGCCGACTCAGTGGTCTGTAGGTCGCACGCGAGACCAAAGATCTTGAGTTCGAGTCGCACTGGCGGGATCGTGGATGTATACTGCTCAGGAGTCTCATACTACTAGGAAACGGTCGTCCAGTGCTTCCAGGTTTCCCATGGTGATCTAACTTGAATCGACCCATGAATTCAACTATTGAATGAAAAATAGTTTGTGTGAAATAATTAATAAAAACAGTAAATTATTTATTATATTTCATTTTTATCTAGCTATATGTTATCATCCATATAGTTCATCAGACATAAATGCCTTCTTGTATAGTCCAAAACCTTACATAGTTTGAGTAGTAAATTTTTGGAACTGTTAAAATTTTCTCGGTAAGACCATAATTTTTGGACGACCTTTGAACAACGCTAGAGTGACCTTGAGAGTGTCCACCTAATAACTAAGACCAGTTGATTGTTAAGGTTACGAATCAGATTAAGGATTTTCATCATGAACTGATATCAACTGTAATGCCAAAACTCTATTTAGCCAAATGAAAAAGTGAATTTTGTGCCAAAATCCGAGACCTGTTATCTTATACCTGGTTGGTTCGTCTATAAATTATAATCTTGCCATATTCTTTGATTCATTCATATTGCACTGAAGTGGTTGCAAAAGAACTAGGGTTCAAGATTAGTCAATTTAATAACAAATGAAAAACAATGAGTAATATATACAGCATTTTTATTTTACGGTTGAATTCACGAGTCCATCTAAGCTAGATCATCATTCATAACCTGGAAGCACTGGATTGCCATTTCATAACAATACGGAACTACTGAGCATTGTACATCCAAGACCACGCTCATGCGACACGAATCCGATACCTTCAGTCTTGGGCGCGACTGCTTAAACTCTAAATCACTGGGCCGATAGCCGACAGTGTTAATGTTTAACTTCATTTGTAAGACTATAGCTTAACAATTTGTGTGTGGGTTGATAAACTATCGATTCATGATCGTGCTCAACCTTTCATCTATTGTATGAGGTAGATAACTGTCTCACAGAAACACATTTTGAAACTTGAGTTAACACAAAATTAGAATCTTCAAATTTCGCTTTATAACATATTTGAATTGTGTCATTTAGTCAACATTCAATAGCTATCAAGTTGAAATGTGTAACGACGTAATTCTGTTCCATTTCTCAGTAGGTTCGACGACGTTCTCCAGAACTTTAGCAAATTCATTTTAAATCAAGTCTCAGACTGAAAGCATGATATAACTATTATTATTATTATCATTTATATAAGTCTGCTAATTCAATAGAAGACATTTAATAGAAGTTAATCTAGAAAAATCTGATAGATTCTTATGAAACTAAATGGTGATTGAGATCACTAGTACATAAAAAGCTCACTACAATTCCTCTTCTACATTAACCATAAACATTTCGTGCCTAATGTTCTTTAATGAAGTACATTCAATGATGATATCATTATAATCATATATAAATGCACGTGGAGCATATTTAGATTATAGTTAATTATAGCAAAGGAGGTAAGGGCAAATGAAACAGTGTGACTGGAAACTGAAAACGATTATAGCAACTCAGATACAATTGAGTTTGTTTACATCTAATTTGACTAAGCCTTTTTGTTAACTTATTTAATGGACAGTCATTCATACAATAACAACCCATCTATACCATTGTACTTTTATTATATACGCTTGAACATTGCTTACTGCCTACGCATATATTCATTCCGCTAGCATTATTATTAATCGCTTATTTGATCCGATGATTCATGCTTTTCCGCTTATATATATATGTACATCTTAATCCTGTTTACTGCTCTTGCCCTGCTTGCTCTCTGCTCTGCTCTGTATTACGCTACACCGTACTGTATATGCTTACTCATTCATCCGGCTCTATGGCACTGCTTTTTCATGCTTGTTTGACGTACCTGTAATATTGGATAACTGTGTGTGGTTCAGCAATAAACACGATCAACCCTTCGTATTCGTCTTCTGATTTATACATCGTTAGGACGTTGTCAAGTAACGGTTATCAAGACGAACAATATACGAAGCTTAGGGATAGTACCGAATATCGACCACCACAGAATTGGAAGCCTCGCCGAGCGATCACAAAATAATTTTCGACGATATAATCTAATCCCGAAAATTCAAAGCGCTGCGTCTCAAATCGGATTATTATCTGTATCATAATCATAATTGTGGATTTATTAGATTCTAACTCACAAACATTGAACTTAACGATTATATTCATACTAAATAACGATCATTCACAAACAATTGATATATTGGTGCGATTTAGTAAGTCTGTTCCATTTTATAAATTGTACCATTTATTATTATCATTGTTTCTGTCCGTCTATTTTTTTGTGACATCTATATCATATTTGTGTACTACTCAAAAATTTTTTTGTAAGCATGTCTTCCGAAAACACTATGTCAAGTGTACAGCAAACTTCGTCCGTGAGAACTCTCAACCTTCCAGTCCCCTCTTTTAAAGTTACCGACCCTCAGCTGTGGTTCATTAGACTCGAAAACTATTTTCTGGCTAGTCGTATTAACTTACAAAGAGATAAATTCGGCCTCACAAGCACTCTCCTCCCAGACGAAGTAGCAGAAAGCGTACGAGAGGCGTTATCTAAACCGGATACTGAAAGGCCATACGATGTACTAAAGCAGGCAGTAATTAAAGCAGTCGCACTAAGTGACCAACAAGCTGTTGAGCAGCTTCTCAACCAGGTACAAATGGGGGATAGAACACCATCACAGTTAAAAACTCATATGGAAAGTCTACTAGGTGATAGAAAAATAGACAATAACTTATTTTATCAACTGTGGCTTCGCCGACTCCCGTCCAGTATTCAGCAAATCCTAGCTGTTGGAGATACTGACGCTGATATAGACAACATAGCGAAAATAGCTGATAGAATATACGAAAGAGCAAAGCAAGCAAGCCCTCAATCACACAGCGTGACAGTAGACGATAGAATCAGTACTCTGCAGAAAGAGATAGATGTTTTATGCCGCAAGCTCACAGAGTTGACCCAGAGCGAGAGACCACGAAAATTATCACGAGTTGGCACGCGCGAGAGAAGCCAATCAGCTTCCGGAAGACGCGCAACTCCGCTGATATGTTGGTATCATCAAATGTATGGTTACAGAGCAAGAAAATGCTTACAACCTTGTAGATTTAGCACGGCAAGTAAGCGGTACCCTCGGTTGTCCATGGCAACGCCTGCAGCGAACACAAAGCCCTCAAACAGCCGCCTATTTTACATACAAGACCGAATGACAGGCACTCAATTCTTGGTGGACACGGGGGCTGAAATTAGCGTAGTACCCCCAGTATGTGACGACAAAAGAAACCTTAACACTTCATTGGTTCTAAAAGCGGCGAATAAATCAGATATTAAAACATATGGCAAACGAATGTTATCCTTAAATTTCGGACGAGGCGCGACATACCGCTGGGATTTTGTCATAGCAGACGTATCGGTACCTATAATAGGCATCGATTTCTTATGCAATTTCGATTTACTAGTAGACTCACGGCGCCATCGACTCATAAACGGTACTCATACTACTTCCATTAGGGGAACACTTACAGAATCTGTTTCTATGAACCTAGTGGTAGATAAGAGCCGCAACGACCCACGCAAATTATTGTTAAACGAGTTTCCAGAGCTTTTAAAAGTAACGTACAATAAAACAGATCTCAAGCATACTATACAACACCATATTATAACCAACGGGCCACCGGTTAATGCAAGGCCAAGAAGATTAGACCCAAAAAGGCTAGCAATAGCAAAGCAAGAATTCGACAAGTTAATGAGGCTGGGCATAATAAGGCCTTCGAACAGCCCGTGGGCATCCCCATTACACATGGCTCCGAAAAAGAACGGAGAATTAAGACCATGTGGAGACTATCGAGCACTTAATAAGCAAACAATGGCCGATAGATACCCTATACCACACATCCATGATTTTACTTACAGTATAGAAGGTGCTACAGTATTCTCGAAGATTGACTTAGTTAGAGCGTATTATCACATCCCGGTCGCTCCACAAGACATACCAAAAACAGCAGTAACAACCCCTTTTGGGCTATATGAATTCTTACGCATGCCTTTCGGACTGACTAATGCAGCACAAACATTTCATCGGTTTATTGACCAGGTCATCAGAGGCTTACCTGGAGTATACGCATACATAGACGATTTACTAGTAGCCAGCTCCACTATGGACGAGCACATACAGCAACTACGTCAATTATTCGCGCGGATAAGAGATCACGGTATTTCCATAAACATTGAGAAGCGTGAGTCTGGAAAAGGATCCTCACAGTTCCTTGGACACATTTTAACTTCTCAATGTATCACAAGGTATCTACAGAAATCGATACCATCAGAGACAATTCGTTGCCCGATACACAGAAGAAATTATGACGATTTCTGGGACTAACAAATTATTACAGACGTTTTATTCCGAATTGTGCGGCAATAATTCAACCACTGACCGATGTGTTACGGGGACACTCCCAGACATTCCAATTATCAGCAGAGGGAAGAAAGAGCGAAACACCTTCAACCATCATGACAGATGCATCGAGCGTGGCGGTAGGAGCTGTTTTACAGCAGTTAGTAAATGGCACATGGGAACCGCTTTCATTCTTCTCAAAGAGACTGAATCCTTCGCAAACGAGATATAGTACTTTCGGAAGAGAATTACTAGCAATTTACTTAGCAATAAAACATTTTCGACATATGGTAGAAGGCATAGATTTTGCAGTTTACACAGACCACAAACCACTCATGAACGCACTAAGCGCAAAGCAAGATAATTACTCTCCGAGGGAGATCAGACAATTAGAGTTTATTTCCCAGTTCACTTCTGATATACGATATATTACAGGCCAAGAAAACGAAGTAGCTGACGCACTATCAAGAACGACGATAAATACTCTCGTCCAATCCGAAATCGATTATCGCGAATTAGCAGAATTACAAAATATAGATGTCGAGTTAAACAGACTGAAGTCTGACAATACAACCTCTCTGGTACTAAAAGAAACTTCAATCGAAAACGTGAGTATTATGTGCGATATTTCTACGGGCCGACCAAGACCATTTATTCCGAAGCCTCTAAGACGAAAGGTTTTCGACACTATGCATAACATATCACATCCTGGGATAAAGGCCACAATCAAATTAATCAGCGAACGTTTTGTATGGCCAAGTATGAACCGGGATGTTCGTAATTGGACGCAAACTTGCATAAAATGCCAAAAAGTTAAAGTAAATCGTCACACCAGTTCCGCAATAGGTCCTTTTCGTCATCCTGATAGCAGATTTGAGCATATACATATTGACATTGTAGGACCGCTGCCGATTTCAAACGGCTTTAGTTATATTTTTACCTGCATTGATAGATTTACGCGATGGCCTGTAGCAGTACCCATAAAAGACATTTCGGCCGAAACTATAGCCAAAACCTTAGTAGAGCATTGGATCGCTCATTATGGTGTGCCTGCACACATTACAACCGATCGAGGAGCCCAATTCGAGAGCCACCTCTTTCAACAACTCACTGAACTCCTAGGAATCAAGCGTATTCGGACAACATCTTACCATCCGATGGCGAATGGTATGGTAGAAAGATTACATCGGCAACTCAAAGCCTCTCTTACATCTGTTATTAGCAATAATGATTGGGCCAGCAAGCTCCCATTAGTCATGTTTGGTTTAAGATCAACAATTAAACAAGATATAGGATGTTACCCAGCAGAGTTGGTTTATGGAACCACTTTACGTCTTCCAGGAGAATTTTTCACCTCAAGTAAAAGTGTTCCAACTGATTTAGCCAGCTATGTACAACGTCTAAAGCAGCATATGAGTAATCTAAGAGTAACACTTCCGAGGCAACATCAACAACGTGTGTACATACCAAAACAACTGAGCGACAGTACCCATGTGTTTATTAGAATGGATAATGTGCAGCGTCCCTTACAACCAGCTTACGATGGTCCATTTAAAGTTATTAGAAGAAATGATAAAACTATTACAATAGATAAGGCCGGAAAAACGGATGTTATTAGCATAGACCGAGTCAAACCAGCTTTTATCGAAGCTGACGATCAGCCAGTATATACAGATCATTTGAAAATCGTCGAGTCACCGAAACGTGAGTCTCAATCATCAACGACATCGACGAACAAAAACGAAGAGAAACCAGTAACGACAATATATGGTCAAAGAGTAAGATGGCCTCAACGATACATAGCTACGATTTTGAACTAATAATTTCTTTCGCATCTTCAGATGTAAATTTCTTTCCTGTTCGTTTTGTATGTGTACATCGAAAACTTTAATCTATCTATTATTATAGTCAACAAAGTTTGCATATTCCAATGTAAATGTATATAAACCTCTAAAATCACTAACACATTATTTTGATCTGTTATTTTATCTGGCCTCACGGATATATACGAAATCAAACTTTCACGTACTTGTAGTAACTCACACGATAGTTCTATCATACATCTTAATTTCATAAATTTTGATATTTATTGTCCTGTTAAGTTTAACATTTTTAATTCGCAAACACAGACACTATTTTGTATCCATGTTTGCTGGGGGGGGGAGCTATTATAGCAACTCAGATACAATTGAGTTTGTTTACATCTAATTTGACTAAGCCTTTTTGTTAACTTATTTAATGGACAGTCATTCATACAATAACAACCCATCTATACCATTGTACTTTTATTATATACGCTTGAACATTGCTTACTGCCTACGCATATATTCATTCCGCTAGCATTATTATTAATCGCTTATTTGATCCGATGATTCATGCTTTTCCGCTTATATATATATGTACATCTTAATCCTGTTTACTGCTCTTGCCCTGCTTGCTCTCTGCTCTGCTCTGTATTACGCTACACCGTACTGTATATGCTTACTCATTCATCCGGCTCTATGGCACTGCTTTTTCATGCTTGTTTGACGTACCTGTAATATTGGATAACTGTGTGTGGTTCAGCAATAAACACGATCAACCCTTCGTATTCGTCTTCTGATTTATACATCGTTAGGACGTTGTCAAGTAACGGTTATCAAGACGAACAATATACGAAGCTTAGGGATAGTACCGAATATCGACCACCACACGTTTACGAGGTATGTGGTTTATTGTGGACCAGGCACATCAAGCTGACGAGTCCCAAATAGGACGAAACGCGCGTCCTGGATTCCACTGCTAGCCACTATCCATCTTTGCTTAAAGGAAGGACTGTTATCAGGAGAAACTGCAAAAGCAGACATCGATCATCCATTTGCATCTCCTGGTGTGTTCTGCAATTCAAACAGTCTTCTCATCTCATCATCAAGTATTCAGTCTACTCGGTGCTTTCCATTGCCTGAAATAATTCGTTCCGTCACACGACTGTGACAACATTGAGACGTTTCACAACATACAACTTGCAAACAATCTTGTGAGTGGCGTTCACTACGATAATACAGATTGTATGAAGCCTCAATGTCCCAACAGACATTAAAACTTCAAATGACTTAAAGCCATGATGTAGATAAGAATGGACGTATTGAAATCAATTTAAAAAATTTTTCAAAATAAGTTGTAGAGGTAATCACTACATTATTTTGTGAGACATGTGCTTATGAATTTCGTGAATTAGTATTCCCAATCAATAATTGACCAACAAGTGGGGGAATACAGTCACATCCTTACATTTATTTCACTTTTCATTGAACTGATTCATTGATACAACGTGATAGATAGGAACTCTTCTTCTGATATGTTACATAAAATATTCCATAACTTAATCGAAACAAATATCTAACTGCTTTTCTTACCAGTAATATCGGTCCAAAGAATAGTTCACATTCACCGCTCAGAGTTATGAACGCTTCCCAACTTCTATGATGTGTGGGATTGTGTATAGACTGTAAAAAGCTGGAGAGAAAAACAACTGAGACGGTATAATGAGTGTTGCTTTAATAATAGAATGTTGACGAAGTTTGTATTGACTAAAATATATCTGTAGAATTTTATTCATCAGTACTAGTGCTGAGCTTCAATGAATTACTGAACACTTGTCAAAACCTAATGTATATTCTTCATAAATACAGTTGTTACTCTACATAGGTGAAGTGAAGTATGCAAATGATCTATATTTGTCAATCAAATCCATTTTCCCAGTATTCTGTTATCAATGATGATTCCTAAGACAAATACATAAAACACGAAACTTCGTAAAGGAATTCTCGGAAATCCGTGACCAGAAAAGCTAATCCGTGTCAGGTAGGAACAAGTATCTACCTCAAACAATGGAAGGTGAATGCACGATTTCGTGGATTGGTTAAACTTAGATATAAACATTGTCGTATACGGGCTCAGTGGCTTAAGGGAATAAACGTTTGCGAGCGAGAACGAAGGTAATGGGTTCTACTCCCTCTGGTGTGGGATTATGGCTGTGCACTGTTCAAGAAACCCTTATTTGGATAAAATAGCATTTCAGTGCTTCCACGTTGTCATTGGGGGTCTGGAATCGATCGATCTCTATCAAAAATTTAATCAGTTTAAATGGATTGTCACCAAAAACCTAACTGAGATAATTGTGTAGTACTGTTTGAAAACATCAAAATATGCCAGACTAATGTGATCAAATAAATGAATACCTCAAAGTTTGTTCTTCTGTCGGTAATGTTGAAGGAATACAATTGGATAAGACTAAATCTTCATTTGTCAGAATAGGCTGTATACCAAGTCTATCAGAAACTTGTAATAGTGGTTCAGCGATTTGTACTGGTAATGACTAAAATCATATTTAGAAGAAGAACAGGTATGCAGATGAATATCTACGTCAAACATTTAATAAGTAATTATAAAGAGATAGATAAATGCACATACAGATTTGCATCTTAAAACCTTTATTTCTACAGATGCTCTCATAGAACTACAATAAAACATGTGATTGAACAGTTACATATTGTCAAACCGTTCACCATGTATGTTCACTCTACTGAGACTGACCGCTTACTACTGTCCTTATTATCAACAACGGGGAAATACACACCATTCTAAAATAATTTCATATTGATTGAAAAGTCACTTCTATGTGAATTCAGTGAGTCAGTAGGTGGCAGATTGACATTGTGCGTGATTCGTTGAAATTTTATTGTGGTCACCAGTACATACAACTAGCTAACCAATTCTCAATAAGACGAAACTTTTACACTAGATTTCAAAGCAAGTTACCATTCAGCTTGATTTTGTTAAAAACACAAAAACAGCCTATATAATATGGGTCATTTGTGATGTCGAAACATTCTGTATTCATTCAACTAATTCGGATTCATTTAAAAGACTTCTAAAATACTCTTGAAAATTAGTGTTATCGAATTCCTAAGACGGTTGATATGTCTACTAACTATATTTTGCTTCGATCTGACCATTATACGAACAATAGTAATTTCACTATCGATCTAATTATGTTACACAAACAATGGCACTGTTACTGACCAATTAAAATTAAAGTGTGACAACACTTAATATGTACATTGAATGGTTATGTACTACACAAAACTATATTTACTCAATACCTATGAGAATTACTTAATGTGCACTGCTGAGTAGGTCCACACCAGGACGAACCGGCCGTCCAGTGCGTTCAGGTTTTTCAAGTACGTCTAGCTTCAACTGACTCAAGAACTCAAATTTCAATGCAATATCCGCAAATACACACCTTTCATAGAATTTTAAAGTTATCTCACATCTTACAAGTCACTGTTAATAGTTAGTTAAGTGAAGGATGTTTGAGTGAACAATTGTTTTCAATAACTTCATCATCAGGCTCCATAATTATGGTATAAATTTGTAGATACAATAAAATCTATGAACAGAAATGGCAGGACCGTGTAATCACTAGACATATCAGCATTGTTTACTGGCATCTCCCTCACTGAAACTATCGATAACATAAGCGAACAATTGTTAGTAAAGAAAATAGAGAGACTGACCCTAGTATGTAAAATGAAGGACATTATTGTTTAAACGTACTATGAATATCTACGTTTTGTTTAAGAATGAATTTTACAGACACGTCGATGGAGTAGCAATGGGATCATGTCTAGGCCCGAAGCTAGTTCATACTATTCTAACCATTCTAGAAAATCCTAAGTAAACAAGATTAATAATGTCGATACATAGATGACAGACTAATCGTAATATCAACAAACAAGGCATGTTGAACTTCCCCAATAACGTCCATTCAACTATCAAATTCACCAGTGAAGAGCAGAAAGACAATAGCATAACTTTCCTTGATGTTCTAATTTCAAGAAGGATAGACGGTTTCATCAAGAGAAATATACTTAGAAAGAATATATGGAAGGTTCAGTACACCTATTTTTCTAAAGCTTCACACCTCTTCAATACAAAATAAATATGTTTAAATGTCTGAGCCACCAAATCAAGCTATCATGTTTTGAGGATAGTGTAGACAGCGAAATAGACATACTAAAGAAAACAATCCGAAATAATGGCTATCCAGATAATCTCGTTAGAATTTTTTTAGTAGAAAAAATTGAGACTCAGTCAGTAAAACACTCTATATCTGAAACTGCATTATTAAGGAGACAATGTAGGTGATATTTTAACACATCTACTCAAAAGCTCTGTTGATAGGAATTGTCACACCGCCATGATACACATAAGTCTTCCAAATAAACCAGTACTTACACAACAAACCGAGGATAGTTTACCAATGATGGGCTCCTTCATGTGTGCATACCAATACAACTGCTCCTGTGGAGCTAGTTGCATAGGTCGTATTCAGTGAGCTCTATCCGTGTCTGTTTATGAACACGTACTGCCATGGTTGGGAAAAGGAGTTACTAAATCGATCAACACTATTATTCATTCTCATCCGGTAGCTAGTGAACATGACACTAAAATAGAGAAAGCTTTCTCTGTTTTATATCAAGTTCTAAAAATTCTACCATAAGCAGATAGATCATGACTACTCTACATAGCTGAGAAGCCATATGGATCAACTCGAGAAAACCGAACTTATGCATCTCGAAAAGGTACATCTAGCATCTTTGTTCACCTCGACGTACGACTGGATCGTAATAATTACATATTATATTCATACAACGATATTATTATTATTATTATTATTATTATTATTACGATTGCTACTATCATTAATGCCTTACAAGAGTTTTAGCAAATTCATTTCTGCTATATTACCATTATACTGATTATGACTTGACATCTTACTCTAAATCATTCTGACCTTTAGTAAATGAACTTTCAACTTTACAAATAACACAATTTCCAAGTATATATGTCATGACAGATGAAAAAAACATTCACCACATTTAACATATTACATTGTCGAATTCGTTTATCCAAGCCTTATTTTGTTTGGCCTTTGTAAAATATCCCAATAACTATAGACGTACTGCTGTGTGGTCTACTTATATCCACATAAGTAGTATATAGTGATGGTCAGACATAGGATGTATTTGGGCAGAAGATCGATAAGGAACGCATAGGAATGAAGCGTGATCGTTACGAAAATTCATGAACAATGAAATCAGAGAAGACTGACTGATATTAGTAGAAGGAACAGTTAAGATTGAGACAGTTGATTGTTATTTTGCAAATTAACTGTTGACTGTATGGTTATCAGAATTCAGTGAGATAGTCTGTCATTTGTGTTAAAATACATTCGATTGTCTCCACCCATGTTCTTCTTCCCTACACTATAAATGTAGAGCATAATGATGAAGTTATCGGAAACCATTGTTCATTAAAATATTCTTCATTTTCGAATATTCTATAAGGATTTTTAAACTGCTGAAGTCATTTAAGTAATATTCAAATTAGTCATAATTAGAAACATAAAAGGAAAATGTAATTAAAACTTGTATGTACTGTTATGTGCTTTCAGGTTTTCCAAGGTGGTCAAGATTCAATTGACTGATGATCTCATCTATTGTAATCATTTATACGTGTAGACTTAAATCAAATTCGCTTAATCCATTCAATGTACAGTCTGTTTGAAACGAAAGGTACTGGGTTCGAGTCTCAGAGTAAACATCAACTCCGAGATGCAGGTACACTCAGCTGACGTGTCCCGAATCGGACGAAACATAAACATATTATAAACATATTATTCGACTAATGTATTGCAGTTTCTCCAAAATCACTTCCATGCTATGGAAATATAATGAAGTATGTTGTCACTGAATATGTATTCAACATTCTATACATGCATATCATTTCCAAAATGATAATTCACCTACCTCTGTTTCTCCACCTTCTCCATCTTGCCAAACATAAACAGAACATATGAAGGCAAGAATTTTATGTGCCAATCTCAATTCTTTATGATTATCAAGACCATCCAAATCTAAAAGTGGTAACTAGGAAAACAGGGGAGATTATTTCCATTACAAGAACACACAAATCAATTAACTAAGTCATTTATTACTATTTATCTATAATCTACATATCCGTTTTAAATGTATTTCCTTGAAGAGATTGTGCAGCAATCTGAAAGTTGATTGACTTTAATAAATGTACACGGTTGAAACAATGTAACAGAAAGTCTGAAATGTTTACTTAGTAGATTTCAAAGAGATTTTCTCAGAGTTTTCATATGATAGGAATTATCTTTATATTTACAGTGTATAGACCAGAGGTCATCAGTACGCTCACTGCATTGTCTCCATGTATGAACATAGGATCAGCATCCTACTTGTAGGAATAATGTTAAAAGTACTTATATGAACACCACTGAAGATATTAAAATTAGTAAGTAGATTCCTAAAATTTGAAATGAATATGTCTTCTGGTTACGAGGTCATAGTATTTTAGGGGTAATAATATACACATCATCCTAAACCTCAAATTGTGTAAATCGATATTCACTGATTGTCTGCCTGAGCACAGGAGACAAATGGTAAGTGTAAATGGGGCTCTCTCATCGTGGGAACCAGTAAAAAGTGGCGTCTCCCAAGGCACGATTTTAGGTGCTCTTCTCTTTTTACTTTATATAAATGAATTACCAGCTATAGCTAAGTCATCCGTCCTACTATTCGCCGATGACATTAAGATTTGGAGATCCATATATAGTATGTCAGACAGAATAGTTTTACAGGAAGATCTTAACTCATTAGTGACATGGATGAATGGTTGGTCACCAGAAGTAAACCCTAATAAAAGTGTTGTGATGCAATTAAATAACTACGATGATTCGTATCACTACACAATATGTGGACTAGTGTTGCCCAAAGTAAGAAACTATAAAGATTTAGGAGTCATACTAAGTAATGATCTCAAAACAACCAGTCATTGTAAGGCTTCTGCTGCAAAAGGCTATACAGTATTATGGTCTATTAGTAGATCTTTCCGGTATCTGGATGGGGAAATGTTTAGATTATTATACTCAACTTTCGTACGGCCACATTTGGAATATGGGATTCAAGCAGCGAGTCCTTGTTTCAAATATGAGGCGGATACGTTGGAACGAGTCCAACGCCGCGGGACAAAAATCGTAAAAGGCCTATCTAGCCTATCTTATGAAGACAGACTGAGACACCTCAACTTATTTCCGTTATCTTACAGGCGAATACGGGGTGATCTAATATTGGCATATCGTATCCTGAACGATGACCTTGGTACTAACATGTCCTAACTTTTCCTTTCGTCTAGGGCTGATCATTTGAGAGGACATTCAAAGAAAGTCCAAAAACCGAGATCAAATCGTCCACGTCTGGAGTTTCGTTTCTCGCACCGAGTAGTGAATTACTGGAATTCTATACCAGAACACGTAATATCATCACCTTCTGCTGATATATTCAAGACAAGATTTGACCTCCACAGTGTAACAAACTGCAAGGATTAAAATTATTAATATATCTCTCTAAATGACGGTTTATGATGTTTTGTTAAGGACTATTTGTGGAGTGTATAATGTCTATATCTTCATCATAATACACTAGTTCATATTGTTGTTTATCGAATTCATACGTTTACAAATGGATATAATTCAAATAGTAGAAAATGATGTAATCAGATAACAGAATAAGATAATACATCTGTGTATATGGACTGTTAGATAGAATATCTCATTGGGACGATGTCCATATCATTCTCCATAACTGATAGATACATGTAAGAATAATACACTTTAGCAATCAAGCCATTTCAGTTACTTATTCTTCTCATTATTCCCTACTTCTTCCACTTCCACTACACACTCTCAAGTGTTCTCGAAGGAATTCTTGTTTGTTGAACTATTGTGTAAATATAGGAAACGCATATATATATTGATCCTGTAAATTAGATTACTATAAACTACTATATATCACTGTAGATATATTTGAGTTATAAACTATACGTGATGATTACGTGTACTCATATGAAACACACATGATATAAGTAATATTATAGTATTTTTCATAGTTGAAATCATGAGTCAATTGAAGCTAGACCACCATGGTAAACCTGGAAGCACTGCTTTAAGGCCGGTTCGTCCTATTATGGGACTCCTCAACAGAGCGCATCTGTAGTATCGGTTTCTATGTTAAGCCCATATACTTTATACTAGTTACTGGCCAAGTCAATTCACCTATACATTGAGTCATATTTTTATCTTGTTAATTATTCGCTTATTAACCTTGACTATATTTTTATATGAGCGTATATGTGATCCATTCGTATTCTATTCATCATATATCTGTCATTCATTTTTGTCTGATTACAAATATTGAGCAATGCTTGCTCGTAGCGAGTTGGCATCCCAGCCATCTCCACTATGCATCATCTTTGCTTCGCTCGCTTACACTTGCTCATGTGCTCACAGCTTTCTGGTCTGCATCATTTATCAATAAAAATGTAGTTGCCGCTTCCTTTTGCCTTCTGATTTTATACACCGTTAAGATTGGTATAATAACGGTTATCGAATTGAACTATTATTGAAGCAAGGAACTACACATCCACGATCCCGTCTCGCAAGCGAGATTCGAACCCAAAACTTAACAGTCTCTCGCTAGAGCACTTAACCGATGTATGCGCACTGCCGAGGATTCCCATTATAAGACGAAACGGCCTTAAAGCAGTGTTTCCAGGTTTTCCATGGTGGTCTAACTTCTGACTAATGATTTAGATTATAAAAATATTAAATCTCCACAAAAGCCCCTTCTGATAATTCCATGATTTTGTTACTATTACTGACTTGTAAACTGTAATAATTGATTTAGTATTTTTAATATATGTCAATAAATATTACTGTAAATTAGAGTAAAGCCTAATGATGATTTAATTGAAAACATTATGGTTTACTTATAATTTTGTTAGTGTAATTTACATTATCCTCCATTTTGTATCATAAACGACTTATTTACATAACCTAAAGCTGGCCCAGTAGTCCAGAGGTTAAGCGTTCATGCGCAAAAATGATAGGTTCTGGGTTCAAAACTTACGAGGTGGGATCGTGGATGCTCACTGCTGAGGAGTTTCACAATAGGCGATACAGTTGTCCAATGACAATCCAGGTTTCCCATGTTGGTCTAGCTTCAAATGACTTATGAATTCAACTATGAAAAATACTAAAAATCTCCACAAAACCCCTTCTGATAATATTATAGTAGTAGTAGTAGTAGTAGTAGTAGTAGTAGTAGTAGTAGTAGTAGTAGTGGCAGTAGTAGTAGTAATAGTAGTAAAATCAATGTTTACAATAAAGAATATCATCAATTACTTACCAATTCTATTTCTTTTCTTAAACTTCGATTTCTTGATAACTCCGGTAATCGATCAATTATTGTATTCCATGCTTTCCATTTCAATGGAAGACTTTTCTACAAAGTTTTAATCATTTCAATATTTAAAAAAACAAACCATTGGATTCTCTACAATTGCACCAGTTTTATATGATAAACAATATGATTCTATATTGTTCATTGTTAGACTATTTGGTTTGTTGTTAAATAGATTGTCTTATACATCTCTATGTATCAAACGTGTCTATTTATATATACATATAAATGTATACTATATCACGTGTAGTTATTTGATAATATGTTAATATGAGTATAACTATCCAATCGTAAAGTTGATTGAATGATAAGATTGAACCAATGCTGATTAACCTTACCATTATGATTATTATTATCATACTAGATAGTTAAACCTTCCTTCTTCTTCTTCTTCTTCTTCTTCTTGTTCATACAATGAGGTCATTCTAATCAAACTAATGAAGAAGAAGAAGAATATAACATGAATATATAATAATAAGCAGATTGTTAAGGTAACAAAATCTCATTAGAATAAAGTTGGAACGGTTTCAAAAACATGTCCATTTTCTTCTTGTAATGTTGAAATGTTCATCTTCATCTATTCAAAAATTAAAGGCTTCCCTTAAAACTTACAGGTTAGTTCGTTAAATTTCAAAATGATGTAAATGATATGGATGATATTCATTGATTCATCAGATTATCAAATAACATAAACTATAACTGTAATTAATTCATTTAGTATTGTTTGTTTTAAAGACTGACCAGTTGCAGTCCTAAACATCAATGGTAAGATTTAAACAAACAATACTAAATGAATTTAAAATTTCACATCATTGTACAAGCAAGTAGCTATCAGGACTCAGTAGCTGAGTGGATAACGCGATGGCGTTTGAAGCGAATGGTACTGGGTTGGAGTCCCAGAGTAAACATCAACTTTGAAATGCAGGTACATCTAGCTGACGAGTCCCAAATAGGACAAAACGTGCTTCAAACTGTATTTTACTGGTAGCCACTATCCATCTTTGCTTATACCTGTAATAGATTTATGCAAACTGATTATGTAATAACTGATAGTTGAAAATTAATCCATATTCTGTTATTAAGTCTATAATGCTTATGAAATACTATTGACTATTGAATTGTCTACACTCTAAGACACACGACATTCGAGGCCACTCCGTTTGATTTTAGAGAGAAAGTTATGGACCTTGAAAGTTTCATTTAAAATTCATGTGTTGATTTGAAGAAAAACTAATGAAGCACATTATGCGTATTATACTACTATTTATCTATACGAATAAGCTATAATCAAACTCAAATTATAATTACCATACTTCAAATTCAACTGATTATTAGTTTGTTCTAAAAAGTAGCTGTCTTATGGTGAGTAAAATTTGAGAGTTGTACTTGGCCCAAAATATCCAATCATCAATTTATCCCCAAAATGTAGTAGACAAACATTCCTATTTTATCTGACTGAGTAACATACATAGAACATTTGAATAGATACAATAACCAAACAATCGAAAGTAGTATCGATATTTCAAAATTATTTGGCAAATAATACCTTCATGTTTAGATTACTTATTTCCTTCCGTCTATCAACCACCAATGTGTATAGATTTTATTTCACTGTTTTTCAATAGTGTCTGCATTTTGAGTGAGTATAAGAAACGACATACATTCCCTTGGAAGTAATTCGTTTTTAAAGACGACCACAAACATGTAAACAGCTTCTACTCAACGTTTCTCTGGAACAATCATCTCTGAAAACAGCATCGCTCCATGGATGTGAATGTCTAGAGAGTGGTAAATTATTCAGAAAACACATCACATTCAAAGTATTTTCAAGACTGTTCCTTACATTAAACATACAAACTACTTCTTTTTACTTCAAGTTGAAACTTAACGAAAATGTGCAAATAAATATAAAGCATTCAAATTACTCTTCAATGTAAATGTCACAAATCAATAAATGCTATAATTTCAACGGAAACACTCTGAGAAGTAGTAGTGGATTGTAGGGCTTAAGAAAAGTTTCATGGCTTCAGTTTATAAAGAAATGTAAATCCATAATTGAAAGTTTGCACGAACCAACATAAGTAGACAAAAATTTTGACTGGTACGTCCTGGATTCGAATCTCGCTCGCGAGACGGAATCATGGATGCGCACTGCTGACCAGTCCCAAAATAGGACGAACCGGCCTTAAAGCAGTGCTTCCAGGTTGTCCATGGTGGTCTACATTCATTTGACTCATGATTTCAACTATGAAAATACTGAACTCTCAACAAAATCCTTTCTAATTTTATCTTAATGATCAAGACAAATGTTACTGAAAAGATCATACCATTTCTTGACTTTATGTATCAGTGTCAGTTTCATTTAACACTACATACTATATTTGTACAATTGATATTCCTTGTAGGTAGTTTCATACTACAATTCAGTTAGACAACCATTAGATCATACTATAAATAAATGGTGTTCCTTTTTGCACACGGACAAACATTACTACCAAACTGTGTTTTTGTGTAAGCTAAAATTAGAAAACCATTCAGGTTTCAATGAAGACTTGTTGTTCTAACTTTTATACTAAGAAAAGACTTTTAAATTTCCTCTTGACATTTACCTGAAAAATGTTTAATTGTGAAGTCGCATTTTAAAAACTGCACCTGTAATTCTTCTACGGTTGCTGACGGTCTCAAGACCGTTTAGACGAGGAAAATTGAGCATATTGTCCGCAACCCTATCACGTAAATATCAACCATAGTAGAAAAACTCCAACCAGAATAATTAAAATAAACTATTTGAACTTTGCCTTCCCAGTTAAATTATCATCATTTAGAAGTATGATGATGCCTTATGGTGAAAGTTGAGGTTGATGACCATCCTAACCACTAGAACATTGATTAATATAAGTAAATAGAAATAGTCCAGACTCTAGAAACGTTACAGTTCTTAAACAAATTAGCACACCTATATCAAGGCAGTATAAATACTTTCATTCAATAAGCTTGGATAAAGCATTGCAAATTTTTAGTTTATATATTCTCAGTCCTATATCTCTTATACTTTTAAATGAATACAAGTGATTTCGATTACAAAATTGTTGTGTTCATAGGATCTGAGAAGTGTTAGGTTGCCAAGAAATTCAGAGGATTTTATAGTCAATAAGATACAATCAGAACATTAAAATGCAGATGTCGAATATTTAGCATTTTGCATGCAAGGAATCGATTTTAGGGTAGTTCAATATTCCCTCACAAAAGCATACATAAAGCTACATAGGTACCACTTGGCAGCAATAGAAGAAATCAGGTCGATCACATTTGCATCAATAAAAATTTCAGAAGGTGTTGACTGGATTTTCTACAGTCCAAGCCATCCAATATTTTTGACCAATTCATTTGATTTTAGAGGGAAAGCAATGGACCTTAAAAATTTCAGTTCGAAATAGTGTGTTAAGAGATATGCGTCTGGTCATGTTAAGCTGTCGTTGGTCAATATAAATGGATTGATATCTATTCTTCCGCTTCGTTTTATATTACCCCAACATTTTCAAGTTTCATAATACAAACACTGGTCAATAGACCGATAACATTTTCGTTCTATGACTTGGTTTAACAAGTGAAAGATTCGTTATTTTTGATGGTTATCTGGTATATGTGTTATAGGATGCTCTTCATTGTTTGTTTAAAAAACAAGTGTTGAATCATCACTTTGATCAGAGAAGTTACCAGCTCACTATTGCCACCATATATTCTCTCCAAAGTTAAAGTCGGCTGCTCATATTAATAGAACATCGTTAACAAATGCTTCATAAATATTCAATGACATGAGTAGTTTATGGTACAGTATTATAATCTCCATTCACCAGGTTCTATGTTGGTCAGTTGAGTTGTATGAAGCAATAAATATTACACAAAATCATGTAGTTGGCTATTGAGATAGACAAGACCTATAATGAGTCACAAGTTTTGTCGGTCACAGCATACATTGTTTATTGACAGATTCATTTGATATTGCTTCAGTCTATGTTGTTCAGACATCAGTGAAGTGTAACGTGGTTCTTCCTAATTGTAATGCAATACTTTGGTTGACTGTTAAGGTAGGGTAGATGTGAAATCGGTGAACATGATGGTAATGTCTCAGGTCATATGTCATGTGATGGTCTGTCACTATATAAGTGTATATGCCAGAAGAAATCCGGTAGTAAGTCTTACGTAGTGTGAAAATGCTTCTGTAGATAACAGTGAGAGGAGTAAAGATTAGTGACTTATTAATTCGTTAATTGGTGAAGTGCTTTCACAAAACAAGTACAAATCGAACCTGGACTATTAAGTCTTGTGAAGAACATGATCAATTTAAGTAGTTAGGTGGGAGTCCTATAATTTGTGCTCTCGAATTACTTCGAATCAATATAAAGCTCATTCACTATACATTATCATCAGGAATATATGTCTCACTCGTATCATGACTTCATTTCAACAATCACAATCCCCTAATATGAACTCCAGAAATCCATATGAAAGTAATCTAACAGTAAGCACTTGATAAACACTTTAGCACTGTATTAAGTAAGAATGTCAGGATTGTCTAGAACTTCATATTTTCTACAACTCATTGTCAATTTACATCAAATAGTAAACCAAACTGGATTCATAAACCATCCATGGACAGATCTTGTTGGAAACAATGTATTAATTTCAATGCATACTTCATTCATTCTAATCCAAAAACGTGTCAAATTGAATAATCCAATTTAAACTAATTAAACATAAATAACACCTAATTAACTCTTTTCAACATTTTCTTAATTGCTGTCTGATATACATTGCATAGCACCTATTAAAGATATGTCTGAACTATTTTGTCAAATTAAACTAAAGTATGAATATGGAAAGTTTACCGTATATGAGATTGATTGACTAAAATAAAAAAACAAAACACCTTCTACAATTCACATAACAACAGTAAAATTTCAAAGGAATCTCCTTAAGAATACCGATAGGTTCATCAATTAGTTGAATGATTGAACTGACTACATTCTCATTAACAAAGTGGAACTATTGAAGGATTCAATTATAAGCAAATATTTTTATAATGAAATTCATTATAGTTTGTTTTTCTTAAATTCCATAGTTATTTGTCATTCAAATTGGTTAGCAACAAAATTGAAAGTTTCTTTGAATCTAAATCATCCAATTTCGGTAGTAACATTGTTCCGGTTATTAGAATTTCGTAAATATTTTTAAAAAAATTTGAATAACATTTATCAGAAGGGGTTTTTGTAGATATTATAGTAATTTAATATAGTTGAGATCATGAATCCATTGAAGCTAGACCACCATGGAAAACCTGGAAATACTGCTTTAGGGCCGTTTCATTTTAATATGGGATTTTACAGCAGTGCGCACTCACTATCCCGCCTCACAAGATTCGAACCTAGAACCTATCAGTTCCACGCGGGGCTGCTTAACCACCAGACCACTGAGTCGGCATCCAACAGTGTTAATGTCTAACTTCAACCAATCCACGAAATTGAACAACCATTCACCAATGTCTTCAGTAAGTTAATATTTCACAACAGACCTGGTTGAACTCCACTGGTTACTGTTTCTCACTGGAACTCCAGGAAATACCTCATGGAGCTAGTCAACTATATAAAATTACTAAAATCTCCACAAAACCTCCTTATGAAAACTAGTGGATCATTGAATAATTTCTAATTTCTAATGAACACAACATTGTTGGTGTTCGAAAATGATTGCATTTTTCAAGCTTTAATCTTAAGCTTATTTAACAGATGCATATTCATGTGTGCTGGATACTCAAATGGATGACACACCTTGATGAAAGTGGTTGTGTTATGCTTATTTACTTATTTACTTCCTTGTTTTTTACACCTGTTGCTCTTCGTGAAGCATTAACCAATAACGTGGGAATGCGTCTATCACCTATCCTCTATACACCGCTTCGCAATGTGGTCCGTAGTCTCAAATAAAGTTCGGTAAGGTTCTCCAATCCACTCTGTCAAATGAATGCTCATAGTCACGGAAGTCAATGTATAATGATAAATTCCGCTAAATCGATTATTCAACGATGATTGGTAGTGTCACGATTTGGTCTGTGCACGGCCGATCCCTACAGGATCCGATCTGTTGATGTTGAAGTTACACGTCTACTTAATCTTTCATCCGGTTCGGCAACACTCCGTTGAAAACATTTCCTGGTACTGACAGTAGTGTGAAGCCTATGTAGTTTAGCACTTACTCAGATCTTTCTTTGGGATTTTGGTGAAGTATCCTTCTTTCCAGTCTGTCAGTGGCACTTGTTCTTTATCCCAAATATTCCCGAATAGCACGTGGGGGGCATGTTTGCACTTACTTCCATGTGTGACCTTAGTGCTTTGATTCGTATATTGTCATGTCCTACAGCTTCTCCGCTTTTGATTTGTCTGATGACCTTAATAGTTTCTTAGATCGTTGATGGAATGACATCTACATGGAGGTTTGTGTGTGCTGCTTAAATATATGGTGGATTGAATGGGGCTGATCTGTTTAAGAGTTCCTCAAAGTGCTCTACCCATATGTTCTTCTGTTCTTGAATCTCCATGATTTTCTTGCCTTCTTTGTCCTTTACTAGTCTCTCTGGTTTATTGTAATTCCCTGGTAGTTTCTTTGTTGTGTCATATAGTTGTTTCACATTTCCTTCTCTTGCAGATTTTTCTGGTGACGTTGCTAGGTCATCCACGTATTTGTACTTGTCAGCCTTAATGCTCTTCTTCACTAACTTGTTTGCTTCAATGTATTCAGCTTGTGCCTTGATTTTCTCTGTTCTTGTTTGGCTATGGTTAATTGCTATCTTCTTCCTTTCTTGAATTGTGTCTAGGATTTCGATAGAGATTCATTCCGAATGATGATGCTTGTTGAGGCCCAGAACATCCTGACACGTTGAAGTTAATACTTCTCTGATCCCCTTTCAGTTGTCCACCAAATAGTTCCTTCTTCTTTGAGTACATCTTGTAAGGCTTGGAAATTGACGTTGAGAGTTTTCATAAATTCGTCGAGTTTTTTCAGTGTAGTCTGTATTGAACCTTCGCAATTCTGTTTCGTCTTTTGTCCAATGTTTCTCTAAATTCAGTTTAATCTGAAGTGATCTGAAGCTATGTTAACTTTCTCTTGGTTCTCACATCTTCCATGATATCTTCATATGTGGTGTTGTTCATTCCGACTTTGGCATTTAGATCTCCCATTAGGATGATCAAGTCCTTTATTAAGCACTTCTCTGTTATATCCCCTGGTGAATTATGAATGGTAAATCTGAGGTCTATTTATGGACAAATGTAATATGCCTATTTCCTATTGTATAGTTGTTAAATAACTGACCTAATCGTATTCGTGTTCCTCTTATCATAACCCTTATCTTGACCTTTGAACTATTATTATTGATTACTCTCCCCCTATCCACAGCCACATCGGCCAGTTATTGTACAAATGTTATTTTTCCATTTTTTGGTTTAATTTGGTCTGTTTGGTTAGTATATAAACCCAGTATGCTTGTGAATAATGATAACGTATGGTAGGGTCGGTCATTTCTATGATCGACAGCAGCTTCTCGTAGAACTGATCTTCAACGTCATCATTGTTATGATTGTTGTGTGCATAACATCAGATTGCATTCACTGTAATTTACTCCTTCTTTCTTTTGAATGATGCATTGACGATCCTGCATCCATGAGACTCCCATCCTATAAGTGCATTTTGTGCTCCTTTGAACAGAATCAATGTAACTCCCTGAGTATATGGAGCATTTCCCTCTTCGTGACTAGACTACAGAAGTATCTCTCCCATATCTATCCTTTGATGTGCAGCTTGCGTTCAACGTGTTTCAAATATTCGCAGAACTGTCGAGTTGTATCTCTTCATTTTCGTAACTATTTGATTAGTCATCCCAAATTTCCATACCATCCGGACTAATTTCATTTGCCCATATTAATGGATGTACTAGTGGTTAGGAAAGGCATCAACCTCCTGACATCCACACAATCTCAACTTTCACCATAAAACATCATAATTCTTCTAAATGAGGATAATTCAACTGGGAGGTCAGAGTTTAAATAGTTTATTTTAATTATCCTAGTCGAAGTTTTTCTACCATGATTGATATTTACATGACGGGGTTGTTGATCCTAAGCCCAATTTTCCTCGTCTAAACGGTCTTGAGACTGTCAACAGCCGTAGAAGAACTACAGGTGGAGTTTTCAAAATATTACTTCAGAATTTAACACTTTTCAGGTAAATTTCAAGAGGAAATTACAAACTCTCCTCTTAGTATAAAAGTCAGAACAACAAGTCTTCATTGAAACCGGAATGGTTTTCTAATTTTAGCTTACACAAAAACACAGTTTGGTAGTAATGTTTGTCCGTGTGCAAAAAGGAACACCATTTATTTATAGTATGATTTAATAGTTGTCTAACTGAATTGTAGTATGAAACTACCTACAAGGAATATCAATTGTACAAATATAGTATGTAGTGTTAAATGAAACTGACACTGATACATAAAGTCAAGAAATGGTATGATCTTTTTATTCACATTTGTCTTGATCATTAAGATAAAATTAGAAGGGGTTTTGTTGAGAGTTCAGTATTTTCATAGTTGAAATCTTGAGTCAAATGAATGTAGACCACCATGGAAAACCTGGAAGCACTGCTTTAAGGCCGGTTCGTCCTATTTTGGGACTGGTCAGCAGTGCGCATCCATGATTCCGTCTCGCGAGCGAGATTCGAATCCAGGACGTACCAGTCAAAATTTTTGTCCACTTATGTTGGTTCGTGCAAACTTCCAAATTTGGATTTACATTTCTTTATAAACTGAAGCTATGAAACTTTTCTTAAGCCCTACAATCCACTACTACTTCTCAGAGTGTTTCCGTTGAAATTATAGCATTTATTGATTTGTGGCATTTACATTGAAGAGTAATTTGAATGCTTTATGCTTATTTGCACATTTTCGTTAAGTTT
The DNA here is from genome assembly GCA_944470415.2 of Schistosoma rodhaini. Classification (NCBI taxonomy): domain Eukaryota; kingdom Metazoa; phylum Platyhelminthes; class Trematoda; order Strigeidida; family Schistosomatidae; genus Schistosoma; species Schistosoma rodhaini. Next base: position 6,047,156 of record OX104044.1, read on the forward strand.
CAACTTGAAGTAGAAAGAAGTAGTTTGTATGTTTAATGTAAGGAATGGTCTCGAAAATACTTTGAATGTGATGTGTTTCTTGAATAACTTACCACTCTGTCGACATTGACACCGATGGAACAATACAGTTTTCAGAGATGGTGCGCATATAATTTGGATTGTTTGAGAGATACGTTGATTAGAATCTGTTTAAATTATTGTAGTTCGTCGTTAGAAACGGATAACTGTTAGGAAATGTATTTCGTTGCTTATACTCACTCAAAATGTGGACACTTAGTAAAATGGTTAAGTAAAATATAATCACATTGGTGGTTGATAGAGGGTAGAAAATGAGTAATCTAAACATCAATGTATTATTTACTTACTTACGTACACCTGTTTCTCCCAATGGACCATAGGCCGCCGACCAGCATTCTCCAACTCACTCTGTCCTGGGCCTTCCATTCTAATTCCACTCAATTTTGTTTATTCTTCTCATGTCTGTCTCCATTTCCTGACATAATGTGTTCCTTGTTCTTCTTCTTTTCCTTTGGCCTTCAGGATTCCAAGTGAAAGCTTGTCTTGTGACGCAGTCGGGTGTTTTCTTCAATGTGTGTCCTATCCACTTCCAGTGCTTCTTCCTGATTTCTTCCTCCACTGAAATCTGGTTTATTCTCTCCCATAGTAGGTTGTTGCTGATAGTATCTGGCCAACGTATCCGAAGTATTTTGCGTAGACAACTGTTAATAAACACCTGTATCTTCCGGATAATGGTTTTCGTAGTTCTGCTGTTCGATATTAACTGGGTAATATCGTGAGACGAGTAATTAAATACAGGTGAAATATTCATAAATTAAATAAGATGAACGAATTGATAGTAGGTAGATAGGTGTAGTAACAATAGTACTAGTACTAGCACTAATATTATTATTACTATTAGAAGTAGCAGTAGTGATGTGATTACGTAATTAATAATGATTGTGTAGATGTAAAAATAGTGAAGAATATAAACGGTAAGAAGTGAAGAACGACAAATATGTGTAGAGTATAAGAAAGTAAGTACGTATGTAAGCATAACACAACCACTTTCATCAAGGTGTGTCATCCATTTGAGTATCCAGCACACATGAATATGCATCTGTTAAATAAGCTTAAGATTAAAGCTTGAAAAATGCAATCATTTTCGAACACCAACAATGTTGTGTTCATTAGAAATTAGAAATTATTCAATGATCCACTAGTTTTCATAAGGAGGTTTTGTGGAGATTTTAGTAATTTTATATAGTTGACTAGCTCCATGAGGTATTTCCTGGAGTTCCAGTGAGAAACAGTAACCAGTGGAGTTCAACCAGGTCTGTTGTGAAATATTAACTTACTGAAGACATTGGTGAATGGTTGTTCAATTTCGTGGATTGGTTGAAGTTAGACATTAACACTGTTGGATGCCGACTCAGTGGTCTGGTGGTTAAGCAGCCCCGCGTGGAACTGATAGGTTCTAGGTTCGAATCTTGTGAGGCGGGATAGTGAGTGCGCACTGCTGTAAAATCCCATATTAAAATGAAACGGCCCTAAAGCAGTATTTCCAGGTTTTCCATGGTGGTCTAGCTTCAATGGATTCATGATCTCAACTATTAAAATTACTATTATATCTACAAAACTTCCTTCTGAAAAATGTTATTCAAATTAAAAAAAATATTTACGAAATTCTAATAACCGGAACAATGTTACTACTGAAATGGAATGATTTAGATTCAAAGAAGCTTTGAACATTGTTGCTAATCAATTTGAATGACAAATAACTATGGAATGTAAGAAAAAAACACTGTAATGGATTTCATTATATAAATATTTGCTTATAATGGAATCCTTCAATAGTTCCACTTTGATAATGAGAACGTAGTCAGTTCAATCAGTCAAGTAATTGATGAACATATCGGTAGTCTTAGAGATTCCTCTGAAAGTTCACTTGAATATGTACTGTTGTTATGTGGATTGTAGAATGAATTCATCTCAATTAATCAATCTCATATACGGTAAACCTTCCATATTCATACCTTAGTTTAATTTGACAAAATAGTTTAGGCATATCATCAATAGTTGCTATGCAATGTATATCAGACAGTAATTAAGAAAATTTTGAAAAGAGTTAATTAGGTGTTATTTATGTTTAATTAGTTTAAGTTGGATCATTCAATTTGACACGTTTTTGGATTAGAATGAATGAAATATGCTTTGATATTAATACATTGTTTCCAACAAGATCTTTCCATGGATGATGTATGAATTCAGTATGGTTTATTAATTGATGTAAATTGACAATGAGTTGTAGAAAATATGAAGTTCTAGACAATCCTGACATTCATACTTAGTAGACTGTTAAAGTGTTTAACAAGTGCCTACTGTTATATTACTAAATGAGAGTGAAGTATCTTTAGTGAAGATGGATCGTGGCTAGCAGTAGAACCAAGGACGCACTTTTACTTCCTATTCGCAGCTTGTCATCTGGTTGTTACAACAATGGAAAGATAAAAACAAAAGCACCAAATAAGTGTCAATAGTTTCTCATTGTAAAACTTTGTAATGAATCATCAGTAATTGTTACAACACAATCTTATATTATTACTTGAACGTACTTTGAAGAATTCTTATTAGTCTGGTCGAAATCTATTACAGGTACAAGTTTCTTGTGGATCTGTTAAGAATACATGATTATTGTGTTTTATGAACTACAAAGGTAGAGATTTATAACATCCGTGCTTAGGGAGATAATCAGTGAATATCGATTTACACAATTTGAGGTTTAGGATGATGTGTATATTATTACCCCTAAAATACTATGACTTCGCAACTACAAGACGTATTCATTTCAAATTTTAGGAATCTACTTACTAATTTTAATATCTTCAGTGGTGTTCATATAAGTACTTTTAACATTATTCCTACAAGTAGAATGCTGATCCTATGTTCATACATGGAGACAATGTAGTGAGTGTACTGATGACCTCCGGTCTATACACAGTAAATATAAAGATAATTCCTATCATATGAAAACTCTGAGAAAATCTCTTTGAAATCTACTAAGTAAACATTTCATACTTTCTGTTACATACTTTCAACCGTGTACATTTATTAAAATCAATCAACTTTCAGATTGCTGCACAATCTCTTCAAGGAAATACATTTAAAACGGATATGTAGATTATAGATAAATAGTAATAAATGACTTGGTTAATTGATTTGTGTGTTCTTGTAATGGAAATAATCTCCCCTGTTTTCCTAGTTACCACTTTTAGATTTGGATGGTCTTGATAATCATAAAGAATTGAGATTGGCACATAAAATTCTTGCCTTCATATGTTCTGTTTATGTTTGGCAAGATGGAGAAGGTGGAGAAACAGAGGTAGGTGAATTATCATTTTGGAAATGATATGCATGTATAGAATGTTGAATACATATTCAGTGACAACATTCTTCATTATATTTCCATAGCATGGAAGTGATTTTGGAGAAACTGCAATACATTAGTCGAATAATATGTTTATGTTTCGTCCGATTCGGGACACGTCAGCTGAGTGTACCTGCATCTTGGAGTTGATGTTTACTCTGAGACTCGAACCCAGTACCTTTTGTTTCAAACAGACTGTACATTGAATGGATTAAGCGAATTTGATTTAAGTCTACACGTATAAATGATTACAATAGATGAGATCGTCAGTCAATTGAATCTTGACCACCTTGGAAAACCTGAAAGCACATAACAGTACATACAAGTTTTAATTACATTCTCCTTATATGTTTCTAATTATGACTAATTTGAATATTACTTAAATGACTTCAGCAGTTTAAAAATCCTTATAGAATATTCGAAAATGAAGAATATTTTAACGAACAATGGTTTCCGATAACTTCATCATTATGCTCTACATTTATAGTGTAGGGAAGAAGAACATGGGTGGAGACAATCGAATATATTTGAGCACAAATTACAGACTATCTCACTGAACTCTGATGACCATATAGTAAACAGTTAATTTGCAAAATAATAATCAACTGTCTCAATCTTAACTGTTCCTTCTACTAATATCAGTCAGTCTTCTCTGATTTCATTGTTCATGCATTTTCGTAATGATTGTGCTTCATTCCTATGCGCTCCTTATCGATCTTTTGCCCAAATACATCCTATGTCTGACCATCACTATATACTACTTATGTGGATATAAGTAGACCACACAGCAGTACGTCTATAGTTATTGGGATATTTTACAAAGGCCAAACAATATAAGGCTTGGATAAACGAATTCGACAATGTAATATGATAAATGTGGTGAATGTTTTTTTCATCTGTCATGACATATATACTTGGAAATTGTGTTATTTGTAAAGTTGAAAGTTCATTTACTAATGGTCAGAATGATTTAGAGTAAGGTGTCAAGTCATAATCAGTATAATGGTAATATAGCAGAAATGAATTTGCTAAAACTCTTGTAAGGCATTAATGATAGTAGCAATCGTAATAATAATAATAATATCGTTGTATGTGTACAACATGTAATTATTACGATCCAGTCGTACGTCGAGTTGAACAAAGGTGCTGGATGTACCTTTTCCAGGTGCATAAGTTCGGTTTTCTCGAGTTGATCCATATGGCTTCTCAGCTATGTAGAGTAGTCATGATCTATCTGCTTGTGGTAGAATTTTTAGAACTTGATATAAAACAGTGAAAGGTTCCTCTATTTTTGAGTGTGATGTTCACTAGCTACCGAATGAGAAAGGATAATAGTGTTGATCGATTTAGTAACTCCTTTTCCCAACCAAAGCAGTACGTGTTCATGAACAGACACGTATAGAGCTCACTGAATACAACCTATGAAATTAGCTCCACAGGAGCAGTTGTATTGGTATCCACATATGAAGGAGCCCATCACTGGTTTGTTGTGTAAGTACTGGTTTATTTGGAAGAATTATGTGTATCATGGCGGTGTGACAATTCCTATCAACAAAGCTTTTGATTCGATGTGTTAAAATATCACCCACTTTGTCTCCTTAATAGGCCAGTTTCAGATATAGAGTGTTTTACCGACTGATTCTGAATTTCTTCTACTAAAAAATTTCTAACGAGATTATCTGGATAGCCATTATTTCGGATTGTTTTCTTTAGTATGTCTATTTCGCTGTCTACACTATCCTCAAAACATGATAGCTTGATTTGGTGGCTGAGACATTTAACCATATTTATTTTGTATTGAAGAGGTGTGAAGCTTTGGAAATGGCTGTACTGACTCATCTATGTATTCTGTCTAAATATATTTCTCTTGATGGAGCCATCTTTCCTTCTAGAAATTAGGACATCAAGCAAAGCTATGATATTATCTTTCTCCTCTCCACTGGTGAATTTAGTATCAGGGTGGACGTTATAGGAAAAGTCCAACATACCTTGTTTGTTGATTTTGCGATTAGTGTGTCATCTATTCATCGACAGTAATAATCTCGCTTACTTAGGATGTATTTCAAAGCTACATTTTCTAGAATGGCCAGAAAAGTATTATCAGGGATCGTGCCTAGACATGATCCCATTTCTACTCCATCGACTTGTCTGTGAAATTCATTCTTAAATATACAGTAGATATTCATAGTACGTTTCAACGATAATGTCATTCATTTTACTTACTGGGATCGGCATCTCTATTATCTTTACTAACAAGTGTTCACTTATGTGAACGATAGTTTCAGTGATGGAGATGTTATTGAACAATGAGGCTATGTCTGCTGATAACTCGGTCTTAACGTTTCTGTTCATAGATTTTATTGTATCAACAAATTTATACCATAATTATGGAGCCTGATGATGAAGTTATTGAAAACAATTGTTCACTCAAACATCCTTCACTTAACTAACTATTAACAGTGACTTGTAAGATGTGAGATAACTTTAAAATTCTATGAAAGGTGTGTATTTGCGGATATTGCATTGAAATTTGAGTTCTTGAGTCAGTTGAAGCTAGACCTACTTGAAAAACCTGAACGCACTGGACGGCCGGTTCGTCCTAGTGTGGGCCTACTCAGCAGTGCACATTAAGTAATTCTCATAGGTATTGAGTAAATATAGTTTTGTGTAGTACATAACCATTCAATGTACATATTAAGTGTTGTCACACTTTTATTTTAAATGGTCAGTAACAGTGCCATTGTTTGTGTAACATAATTAGATTGATAGTGAAATTACTATTGTTCGTATAATGGTCAGATCGAAGCAAAGTATAGTTAGTAGACATATCAACCGTCTTAGGAATTCGATGACACTAATTTTCAAGAGTATTTTAAAAGTCTTTTAAATGAATCCGAATTAGTTGAATGAATACAGAGTGTTTAGACATCACAAATGACCCATATTATATAGGCTGTTTTTGTATTTTTAACAAAATCAAGCTGAATGGTAACTTGCCTTGAAATCTAGTGTAAAAGTTTCGACTTATTGAGAATTGGTTAGCTAGTTGTATGTACTGGTGACCACAATAAAATTTCAACGAATCACGCACAATGTCAATCTGCCACCTACTGACTCACTGAATTCACACAGAAGTGACTTTTCAATCAATATGAAATTATTTTAGAATGGTGTGTATTTCCCTGTTGCTGAATTCAGGACAGTAGTAACTGTTTAATCTCTGTAGAGTTAACATACATGGCGAACGGTTTGACCCCCAATGAAAACGTAGAAGCACTGAAATGCCGTATTGTCCAATTACGGCACTCCTTAGCAGTGCACATACATAATCCCACAACAGAGGTAGTAGAACCCAGTACCTTCGTTCTCCCAAGCGAACACTTATCCATTAAGCTACTGAGCCGGTATACGACGATGTTTATATCTAAGTTTAACCAATCCACGAAATCACGCATTCATCTTCTATTGTTTGAGATAAATACTTGTTTCTACCTGACACGGATTAGCTTTTCTGGTCACGGCTTCCACTAAAACTCCGAGAATTCTTTCACGATGTTTCGTAGTTTATGTGTTTGTCTCAGGAATCATCAATGATAACAGAATACTGGGAAAACGGATTTGATCGCTGCTTGGTTGATTGACAAATATAGATCATTTGCATACTTCACTTTACCTATATAGAGTAACAACTGTATTTATGAAGAATATGCATTAAGTTATAATACGTGTTCGGTCACTCAATGAAGCGTATCACTTGTACTGATGAATAAAATTCTACAGATATATTTTAGTCAATACAAACTTCGTCAACATTCTGTTATCAAAGCAACACTCATTATACCGTCTTAATTGTTTTTTTATCCAGCTTTTTACAGTCTATACACAACCCCACCCATCACAGAAGTTGGGAAGCGTTCATAACTCTGAGCGGCGAATGTGAACTATTCTTTGGACCAATATTACTGGTAAGGAAAGCAGTTGGATGTTTGTTCCAGTTAGGTTATAGAATATTTTACTCGATGTGGAACGTGGTCTCCATGTTGTCACAGTCGTGTGACGGAATGAATTATTTCAGTTCATCGAAAGCACCGAGTAGACTGAACACTTGATGGCCAAATGAGAAGACAGTTTGAATTGCAGAACACACCGGAAGATGCAAATGGATGATCGATGTCTGCACCTGCAGTTTCTCCTAATAAACAGGCCTTCCTTTAGCTCACTGTCTTGTTCTACACCACTATTAGATGTTTAATAATCAACTCTTATAGTTAAAATGTACATACATAGATCAGTGCATATTGTTGTTCAGTGGGGACCAGTTCAATTTGGAAACTCTAACAACTGGTGGTTGTGATTCGAAGTTGAGCTGTTAGGAAGAAACTCCAACTACGACGAATCGTCTGTGGAGTATTATTTACATATTGATGGTCTTCCAGATCGTGTTTGTTTGTATCAAAAGGCATGTTAAATCATTGTTTCATGATTCAGTGTTTGAATCATACCTAATACAATATCACATTTCTTCTAGAGCTCGAAATATATATATGGAAGTAGTGTGTAATGCTGCTTGAACCCTATCAAACGATCCGCAATCCAGTCACTAATTTGAATAACTCACCATCACATGCTCTATGTCTTCTTGATAATTAACGACAAACAGTTGGATGAAAACTGTGTATTTAGTTAATGACAGTCTGAACTCATCACCAAAGTATATTTTTAGTCCACAGGTGAAGACGGCAATACATCTTCTTCTGAAGTTATTTCTTATGAATGCAATTAGTGCTGCTCATCATAATATGGTCGGCATGAGAATGATGATAGAACAATACCATTTTGTTTATAATTAGTCATCATATGATTGAAATCTTTCAAATAATAAGGACACGAATAGAATGGAAGATGGGATTTAGGTACTCTTTGAATCGTTCTGTTAATCAAAGTTCTTGTAGGCGTTCACGTCTGCTACCATATTCTTTAAATAAAAGTTCACACAGACACAGTTTGTTAGCGGTAATTAGAGAATGGTGTGATTTTGTCGGCATAATTAAACAATTCCATATCACACCATTAAACCTACTAAAGTAATAATGAATGATTGACTGATCCAACAACCTTTCAATTAATTTTGTCTAGCAAATAAAGTCAGCTGGCAATAAGGTGTTTCGCTTCAGCTTATTTTGGTTCAAATTTCAAATTTTCAAGTTTGACTGGAAGAAGCAGATCAACATTATTATTATAACAGTTCATAGGTCACCCCCAATATCACGAAATGATATGTCAGACTACCACTGAACAATTGGAAATACAACTCTACAACCGGAAATCAAGTCTATGACCTTCAGTGGTGTTCACGAGACCGTAGAGAATATAGATAATTCTGTTCATTCGCAATAAATTTCACACAATCTCAGTACATGGAGAAACCTATCTTCAAACTGTACTGTCCAACTGAACAACAATCGTTCCTTAATTAGTGACTAATTGTGAAGTCAACTAGCTTATTTGTTGTGAAAAGTGATATTTGGTAGCATTTCATTATGTCGGAATGATATCGTAACATTGTAATCAATGAACGATGTTTGCGTCTAATGGTTTATTGGACATTTAGAATCGATCAAAGTGGTGAAAAGTTTTGCGACTGGTTTGAAGGTTACAAGTTGTAGAGCAATTTTGGAATGAATTTTTGAGTGCATACTACTAAGGAGTCTCAAATTAGAACTTATAAACTGTTCACAATTTATTGCCAACTGATAGTGATACGAGATGCAAGCTCATCTTAAATTTAACAGTGTGCATAAATCTCTCAACACTATTAATACTTTATTGTACTGAATAATTAATAATTATTGTTTAAAGGCTTTGCTTGTGTGACATACGTAGATAATCTGAGGGAAGTGAATTACTTGAAATAATAGACATTCTCCGTTAGTTAATATCTGTCTTTCATGAGAACTAGGTTCGAATCATATTTTGTTAGGTGAGTTTTGTGTTGTTCACTATTCGATTCCGATGCTGACAAACAAACTTCCTATTCATGTGTTCAACCGACTACAGCAGTGAGGAAGAAGCTTTCAATAACTGTTCCATGTGCCTATGAAGAGTGTTGCTCTGGTTGTTAGAAGGTGCCAGGGAAGTCCTACTCACTGCCTTCTCGTGGCGGGGGCGTTGTTTACGAAAGTGAGAGGACGAAAAGCGAATGTCCGGCGCTTTAACCGGGTTGGTGGACACGGAGGGTCCACCTAGGGGAGTTGGAAAACCCTGATTCCAAACCAATGGTGCACATGGGCTCCAGTATCCTGATGGAACGAATGGCGGAGGAACCTGTCATTGGTCAACGGCTACCATGGGACTGCATCTCCTCACGATGCTCCACTGCCTTGTGGATCAGACCTTTTGGTCAAAGGCTCCGGGTGTGGCCCCCTAAGAAAACCACCTGCTTCAGTCTGGGCACCTGGGCAGTATCACAGCCCTCACACAAATCGAATGAGATTTGTGAGGCGCATATTTATCTGGTGCTTCATTGTACCAATATTTATGTGTTTAAATAAATAAATAAATAAAATAGAAGGTGCGTTGGCCTCGTGACTTCAGGAAAATTTTGGCTTTCATCATTAGGCGTCTTAATTATTCATTCAACTCCCAGGGCAGAGTTTAAATAGTTTGAAATATTTCTTCTGGTTAGCGTTTTCTTAACGAGTTAGCTTTTCTACGGGATAGGGTCGCTAATCCCATGCCCAACCCACCTCATTTACCAGGGCTTGGGACCGGCAGTAACTCCAGAAGAGCTACAGGCGGAGTTTTTCACTAACTGAATCAGGTGGAAATGTATGAACACTCACATATTATTTATTACATGAAACTATTTTTAGTGTAACTGTTGACTTACATTTCTTCAACTCGAACTTAATAGGTAAATTAAATTCAGAAGAATTCTATGTCGATTTAAGACCCATATTGTGTGGGTAAGTGAATGTCATCCATTTGTATATCAATGGGAAATCAACTTTTAATAAATCTCACAATAACTGATCATGTACATGATTGTGATTGTTACGCAGATAGCCTATTGTTATAATAAATCACCCTCAAACACATAGTTTTTTCATAGTTGAAATCATGAGTCAATGGAACCTAGACCACCATGAAAATCCTGGAAGCACTGAACGGCCGTTTCGTTCTATTATAGGACTCCCCAGTGGCAGTGCTCATCCACGATCCCGCACTCGGGAGATTCGAACCTAGGACCTGACAGTCTCGCGCCAGAGCACTTAACCGATAGACCACTGAGACGGTATCCAACTGTATTAATGTCTAATTTCAACCAATTCACATAGTTGCTTGTGGAATATCTCCCTGTTAGCTCAGATGAACATTTCACACTGTAGCATATAATGTTTGATATAGAGTTTATGAATCATTCTGATAGAAACTAGGCATCTCCATTCATTATCGGAAGATTTATTTCATCATTAAACATTAACCAGTTTATTCCTTCATAGTATAATTAGATTTTAACCACCTCCAAAAATATTTTGATGAATGCATTTCAACAACGTGTCAACTCTATGAAGATGATACAGATTTAGCAAAGAATCAAGAATCCATTTGTATTTGTGCAAAATCGTATGACAAATTATTGAAGTGTCATTAGTTCATTTAATAATAGTAATAATAAGATGTTCTGTGTGAAATGTAAAACCTTCTATATTCACTCCTCATGCAATTCTATTGCAATAACTGAGGAGTTTGTAATCTAAGTTGGATAGTGTCTGGCAGTGGGATCCAGGACAAGGCGCTGTTCGTCCTATTTGGGACTCCTCATATGGATAAACCTGCATCTCAGAGTTGATGTTCACCACAGCAGCCGAACACAGTACCTTTCGCTTCAAACACCCTCGCGTTATCCACTCAGTTACTGAGTCCTGATAGCCACTTGCTTGTGCAATGATGTGAAGTTTAAATTCACGTAGTATTGTTTGTTCGAATCTTCCCATTGATGTTTTTAAAACTGCAACTGGTCGGTGTCCACTGCCAGCCACTGTCTGTCTTAGCTTACAATACTTGTGAATTAAGGCTATATGCTAATTAGAGACTGACCAATTGTAGTTCTAAACATCAAATGGAAAGATTTCGATAAACAATACTAAATGAACTGTGAAGTTTGTTCACTAATAGTTTGGATAGTCTTGTATGTAAGTGGTTATTCAGCTAACGTCTTTGTTCAATTTAAAAGTGAAATTCAAAAAAACAGAAACTATGGTATAACGTACTAAGTTCCATTTATTTCTTCTATTGAATGACCTATTTAGGAAAAGTATATAACTCGAACATTATTAACATTCCTAGATCATATTCTATGAAGTCTAGTTATTATTATTATTATGACTGCAGTTCATCCAACGTCGATGTATATTAGAACTGATTTGATACGATTATAAACTTGTGATGAGATTTTAGATATTTTCATAAACTGTAATTCGAATGCTGATCCTACATCCTTAAAGTGGTCTAGTACTTCGTTGAAATCCATCTGAAGATTCGTTGAAATATTTCACTGAAATGTTCATCAAAAAAAGATTACTTTATATTTAGAGCATTCATTGTCACCTGTACATTCTGAAATGAATAACTTATTCACTGAACTAATGCTATGATTTCATATTTTATAGGTGGCCTCATAGAAAACTTAAAGACGGGTTTAATTTACGAAACAAACTCACAACAAATGAATAATAATAATAATAATAATAATAAAGAGAATGAGAAAGTCAAATCGAGTTGTCCATTTTCCGGTCAAAATTATACTGACAACATGGATCGACGGAAATGTATTGGAGCAAGTGCAGCACAGTCAATAACGATTCAGACTTGTGATGCATTTTTCCAGATAAAACATCATTCTGGTAAGTAATCCATTCTACCCTGAAACCCTCTTCAATTTCTAACTTTATTATTTCATTATGTATTCTACACGATTACTATCTGTATGGTGGGAACAAGAGAGTATGTGAAGCTGTGGAAAGGAAGTGTTTCATAATGGAAGACTGTGATAATTCCAATGTTGATGATAAATTTGAAATATGTGTTTAGAATGAAAATATGAGACGTTTTCTTATTTATCACTCAGGAACTGACTATTGCGGTTGTTTGTATGACGTGCAGCTTAAATCTTTGATGAACCATTTAATACGATTAGGTAATCAGATAGTGCTTTCCATAAAACGCAATTTTAAATAGTTCTGTCTTACATTAAATTCCTGGATAAAGTCAGGATCACACAGTGCAAGTTATATAATAATTGGGTTTGTCATCAACTGTGAAGGAGGTACGATCATATATTACTCAATGGAATTCTGTAGGATTCCTATTGCTTTGACGTTATTTGAAGGTATAAATAAGTAAGCATCAATAGATTAACGAAAAGAAGTGCTGCATGCTTCCAAAATTTCCTTTCGAATCCTTTATTATATAATATTTCTTTACTTACTCCTGTTACCCCTTTTGGAGGAACATGAGCCATTCACCAGTATTTTGCATCAAACACTGTCATTTTTGTCCTATTCACTTCCAACGTCTTTCTATAATTACCTCTCGACCTCAAAGCTGTCTTGATCTCTCCACAGTAGACTGTTGCTGATGGTATCCGGTCAATGGACATTGAGAATCTTGTGAAGACAATCGTTTAGAAATACTTGTACGTTCTTTATGACGGTTGTGGTAATTCTCCGAGCTCCATACAGTAGAACTGTCTTGATGTTATATGATAATTAGTAGTATACATGAATATACATGAATTACATGGGTGAAACTTGCCGCAGAACATGCATTTACTAAACTTGTGCTCATCATCATGGACTGTTTCACAACTCAATGAAGTATTATCTGAATAAATTTGATTACGCATCGAACTACGACGACTGTTTGAATAAGTGGAATTCCTGATGTTCTGACGAGTCATTTTATCGGATTTTCCTTTCTTACCGCATTCGGAATTTGTATACTTTACATGATCCAATAGAAGTTGCTTGAGAGTTGCATAGGGGAGTGAAATCGGTTTGTCTGGAAGTGCCAAAATCTTTATAAGGCTGTATGCTTCTTTCCCGATGAATGTAAGGAAATGGGCCACAATATTAAAATCCTCATCATCTTCCTTGGTCATAGCCCAGATTTCGAACCTTTCCATGTACTCCTCAAAAGCATTAAAATCTGAATTTATATTTAACCGTTCCATCACAGGCGCAGTTGCGACGCCAATATGATAATTAGAAGTATTTGAATTGTAGTATAAACTAGTAATCCCAGGAATAACGCAATTTAATCAAGAAGTATCAGATGAACTCGAACGAATGTATTGTATTTGGAATTCAAAATTACAACAGTCATCAATACGAAGAAGTCATTGATTTATTTAGACACCACATGTTAGTATTGAAGATTCTCAACTCGATATTTGGCTGACAGTTGCTTTGAGTTTCATATGTTCTTCAGTTGAGGGAGTGCTATCTTTACTTAGCCAGTCCTTGCATTTACATATGCATCATATCCTCCACGTTCATCGACGATTCTGTCCAGATATGTGAAAGCGCCCACCTGTTACAGAGTTTCTCCATCAAATATGACCGGGTCGGTGCTTTCCGTATTGTATTTAAGGATCTCGGTTTTCTCGTTTTATATTTTGAGGCCTACTTTTGTAGAGACTGCCGCTACACAAGTGATCTTCATCTGCATTTATAAGCGTGAATGAGATAAAAGCACCAGGTCAACTGCGAAGTCATCCGGTCGCATCCGACCTGTTCATTGTATTCCGTGTTTCTTCTCAGATGTCGAGGTCTTCATAATCCGGTCAACCACATGAAGAAGAGAAAGGGGGAGAGTGAGAAGCCTTGTCTGACTCCGGTCCTCACTTCGAATGCATCTATCAGCCGTCCTCCATACATCACTTCTCACTGAGGTCCGTTTTATGCGTTGTGGATGAAGTTGATGATCTTCTCAGGTACTCCATAGTGTCAAATAAGATCCCATAAGGTTCTCCTGTCTACTCTGTCAAACGACTTCTCACAATCTTGGTAGTTGATATATAGTGACGAATTCCATGAAATTGATTGTTCAGCAATGATTTGTAGTGTCACCATTCGGCCTGTGCGCTACCATTCCCTACAGAATCCGACCTGTTGATGTTGAACTTGGACGTCTACTGAGTCACTCGTCTGGTTCATCAACACTCTGTTGAAAATATCTCCTGGATCTGACAGTGGTGAGTTTCCTCTCTTGTTCTATCACATACTCAGATCTTTCTTTTAGATTTCGATGAATCATCCTTCTTTCCAGTCTGTCAGTAGCATATTCTCTTCATTCCAAATCTTCCTGAATAGCATGTGGGTAGTATGTTTGCAGTTACTTCCATGTCTGACTTTAGTGCTTCAACTGGTATATTTTCATGTCCTACTGCTTCTCCACTCTTCATTTGTCTGATGACCATCATGATTTCTCAGATCGTTGATGGAGTGACATCTACATGGAGGTTTGTGTGTGCTGCTTCGATGTCTGGTGGATTCAATGGGATTGGTTCGCCGAAGTGTTCTATCCATCTTTTCCTCTCTTCTTGGATCTCAGTCTCTAGCTTACTATACTTCCCTGACAGTTTCTTCGTTGTGTCATATAGTTGTTTCATATTTTCTTCTCTTGAAGATTTTTCTGTTATCGTTGATGCTGTCTTCTACTTCTTCTCCCTTTCTGGAATCGCGTGTAGGATTTTGATAGGGATTCATTCCTCATGATGATGCTTGTTGAGGCCCAAAACATCGTGACACATTGAAGTTATTGCTTCTCTGATCCGTTTCCAGTTGACCTCTATGGTAGTTCCTTCTTCTTTGAGTAGATCTTGTAAAGATTGGAATCTGACGTTGAGAGTTATCTTTAGTTCGCTGAGTTTTTCAGAATGTCGAATGAAGTCTGTATTGAATCTGTGTAATTTTGTTTCCCAATTTTTGAATGCTTCTCAAAATTCGGTTTCGTCTTGTCAACTATAATCAGGTGGTGATATGAAGTTATGTTGACTTGTCTCTTGCTTCTCATATCTTCCGTGATATCTTCATATCTTGTGTTTTACATTCTGTAGGATTCATTTTGAAGGTTTCGCATGTTAAAATCCCTCCATGTACACATTTGATTCTTTATTTGTACATATTGTTAATCTTTTTCATGCCAGTTGAGATTGTAATGTTTCATTTCATAATAGTTTTCTCAGTTTTTCTGTTGCTTTCACTTGGTTTGTTTTAATTGCTATTATTCTGGATGCTGCCATATTGATTGTTCCCCCTTTGATTGTGTTGCTTGATTTGACTGGGATCGTGCATTTTGTTTGTAAATTGGAGCACTTTCTCAGAATTTGAAACACTTTGTGTTATAAAGAAACTTATTGAGCGAATTTTTACTTGATCTATCCAGAAAAGGTAGAATAACACTTACTTTTTGGACTGTTCGGTAATTTTCTTATATTTCTTATCAATTTTCTATTTATTGTAATTTAGATCGATTATAGTGGGAACAATAATCGATTGAATGAATAACTGAGTGGTAATATTTGTTTAGATAAAATTGTACATTATTATCTATGATGAAATTTGCCCCAATCACCTTGTTCTGATCTCCATTGGACAACACGCGTTACTACAGTTTTACCCGACAGTTATTCTTCACCCAAACGTACTTACTTACTTACTTACTTACTTACGCCTGTTACTCCCAATGGAGCATAGGCCACCGACCAGCTTTCTCCAACCCACTCTGTCCTGGGCTTCCTTTTCTAGTTCCATCCACTTCTTGTTCATTCTTCTCATGTCTGTCTCTATTTCTCGGCGTGATGTGTTCTTTGGTCTTCCTCTTCTCCTTTGACCTTCAGGATTCCATGTGAGGGCTTGTCTTGTGACGCAATTAGCTGATTTCCTCAAGGTGTGCCCAATCCACTTCCAGCACTTCTTCCTGATTTCTTCCTCTGCTGGAATCTGGTTTGTTGTCTCCCACAGTAACTTGCTGCTGATAGTGTCTGGCCATCTGATCCGAAGTATCTTGCGTAGACAGCTGTTAGTAAACACTTGTATCTTCTGGATAATGGGTTTCGTAGTTCTCCACGTCTCCGCCCCATACAGTAGAATTGTCTTGACATTTGTATTGAAAATTCTAACCTTGGTGTTGGTTGACAATTGTTTTGAGCTCCAGATGTTTTTCAATTGTAGGTATGCTGCTCTTGCTTTGCCAATCCGCGAACTCACATCTGCATCTGATCCACCGTGTTCATCAATGATGCTGCCCATATATGTAAAGGTTTCCATATCCTCCAAAGCTTCTCCGTCAAGTGTAATTTGATTGGTGCATATTGTATTGTGCCGGAGAGTCTTGCTTTTTTCTTTGTTTATATTGAGACCTACTGCTGCTGAGGCTGCTGCTACACTGGTCGTTTTCTCCTGCATTTATTGTTGCGTGTGTGATGGAAGAGCCAGATCATCCGCGAAGTCTAAATCGTCGAGCTGCATCCTGCTTGTCCACTGTATCCCGTGCATTCCTCCAGGTGTTGACGTCTTCATGATCCAGTCGATGACCAGGAGAAAGAGAAAGGGTGAAAGTAAGCAACCTTGCCTAACACCGGTCTTTACTTGGAACGAGTCGGTGAGTTGTCCTCCGTGGACGATTTGGCCGTTTAGTCCATCATAGGAGTTCCGTATGATATTGACTATCTTCTCAGGCACGCCGTAGTGTCGAAGAAGCCTCCATAGTGTCGTCCTGTCCACGCTATCAAATGCCTTCTCGTAGTCGATGAAGTTGATGTAGAGTGATGAGTTCCATTCGATTGATTGTTCCACAATGATACGTAGAGTTGCGATTTGATCTGTGCACGATCTATCCTTACGAAATCCAACTTGTTGATCTCGAAGTTGGGCGTCCACCGAATCCTTCATCCTGTTTAACAATACTCTGTTGAAGACTTTTCCTGGTATTGAGAGAAGAGTGATGCCCCTGTAGTTGTTGCACTTGCTCAGATCGCCTTTCTTTGGTATCTTGATCAGAAGTTCTTTTTTCCATTCTATTGGTACTTGTTCTTCATCCCAAATCTTACTGAAGAGGATGTGGAGTATCTTGGCAGTTGCTGCTACATTTGCCTCTGCCGGGATGTTGTCTGGTGGGTTCAGTGGAGCTGGTCGATTCAAGAGTTCTTTGAAGTGTTCTACTCACCTGTTTCGTTGTTCTTCAATGTCGGTGATTACTTTGCCTTCCTTGCTTTTCACTGGTCTTTTTGGATTACGGTAATTTCCAGCAAGTTTCTTGGTTGTATCATACAATTGTCTCATGTTTCCCTCTCTTGCAGCCTTTTCCGCTGTCATCGCTAAATCTTCCACATATTTACGTTTATCGGTTCTGATGCTCCTCTTCACTTGCTTGTTTGCCTCTGTGTATTCGGCTTGTGCCTTGGCTTTTTCCACTCTTGTTCGGCTGATATTGATTGCTGCCTTCTTGTTCCTCCTTGCTTCAATTTTATTCAGTGTGCGAACAGTGATCCGTTCCTTATGATGGTGCTTCTTTTGGCCTAGAACCTCCTGACATGTTGAAATGATTGCCTCCTTGATACCTTTATAGTTGCTCTTCATGGTAGTTCCCTCTCCATTGAGTAGATCATGAAAGGCCTGGAACCTGTTGCTGAGGGCTATGTTGAATTTGTTGAGTTTGTCTGCATCTCGAAGAAAGGCCGTGTTGAACTTTTGTGATGTTGTCCGCACCGTTGTCCAGCGCTTCTCGAGTTTTAGTTTCATCTTGGCGACCAGCAAATGATGATCGGATGCTATATCAGCTCCTCTTCTGGTTCTCACATCCTCCATCGTCCTCCTTAACTTTTTGTTGATGCAGATATGGTCGATTTGATTCTGTGTAGTATGATCCGGTGAAATTCAAGTGGCTTTGTGTATTTTTGTGTGGGAATATGATGCCACCTATGACCAGTTTATTGAAGGCACGTAGGTTTGCAAATCTCTCACCATTTTCGTTCCTTTCTTCCTGTTCATGTCTTCCCATGACGTCTTCGTATCCAGTGTTGTCCCTACCAACCTTGGCATTGAGATCTCCCATCAGAATTGTCAGGTCCTTGGTTGGGCACTTCTCGATGATCAACTGCAGCCTATCGTAGAATTGGTTTTTAGCGTCTTCATCGTAGTCGTTGGTAGGCGCATAGCATTGGATGACGTTCATTGTAATGCCCTCTCTCTTTGTTTTGAGAGATTTTTTCTGGTTAGCGTTTTTTAGCGAGTTTGTTTTTCTACTGGATGGGGTCGCTAACCTCTTGCCCAACCCTCCTCCTTTACCCGGGCTTGGGACCGGCAGTAACCCCCAGAGGAGCTGCAGACGGAGTTTCACCCAAACGTAGTTTCGATTTTATACATTCCGACTTTGGTGTTTGTATGAACGAGACTATAATTTGTGGACAAGCCAATCAGAAGCTTTCGCAGAATTTCAAGGTCACGGAGCGAATTTCGGTACTTGATGCTCATGTATGATCGGTTTACAGCGGATTTTATAGAAGACATGGCAGTTGAGCGTCTACAACAAAAATGAATAATAAGAAGTTCCTATACCTTTGACTACGGTAGTCAAATGACTCCTGTACGCTGTGCAGACTACCGTGATGAGTTTTTCTTTCGATTTTGTTTATGTTTGAAGAAGTCTGGTAGAACAGGAAGTTTTTTCCCTCGATCACGATTGAGACTGAGACAATCTATGATAATTGTTGTGAATCGGATAACAAAAACACTTGTCACACTAGCTGCAACGTTTGCCGATTTAACTGAAGCTTCGGCTGTCCAGTGGTACGAGTGTTGTAGGGATACATGTGCAACAAAACTGACAAGTTTACACCAGTCGAATGGGGGAGTGGGAAAAATCGTTGAAATAGATGAAACAGTGGTAAGGAAACGATAGTTCAACCGAGGCCGTACTATTAAAGGAGGTTGGGTAAGTACCTCCTCCATAAATATACCTCACATGTCCTTGGAATCCACGACCGATCATACCTAAAAAGACATTTCCAACGGGTTAGGAACCGAGAAGCACCAACAATAATACCGATTATACGGTAATATGTGCAGCCAGGTACTACAGTATATACAGATGATTAGAGAGCGTACAGATGTGCACGTAGACGTGGTTATGTGCATCATGTTGTTATCCACAAGCGCCATTTCGTGAACCCTGCACCTGGAGTGCATACTTACAACATTGAAGCTATGTGGGCGAGGCTGAAAGAGTTTTGAGATCTTATCATCACTTCAGAGGCCGACTACTATGGAGCCATATGGATGATGATTTTAGAACTTCCGAGCCTATATCTAACCTTGACAAGTTTTTGACCCATGTAAAAGAAGATTATCCACGTTAATTCTTTGGTTTTGTATAATATATTTTTATACCGACTAACTGTTACCCGGTCGGTTAATATTTCTCAGGGTCCCTTGAGATTCGTTCAAAGGTCGTCCATAAATTATAATGCAGTCTTATATATCTTATCTATTTTCACTTGAATATTTACTGACTACTATTATTTATTAGTAGTATCATCAGTTGTTGGCTAATATTCCTCAAGGTCATTTAAGATTTATCCAAAGGTCGTCCATAAATTATTGTCTCGCCTTTTAGATCTCCCATCAGGATGGTCAGGTCGTTTCCTGAACACTTCGCTATGGTCGATTGCAGCTTCTCGTAGAACTAATCTTCATCGTCATCGTAGCTAACAGCGGTTGGGGCATAACATGGAATAACATTCATTGTAATTTACTCCTTTCTTTTGAATGATGCACTGACGATCATGCATCCATAAGACTCCTATTCTATAAGTGCATTTCATGCTTCTTTGGACATCATCAGAGCAACTCCCTGAGTGTGTGGATCATTTTCCTCTTTGTGACCAGAGTACAGAAATATTTCCGCCAAATAAATCCTTTGCTGTCCAGCTTGCGTCCAATGTTTTTCACCTATTCCGAAAACTGTCGAATTGTTTCTCTTCGTATTCATGACTATTTGATTAGTCGTCCTAGATTTTCATACTATCCGGACTAATTCCATTTACCCATAATAATTGTAGTATCAGTTTATTTGTTAAGCCCATCTACTTTATTCTAGCTACTGGTCAAGCTAATTCACCTATACATTATGAGTCATATTTTGAACTTGTTAATTATTCGCTTGTTGACCTTGACTATATTTTTTATATGAGAGCATGTGTATGCACATTTCGTATCTTATTCATCGCATGTCTGTCATTCATTTTTGTCTGACTATAAATGTTGATTAACGCTTGCTTAAATGGAGTTGGCTTCCCAGCCATCTCCAATACGCATTATCTTTCGCTTCGCTCTCGAGTTGGCTTCCCAGCCATCTCCACTATGCGTCACCTTTCCTTCGCTTGATTACATTTACTAATGTGCTCACTGCCTTCTAGCCCATGTTATTTATCAATAAAAATGTAGTTGCTGCTTCCCTTTGTCTTCTGATATTATACACCGTTTACGATGATATAATAACGGTTATCGAGACGATCGATTAACGAAGCACGCCACTACATAATCGATGCTCTAGTTGTCTGAAGGGGCATCAGCCATATGACATTCGAATAATCTTGGCTTTCATCATAAGGCATCATAATTCTTCTAAATGAAGATAATTCAACTGGGAGTTAAGAGTTTGAATGGTTTTATTTGTTTATTCTGGTTAGAGTTATTTTAGCAACTTCTTTTTTACGGGAGAAGGATCGTGATCTCATATCCAACCCTCCTCATTTACACGGACTTGAGACTGACCGTAACCCTAGAAGAGCTATAGGAGGAGTTTGAATGAATGGTGTTTGAATGAACCAATGATTCCCTTGTATTGATGACCGCTTGACTTTGAATTCCAAATATAATACATTTGTTCGTGTTCATCTAATGCTTCTTGGATAAATTGCGTTGTCGCTGGGATTACTAGCTTATACTATAATTCAAATACTTCAAATCATCACAATGGCGTCGCGATGGAGCCTGTGATGGAACGGTTGGACATATATTGAGGATTCGATGCTTTTGAGGATCACATGGAAAGGTTTGAAATCTGAGTTAAGACCAAGGAAGATATTGGGGATGTTACTATTATGGCTAATTACATAACGTATATCGGAAAAGAAACATACAGCTTAATAAAAACTTTGGCATTTCCAGACAAACCGATTCCACTCCCTCATGCAACTACTGTTGGACCATCTGAAGTATACAAATTTCGAATACGGTAAGGGAGAAAAATTTAATGAAATGATTCTCCAGGACATCAGGAATTCCACTATTTTACCACGTCTTCCCAGTCCAATATGTAATCAAGGTTCATCGTAATTCTGAATGCTTTAAATGTGGTAGAACTGGACGCATTCCGTCAGTTTGTAATACCACAATTCATTTCGCTGAAACTAATGCTAAATTTTGTGATTCTATTAAGTTGGATGTTTCTAATGATCACTTACCTTTATTAAAAACTTCTAGAAGCGTTATAACGTCACAGAGCAGTCCAGAGTTGAACGAACCCCAGAATCACTGTGAGACAAATGTTTCTAATCAACCAATTTCTTGTCACATTTCTCGTGTTATTATAACAGATTTGGTTTGTCATAATGACTCACATATTTCCGATGAAATTTTCTACAACTCTGAAAATAATATTTTGAATGAGTCAACTTATGATCAAAAACCGGATTCAGTTTTGGTTGATGTTGATTTTTCTAGTGATCAATTATTCTCTAATGAAACTCTTAATAAATTTGAGAGAAATATTTCAAAAAAATCAAATTCTGATATCATATCAAGTGTCAATAGTGCTCACAATGAATTTATCTTCGGTGATATCACAAGTGAATGTCAGAAATATGTTCCGAATGAGTTGAATTCTAGTCATATTTCTGATGTTAGTGTATGAGGTGTTGGATATTCTTAAAGCTAATACTTATCGAGAAGAATCTTTAGTCAGTGGTTTTGATGAGTCAGAGGGAACAGCAAGTTTTTCCGAGGCAATCAGAGAACCAATGTGCTCAGATCTGAAGTTTGCAGAGGCAGAAAATCCAAATCAAGTCCAAGATTATCCCGATGAGTATTACGCAGATGCATGTCTCCCATTTGGTTGTTTTGCAGATGAATCAAACCTAAATGAATCACATGCGTTAATTATATATATCAATGCATATTTATCTGTGTTTTGTTATCTGAATAACAAAAGGGGTATGCATCATAAATTTTATGCAAGTCAAATTCACATGATGGAATGCCTCAAACTACGTGTCAATGTATCTCCCCAAATACTCACATATAATAATCGAAGCGTGAAATATGAAGAAAATGCTAGTTGGGAACGTCAAATTGGTTATAACATTGCGACATAAGGACCCAACATTATTTCGTGGGGGGGGATAATGTTGGAAAGTCTATGATGCAAATTCTAAATAGCAGTGGTTTCACTACACAACCGACATGATGATTGTATACAATTACAATTCAATCCATTTCTACCATGATTGGAGTCATGAATGAAACGATGTTACACCATGACTGAAAACCTGAGAGCTCTGGATGACTGTTTTGTCCTAGTATGTGGCTTCTGAGTATTGAGCATCTACGGTCATGCTTGCAGGATTAGAACACAGTGCCTTCGGTCTCATGTATGGAATCGTAATTGGGCACTACTGAGGAATTCCACGCTAGGACAAAAGGGCCATCCAGTGCTTCCAAGTTTTCATTGGTGATCTAACATTGATCCACTCATGATCTCAATCGAAACTCAACAATCTCCACAACCCTTTACTGACATTCTCTATTTGTATGCAATTTTAGATTTAAATGTCTTTCTTCAACGAGTTCGAGATGCAACACTTTCTGCATCTTTGAATTAATTGAATTTGCTTTGAAATAATATCAGTTTATACAAAACAGTAATTTATTTTTGTTTTGTGAAAATACTAAGTGAAATATACATGGTATTTTAATAATCCTGTCTTTCTTCAGCAACATTCGTAATGAACTGTAGATACATTAAGGTTTGGACAGTACAGTAGTTTATAGTGTTAACTTAGGTGATCATTTCGTTGCTTTCTATCAGTAGTAGGTCGTTTCCTAATGTCTAACATCTAGATACTGGACTTTTGTCTATTTTCCCATCATAGAATATATTGCTCTGTATTCCACGATTTCAAATTAGAGTTCACACATGGAGGATAATCACTTGTGTATAGACACCATAGATATTCATGACTTGTAAACGATTTTGTCTGTGACACTTTTCTAGTAGAAGGATCCCAAATTCAGTCGAACTGGAAGTTAGGAATGAAGGATTTCAATGGTATGTTTGGGGGAGTTGTCGATATGTTGAGAAATGTTTGATCTAATCTGGCTAGTCGTTGTGAGGAATGTTTAGCATGGCTTACACAATAGTGGTCTGAGGAAGATGAGTGAACAAGTATCATTGGTTAGGCAGTGTACTGTAAAATTAATGGGTTTAGAATCAATGTCAAAGATTTACAGAACTACCTTTTCAGTATGGGGCATTATTCATCTCTATTTGTACCCATACATCTCATTTTCACGCTTTCTCACTAAAAAAATACTGGTAATCCCTTTCGACGTATATGTGGTTCCTTAGTACAAAAACCAAATGAAGAACCATGCGTTCTTGAACATCCACAATACTATGTGGTCAATCAACATAAATTTTAAGTTCTTGTAGCCTAAGCAACTCATTGAAAAGTCCTCTAATTTTCTATTTGTGTAATAATAACTACTTACTGCGCATGGTGATACCACACATGATCTTAGCTCAGAGAGCCGAGAAGAGAATTTTTCAGAAGATTCTAATTCTTACTTTAAAAGTACATTCTTGAAGACTACTTACTCAGTGATAATGCATTCAAGTGTGCTTGTAAATGACGATAATTATGATTTTTGGGGTTCAGACTATCACAAAAAAATGTCTATCGATCTGTGAAGTAGAAAAGGGTATTTGCGGAAAGCTCCCATTGGTCGTCTAAAATAATGCAGCCACAAAGACTTGCAAGATTACTTGTGAATCAACCATTGTCTATTTTATGGTACCTTCTATGGAGAATTTTGTGGGACTTATCAAATAGGAGTAAATATCACACTACATGCGGAACAATACTGACATAGAAGAAACGGTATAGACTATCAAATGCGATCGTGCTTTATTTTCTACGACCTTGGTCGACCTAAATAACGGTGAGCATCATGTATTTTATCTGTTTATTTTTTTTAGTGTTCACCTTAGATTGGATGCTGCTGTGAAACACTTTCTGCAAACCATGGATTGAATATTTCTTTTGAAGAATCTATTGTGGTCGGGAAAGTGAATAATATGAATGAAACAACCACAATTGATTCCAGAGGCTGATGATCAGTGCAACATATCATTCTATTTGGGGTTAATCATATATCTAGAAGTGAGTGAGTTAAGAACTAGCATTGTCTTCCATTAATGTTAATAGTACGTCCTGCACTGCAGTTGGTAAAGTTATTATCCAATAGTCAGTCGCTCGTTTTATTTTCTACCAATGTAGTCACATTTGTCGTGCTTCTTGTTCAAGGGAACTCATTGATTGACCTAAATGATGAGTTTAGGCATGTGATATTGAGCAGATGGTTCATGATTCGAGCAGAATTCGGAACATGGTCAGGCCGATTCCAGGACGTATGGAAAACGCATTTTACCGCGCTTTAGACGACTAAAGCACATTACATAAATATCTGAAGTTGAGTTTTGACTGGAACGAGATTTAAGTATATGTTTGTTGTTTTCAAGTGGACTTTCAGTCACAGACGTAAGCCACAAGGTTAAGTGATAGTTTATAAACCTGAAGTGACATTTCCTATATAATGTATGAGTTGATAGTCAACGTTCCGCTTGGTTCTCCTACAGAATGAGAACGTGATGTTGATACTGATGCCAACGTAAGATCTGGTGATCTAGTATGACAGAAATCGAACTGGTCATCAACTCAGTATAACTGATTTGAAGACAATGAAGGCTCCAATGTCCCAGGTGGGCGTGTACTATTCAAGGCTGTGGTGGTCGATTGTACGTCTTTATTTTGCAAAGACAAAGAGGTGAACTGAGGGATCTGCATTCAGGTGACTCAGTTTCGAAAATCTGTGATGGGACTATGATTTGTGGAAAAATCAATGAAGTTAAGGTAATCTAACCTTTTATTTTGGCGTAGAATTTATTCATCCATATAGATAAATAGAGCTTTCAAATTACAGCCAATGTCAGTTCGTAGTGACAATCTTTATTTATATAACTGAAATCAAATTCCTACCCTAAATTCTGATTGTGGTTCCCCGTACTAATTTATAACTCTCTTCCAAGAATGGTGAGTGAGTTTTCTAAAGGTCATTTCGGTGTCTCTCAAAGGTAGACCAAAAATTGTAGCGTCACCAGATCTGCTTGATCAGTTACCATCAAAATGAATTATATAAACAATGTAAAAAGGTTTCTCTCATTGATTCTACTTGCAATACCAATAACAATAAAATAATACGTAGTGTGATAACTTTACTGTGTAAGTATACGTTGTTTCAGTTAGTGATTTTAGCTTCAGAACTAAATAACTTTGGAATAAGGAATAACGGTTGAGATTATTTTGGACATGCATGCTCTTGTTCATTATTAGCTCAAAACAAGGTTCTTTGGAATTGATCGGTTCTACATATTTTTGTGAATTTAAATATGCATCGTTACCCAAATAAATATTACCACCTAGTTATTGGAACAATCATCAGACCAGGTTCAATAACTAAACGTACCTATTAATTTAGGAATACTGTTCGAAAAGAAGTGTAACATGTATTATCGGAGTTCATTTAAAAGCTGGAGAAATTTGAAAACAACAGCATGCAAACCAGGATCATTGAGTGTTTGTGGAAGAAGAATACGACGTGTAAGCAATAACTGATTTGTTTTTTTTTTTTCAAAAATCAAACAATGCAGTTCCGTTAAATAAGGGAAAACTTGTTTGAGGAATAGTCCCGTATATCAGTTTGCAAGTCTAAATGTTCTTCTTCATGTAGCCCATTAACCCTTTCGTGTCCTGTAATAAAATCCGATTCATATCAATAGGACTGTATGAAATAATTCCTAATACTGTTACACCCTCCCCCCTGTCCGTGAAGCATTATCCTCAGTTCCTAGTTAAGGACACGAGTATGCCATACCTCCTTTTCATGGCACTTCGTAATAGCTGGTGGCAGTTCGATGGTTAGCAAACCAATTATCTAAATGCATTATCGTTCGGTCCGGTTACGACTGTCTGTAGTATACTGTCGTCACGTCGCCTAAAGGCCGCTGAAAGTCTCGCGTCACAAAGATAGTTGATGATCGAACAAACACATATTTGTGGGTACCTTGCCGAGGAGAGTAGAACTTGGTGCATATTTCTGGTGGAGCCACAGGGAGACGCACCCAAAAGCCATCTCCAGGTCCAAACACCGGCCCGTTCACTTGACCGTCGTACATGTTTTTCTGGTGTTACGTTATTTAGTTTACCTAGGCGGTACGAGTTGTTGACATGTCTACGAAGTCTAAGAATTCATGATAAATGTTTCCGAGTCTCACACTGTAATAAGAGTATTTGTATCTCAACAACCAGACATACTTAATGCTGGAAAAGTAAAATAGAGGGAGAGTGGTGGGCGGCACGCGGTACTCTGTTCACTGGATACGCAATATCTGGAATACTTGAGAGGTGAGTTGGCTTTCAAAAGCTTCACCCCGGTCAGAATGAAGTGAAAATGGAGCGCCATAACGAGGAACCCAATGATCAATGAATGCTCGTACAACCGTGAAGTCATCATGTTGTGGGATGAGAACGGCTTCATACTATTTGCTAAAATAATCTGCCGTCATTAATATGTAGCGGTTTCTGTTCTTCGTTGTTTTGAGTAGCCCCATAAGATGATTGCCAACTCTCTAATCTGGCCCTTATGTCATCACTGGTGTTAACGGCTCAAGGAGTAATTGTTTGGGATGACTTTGTGACGCAACACGTGTTACAATTTTGCAAAATTTCTGGCGAATAGCACGACTAGTTCGCCGTTTCGCAAGGTCGCCCCATAATATTCTGAACTTTTACGTGCAATACTATCAATAGAGACTGTTTCGGCCCACTGTTTAGAAATAATACGTCAACATACAATCTCAGGTTAATCCACTTAGCACAAAGATGGTGTGTTGCTGGGAGTTGATTTGTTAAGTCTGATTTCAATGTAGTTGTCTTTGTTAAATGAGTTTCAGATAGAGATCATTCGCTTTCAGAGATGACCAGTCGGTCTCATGGACTGCGATAAGGACAGCACAAATAGTGCTAGCGAAATAAGTTATTCAACATAGAGAGTCATCATTTTTTGTCGACTTTCAGGTCGATGCTCGCACGTGAAATCCAACTCTTGCAACCTCTCTTACCAGCGCGCCACTTGACTTTCTGGCTTGCGAAACGAACGAAGTCATTAGAGTGCACGATGGTCCGCGAGAAGGACATTCTATTAGGCAGTGACAAAAATGTTGCAAACATTATTCTTCATTATAATTCGTGTTGTAGAATATCCTATTTCCCTCTTATATGGCTGCTGGCCAATGCACACTACGACCCGCTCCTGTCAATCTCGTGTTATCTAAAATAGCACTGCCTGGATAGCTACTTCAATATCAAAGTCAATCATTTTGCACAGACAATCGAGTCGCTCCAATTTTACTAGCCACCTTTTGATTATTTGCTAGTGACTGATTAGCTGAATAGTTTGTATTTGTGTGTAAATGGGTGTGGACCTGTTTATCCACTTATAGAAATTAATTTATGCGAGCAAAACAGGGAAATTAGCTCAATAGCCTACTGAACAAATTTGTGTCTTGATTTATGTAGCTTGGTTGTATGATGAGTAAAAAAGAACAATGCACAAATATGATGTACAAATGGAAACGTGCAACATGGTTACAAGAGCTGACAAGTACATGTATCAAAAATGCTGGCATATAGCAGACCATTAACATCACTTCTGATCAGCTTAGAAGGAGGGTAGAAAGTAATTAATAATTCACATACCGCCCTTCTATATCAGGAAACGCTTGTATGCGGCACTACACACTACAAGCAAGATAATTCAACAGCTCACTAAGTAAACTGACCGGTGGAGCAAACGATAGTAACTATCAAGTCAAAGTCAATTCTTATCACATATTGCATGAATGATTATAACATTCACTAAACGATATAAACCTCACACGATTCGCGCTGAGTTAAAACGCTTTAATATTTACACAAAGTCTGCTGTGCATATTTGGCTGAATAGGTAAAGTCGTGGCATATTTTATATTACGCTTCTCGATTACACTATGTTATCTGAAATTGTCTAGGAATTTTCAGCTTGGGAGAATCAGTAAGAAAAGATTAAGAAAACAGACGAGCCAGTAACTCATGAAAGCAACAGTAGGATGTCAAATTAGATAGAATCTCTTACGTAAGCTGTTTCTCACAGAAAATCATTTAGTTATTTAACCCATCGTTTGCTGGTTGCCTTATGTTTTTGTTGCTTAGATAACGCGTGGATGAGAGCAGTCAATGTCATCTACGATTCCTAGATGAGTTTATTGGTATTGGTTTGAAATCTGCTGATATAAATGCGATAATACCCCTGTTTTACAAAACACAGACGGTAACAGATGATCACAAACATTTAACGGATGTTATTGTTTGGTTTTCCTTCCAGCTTCGAAATTTCCACATATTGAATGGATTTGTTTGAGTCCGCTAAAACCAATGTTTGAATATTTACATCAGATAGTGTACCAATTGAATATCTTTTCCGTTGGGTTATGTTTCCGGTGTTTTTGTTTTCATTCTCATACTAGTGTTCCTAGTGATAAATTATTTTTTAAAGTAAGTTTTTATTCCTTCAAAATTACATATTTTCCGTTTTGTTGTTCATTTTTTTATATGCTTCTTAAACTTGATATTAGGCAAATTTAAAGATCATTACGGCACCCAACAATTCAATACTAAAATCAATTATCAGAAATATCATTAACAGTGGACAAATTTATAATTTGAGCGTTTTCGAACGTTTCAAATCAAATATCGGTGGTTCATTTTTGTCTTCTAAAAGCTTCCAAGTTATATATTGAAAATTTATATCTGTATTATTCAAAACACAATATCTGCCTGCTGCAATTTCGTGTTTGGCAACACCCTATTTCGAAACTTCATGGGGTTTCATCACAGCATTACAGTCGCATTTCCATTTGCAGACAAGATAGTAAACTCGACACTAACAGTATAAAAACCGCAATCATAAAATGACATGGTGAATGTACGAAATTATTTACAAGTGCAGAATGAAATAATCATGGCTATATATAAGGAGCTAGTTGTTTCACTAGTCATCACTAATAACCAAATGTAGAATAAGGATTTCTTCAAGGTACTCAGTGAAATAGCTAATGTGATGCATAAGGCTGAGCATGTGTGGAGCATTTAGCATTAATTAATGAGTATGATTTCCGTGAGCGTAGTTTACCTCATAAGAAGTGTTTAATCAGTCTTTACTCGTTTTTGGGTCAATTTTCTTATCTCTGCTGATTTCTCACTAGTACTTTTGTGAGAAGTATGAGTTATCAGCGACTCAGAAGTCGTTAATTTGACCGTGAGAATGTAGCTGACGACCGTAATTGAGGCACCATATTACCTTCATTCACAGTTTCTTAAGTAATGGAAACAATTACTACTACCTTAGGTGAAAATTTTATCAACTGTGTAAGCTGTCGTTCCGGATTAAGTGCATTAACCTCGACCATAAGCTTATCTCCTAAACGATGTTTCGAAGCTTACTTTGTTAGTATACTCACGAAATCTCTCACCGTACGACCATTCAGAAAAGCCGTTCTACAGTATTCTTATCAGCGATTGAAGTTACCTGTTTTCACATGACTTGGTGATAGTTGCTTGAGTTTATCATAATGTATTGAAATGAATTTGGCAGGAAAACCCAGTTTTCCGGCAAGCTGTAGACAACTGTTTCCAATAAATATAAAGTAATAGTCTACAATGTTGTCATCCTTACTGTTTTTCGTATACACTGAATCTCATCCCAATCCATATTTTCCTGCAAAACCCCACCATTTCAATTAACATCCATCTGCACAATACTAGGCTGCAGGCCAACGCCAAACACAATGACCAAGCGTTTTGTATTTAATTAGTATTGTGTAAATTGCAGATCTATATAAGCATCTTCTAGTATCAATAAGTAGTGAATAAAGATTAAAAGAACCTAAACACATGGACTTAATAGACGGGAATAGATAATTAACGTTCATAATACTATACGAAGCATTAGTCATCCAATACAGTCAGCTAAGAAATGTACCTTATTTTACTTTACGATCAAAGCACCCGTAAGTTCTGTTTCCCCCTTAGGCTTTAGTAAATAGCAACTGACAACATGATGACTACTGATAGTTATCCTGATGATTTGTGGTTTCATTTATATCTTATTTCGCTTAGAAAAAATAGAAATACTGTTTTAACATCTTGTGTTTTAATGTCTTGCCATCTTATGCATGAATTTAATTCATATACCACCAAGTAATCAGCTTTGGATCTTTCAATTGGTTAGTTATGATTAAGTGTAATCAATAAAATATAAAAACGTATAAATCATTACTCACAGACAAAACATCAATATAAATTAAATCTGATTCTTTGATAGGACGGTATTAATATTTGGATATAAGTATTTTTATTGATTGATCAGACCTGAGAGGTTTTCAGTCATGTCCATTCCTGTATCAGAAACTTTCACAACATGTCTGAATTTGATATAAGTCATAGGCTTTATGAAATTGCATAGTACTACTATTATTGTTTCGAGCTTTCAGTTAAGACCTTTGAGGAATCTAGTGAAAAATTTATTTGTTATCAGTAGTAAACTATTGTTAATGAGTTAACTTATCTAACTTGACCATACGGAGTTATTAAATTGAGTAAGTTGGCCAATCCACCCATCTAATCAGATTCTAGAACCCTATTATGAAAACGGATGGATCTTTTATATCCATTACTTGCTTGTTTACTTGCCCATGCCTGTTACCTCTCGTGAAGGAGCATAGGCCCCCCGCCATCACTCTCCATCCAACCTTGTCATGGGCAATTCTTCCCCGTTGTTTCCTGTAGCTATTCATCCTTTTCATTATCGCTTCTATTTCCCAACGTAGTGTTTTCTTTGGCCTTACTCTTTTCTGTTTCCCTTCAGGATTCTAAGTTAGGGTTTGCCTCGTGATGCAGTTTGATGATTTCTGCAATGTTTATCCTATCCATTTCCAACGTCTTTTCCTAATTTCCTCTTCAGATGGAAGCTGGTTTGTCCTGCCACATATTAGACTAATGCTGATGATATCCGGTCAACAAACATTGGCATTATTGTGCAGACAATTGTTTTTGAACAGTTGTTGAGGTCTACTGATGCAGAAGCTGCTGCTATACCGGTTGTCTTCATCTGCATTTGTTTGTTTGTATGGGATAGAAGGGTTAAGTCATCTGTGAAATCCAAATCGTCTAGTTGATTCGGAGCTGTCCTTTGTATCCCGTGCTTCCCCTGAGATGCCGAGGTCTTTATAATCCAGTCAATCACCAGAAGAAAGAGGAAGGAGGAGAGTAGACAGTCTTGTCTGACTCCGGCCTTCACTTAAAATTCATCTGTCAGCTGTCCTCCATGCACCACTTAGCATTGTAGTCCGTCATATGAGTTCTGGATAATGTTGACAATCTTCTCAGGAACTCCATAGTGCCGAATAAGTTTCCATAATGTTCTCCTGTCCACACTGTCAAACGCCTTCTCATAGTTAATGAAGTTGATTTTCAGTGACGAGTTTCACAATGATTCGTAGTGTCGCGATTCGGTCTGTGCACCACCGATCCTTATGGAATCAAGCCTGTTGATCTCGAAGTTGTGTGCCTACTGCATCTTTCATCCGCTTCAGCAACACTCTGTTGAAAATACTTCCTGACACCGACGGTAGTGTGATACCTCATCATTTCTCACATTTACTCAGATCTCCTTTCTTTTGTATCTTGATGAAATATACTTCATTACAATCTGTCAGTGTCACCTGTTCTTCCTCCAAAATCTTCTTGATTATAGTGTGAAGCATGATTGTAGTTACTTCTAAATGTGACTTTAGTATTTCTACTGGTATAATGTCAGGTCCTTCTGCTTTCCCATTACAAAAATATAATAACTTCCCAAAAATTTGGTAGAGCGAATCATTTATAACGGCATCATTATATCCAGGTAACTACAAAAATAATTGCTCTGAGTTTGAGTTATTTTAAAGAGTACTGTTAGCCGTGAGCAGCATTGAAACATATAATTCCAAAATATGAGATATTGTACTTTCACACAACTAGATTTGAGCTAAGCATTTTTCGTGAAGGTTAATGAATCTAATAGGTTGTCAAAACCAAAGTACGTAGGCCTAGGCTTTAACTCAGTGGATTAATGTTGTGTCCTGCATTCACTAAGCTACTTTAGAAAAGTGAACTTCTAGGGAAGTAAATTAAATGTACGAAATCCATTAAGGAAAGCTAACGATCTCAATTGATTTATTACTCTGAATTATGGTTCATAATTAATTTAAAACTAAAAATAAAAGCCGAGTTAAGATCAATCTTATGGCCTGTTTTGATTATATGTTTGGTAATAGAGGATGATGGATGTTTATCCTCTACTCTTATTGGGTCATTCGACTATTTTTCTTTGCAACCATTTTGGTACATGTTCACCCACCCTAATTTTCAGATCACATCCCACTGCGTTTACCAATTTAAATGTGTGTGTGGTCACACATACATATGGAGGAGCAATCGTGATCGAAAAATAAAAATTACAAAATGTAAAGCCTATTGAATGAAATTTAAATATCCACACATTTTATAAGAATTTGAATTTGCTACTGAATATTTTGCAAGTAGTTAAACTGTTTATTATAAAATAAACCAATGATATCTGTTTTTTTCTTTCTAGCTGAAATCAAATGTGTCATTATTTGATATTATTCATTGCAATCATTATTTCTTTCGTAAACACACAGAAGCAAGAAGGTTACAAACTTGATCCATTAACGTAAGTTATTTAATAACTATTATTAATTATTATTAGATCGTATGTAATTCTAGCACCGAATCGTATCAGAGCGAATGAACTTGTACAAATCAGTGTATCCATATTTGAATTACTCTATGAACAGCTAACAATACGATTGGCTATTAAAGTTAATTCAACTGAAATTATATCTAGTCGAGAAGTGTTTAAATCTACTGGAACGAGAATTATGCAATTAAAAGTAAGCTCATTTTATTTTATTTTTATTTAAACACATTATTATTGGTACAAAGAAGCACCGGATACATATGCGCCTCACAAATCTCATTCGATTTGTGTGGGGGCTGTGATATTGTCCAGGTGCCCAAACTGAAGCAGGTGGTTTTCTTAAGGGGCCACATCCGGGGCCTTTACCGAAAGGTCTGATCCACAAGGCAGTGGAGCATCGTAAGGAGATGCAGTCCCATGATAGCCGGTGACCAAAGATTGGTTCATATACGATTTGTTCCCTTAGAATACTGGAATCCATGTGCACGATTGGTTTGGAATGAGGGTTTTCCAACTCTCCTAGGTAAACTCTCTGTGTTCACCAACCCGTTTAAAGCGCCGGACATTCACTTTTCGTCCTCTCAATTTCGTAAGCAACACCGGTGTCACGAGAAGGCAGTGAGTAGGACTTCCCTGTCAGAGGCTGTATACGCGTGGTCATGTGAGAGCAATTCCAGAGAGATAGTTGATTCTCCCCACTCTCGGGCGTACCAGAGCATTTTAAATATTTGCACTACACTCACATTAGCCTTGAATCAATAGCTGAATAAGTGTTATAAATATATCCTAATACCCTATAGTTACAAGATCTCATTGACCAAGAGTTGTGGTCGAACTTCGGTTTCAAGTATTATGACACAATGATACTCCTTTATTTAACATCAGTTATTTGCATTCGCCTTATATAAAGTTATGATTTCCTACCTCATATTCTAGTTAATTTTCAGAGCACATGTTTCCAGCGGTAGATATTAGAAATATACCTTGGTTTTACCGAAAATACCTTTAAAAATCTGATTTTTGAAGTCAAAATGTTTTCCCAAAAGCGCAATTAAGTGAAATGTGAATTAATTCAACCTGAACTTTTATTAATTTGACTGTCAATAATTCTTTTTTTTCATAGTTGAAATCATGAGTCAATTGAAGCTAGACCACCATGGAAAAACTGGAAGCACTAGATGGCCGTTTCGTCCCATTATGGGACTCCTCAGTGCGCATCCACGATCCCGCCTCGCCAGAATCGACTGAATTCAAGACACATGTCCTGGAATTCTAGTGGGAAGCAGTGACCAGTGTAGTTCAACCACGTCTGTTGTGAGATAATAACTCACTGAAGAGAATTAGTGAACGGTTGCTCAAACATCGTGGATTGGTTGAAGTTAGACATTAACACCGTTGGATGCTGGCTCAGTGGTCTATCGGTTAAGTGCTCTGGTGCGAGACTGTTAGGTCCTGAGTCCGAATCTCAGCCAATCCACGATGTTTGAGCAACCGTTCACTAATTCTCTTCAGTGAGTTGATATCTCCACAACAGACTTGGTTGAACTCCACTGATCACTGCTTCCCACTAGAACTCAAGGAAACATCCCCTGCAGTCAGTCACTAGTGAGCATATGATTATAGATCTGATCAATAATACTTTTGCCCAATTGTATGATCATTACCTGTACAAAATTAATTTTTTCTTTTAAACTTTTTTCTCAGGTACCTAATTATGCTCGAACTGGTACATACTGGTTACATGTTGAAGGTTCTATTGTATCCAATGCTTCAATTTTATTTTCAAATCTTACAAAACTAACATTTTCTGAACAATCTGAATCAATCTTTATACATGTAAGTGATTAGAAAAGATTAAAAAGTGTTTTCTTTTTCTTCAGTTGAAGTATTTCAATAAATATTAACATAATTACTGTTTATTAGAGTGAAGTTCAACTTACTTTTCACAGAAAGTCCGAAATTATCTACTCTTGATTTTGTTCTGCTTTCTTGGTCATTTCAAATCTGTATTTTTAAAAACTCCTTGGTAAAGCTTATTCTGCAGCAATTCGGAAGACTCTTCCTGTCTCCCACATTGTCCGGACATTCCATGTACCTATAAAAATTGTTGCTCTGGTTGTTAGAAGGTGCATCGGCCTCATGACTTTCGAAGGAACTCGACTTTCATCATGAGACGTCATAATTATTCCTTCTACTCCCAGGGCAGAGTTTAAATGATTTTAATAATTTTTTTCTGGTTAGCGTTTTTTTAGCGAGATAGCTTTTCTACGGGATAGGGTCGCTGACCCCATGCCCAACCCAATTCCTTTACCCGGGCTTGGGAACGGCAGTAATCCCAGGAGGAACTACAGGCGGAGTTGGTTAAGCTTATTATCAACTTACATTTCTGTGATTAGATATTTCACTAATGAACTTGCACCCTGATCAACATTACAGTTTAGACAACATTACATTGATTATTAATCAATGACTAACTGACTGAATCATTGATAAATTAATTTGCGAACATTTCAATACTATAGGAGATCTCTAGTTGGTCAGATCAGCTATGAAACTATGTCTGACTAAGGTACTGAGTAACATGGATTTGAATCTTTTTGAGGGCATAAATTGTTCAATACACCTTGATGAAGGACACTTTCTTGTTGGTATTTAACTTTAATCTGGAAATTTCTTTCATTTAGATGGTTAGATAAGAAATAAAATGTTGACAGTCATTTTATACAATCTTTCCCCATAGTTTAAGCGATACAAACCAAAATCTATAAACTTTGAGAAAATATGTAACACAATATCTTCAGTTAAATATAAATTTTCTAGTCACTCATTATCATTTTAGGTGACTAAAGGTAGCCAACGGTAAACCCTAGACCTTGGTTTTATGCTATATGACACTCGTCAGCAAGGAATAGCTATGATCTTGGGAGAACTAATACTCATTTAAGGATTCTAACCCACCTCACCAAGCCTAACAGTTAAGATATTACCACTGAACCATTCGGTCCATGACTGACCTATTGAATAACCAATCGTAACTTCAAATCTATGCTTCCATTTACGTGAAGCAATTTAATACAGAATCTAATGATTAATGACTTTGGTTGTACGCACAACAGAAAGTTGCAAACGAATGCAAATTAGATTAAAATAAAGGCAAGAGTGACTGTATTATTGATTATTTTGATATTACATTACTTCTTTAAGCATTTTTCTTAAGAAAGACCATTATATATTTTCTGGCACTCTAGACCAGTTATAGTTAGTTTTTCCTTCAATAAAATCTAGTATGTAACTGATAACGACTTATTTAATGAAGACATTTATAAATAAAGCCGGTGACCATGCCACGTTGAAAGCATCGGTTCTCGTCCGATCACCGCAGTTAAGCAACGTTGGGCCCGGTCAGTACAATCAAATTTAGATAATGAAGATCATATTCAGAAATACCATTGTAGTGAACAGAACATCAGTTGGGGACAATCGAATGTATTTAAACACAAATTACGAACTATCTTACTAAGATCTGATAATCATACAGCAAATAGCTAATTTGCAAAATAACAATCAATTGTCTCAATCTTCACTGTTCCTTCTGTAAATTTCGGTCGGTCTTCTCTCATTTCATTGTTCATGCATTTTCTTACCGATTGCGCTTCATTCATCTTCGTTCCTTATCAATCTTCTGCCAAAATACATTCTATGTCTGACCATCACCATATACTACTTATGAGGATATAAGTAGACCACACCACACCATAATCTCTCAAGTTTATTGAGATTTATCAGATGTTATAAATAATCAATATTCATTGTTTCAACTGAAAGATCGAATCAGGAAAAAATTGCATAGTAACTAAGTTACTTATCACTTAGTATGGTTTGTTTGAATCTTCTTATTTATGTTTAGGACTGTAACTGGTCAGTTTCTGCTTATAAGTTACTTATCTTTTTTTAAAACGAATTATTATCGTGGATTGGTTGAAGTTAGACATTAACACCGTTAGATGCCGGATAAATGCTATGGCGAGAGACTGATAGGTCCTGGGTTCGAATCTCACGAATACGGAATCGTGGATGTGCACTGCTGAGGAGTCCCACAATAGGACGAAACGGCCACGCAGTGCTTCCAGGTTTTATATGATGGTCTAGCTTCAATTGACTCATGATTTCACCTATGAAAATTATTATTTCTTAATTTTTAATACATAAAAAATATTGTTCTACATTTTACTTATTCATTAAGGTTAGTAAACCAATATATCATCAAAGTCAAATAGTTCGATTCCGTGTTATTCCAATGCTTCCAGATTTAACTCCTGCTTATGGTTCATTAGTTAGTATTGATGTAATTGATGCATCAGGGAATTTATTTAAACGATGGTTAAATCCAATGACAAATATTGGTGGTGAGTTAGTAGTGTTTAATAATACCATTTTTTGTTTATTATTTTTAACTAAGAAAATACTTCATTTTATATAATTTAAATAGACTTGATCTTCTACCATTACCATAATTAGTTAACAACTGAATGATACTACTAATAAATATAAGTAGTCACTAAATATTCAAGTGAAAATGGATAAGATATAGAAGGCGAGACTATAATTTCTGGACGACCTTTGAAGGAATCTCAAGTGACCTTAAGAAATATTAGCTGATCAGGTAACAGTTAGTATGGGGTAAGAATATCTTATACAACACCAAAGAATTAGAGTAGGTACACTTCTTTTACATGGTCCAAAAACTTGTCAAGGTTAGAAGAATGTTCAAAGGTTCTAAAATCGTAATACATAAGGTAGAGGAACTCATCCATATGGCTACATAATCCTAGGTCTCGGAGGCCATGATAAGGTCACAAAACTCTTTCAGCCTCGACCACATAGCTTCAATATTGTTTGCATATACTCCGGTTGTGTAGGTTTGTGATTTTTATTACGCGTATATCCCTACAAAACGCATACCTCTGAACAGCCGAAGCTTCAGTAACATCTGCGAATATTTCAGTCAATAATACTGGTGTTTTTATTATACAGTTCACAGCAATAATTAAAATTTGCCCTAGTCCTAATCTGGATCGAGAGAAAAAGTTTTTATTCTAGCAGACTTCTTCCTCTAACATATATATTACATCGAAAGATAGCATCATCGAGGTAGTGTGCATAAAGTCTACAAGTCATTTGATTACCGCAATTACAAATAAAGGAACTTCTTAGTAGTCCCATTTATTGTAGCTGCTTAATTGTCACGTTTTCTCTAAAGTCCTCTGTGAACCGATTGTACATGAGCATCAGGTACTGAAATTGGCGCTGTGACCTTGAAATTCCTCAAATGCTTCAGATTGTCTTTTCCATAAATTATAGTCTCACCGTCATAATATTGAAGAAAAAAATTAATTTTTTACGGGCTGTTATTCACATGAATTGATTTCTAAAAAGTGATAGTGACGATAGATTTTCAAAACAATAAGTATTGAAGGAAGAATAATAGATCTTCTAGCAAAAGTATACTATACTGATAACCTTGAGCAACTTATCATCCAATCAAGGAGCTTTGCTTAATTATGAAACAATCAACAATAAAGTTAAATTACATATTAGGAGTTGATCTGTTGTTGTAAGTTAAGATTATATCGTAGTGAGGTTTCTGTCAACCAAATGGTATCAGG
The DNA here is from genome assembly GCA_944470415.2 of Schistosoma rodhaini. Taxonomy (NCBI): domain Eukaryota; kingdom Metazoa; phylum Platyhelminthes; class Trematoda; order Strigeidida; family Schistosomatidae; genus Schistosoma; species Schistosoma rodhaini. Next base: position 6,086,509 of record OX104044.1, read on the forward strand.
TATAATGTAATAATATTGTATATTACGATAACAAAAGTCTTATCAATAATTAAACATAAGAATTAAGAGGTCAGACATGGGTAAATAGACTGGAATAGTAATCACAAAACATTAAAATCATTACGTAATAAGAAGTATGTAAGTAAATAGATAGTGAAGAATACAAACGGAAAGAGGTAGAAAATTACACACAAAAAAGATAACCAAAATAAAAAAAATTTTACAAATAATAATTATGTCATTTATAGAGTTGAGATCATGAGTCAATTGAAGCTAGACCACCATGGAAAACCTGGAAGCACTGGACGGCCGTTTCGTCCTATTATGGGACTCCTCAGCACCGTTGGATGCCAGCTCAGTGGTCTATCGGTTAAGGGCTTCGGCTTGAAACTGGTAGGTCCTGGGTTCGAATCCCGCGAGAGTGGGTTCGTGGATGCGCACTGCTGAGGAGTCCCATAATAGGACGAAACAGCCGTCCAGTGCTTCCAGGTTTTCCATGGTGGTCTAGCTTCAATTGACTCATGATCTCAACTCTATAACTTACTAAAATCTCCACAAAACCCCTTCTGACAATTATGTCATTTATTAAGTTATGTCCGGCCATGGAAGGGATAGGGGGGTTACGAATTTCTTCTGTACACATAAATTGGGATGGAATGTACGAATTCCTATGGCTTCTGCTATATGAAGTAGATGGGAGCGAACTCCGTTGAGAAATGATGGATGTATACGATAGATTACTTGAAATGATTTCAATTTATCAACAATATGACCACTATCAATTAGATGTGCAAATATAGAACTGCGTATTGTTTTTATTTGGCCCTTTCCAAACCATGCTGGTAGATGTTCACTCATTCGTTGGTTAAGTTGCCTAGTAGTACGCCCGATATAGCTATCTCCACAGGAGCAGCTGAATTTATCAGTACACCTTTCTTCCCACTATCAACTTATACTTTTAACTATTATTATGCTTGGTAACGTATTCTATTTCATTATGATTAATATTGACTCAAATAGCCTTGATTGGTCTAACATTTTCATATAAATAATATTGTGTAACTGATATATTCCGACGAGAATTGTGAATGGTAACTGTTGGGATCCATTTATAGACTAATACTATGTATGTATTTTTATTGTGTAATTGTTAGGAATAAACTATGTATATTCATAAACCTCTTATTATAAGCTTTATTCTGATCTATGGACTATCATCATACGATTTACCGTTCTTAAGTTGTACCTAGTCTATTAATTACAGTCTCACACAATCAATAGCACTTTTGGCTGGATCTTGTACAAATGTTATTTTTTATTTTATCGTGTCATGTGGTCTATTTAGTTTGTATATAAACCCAGTATATTTGTAATATACTATTCGTATCGCGAAGGCTGAGATTGGTATTCTGGACTCAATATACAGGGCTGAGCAGGAAGAAGGACTGATTAGGAATCTAGACTGCTCGTACGGGTTTGTACGTCATTGGTCCGGTCAATAACTCACTGTTCTTTAATTGGCGGTATCATTACGTTATATATTAATAGGGTACTAGGCCACAAGTTATAATAGTATCCCTTTTGTTCATAAAGTTATAAGAAAATCAGGGCTGGTATTTAAAGTTGGGAGTTAAAGTGAGAGATTACTATCCGGCTACACAATCGCACTTGACTATACACTGAATCACAGCAATTACTTAAACTGAATCTGGATCAGGCGTAAATATTTCTTGCAATTTTGCTCAAACATCATGTCATGTTTACTATTTGATTGCATTGTAGATATTTCTCATCGATTTCAAGTATTTCAGACACCAAACATTCCCAGATTTCACCCTGTTACTATTAACTTGCAAGCTACCGTACAGTGTGTTTTCAATTTCGCACAAAAATCCATAGGCGCCGTCATAATTGTGGTTGCTTCACTTAAGGTCAATAGTATGGTATAACTTCACCCTTCTTTCTTCGTATTTTAAAAGTGAATTTGGAGTGAACGAACACCTAGGTGAGGACAACCAATCGATTAATCAACGCAAAATTACGGAGTTCTTTATTAATATATAAAAACAATACATTAAATAATTAATTTTCAAATCTTTCAACGGTTGTCTCAAACTTCATCGTCCCTTAATTTCTATTACAATTACTCTCTGCTCACAATTCCCTTCTCTTCAATTCGATTTTCTCAACCTTCTTCTTCCAAGCATTTCACTTCTGATTAGTGTTACATACTACTTATGTCTGTCGACATAAAAAGCATACGCCACACTCATCCCCCTCCTTTAAAAAACCTCTCTTCTGGCTGTTCGGCTAGCCGTGCCACCTTGTTCTTTGCCACAACCTAGGTCACACTCATCAAAATACCGGGTCCGTCAACGCATTGACCACCATAGTATTGTCAACCCACTGAGTCATTTATATCCAAAGTCCTTGAAGAAGCCTCACGTCCCACTGCTTCTCTCCGTCAACAGCAACCGTCATCTTCCTACACCAGACCGTCTGTCGATATAATTAGCATACACCACAATTGTACATAATTATCACTAAGAATCCCATTTTGAATGATGACTTAGATTAGCAGCAAAAGGTTTAAAGTTAATGATTTCTTATGTTATTTTTAGATACCCTGCCACTCTTATCTATGTTACATCACTGGTACCAAAATCATAACTGTACATGAGTTATGAAATGTAGCTTAAAACACAAGTTATAGATTTTGTAGGCCATTTGTCTGTTAATGAATTAAAATTTCTAATTATTAGATATCATTCTTACCATCTGTATCAAGCAATTAAAAGTGTCGCTATATCAACCACACTTTATGGCCACTTCAACATTGATCATTATAAGTGATGAGATATGAATTGAAATAGATAGTGAAATATAACCAACAGCTCTTTATGTAACCACTCAACCGAGAACTAGAAATAATGTAAGCTTCTTTTCCAAATTTAATTCTTTTATTCACCATATCATTAACTTGTATATGATACAGTTAAATTGCTTACAACAATCTATGACGATAATTACACTTCCCCTGTGATGTATGCTACTTATGTCTGTCGACACAAGTAGTATTTAAAACCAGTCAGAAGCGGCATGCCTGACAACAGAAGGTTGATAAGACCGAATTGAAGAGAACAGAAATGTAAACAAAGAGTAATTGTTATGACAACAGAGATGGAGGAACGATGAATTTTGTAAGAGACACTTGATGGAAAACATGCAAATTATGTATTTAATGCATAGTTTTCACATTCCATCAAGACTTACCGCAATTTTGTATTAGATAATAAAGTGGTCTTCTTCATCTGAATGTTCGTTCACTTCATTTGGTGTAGCTGAAAAAGGAGAGGCGGAGAGGATGAAGTTCTGTGGACTCCATTGCGGGACTGGGAGGGGAGGTACTAGTTCGGGAGGTCTGGTACAGGAAGGTGGTTTCGAGTGAAGTGTTCTGGTGGGGCGGCGTTGGCTATAGCAGTCGACGGAGGAAGAGAGTGGGACGTTCCAGGTGCTGAGCAAACATTGGATTTAGATGATCCGGCAAGTTGGTATCGCTTCGGAGGTCAGCGCTCCGGTGGATTCAATATTTTGACGGAGAGCGTGGCACAGAGTGCAGCATAGAAGACAGTGGTATGGTGAGCAGAACAACTGAAAGAGTGACCGCTTAAATAAATTTGTCTTCCCCACCTGAGTACTCATTCACTACATCTAAAACTATAATTTATCAAGATTTGTTATCTAAAAATAAGAAAGAACTCAATATAACAGCAGTTTTTTTCGATTCAATAATTTCAGGTATAATTGAATTAGATTTTCCATTATCTGATCAAGTTCATGAAGGTGTCTGGTTAATACGTGCTAATCATGAAAGATTTTCAGCTGAAAAAACATTTCAAGTTAAAGAATATTGTAAGTTTTAAAAATTACTTTACTAAAATTACTATACATATTTTTATTGATGATATAAATATTGTTTAAGGGATGGCTTAATATGGATCTTATTTATAATTCGTTTGAAGCGAGTGGTACTCGGTTCGAGTCCCAGAGTGAACATCAACTCTGAGATGCAGGTACATCCAGCTGACGAGTCCCAAATAAGACGAAACACTCGTCAGACTGGATTCCACTACTAGACACTATCCAACTCTGTTTGGAATCCTTGTGAGTTAAGTCAATTTCGAGGCAATATGCACAGTCTACACATATAACCGATAAGAGACTGAATAATTGCAGTCCTAAACATCAATGGGAAGATTCAAATAAACAAAAGCAAGAGAATCTGACTATAACTGTTCGGTGTTGAACAAGTAGATTTCCTACGAAGAATTGATTTAATAAATATTCTATTCACTGAAATAGTTAATTTCATTTTTTTAAAGGGCGACCTTTATGGGATGTAAATGTAACTCTTCCACTTAGAATAACTGATAATCAACTTGGCCTTTATGGTTTAATATCTGCAAATTATACTAGTGGAAAAGCTGTTAAAGGCAATGCTACCGTATTAATTCAACTAAGGAAATCAGGAGCTGCTCGTTGGACTAGCCCACCTCGAGCTGAATTCAGACGTTATTTATTAGCAGTAAGTTGTTTATTTTCAAGTTTTTGATATTTACAAATGTTATTAATCGAAATGTCTCAGATCCTTATTATGGAATTCATCATACCATTCAGCTTGTTTCTATAGTTCGAAAGGTTCTTATTTTATCGTCATACATCGCAGGCGAATTTTAGTTAAACAGCCACCGAGAACCAAAATTCCCTGGATATATGTTTCATCCTTGTATAGGAATTCTTAACACTATCTATGTACGACCCTGCTTAAGATTAAAGCCAGGTCTTATAGACTAGGTACTTCAGTTTTAAGCCCCTAAACTTCCATCCAATATCGCTGATTGACTAAATCACTGGATTCCGAATAAATTTTCTGAATTCCGAGCACTCTTCGCAGAATCTAAAGGCTCTGATCTGCAACTATTGTGAGGTCATGAAGGTGCACTACTGAAGATTCGCGCACAAAGAATAAAACACTGTTTAGTCCTTCCTGGTTACCATTGGTTGTCTAGTTAAAGTTAGTTCTCATAGTAAAACTAAGAATTTCAACCATATCTAAACTCTACTATCCCCAAATACCCTGGTGAGACCGAGAGTGGGGAGGGCCTGCCCTCTCTCTCGAAATGCTCTCACACGGTCACGCGTATACAGCCTCCGCCAGGGAAGTCCTACTCATTGCCTTCTCGCGGTGGGGGCGTTTTTAACGAACTTCAGAGGACGAAAAGCGAATGTCCGGCGCTTTAACCTGGTTGGTGAACCAGCTAAAAAATTATTGAAAAAATATGGTGTACCAAGTGTTCCTTATTATTAAGTTTAAAACTGTTATGAAACATATTTCTTAGATTTTTATTATACTTCCGGATGAAAACTAGCCTTTATAACTGAAAAATCTCCATAACCCTTAGTAACTCTCAGCAAATGAAATATGACTTCAATCTTTTCTTCACTCATAGGATATCTATTACGCTGTCGAGTAGGTTTCGTAATTTTTGCATATAAGATTATCGTGTGTTTCCTTCTCAATCCTATTACAAAGACTTTCCAGTCATGTCAAATATTTAGACTTTGACATCATTCAAAAATTCTAGAAACAGAACTATCAGTTAAGTAGTTTAATATAGCTCCACTTATCAAATACACAATTATGTATTTGACTTCAAGCCTTACTTTGTCTTCGTATAAAGCTTAGTAATATTAATCATCTCTTCAAACCTATATAAGTGGACCATGATTCAGTTCGATGACCATTTTGTTGATAATCCAGTGTTATAACTGTCAGATCAGTGAATTACACTTATATAGGATATGAAATCAACCTCTGTTTAAGTAATAATATGGTTTTATGTTCTTGTGTTCTGAATGTCCTATGCTATGCAATGAAGATTATGTATGGTAAAACTTTTCAGAGGTATTTTAATCAAATATATGAGATGGTGGAGAAGATTTGTAGCTCAGGTGGGTTATTTTGATGTAGGTTTGTTCTCTGAGCTGGATGGTTTGGTCGTGGAGCTTTCATCGTGCTTCTGAACGACATCATTAGCACAAACTTCGGGTAGAAGTGAAGTGTTCAAACACTCCACGACCAAACCATCCAGCTCAGAGAACAAACCTACATCATAATCAGATATATACTTCAATAAGCTACAGATATTCAGTTCCAATTGATTTGGTGGCCTCCTTGAATAATATATGGGCTATCTGTTCCTGCCGTCTAGATATTTCAACAAGTTATCTGTCTATTAATCGCACATTTATTTACAGAACGTATAATTCAGTTAGGAGGATTCAAAGAATGATCTTAACACCTTGTATGTTTAAACTAAAATTATCTTGACTATTGAATAACTGTTAGTCATATATAAATTTTGCATTAGTTTTATATTTATATTTTAGTTAGATGGTATTGGAGATTTTCTATTACCTATGTCGGAAATACGTCAAGCTATAAGTAGTTCTACAATTGATTCTTCTTTGGCTAATACAGAAATTTGGGTAAATGTAACTTATTTTAATTGGTGGGAAAAAACTCATCGAACTGGTTGGGCATTTACAAAAGTTTATTCATCTAATCCATTAATTAAATTTCTTGGAGGAATGGTTAGACCTTTTAAACCTAATATGTATTTTACTGTTTATGTAAGTTAGCCTTTATTATACATATTTATATGTATTTACTTATTTTGAATTCTTTACATTGAACATTATACCTTGATCACAGTACTCAACACTTAAGACGAAGTATTGAATGTTATCTGATCGTGTTCATTAATTCTTCTAATGATGATCATATGCTCACTAGTGACTGGCTCTATGAGGTATTTCCTGGAGTTCTGATGAGAAGCAGTGACCAGTGGAGTTCAATCAGGTCTGTTGTGAGACAGTAACTCAGTGAAGACATTGGTGAATGGTTGCTCAACTTCGTGGATTGGTTGAAGTTAGACATTAACACCGTTGGATGCTGGACGGTTCAGTGGTCTAGTGGTTAAGCGCTCACGCGCGAGACTGATAGGTCCTGAGTTCGAATTTCGTATGGTGGGATCGTGGACGCGCACTGCTGAGGAGTCCCGCAATAGAATGAAATGGCCATCCAGTGCTTCCAGGTTTTTCATGGTGGTCTAGCTTCAATTGACTCATGATTTCAACTATATAAAATTCTCATAGTGTTATTAACCTTCATATAATTAGTACAGAGAGTATAATGGAGTTTTTAAAAAACTCTGTTTTCATATCATGTTTCAAGTAGATAGATAATCAGATCGCAAACAAAATTCCATTTTTTTATATATTCATCTTAATCAAATCAAGTAATCATAATATTATTAAATGTAGTGTAAACCATCGAACTATTTAGTGTACAGTTATTTAAGTTAGATTGTTCAACCAACAACTAAGTGTTTATCTCATTGCTATCACTTATTTATCATAATGTTTTGTATAATTTTCGGCGAGACTATGATTTCTGGACGACCTTTGAAGGAATCTCAAGTGACCTTAAGAAATATTAGCCGATCAGGTAACAGTTAGTATGGGGTAAGAATATCTTATACAACACCAAAGAATTAGAGTAGGTACACTTCTTTTACATGGTCCAAAAACTTGTCAAGGTTAGAAGAATGTTCAAAGGTTCTAAAATCGTAATACATAAGGTAGAGGAACTCATCCATATGGCTACATAATACTAGGTCTCGGAGGCCATGATAAGGTCACAAAACTCTTTCAGCCTCGACCACATAGCTTCAATATTGTTTGTATATACTCCGGTTGTGTAGGTTTGTGATTTTTATTACGCGTATATCCCTACAAAACGCATGCCTCTGAACAGCCGAAGCTTCAGTAACATCTGCGAATATTTCAGTCAATAATACTGGTGTTTTTATTATACAGTTCACAGCAATAATTATAATTTGCCCTAGTCCTAATCTGGATCGAGAGAAAAAGTTTTTATTCTAGCAGACTTCTTCCTCTAACATATATTACATCGAAAGATAACATCATCGAGGTAGTGTGCATAAAGTCTACAAGTCAATTGATTACCGCAATTACAAATAAAGGAACTTCTTAGTAGTCCCATTTATTGTAGCTGCTTAATTGTCACGTTTTCTCTAAAGTCCTCTGTGAACCGATTGTACATGAGCATCAGCTTTTGAAATTGGCGCTGTGACCTTGAAATCCCTCAGACGCTTCAGATTGGCTCTTCCATAAATTATAGTCTCATCTAATTTTCTTTTAAAAAGAACATGTTAACATTTCTTTTATTTCATTCAAAAATTTTTTCCAATTTTTTTTGTTCAGTTGGTTGTTTATATGGCAGATGGTAGTATGGTAAAATATAGTGGAAATCGTAAAGTTACACTCTCATTCTATTGTCTTGATAATACTTTTGAAAAACAAATCACTTTACCTATATCAGATGATGGTGTAATACGTTATACTTATAGACCATCTGGAGATGGTTGTATCACTTATAGATTAGAGGTAAGTTTAAATAATTACTTTTTTTATTTCTATTCTGACTACACTGGTTCAATAATATTGGTAATATAGTTGACGGTCATTTATTGTCTATTTTAGTGATAGTACTAATAATTCTTTTTATTATGGAGCACTATTTCGTAGTCTAAAGCAAGATTCTCAAATACAACATCAGGAACACCAACCCAGTCACATTTGATGGGAAAACTCTGGAAGATGTAGAAACATTCATGTACCTGGGAAGTATCATTGATGAACAAGAAGGATCTGATCCATATGTTAAGACGAGGATTAGCAAAGCAAGGACAGCATTTCAACAATTGAAGAACATATAAAACTCAAAACAACTGTCAATCAATATCAAAGTTAGAATTTTCAATACGAACTGTACGGAGCTGAAACGTGGAGAACTACTACATCCATTGTCAAGAAGGTACAAGTATTTACAAACAGTTGTTTACGCAAAATAGTTAACATTCACTGACCGGATGCCATCAGCAACAGCTTTTTATGGGAGAGGATAAACCAGCTTCCATCTGAAGAGGAAATTAGGAAAAGACGTTGGAAATGGATAGGATATACGTTGAGGAAATCATCAAACTGCATCACGATACAATTCCTAACTTGGAATTCAGAAGGGAAGCGGAAAAGAGGAAGGTCAAAGAACACATTACACCGGGAAATGGAAGCAGATATGAAAAGGATGAATGTTAACTGGAACGAACTGGAAAGGATTGCTCATGAAATTGTTGTATGGAGAGTGCTGGTGTGCGGCCTATGCTCCACGACGAGGGGTAACAGGCGTAAGTAAGTAAGTTATTTAGTAGACTGATACTGGTACATAAACTCCTTATACCCTTCTTTCTGACCGGGTAGTGAATGAGAAGACTAACAGTCAAAAAGGAAGTTTATTGGGTTAAACCGGTTCACATGTGTATATACATACCTTAGAGAATATCACTATTTATTGATCAATCACCTTCACTTGTTAGATTTTCGATTGGCACAATATGACCTTTTCATTTTGAGACTTTTGATCGGCTTACTATATCAGTTTCTAAGACAAAAGCCTTTTCTTTCTCTTTTGATTTACAATAAATCACATAAAACTACTTTAATTTACATATATGTCTTCTGATAAAAGTGACCAGATGCACCGCTAAAAAACCTAGTTGTGTCTAGTAATTAGATCATATTATGTTATCTCTATGGATACTTTTTGATAGGGGACACCCAACTGCGTGTGCCATACGTGCAGATGTAACAGTAGTATTATCGTATCAATAATTACCATCAATTAAACACTATTTGTGTTTTATACAATTCATAAGTGTTAATACTTCATCCAAAGTTCATATAGAAAATATAAAATGTAAATGCATTCCACGGATAAATTCTATATAACTAAATTGAATAATGGATAGTGGCTAGCAGTGGAATTCAGTTTGACGCATATTTCGTCCTATTTGGGACTCATCAGCTCGATTTACTTACATCCCAGAATTGATGTTCACTCTGGGACTCGAACCCAGTGAATCTAAACTTCACCCCATTGCACAAGCAAGTGACTATCAGGACTCAGTAGCTGAGTGAAAAACGCGATTGCGTTTGAAGCGAAAGGTACTGGGTTCGAGTCACAGAGTGAATATCAACTCTGAGATGCAGGTACATCCAGCTGACGAGTCCTAAATAGGACGGAACGCACGTCCTAGATTCCACTGCTAACCATTATCCGTCTTTGCCTATAAATGTTTTAAGTTGTAATAAATATTTGTATATATATTTATGTCATTATTGTTGACTTTCAGGCTAGGTATATTGATGAAACAGATCGAATTTTATCAAATGATCAACAACGTTTATTTGCTGTGAACTCTTATTCTGGTGCATATTTACAGTTATCAACATCAACTTTTTCACCTAAAGTAATGCTGAATATGAATAGATATTTAAATAATTCTATTATAATTTCTTTTTTTGCTTTCAATAATGTATTCATTCAGTTAATTCTACCTTGACGTGATATACTGGTCTACTCATAAGTTCCCCCATTGATATTTATGGAATATTAATAGTTGAATTAGTGAGTCAGTTTGATCTAGATTACTATTGAAAACCTGGAAGCACTGGATGGCCGTTTCGTCCAGATATGGAACTCCTCATCAGAGCGCTAGACCGAATGTCCTGGCTTCAAGTTCTACGTGTGGGATCGTGGATGCATTCTTGAGAAGTCACATAATAGGACAAAACGGTCGTCCAGTGCTTCCAGGTTTTTAATGGTGGTCTAGATTAAACCAACTCACGATTTCAACTATTAACATTCCATACACATCGATGGGGGAGCTTATTAGGAGACCATTTTATCATGTCGTTCCGTTAAAAATTCGTGTAACATTGTCTTTTCACAGTTGAAATCAGGAACTAATCTTAGCTAAGTCACTATTCTAAACCTGGAAGCACTAGATGCCCGTTTCGTCGTAGTATGCGACTTATCAGTAGTGCGCACCCACGAATCAGCACGCGGGGATTGAAACCATGACCTCTGGCTTCACATGGAAACACCTAACCTCCGGGCCACTAGGTCGAGATCCAACACTGTCAGTTTTTAGCCTCAATCAATCCATGGTCTTGCACAACCCTACCATCGATTACATTCAGGGGATAACTGTTTCACATATGATTTACACCTTCTGCAGCTCAAGATAAAGTCGTATAAGTAAATAAAAATTTGTCCTATTTGAGATCTTTATTAGTAGTGATGTTTGAGTGATCTAAATTGGCAATCTCAATGTACATGAAAGCATTTTACGGAAACAATAGGATGAATACGACACACTACTGAATAATATTAGTCAGTAATAAAACATTTTTCATAAAAAAATACTACATTTTTAATGGTATTTTGTAAAGAAAAGTAAATAGTGCTTTAGTCAAAACATTTCTGTATTTGATTCTTAATATTTATTACTATGAATCGTTGTTCAGACTCTTTATCTATGGTCCCATCAATGTCACACATTGTAAACAAAAAAATCTAGGATTCGTCATTCAAAATGTACGACTGTTTTTGAAGTGTAGATTCATTAATCCTCATAACTTTATGCTTCTGTCCACTTCATCCTTGTTTCCTGTACTCAAAGATTTTCCCATTTCACAACTGATTGATCACTGGGTGGTGATCAATGTCATGCGTGTCAAGTCCTTCTTAGTGCTTATTGAATCACTTAATTTCTGTTTTCATTTTGTTTAATTATTAGTGAATCATGATCCGTTGTATGTTAATCTTTGTGACACACTAGATATGAATATTTAATTAACTCTACGTTACTTGATGTAGTCCTACTGATGAACTTCTATGTTGAACGCAGTTTTTTAATATCCTTTCTTTGCTGTTTATTGTAAATCCTACAAATTTTGTAGATCCGTTTACTAACTGTTTCGATTACTAAGATCTTGTCTCATTAGTTTAGTTTCATAACGACAAATAGCGAGTTATGTGAAACATATCAAATTTCAGTAAACCTACCGGATAATTTATGAAAATGAAAAATCCTCACTTATCGAATCGTATCAGTCTGTCAGTCACAGGCTGATGACGATTATTGACACGTTTGTTGTAGATCTTAATTGCCCTAGATTCAACAATTAGATTTATTGAATGGGATCATTGTTTAAAACTCCGCCTGTAGCTCTTCTAGAGTTACTGCCGGTCCCAAGCCCGGGTAAAGGAGGAGGGTTGGGCATGGGGTTAGCGACCCCATCCCGTAGAAAAGCTAACTCGCTAAAAAAACGCTAACCAGAAAAAATAATTCAAACCATTTAAACTCTGCCCTGGGATTTGAAGGAATAATGACGTCTCATGATGAAAGCCGAAATTCTTCGGAAGTCACGAGACCGATGTAATCATTGTTTAACGAATGTTACGTAATAAGATAGACTAATACTTTTCAATATTGAATGACATGCATTTCTTATATGCATAGACCAAAACCTGTCTAAAATTCTCTTTGCAAGACCTTCTTCTTCTTGCATAATATCATGAAGTTACTGTTGTTGTTGTTTCTTTCATTTTGGATTTTACAAGGTTAATGAATATATGGTTGTACATGTACAAACTAATTATCCTACTGATAAAATACATTATGTGGTAAGTTATTTGGTTGAATTATTTTAATCAGAAGGGGTTTTGTGGAGATTTTTAGTATTTTCATAGCTGAAATCATGAGTCAATTGAAGCTAGACCACCAAGAAAAACCTGGAAGCATTGGACGGCCGTTTCGTTTTATTGTGGGACTCCTCAGCAGTGCGCATCCACGATCCCGCATTATTCTTACACAATAGTAGTATGCACTGAAAAAAAAATTTTGACAAAACTTATTATATAAGTTTCTTTAATTAATTTAAAGGTCAAAAGTTCATTCAAGTATGCAATAAGCATTTCATGCTTGATTTCATAATACACATCAAAATCATTTAGATTTTCTGAATCTAGTCAGTTGACTTAAATGAACTAATGTGCCATATGAAGAATGAAGCATATGTATATATATGCCCCGGATGAATGACATCGAAAATTTGCAATGTGAGGAACATTTTCAATCTCTTCACCCGAAATATGATTTATGACGTTGTCATATGCTCATTAGTGACTGGCTCCATGAGGTATTTCATGGACTTCTAGTGAGAAGCAGTAACCAGTGGAGTTCAACTAGGTCTGTCGGGAGATATCAACTCACTGAAGAAGTTGGTGAATGGTTGCCCAATTTCCTGGATTGGTTGAAGTTAGACATTAACACCTTTGGATTCCGGCTGGGTGGTTTAGTGGTTAAGCGCTCGCGCGCGAAACTTATCGGTCCTGTGTTCGGATCTCGCAAGGCGAGATCGTGGATGCCCACTGCGGAAAGCCCCACAATTGGACAAAACGGCCATCCAGGTTTTTCATGGTGATCTAGCTTCAGTTGACTGCTGATTTCAACTTTATAAAAATTACTAAAATCTCCACAAAACCCCTTTCTGATGAAAACAAAATTACAAGATTTTATAGGATTTAAACAAATCACCCGTCTTAGATAAACGTTTAATATCAATAAGCACCGTGTTATGCTCTTAGCTTATATGATTATCGCGAAATACGATTGCCAATTTAGATACTTTAACTTATACGACCAAACTAATCATGCATATACTAGTACGAACAGCCTAGAGTTCCGGTTGGTCTTTTATCCGCCTAGCCCTACTTGTTAAATACAGAACTTCAATCTCAGCCTTCGTGATACGATTTATATACTTTGAACATACTGGGTTTATAAACAAGCAGAATCAAACCACATCACACCATAAAATAGAAAATAAAATTTTTACAAGATCTAGCCAAAGGTGACTGTGATTGTGAGAAACTGTGACTAATAGGTTGGGAATAACTTGAGAACACTAAATCACATAATAGTAATCAGCAGGTCAATTAAGAGCTTACAATAAAAGGAATATAAGTTTATATAGTTTAGTTACTTAACAATTATACAATAAGAATGTATAGTATTAGTCTATAAATGGACCCCAACAGTTACCATCAATTATTCTCATCGGGATATAACGTACTGGACAGTTGTTTCTTTTCAGTCTGAGACTCCTTAATAAGACCAATCGATCATATGAAATTTCAGGTTCAGCAATTTCTACAACATTCTATAATAACCGTCGTTCGGTACTTTGATCGACTCAAATTGAAAATAGACAATAATCTATTTAATTACATAATTTTCTTATCCATTTTTATCTCTCGTTAGTCAGAAATACTTCTGCCAGAGGCCAAAGGTTCTCATCTGAAATTAATAATTTGCATTGTACACTATGTAACTATTCCACGCGGAGACTTAAGAACACTAACCAATTGTGAAAGATGTTCAAGCGGACTATATAATTCGTGACGAATTTCTAATTTTTTTCATATAGTATGAAAACAAGTAATTAGTTATACTGTTCTAGTGTAACACCACTTAGTAACCCATGAATTGTCGAAACGTTCGTTTCAAACCTGTGTTTACCGCATCACGTTTCTTTTTCTAATGAACTGAAATAGTCACAATTGATTGATCACTGGGTGGTGATCAATGTCATGCGTTTCAAGTCCGTTAGAGAGCGCCTGTTCCCTTAATATCACAGGTTGACCTTTCTGACGAGTGCCAAGTAGCACAAAACCCGGATCCAGGGTTTCCTGTTGATCACCTCCAACCACCATCTTATCTGAACTTAAATACGTTTAAGCTTCGCTTCTAAATGCAGCACTGGGATCCTTGCACTTCCAGCTAACAAGACCTAAATGGAGCAAAACAGTTATATATATACGCATCCAGATATATCTTTTATACAGTTTATCCATGCATAACATTTCAATATGATAAAATGCTGTAAACTTCAACACAGAGATTTCCGCTTTCTTTTATTACTACATGTATTGTCTATTGTTGATTGTCACCAACTACCTCATCCATTGAATTAATTTTCTAGGTTGTTTCTAATGGAAATATTTTAGCAACTGATCAATTACGTATGCCAAATGCAGTGACATCACGTACATTTTCAATTGCTGTATCACGTTACATGTTTCCAATATCACATATTGTTGCATATTTCATTAAAGACAATAGTGAAATTGTATCAGATTCATTGACATTTTATGCAAATTATACACATTTGAATAATGTACAAATGCAAGTGAATCGTGGAAAAGATTTAAATCAAGATACATTAGAAATTAGAGGTTATGCTAAACCTGGATCTTATATAGCATTCAGTGTAATGCATGCTGATTTGTATGCTATTGGTGGTGCTTCGTTTCTTAGAGAATATGATGTGAGTTCAGATTAAGTAATTATAAAATAGCACTCTGTTTTATTCTTTCTTTCAGTATATTATTTAATTTCATTGGATATATCAGTCAGTCACAACGTAGAACTTCGTACGTACGTACGTACATCAATTCGAGTTGCCATACCACATTAGCACAAAAATACAATAGTCGATTCCAATCCCATAGTGGTAGAAGTAGTATATTATTACAATTTTATTAGTCACTATTCTTAACATGGAGCTCTTTTATTGGATAAGGCTATTTGCGTTGACTATTCATTGTTCCGGAATCCAGTATAAGAATATGCCAACATTGTGTTAAAACTACATATTGATTGACTAACTATGACATTTAAACCTCATTTATTTGAATTTTAGTGTATTTACTAGGAGATTTGTGGGTAACAATACAAATAAATAGTGCTCCAATAAATCTCACAAGTTTATTCGGATGAAGGAAGTTAAATCACTTTCTTTTCCGACTCGTTTTCACATCAGTATCCTGTAAACAGAAATGAACACTTCTATTTAATTGGTCTATTGTATTGTATTTCGTCTAATACTTAGGGAAATTTGTGAACCTTTAGTTATTTATAAAAATTGTAAGTTATAAATAGGGTTACTTTGTTAAAATTCATGAAATGATCAATTTTCTAGTGTTAGAGACGAATGATTCGAAATTTTACCATGGATTACAGGGGATAGCAGTGGAATCCAGGACAATGCGCGTTTCGTTCTATTTTGGAACTCGTCAGCTGGATGTACCTGCATCTCAGAGTTGATGTTCACTCTGGAACTCGAACCCAGTACCTTTCGCTTCAAACGTCATCACGTTATCCATTCAGCTACTGAGTCCTGATAGCCACTTACTTGTGCAATGAGGTGAAGTTTGAATTCACTTGGTATTGTTTGTCTGAATCTCCCGATTAATTTTACTAAAACTCTTTGTTCATTATTAAATATCGGATTATATTAGTTATTTCTGTGTTGTTTTTTAATTTTCAGATTGTTGATGAATTAATGACATATGAACAACATAGTCAAGCACCATTAGTTCATACATGGTATGAAGATTTTAAAGATATTAAACGTATTTATTTACCGACATCCAGTAATGGAGCAGATACCAATAGTACAATGAATTCATCCGGTTTAATTATATTCACTGATGCTAATTTCACTAAAGCGAATTTTTATCGTAAGTTCTCAAAAATATTGTTAAGTGATTTAATGCTAACTAACCTTATGCTTAATACATGATCTTGAATAATAAAGTGTGAAAAGGATACTGTTCACATAACTTTCAGAAATTGATGATCCTGTTACCCCTCGTGGAGGAGCATAGGCCACACACCAGTTTTCTCCATCCAACCCTGTCCTGGGCAATCCTTTTCATTTCTTTCCAGTTAACATTCATCCTTTTCATATCTGCTTCCATTTCCCGGTGTAATGTGTTCTTTGACCTTCCTCTTTTCCACTTCCCTTCAGGATTCCAAGTTAGGGATTGCTTCGTGATGCAGTTTGATGATTTCCTTAATGTATGTCCTATACAATTCCATTGTCTTTTCCTAATTTCCTCTTCATCTCAAAGCGCGTTTGTTCTTTTCCACAGTAGACTGTTGCTCATAGTATCCAGTCAATGGACATTGAGATTCTTTTGTAGACAATTGTTTATAAATACTTGTACATCTTTGATGATGGTTGTAGTAGTTTTCAAAGTTTCAGCTCCATACAGTAGAAGTGCTTTGACGTTGGTATTGAACATTCTGACTTTGATATTTGGTTGACAGTTGTTTTGAGTTCCATACTTTCTTCATTTATTTTATCGTAAGTAAATAAAGATAAACCGAAATAGCCTTTTTTTAAAGTTACTTTTATAAACCTTTCAATGTATTCTAGTTACTTTAGAAATGTGACACATATACTTCAACACTTTCGTTTTGCAGTATTGATTGTAAATGATTTGACTGATCATTTCAAGTTGGTAGCAGCTATCAAGAAGAGTAGATAGTCGATAGCTGCAATCGGTATATTAGCACAAATGTAACAAGTTTAAGAGTCTTCTGACGAAAGAGCATAGAAATCAAATGAATGTAAACATTTCTCAAAAAACAATTAATTTTCCGAATACTTCTAATTATTATTTATACCATAGATACATGTAATGAAACTGAGAATCCTGCACGTGCTTTACCATGCTACTCTCTTACTGGTCGAGATTGTTATTCACGAAGTGAACGATGTGATGGAATCAATCAATGTACTACTTGGATTGATGAAATGGATTGTCCAGAAAATGAGACTAAAAATCCTCAACCATTACGTTTAATAAATACATTTGATATATTAAATCGTCAATGGAATGATGGTGCTTGGTTGTGGCATAGTACATTTGTCAAGTAAGTAGTAACCACAGTAAATATCATGTGGCTGGAAAAGTGCTAATCGCAGTTGAGTACATGATACCGCTTCTATATGATTAGAAACAATTACTTGGATGCTCTGAACCTCTATGTTGTCCTAGTTGGTACTTGTCAGGAAGATTTATTTGCAAACATAAGGGAACTGATGATCGTTGTAGAGTTCATACCTAAGTCATCCAATGTAATATTCAGAGACATTATCGTTGAGTTATTCGGGTCAGAATTAATCTCATCTAAGACTTTGCTGCATGCTCTCTAATTGATCACCAAGTACTAATCCGTGTCATGTTCTTCATTTCTTAAGACAGATCGAATTAGATTATGACTACTAATCTACCTGACATGAAGACACAGTGAACTGTATTCCAGAATAAAATACAATATTATACTTCTAAGCTGGATAGTTAGATATAAACGAATGATAGTGATGTATATATGTACAATGATGAAGTGAATATCAATTTCGTCGATAACTCCAATGCTTCAATATGTAATTTCTTTAGCTAAATAAAATACTTACTTGTAATTCGCTAATTGAACGCAAGTTTTCAGACTACATAGATTTATTACTATGAACACGCTTACTTATGTGAATGTAAACAGTTAAGTTGTACCCCTGAACTTATTTCCCGTGCTAGTTATTTTTAATCGTGAGGAGACTGATGTTATTTGTGGATTTCTAACCCACATATTTGAAACGGGTCGAAATACATTTAGTTATCTGTAAAAATAAAATAGTTTATCACAAACATTATTTACCATAAACCACGTATGAAATAATATTTTTGCCAATATAAATTTGAGATTGTTAAATTTTGTTGAAATCACAAACCAAAGTTAGACAACCACTGAGAACCTGTAAGCATTGGACACTCGTTTTGCAATAGTATGGGACTCTTCAGAAGTTTGGACCCAAGACCTCTAAGCGAAGACTGAACCCAAGGCTTCCGGCATCGCACGCAAACGCCTAACCTCTACACCACTGAACTTGATCCACTGGTGTATAAGTCTAACTTCAATCAGTCCATGATACCGCACAACCACTTTCTGTTGTCTCCAGTGTGTACCTTTCTGTCACTGGACACGATTTAGCCCAACTGGTCACAACTTCTCCCTAGAACTACGGGAATTCCATCTCAAAGCTAGTCTTTAGTGAGCACATGATGATTGCCGATGTCAGGTAACGGAGATTGTTAAATTTCGGAATTGTTAAAATCGTAATCTCAAAGCGATCAAAGTTGAAGCTAGACTTGTACGCCAGGTGATCCTGTATCAGTGGTCTATAGATCAAGGGTTCTCGCATGAGATTAAAGGTCTCAGGTTCGGTTCCTGTGTCCGGGGTTTTGAATGTACACTGCTAACTACTCCCATACTGAAACGAAACAGGGGTCTAGTGCTTCCAGGTTCTAAATGGTTCTCTAAATTCGATCAATTAATCATTTCAACAAGAGCTTTTCTTGTCTGAAATTTTAAATTTTACTTTCATTCAATCATTCCATTACTTTAGAGCTGATGGACAAATTCAATTTCGTGTTGATCTGCCAAAAATGAATGCTGATTGGGTAGCTGGTGCATTTTCAGTTGACAGTGAATTAGGTTTAGCATTAATGCAACAACCTTATTTATTTTCTGGTACAAGACGGTTTTATATGACTGTTGAACTACCTGAAGAAGCTGTCTGGGGTGAACAGATCGGTGTTCGTGCTTGTCTTTTTAATAATTGGAATTATTGGATTGAGGTAAATAAAAGTTTATGGATCGATTTAGCTGGGAGGTTTGTACGAAGAAATTGAATACCCAGACGAAATATTTCATAATAAATTGGTTAGACAAAAAACTACTAAAAACCAATATTATTTCTATCCTCCATAACATAAGTATTTAAATCCATTATTTGTAAAGCGTTCGTTGAGGATGTTAGATTATTTGTGCCAGTTGTTTCCTCCACTATGACTGGATGACAATGCTAGTGAAATATAGAAAGCTTATTTAACTTCAAATAGGAATAATATATTTGTAAAATCTCAGCGAATGAATTTTTTAAATTAAATCCAACGTTTCGCCTGGCAATCTGGTCCAAGCTTTTTCAAGGAATTAATATCATCAAATACTGTGAAACTATTCGTTCTAATTTAGACGAGAGTTCTTATATAAACTTATTTAACTTCGTTTATCTTCCATCGACTAATTACATCACTAAAACGTAAAAATCAAAGGTCGAATACGAGTTGCATTTGGGATATGTAAATTTGAGATATTGATGTGAACAGGTAAACTGAACGAGGGAATATGGATATTGAATACATGCTGACAGAAGCATCTATAAATGTTCGCTCAATTAATAATGGATAACTTACAGATAGCCAATTGAAGTACAGATATCAGACACACATAAGATGAGCACAATTAAGATTTTATTAGTTCAAGGGATTTGTGGAGATTGTAGAATCTTAAAAGTTTAAATCACGAACCAATCTCAGTTAGACCACCATTGAAAACCTGGAAACACTGGACGGCCGTTTCTTCCTTGTATGACACTCCTCTCCAGTGCACATTCACAACCCTGCAAGGGAGCATCGAACCTATAATCCTTGATTTAGCACTCAAACATTTATCCTCTAGATCACTGAACCGACATTCAACGGTGTTAATACTTAGTTTTAGCCAATTTACGGTATCGCTCAACTCCTATCCATCGCCTGCAGTGAATAACTGTCTCACATGATATGGATTGAACTCCACTAGTCACGCCTTTTCACTGGAACTGTTTGAGTTACATCTTCAAAATTTGTCGCTAGTATACACATAGTTATCATTAGTAGTATAGGATGCTTGTGGGAATTTCGGGATTTTTAAAGTTTAAATCACAAACTGACGAGTCCCGTACTGAGAACAAATGGGCGTTCAATATTTATGGGTTTTCATTGGTAAACAAGCTTAGATATGTTCAAAGTTAATAGTAAATAGTTGACAACACAATAGTTATAGAAAATAAACAAGAAATAATACAGACAAACAGCGATACACATCCATGCATGCAATATAATCAATAAATTTTCAAAGTTGAAACCATGAGTCAATTGAAGCTAGAACACCATGGAAAATCTGGAAGCATTGGACGGCCGTTTCGTTCTATTATGGAACTCCTCAGCAGTGCGCATCCACGATCTCTCCTCGCGAGATTCGAAACCAGGACATACTAGTCTCGCACCGGAGCACTTAACCGATAGACCACTAAGCCGGCATCCGATGGTGTTAATTTCTAACTTCAACGAACTAATGTTTACTGATTATTATTATTATTTCACAGTTTACAACTTGTTGTTGTAATTAGTTCACTTCTTTTGGGTTGCATTTTTCTGTTTAGGCCTTAGTAGAAGTAAAACCAAGTCCTGATTTACGTGTTATTCAAGTTGGATTAGAAGGACGTGTATCAGCATATGCACCAGAAGTGTCTATAAATAAAGCTGTTCAATCATTAGCTTATTTAGAAGCTGGTACTTCACGCTATATTTATATGCCAGTTTCACCTAAACTACCTGGGAATACTTCATTTACAATATGTGCATATAGTTTTATTGGTTCCAATTGTGAAACACATACAATATATGTTCGTGTAAGTTTAAATTGAATGATTGTTATAATGGAGTGATTTTGTATACTGTTTGAAAAATAAATCAGTTCATATTAAGTATTATTAATTTTGGAAGCTAAAACTTATGTGCAAAGTTAGTTTTGTGTAAATCCACAGTGAACTGTGTTTATCAAGAAGATTAGTTTTCTATTAAGTTGATCCAAATTTAATAATTCCGTTCAAACTAAGCATTCATGAAAGCAAGCTTACTTAGAAGATATCTTCTGAACGTTCACGTTCTCTAGTGAACTAAAAATTCCGCTCAATGGACGTACTACAGTTTAACCACAAAAGACGATGGTAACTCCACAAATAGTGTATAAATCTTTCCAGTTGTGACTTATCAAGTTCTTCCACCATTGGAAACCCTGAAGCACGGGACGGCCATTTCGTTCTAGAATGGGATTTCTCAGCAGTATGCATCCACGACCTCGCACGCGGGACTCGAACCCAGTATCTTCGGTCTCGCACATGAACGCTTAACCTCTAGATCACTGAGCCGGCATTCAACAGTGTTACTGTCTAACTTCAATCGATCCATGATCTGTGGTTGATAACTATTTCACACCGGACATGGATTGGACTATATTGGTCACGGCTTTTTACTAGAACTACAGAAAATCCATCTTGAAGATAGTCACTTTTGAGCACATGATTGTTATCAAAATGAGGATTTGTGGTAATTGTAGTATTTTAACGGTTGAATTCACACAGTTAAGCGTTCATGCACGAGACCGAAGGTCCTGGGTTCAAGTCCCGCGTGCAAGGTCGTGGATGCACACTGCTGAAAAGTCCAACACTAGGACGAAACGGCCATCCAGTGCTTCAAAGTTTCTAAATGTGGTTCAGCTTAGATCGACTTAAGAATTCAACTGTTGAAATTACTACCATCCACACAAATCCTCATACTGATACGTTGTGTCGTGGTTGCTTCATAAGTTTTGGTAAATTATGGATAACTAGTAACCATTAAATATGTCCAGATATTCTGTATAATGAAAAGATTTTCAAAAGGCAGAATTCACGTATTTTCCATTTAATTAATTAATTGGAATCCTATAGACTAACTTTTTATTTATTCAATTTCAGATGAATGGTGTAACAAATTACTATCATACTGCAAGTTTTTTAGACTTAACAAGTTCCAGTACATTATTTGTAAATAATTTCAAAATTATTGTCCCACAAAAATTTACTATACCAGAAAGACGTCTACATCGTTTTGTACCTGGATCACAGAAAGCTATTCTTAGTGTGGTTGGTAAGTTTACTAGCATAATTAGTATTTCATCAGTATTCTAATCATCTTTTTATATCTTGGCTATGTGTATTACGTTCAGTGACCAAAATTTTATTAGTTAAATAAATGAAATGGCTTTTTGGACTTCTAATATATTCCATAAAGAATCGGATTACCATCTGATTTAAATTATTTTTTCCCATTGGAATCACATTTTTTCCCTCATAATTAAACAGATCTGACTTTAATTGCGATCATGAATACGGATCACTGTTAAACCACCATTGCCCCCAAATGCCCCGATACGGCCGAAAGTAGGAAGGGGCCACTCTCCCTTGAAAAATGCTCTCATATGGCCACGCGTATACAGCCTCAGCCAGGGAATTCCTACTCACTGCCTTCTCGTGACATTACTGTTGTTTACGAAATTGAGAGGACGAAAAGCGAATGTCCAGAGCTTTATTCGGCTTGGTGGACACAGAAAGTTCACCTAGGGGAGTTAGAAAACCCTGATTCCAAACCAATGGTGCACATGGGCTGGCTCCAGTATCCTGAGGGAACAAATGGCGTTAACATATACTATTACTCAACTTTATTTCTTTGTAAATGAACTTAACAACTGGATCCATAATGTTGAAAGATTTATTTCTTGGAATGAAATATCAGAGATTATGATGAAGAAGAAGAAGAAGTATAAAAGAAAAAAAACTATAAATTAAAGATCAATAAAGGAAAAACATAGGAATGTTAATATCAGTCAATGGGGCATATATACACCATAGTTGCCTAGTAAAGTGACCTTTAGGAAGAAACAGAAAGAATAATGAAAGATAGTCGGTTATTTTCTCTTTTAAAGCATATTTCATCTATTATGTGTAAAATCTATTCAAATGACATGGACTAACATGAATTATCGTATTTACTATACCGTAGTTTATTTCACTTAAATATCAGTATAGAAGATAAGAAAATAAAGTAATGTATACAAACATGACATTTTGTATACGAATTGATTAACGTACATATCTTTCTTAAGTTCTATCTAAAATTAGTAAGCAATTTTCGTCAGACTTTTTGTATTGTTTGTTTAAATCTTCCCATCGATGTTTAGGACTAAAATTGAATAGTCAGTCTGTTGTTGACGTATATGCATCCTGTACGGATTACCTTGATATTACCTTAAATCACAAGCATTGTAGGAAGAGATGAGTGGTGGCTAGCAGTGGAATCCAGGACATGCATTTCGTCCTATTTGGATTAGTCAGCTGGATGTACGGATATCTCATAGTTGATGTGTCACTCCTTTGCTCGAATCCAGTACCTTCCTTTTAAATTGTCATTCGGTCATCCACTTATCTACTTTGTCCAGATAGCCACTAGCTTGTATAATGTAGTGAAGTTTTTAAGACATTCTTGTATTGGTTTTGTTTTTCGTTTTCCCATTGGCGTTCCAGGCTGCAATTTATCAGTCTCTTATTACTATATGTGCATCCTGTACGGATCGCCTTCATTTATAAGCATTATAAGCAGAGATAGAACTGTAGTGAACAAAAAAACGAGTGGGGAACATCGAATGTATTTGAGCACATAATTACAGACTATCTTACAAAAATTTGACAACCATACAGCAAACAGTTAATTTGTAAACTATCAATCAATCGTCTCAATCTTAACTCTGTTCTTTCTTCAAATATCAGTCCATAGTCTGTGATTATTATTCTATATGCATTTTCATACCAATTGCGTTTTTTTACATTCTTTCGTTATCGATCTTCTACTGAAATACATTCAATGTCCAACCATCGTAATATACTACTTATGTGGATATAAGTAACCCATACCACAGAACCAGTGAACGGCTTAAGAACACTTGACAATTGTTTCATCGAAATCTTCAAGTTTTGTAGCAATCACACTGATTATTGAGTCAGAATTCTATAATTTATACTTTTGTATTCAATTAGTTTCATTTGTCAATCTTTTTGATGTTAATTATCTTGCTGCCTAAAAATCTATCTGTATTGCACAATCTATACACTGGAACTGAATTTTAATTATTATTAGAATTTTGTATTTTTCAATGGGTGGAGAAAACGTTTATTCATTTTATATACACATATAAACATTGGTACAAATATATATGTGTCACACCTCGTCATTCGATTTGTTTGGCGGCTGAAATACTGCCTGGGTGCCCAAACCGTAGCAGTTGGTTTTCTTAGTGATCCACTACCCAAGTTATTGATTTAGATGTCTAATCCACAAGATAGGGAAGCAACGTGTCCATTAACCCGCTTAAAGCGTCGGACATTCGCTTTTGGTCCTCTCAATTCCGTGAATAAAAACCACACCGCGAGAAGGTAGTGAATAAGAGTTCCCTGACAGCAGCTGTAAAAGTATGGCCATGTGAGAGGGATAGCAGACCCTGCTCACCCTCAGCCGTACTAGAACATTCGGGACCATGGAGAGAAAAAAAGGGACAAAATTGTTTTTAATGATGTTTTGCTGCTTAATGTTAAATAAGCCGTATCAAGTGTGATGAAGGAAACTAGAATTTTAAGCGAATGTCGGTGTATATATGGTAATTCAATCAAAGTTCTTCTGTTTGAAGTGATTCTGTGTTATCAAGTGAATGGGTTGATAGTAATATAAATAATAGACACGTGTAGGTTGTTAAATTTGTTGTGTACAAATTCTATAAATGGTATTTGTTAATGTCGTCTAGTCGCCTCCAGGCTGTCCATTGTATTCCGTGCTTACCAGTCATTCACCAGAAGAAAGAGTAAGGGAAAGAGTGGGTAGTCTTGTTTGACTTCGGCCCTCATTTGGAATGTGTCTTTCAGCTGTCCTCCATACACTACTTCGCAATGTACTCCAGATGATGTTGACGATTATCTCAGTTACCCTATAGTGTCGAAGAAGTTTCCACAATGTCGTTCTATCAACACTGTCAAACGACTTCTCATAGTCAGTGAAGTTAATGTATAGTGACGAATTCCATTAAAATGATTGTTCATTGATGATCCGTAGTGTCACGATTATGTCTGTACACGACCGATCCCTACAAATATCCAACCTGTTGATCTCAAAGTTGGAAGTCTACTGACTTTTTCATCCGGTTCAGCAACAATCTGTTGAAAACATTTCCTGGTACTGACAGTAGTGTGATACCTCTTCATTTCTCATATTTGCTCAGATCTTTCTTTGGGACTTCGATAAAGTATCCTTCTTTCCAGTCTGTCAGTAGCACTTCTTCATCCCAAATCTTCCTGAATAACATGTCTGAGCATGTTTGCAGTTACTTCTATGTGTGACTTTAGTTTTTCAACTGGTCTATTGTCATGTCCTACTGTTTTTCCGCTCTTGATTTGTCTGATGACCATCCTGATTTCTTCGATCATTTTTGGAGTGAAATCTACAGGGAGGTTTTTGTGTGTTGCTTCAATGTCTGGTGGATTCAATGGGGCTGGTCCATTCAAGAGTTCCTTGAATTGTTTAACCCATCTGTTCCTCTGTTCTTTCTTGCAATCGATGTTGTCCCATGATATCTTCATACCCGTTGTTGTCCATTGCGACTTTGGAGTTTGGACCTCCCACCAAGATTGTCAGATCTTTTCCTATGATTGTTTGCAGCATCTCGTAAAACTGATCTTTATCATAAGATCAGAGTTACTGGTTTCCAAATCCTCTTTAAGGGAACTTTCACCTTCGCTGCTAATTATTATTCGTTTGGATGGGTCGGTAACGACTTAATGATATTATCATGAACTATCGTCCGATATAGAGCCATTTGAAACCTTAGCAAGTTCTTCAGCTATTCCTGTTACTTTAAGACCCTTCTAAGGTGAAAGAGAACCCTAACGTTTTGAGTTCACCAGCGACCAGTTTATCACGTTAATTTTCAACAAATGATTATTATATATTAACTTTTTCTCAAATAACAATCTTTTAACTCTGCTGGTAATTTATGTCTTTATTACGTTTAAAAATAACCCAAAATTCGATAGGAATATCCTGTTATTTAACTGTTATGAGTAAATGATTATTTGACTTATTTTTGCCTTCAGATAAGTGTTTCTACCATTACTCTCTCCAAAATATACACCTTTACGTTCAACTCAGAATTTCACACAATTTGACAAACAGTGAATAAGCGATATTTTGACCATTTAATATTCGGCAAAAGAAACCTTAATACTCTAGACAATATGACCTTAACATTCTGCACAAAATTCCTAGCACACCGATATTATCGAAATGGTATTTCAGTAAAATAATAACATTAATTTATTATTACGATGATGGTTATAAGCAAAGATGGATAGTGGCTAGTAGTGGAATCCAGTTTGATTCGCGTTTCGTCCTATTTGGGACTCGTCAGCTGAGTGTACCTGCATCTCATAGTTGATGTTTACTCTGAGACTTGAAGCCAGCACCGTTCGCTCCAAACGCCATCGCGTTATCCACTTAGCTACTGAGTCCTGATAGCCACTCGTTTGTGCAATAGGGTGAGTTTTAGATTCACTGGGTTCAAGTCTCAGAGTGAACATCAATTCCGAGATGCAAGTACATCGAGCTGACAAGTCCCAAATAGGACGAAACGCGCGTCAAACTGGATCCCACTGCTAGCCACTATCCATCTTTACTTATAAGATGATAGTTGGTGTAATCATCACAAATAATTAAATTGTAATCTAATGTTTCATTCCTTTTTTTTCTCTAGGTGACTTTATCGGTCCAGCTTTAAGTGAAAAATTTCATTATGCTGATACGCAAAATATTTTACGTTTACCATTTGCATCAGCAGAGAATGTTTTCTTTGAATTAGGTTACAATATGAATTTACTACTATATTTACATGGTGCTGGACATTTACCATATTCAGTATTAGAAAATGGATTGATTTATTGTTCTGTTATATTACAAAAAGGATTCTCATATTTTAATCCAAAAATTGGTGCATTTTCTAATTTTAGAGATCGTTTAGATGAGTAAGTTATGTTTATCATTATATATATATGACACTTATTTACTGAGTGAACAACCTTTGAGCGACGCTGAAGTAATCTTGAGGAATGTTCACCTACAGTACCCATCTACGATTTCGCACGTCGTTTTCATGGTGTCTAACTTCAGTGGCTCAGTAGTCTAGAGTTTAAGTGTCCGCAAAGAGAAGTTGAAGATCTTGTTTTAAGTTCCTGCGTCCATGATTGTGAATGTGCACTTCTTCGTCCTATTGTGGGACTCCTCAGCAGTGCGCATCCACGACCTCGCCTCGCGAGATTCGAACGCAGGACCTACCAATCTTGCGTCAGAGCACTTAACCGACATACCACTGAACCGGCATCTTATGTTGTTTATGTCTAACTCTAACTTTTAAAATACTTAATCTCAACCAAAAACCCCTTCTGATAATAATAATCATAAGCTGACTAGTGACTGACTTCAAGAGGTAAATCCAGGAGTTCTAGTGAGAAGCAGTGACCAGTTGAGTTTAACCACGTCTGTTGTGAGATAGGAACTCACTGAAGACAACCGGTGAGCGGTTGCTCAACTTCGTGGATTGGTTGGAGTTAGACATAAACACCATGGGATGCCGGCTTAGTGGTCTATCGGTTAAGTGCTCTGGTGCGAGACTGGTAGGTCCTGGGTTCGAATCTCGCGAGGTGAGGTCGTGGATGTGCACTGCTGAGGAGTCCCATAATAGGACGAAACGGCCGTCCAGTGCTTCCAGGTTTTCCTTGGTGGACTAGCCTCAATTGACTCACGCTTTCAACTATGAAAATACTAAATCTCCACAAAAACTCCTTCTGATAATAATAATCATAAGCTCACCTACTTACTAGGAATAAATGAGAGCTACAAACCAGTATGACGAATTAAGATTATGACTTACAGTTGATGGTTATGGTGTATTGTCGGTTGATATGATAAACCTGTATTGTCGTGCTTCGTTAATCGTTCACCTCGATAACCTTTATAATACGGTGCATAAAGTCAGAAGGCAAAGAGAATCGGCAGCTACAGTGTTATTGACAAATGACGCGGGCCAGAAAGTTATAAGCACATAAGTGAGCGGAACAAAAATGACACGCATTGGAGATGGGTAAGCCAACTCACTTTAATCAAGCGTTTATTAATATTTATAGTCAGACAAGAATAAGTTACATGTGATGAATAGGACAAGAATTGTACACACACACCTACGCTCATATAAAAAATGGTCAGGGTTAAGAAGTGAATAATTAACAGGGTGAAAACTTTACTCATGATGAATAGGTAAATTGACTTCTCCAAAAGCTAGAATAAGGTGATATGTGGACTTAACATATCGACATTCAACATTACAGTGGTAAGGAGTCATAGTTAAAGCTTTCACCACAAACTAACGACAGTTAAAATGCCGAATCGCTATTCAGCCATATGGGTGAATGAATTTCATGCCAAAATCCGAGACCTGTTATCCTAAATTTGATTGGTTCGTCCATAAATTATAGTCTCGCCATTTACTGTATGTGAACTTAATTCATTCTCCAAGTTAGAACATTTTTAATTGGGTTTTTTTCAAGAAACTTAGTACAAGTAATTGTGAGCAAGGATACCCTTGAATGATTGAAGATGCAATTCAATTATTTCTTTTTTTTCATCTTCTATAAATAAGTTGAATCACAGTTTATACTTCAATAAATATTGTGGGACTCCTCACTAATGCGCATCGATGACCTCGTCTCGCGAGATTCGAACTCAGGACCTACCAGTCTCACACCAGAGCACTTAACCGATAGACCACTAAGCCGGCATCCCATGGTGTTTATGTCTAACTCCAACCAATCCACGAAGTTGAGCAACCGCTCACCGGTTGTCTTCAGTGAGTTCCTATCTCACAACAGACGTGGTTGAACTCAACTGGTCACTGCTTCTCACTAGAACTCCTGGATTTACCTCTTGAAGTCAGTCACTAGTCAGCTTATGATTATTATTATTATCAGAATAGGTTTTTGGTTGAGATTAAGTATTTTCATAGTTGAAAGCGTGAATCAATTGAAGCTAAACCACCAGGGAAAACCTGGAAGCACTGGACGGCCGTTTCGTCTCATTGTGAAACTCTAGGTTTCCCCTGGTACTCTACCTTCAATTGATTCACGCTTTAAACTATGAAAATACTAAATCTCCACAAAAATTCCTTCTCATTCAATAAATATGAAGGTATAGTGTTTCATCATTTAACATTCCTTAGTTATTATTAGGCTAATGATTTTCTACGTCTGTATCTTGTTTTAACAACAGTATATAAAGAAAATCAGACGTGTTTTTCTTCCTTTGAAAAGTTAGATTGAAATTAGTAACCATGGTCATTCCCTAGTGTTTCTTATTAGGGTGCATTCAACACTTACACACATTCAGTTGACCATTCAATAAATATTAATCAATCATTTTTCAAAGATATGATTGGTCAGTACACTTTACACGTTGGAAACTATTTGGTATCATAGTTACAATGTAAATTACAACTGTTCATGTATATACACTTTCGACATGATATTTGTGATAATTGTTAGACAAATATCTTGTTGCCCATGTTGTAGAAAAGATTCATCTAAATCATAGTGTAAGTTAGAAAAACTATGGACCACAAAAGGTAATATGCTTCAGCCAGTAGGAAATACTTATTTACTAGCATCTTTTTTCAACAACGCATCCAGTAAAAAATCAAATGAAATGGGTGAACTGTGTGGTTTGATTATGAAAGTCATAAAAACACAATAAGAATAATAAAGTTGTTAGTCGATCCAAGTTGGATCACCAGTGAAAACCTGAAAACTCTAGATAGGCATTTCGTCCTAGTATAGGACTTCTCAGTGCATGTGCATCCGCGACCCTGCACGCGAGAATTGAAACTATCAAACGCTTACTGACAACGAGACCATTATTTATATTTGATATTAACTGGATAAAAACTCAGGAGTTCTACGAATAAGCTGATTTATCGTCCAATATCTTTCTAAAAACTGTCAGCTAAAACCTTAAAAGAGTTTCTATAATGAACTCTGCTGTCTGACTCAGCTATGAATGTATACACAACACTTAGTCAATTAAGATGAACTGAAAACTACGTACAAATCTCTATCTGCTGTGTAACTACACTTATATCACGTTCCTATTTACAAGTGACCTAAGTAGAGTTTCTTGACAAATAGCATGTTTAAACCACTAGAAGATAACGGGATCAGTTTGAACTACAGTCTTGACATTGATCCCAATATTTTTAAATATCTAAACAACACTGTTTAATTATAAATGACCTCTGCGAACTATTTATAGACTGTTACTATACATACATTTTTAATGCATAACTATTGAAAAACTAGATTATATGTATTTATATTTCTCTTATTATAAGCTTTCATTTGACTTATCATCTGTTTCAATACGATTTACCATCCTTAACTTATTCACGATTTATTAGTTAAAGTCTCTCACTCTGGCTCGAGGCCGGAAGGTCCTGGGTTCGCATCCCGCGAGGCAGGATCGTGAATGCGCACTGCTGAGGAGTCCCACAATAGGATGAAACGTCCGTACAGTGCTTCCAGGTTTTCCATGGTGGTCTAGCTGCAATTGATTCATGATCTCAACTACAAAAATTACTAAAATCTCCACGAAACCCCCTTCTGAATTTGATCTTGTATGATTTTTGTTTTTCATTTTATGGTATCATATGGTCTGGTTTGCTTGTATACAAACCAAATATGTCTGAAATGTGGGATTTATACATTGGAAGCTGAGATTGTATTCTGGATTCAACAGTCAGGGCAAAGCAAGAAGAATCAATAAGGACTCAGAGTTTTTACTCTAGGTTGCTTGTACTGGTGAACGCGTCATTGGTTTGACACAGTGTCATACATGTCAGCGTCTTAATTAACAATTTAGTCACGTGCTAACTAACAGAGAATATGAACATAACAAATTAAACACCCCATATAGTATGTATGTGGATGATGACCTTTAATTAGATGTTTCATTGTAGCTTACCCGATAATACATTTGACATGTTACTTAACGTTTGATTTTACAAGTGTCATACCGTTTCCTGTCTGAAATATAAGTCAATTTAGTAGTTATATAAGAATCAAGAGACGAATGTAGAGAATAAGTAAAATACAAAAATGGAAGGGAGAAAATAATTGTTTGCCAAATTTCTGCTACAAACTCTGCTATACCGATGGCTAAGATGGCGAGAGTGGTTGTACAAACTTATTTTGGATACAAAAGTTCGGTTTGTGATTATGGATTGCGATGGCTTCAGCTATGTACAACGGAAGAGCTCGTAAACCATGCAGCAAATTTGATGGAATATGGTAGATAACTTTAAAAGCTTTATTCAGTTCAACTTGATGACCTGTGTCAACCAAGTGAGCGAGAATAGAACTCTTAATCACTCTTACTTGTCCTTTGCTCAACCACGACGGATGGTGCTCTGTTATTCGTTGACCAAATTGCCGAATTGTATGCCCTATATAACTGACTGAATTGGTAAATATACATAGATGTGGCGAATTCAGGCAATCTGTCTTTATTAACCGTTCTTATTGTGGGGTGGTTGTAGAAGACGATACTCAGTCGAGCTGCAAGAAATGTTTTCTGTACTGCCCTTCTTAACTTCTGTGTCAAGATTTCTTCCGTAGTATCATTTAAGAATTGTAACTTTAGGAACAATGCCTTCTTCGGAGGCTCGTGATGAAAAACTAATTGAAAAGAAGTTTCTTCGCTTCTTCCTTTTTATTTATCAAATGTTAAAATGGGAACTTTCACTATAAGTCAATTTATTAAACAATAAATTAGGAAAATATTAATTCACTGATATGTACTAATTGGATTTGGATCTTTATTATGTTATTCATGATCGGATCAATGAGTTTACGTTGAATGTAAACATTGAAACTGTACAAACTAAATGAGTTTCATCAATTAACAAAAAGTCTTACGTTTTTAACGTAAAAACTCGTCAGGTACATGTTTACTTATGATTTGATGACATAATACTTTCTAATTAACATGAATATGTTCAAGCGATTATGAATTATATATCATAATCACTAAGATGTTAGATAATTAATTTTGACGATAATTACCAAAATCTCCACAAAATCCCCTTGTAATAATGATCATATGCTCATTAGTGACTGGCTCCATGAGGTAATTCCCGGAGTTCTAGTGAGAAGTCGTAGCCATTGAAGCTAATCCATGTCAGATAGAGACAGATATCTACCTCAGTACAATGGAAGTTGGTCGCGCGATTTCGTGGATTGGTTGAGATTAGACATTAATACCACTGGATGCCGACTCAGTGGTCTATCGGTTAAGTGCTCTGGAGCGGGACTAGTGGGTCCTGGGTTCGAATCCCGCGACCCGGGATTGTGGATGCTCACTGCTGAGGAGTCCCACAATAGGACGAAACGGCCATCCAGTGCTTCCAGGTTTTCCATGGTGTTCTTGTTTCAATTGACTCATGATCTGAACTATATAAAATTACTAAAATCTCCACAAAACCCTCTTCTGATAATTACCAAACTATTGGTTTAATAATGTTATCGACTTTGTTACAGAAAGATGAACTGATGCAAAAATCTTTAATCCATTGAATGTCGTCATAAAAGAAAATGAAATTGACGATATTTTTCAGTATGAAGTAGTGCAAATTATTGAATTTTATCAAAATTGGAAACCAATGTAAGCTAGATCAACATTGAAAGCCTGGAAGCAATGGACGGCCGTTTCGTCCTATTCTGGGACTCTTCAGCAGTGCGCATCCACGAACCCGCCTCGCGAGATTCGAACTCAACAATTAATTCACTCAATACTTCAAGTATTGTAAAGAGATTGGATAAGACTATGAGTTACGGACGACTTTTGAACGAAGCTAATATGACCTTAAGAAAGTTTACTTATATATTAGGATCAAAAGACGGTTATCAATTAATGTGAAGAATTAGGATTAGAATTTTTAGGTTAAAGTTAAAGTTAAGATTTTCATCATGAACTGCCATCAGTTATAAGTTCCAAAATACTATTTAGTCATATAGATGAATGAATTTCATACTGGAATCCAATACTTACTATCTTTATCTTGATTTGTCTATCCAAAATTTATAGTCTAGCTAAAAAATTTAAAGTTTTGAACTTATGTACATGTTAGTTACCATAGGTTTACTGAAATAATATTGTAGTTAACAAAACATCGGTTAGGGACAATCGAATGTACTTAAGCAAAATTACAGATTATCTCACTAAATTCTGATAACCATGTCCCCAAATGCCTTGGTACGACCAAGAGTGGGGAGAGTCCGCTCTCCTTCTCGAAATGCTCTCATATGGCCACGCGTATATAGCCTCTCCCGGGGAAGTCCTACTCACTGCTTTCTCGTAGCATTACTGTTACTTACGAAATTCAGAGGACGAAAAGCGAATGACCGGCGCTTTAAACGGGTTAGTGGATACGGAAAGTCTACCTAGGGGAGTTGGAAAACCATGATTCCAAACCAATGGTGCACCTTTAAGTCAAAGGCTTGGGGTGTGTCCTATAAGAAAACCACCTGCTTCATTTTGGGCACCTGGGCAGTATCACAGTCCTCACACAAATTGAATGAGATTTGTACGGCGCATATGTATTCGGTGCCTCTTTGTACCAATATTTATGTGTTCAAATGAAACAAATAATAAATGATAGTTATACAATGAGCAGTTAATTTGCAAAATAACAATCAATTGTCTCAATCTTCACTATTCCTTCTATAAATATCAGTTCATCTTCTCTAATTTCATTGTTCATACATTTTCCTACCATTTGCGCATCATTTTAATTTTTTTCCTTATCGATATTCTGCCAAAATACATTCTATATCAGACTATCACTATATACTACTTATATGGATATAAGTAAACCATACTACAATATTACCGAATTAGTAATAGCTTTAAGGTTGATCACTTGGTTTCATTTTGAACATGTTCTCTTTTTTCTATCTTTGTCATTTGTCATATACAACATTCTTGTTTCGGGGGAGAAAAACTTAATACAATAGTTTGTTGTTGCTTTTTTACACTAAACTATTTACCTATTCAGTTTCTCTTTTTGGTTTCTTTCTTTCGTTCTTTAATCAATAATTAGTGGGTAAGTCTAACTTCCTTTCACATATCGCAATTATATATATATATATATGTTTACACATATTTATTGATTTGTAAATGCCGGTACAAAATTCATGTCTAGTTAAATATTTTCAATTGTTCAAGGTCATTATTACCTGTTACCAAGATTCTAAACTTTAAATGATTGTTTTATGAACCACTTTTTTTTCCATCCCGTTATTATTACAAAATGTAATTCATAGGTTATAGGCTATTCATTATTACTGATGACAAGTATAGTTTTATGTTATTAGAACAGAGAGATGAAAATTTTAGATTGAATCCTAGAGTAGTAAAGATAGTAACAAAATTATTAGTTGAAATTATTAGTTAATTGAAGCTAGGCTACTATTGGAAATCTGTAAGCATTGGACGGTTGTTTCGTCTTAGTATTGGAACTCGTCAACAGTGAAAGAAACAAAAAGTCCTGAGTTCGAGTCCTGCATGTGAGATAGTAAATACACACTATTGAGGAATCACATACTAAGACTAAATGACCGTTCAATGCTTCCAAATTTTTAATAGTAATCTAATTAAAAATCAGTTCATAATGTAAATGATTTAAAAATTCCGAAATTTTCACAAATCTAATACTAATATTAAGGCCATGGTAACGATAATGATAAGATATACTTCTTTTGTACGCATAGTTCTGGTTTGAGCTAATGGATGGTAAGAGAGCTTCGGCTATTTTTAGGAGTTTGATACAAAGAAATCTAAGTAGATTTGAATAGATTATATAAACAACCTTAAAAACAGATTGTGGATTCGTAGAATGATTATAGTCGATTAGGTGTTCAAATACAATAACATATACCAGTTTGGTTCTACAACGGTGAAAAGAAAGCAGTTATAGGAGTTCTATACTTTGAAACTTAATCAACTGTAATCATTTCTACAAATCCCCAGTCTGATTTTAAGGTTGTTTATATGATTCATTCAAATCTATCTATCAAACTCTTAAAAATAGCCGAAGCTCTCTTACCATCCATGAGCTCAAATCAGAACTATGCGTACAAGAGAAGTACGTCTTATCATCATTATTGTTACCATGGCCTTAATATTATTATTAGATTTGTGAAAATTTCGGAATTTTTAAATCATTTACATTATGAACTGATTTTTAGTTAGACCAATATTAAAAATTTGGAAGCATTGAACGGTCATTTAGTCTTAGTATGTGATTCCTCAGTAGTGTGTATTTACTATCTCACATGCAGGACTCGAACTCAGGACTTTTTGTTTCTTTCACTTTTGACGAGTTCCAATACTAGTACGAAACAGTCGTCCCGTTCTTACAGGTTTCCAATGGTAATCTAGATTAGATCGATTCATGAATTCAACCTTGAAAATATCACAAAAACTCCCCGTACAGATAAATGTATGTGAAAAATAAATTTACTTCCCTTTTTGTTCTCTTTTTTTCTATCCTTTCATCTTTAGAACTGATCCATTAGTTACAGCTATTGCATTATGGAGTTTATTATTAACAAGACAAACCCAATGGAATCGTTTAATCTATGTAGATGATAATACATTTGTTAGTATTATTAATTATTTAAAACAAACACAACAATTCGATACATATGATAATGATAATCATAATAATAATAATAATCAAACAATAGTTGATATACGTTTATCTGGTAGTTGGAATATAACTAATACAATAGATAGACGATTTTCTCCAATTATTAATAAAACTAAATGGCCTGATTTAATTGATCAAGAATGTCATCGACGTATACCATCAACAGCTATGGTTATTATTGCATTACGTTCAACTGAACGTACATTACCTAGTGGAGTTGGTGCTGATAAAGCTGAAAGAATTGTATCAGAAGCTGTAAAATTTCTTAGTCGACATATATTAAATATTGATGATTTATTTTCACAAATGATTGGTACATATGCATTAAAAGTAGCTGTGGATGCAACATCACAACATAAAATATCACAGTAAGTATTTATGTATATACTTTTTCTGTTTTGAGAAGATTTATATTGTATGAGATCAGTTTTCCTAGATTTTAAGTTTTGAATAAATAAAACTCACTGTCTCTGGTCTTTTGTGCAATCCATTCATATAAGCAGAGATGAATGATAACTAACAGTGAAGTCCAGGACTCGCGTTTTGTCCTACTTACGACTTGTCAGCTGGATGTACGAGTATCCTAGAGTTAGTTTTCACGTCGGGACTTGGACCAAGGACCGTTCGCTTCAAATGCCATAGTGTTATCCAATTAGCTACTGAGTCCAGTTAGCTACTAGCTTGTACAATGGGTTGAATTTTGATTTTGATTCATATATGCATTGGTTGTTTAAATCTTCCCCATTGATGTTTAGGACTGCGATTGATCAATTTCTTATTGGAATATGTGCATCCTGTGCAGATAGTCTCGATATTGTCTCAAATCATAAGTATTGTAAGCTGAGATTATGGTGACTGGCAGTGAGATCCAGGATGCGCGCTTTTCGTCCTATTCCAATAAGAGACTGGTCGATTGCAGTCCTAAACGTTAATGGGAAGACTCAAACAATCAATAGAAGATGAATTCACTTTTATGTTAAATTTTCGAATTTAACAAGAATAATACACATAGCTATAAAGCATCATAATATGACTGTAACAGTATTTGCATCAATTCGACAATTTTATCTTATTGGATAATAATATGGTGGTGTTAAAGTACCGAAGAACTGTCACTTGTGTTTTAGTAACAAGTAGATTGCAGTGTTCGAACTTTGGGGAATGCTAGAACTTCGAAACCGTAGTCTGTGTTATTCAGTATTATTTTAAAACGTGTCGTCTACAACTGA
Organism: Schistosoma rodhaini; assembly: GCA_944470415.2. Lineage (NCBI taxonomy): Eukaryota > Metazoa > Platyhelminthes > Trematoda > Strigeidida > Schistosomatidae > Schistosoma > Schistosoma rodhaini. The sequence continues at coordinate 6,124,190 of OX104044.1, forward strand.
ATGATTAGTTACACTTTCAAGAGAGACAGAGAGATCAAGTGTATATCGGAGTCAATAATAATAATACTTAATATTAATTGAAATGATGGTGGCTAGCAGTGGGATCCAGGACGCACGTTCTATTTGGCACTTGTCAGTTGGATGTCCTTAAATCCCAGAGTTGCTAGTGACTTAAGGCAATATCGAGGCATTCCGCACAGGATGCGCATATACCAATAAGAGGCTGATCAATTGCAGTCCTAAACATCAATAGGAAGATTCCAGCAACCAATCCAAAAAGGAATTGTTATTACCGTAAATGACTAACACGATGACTAGTCTTGGTTCAAAATCCTCCTAAATTACTGTCCCTCAGCAAAATCAAAACAAGAACTTAAAATCCTCCTAATAAACAGAGAATATGTTTAATGTAAAATCATTTTTAAAATATTTATGCACATTACTTTTCATTAAAAGTATTATTTATAATTAGTAATTATGTACATTATTTTGAATTCACTTAGTATTGTTTGTTTGAATCTTCCCATCGATGGTTAGGACTGCAACTGGTCAGTCTCTAATTGGCTTATGTGCATACTGTGCGTATCGCCTCGATATAGCCTTAATTCACAAGTATTGTAAGCAAAGGTGGATAGTGGCTAGCAGTGGAATCCAGTTTGACGCGCGTTTCGTCCTATCTGGGACTCGTTAGTTCAATGTACTTGCATTTCAGAATTGATGTTCACTCTAGGACTCGAACCCAGTGAATCTAAACGTCACCCCATTGCACAAGCAAGTGGCTATCTGGACTCAGTAGCTGAGTGGATAACGCGATGGGGTTTGAAGCGAAAGGTACTGGGTTCGAGTCCCAGAGTGAACATCAACTCTGAGATGCAAGTACATCCAGCTGACAAGTTGCAAATAGGACGAAACGCGCGTCCTGGATTGCACTGCTAGCCACTATCCATCTTTGCTTACAATACATTGAGTTAATAAAGAGTTAAGTATCTTACCGTTGTAGTTACATGTAGAAATAGTTTGTATGCGTACACATTATTGAATACTTATTAAAACAACATGGTTATGTATAGTCTTGAATGAATGTTTCCATTATATGACTTGCTCACTTAATTATTTTTTTATCTTCAATATCGTCTTTCTTTTCAGTGCATTAAAACGAATCCAAGCATTTCGTCAAAAAGGTGATTATGTCTATTATGCAAATTATAGAATACCTCCACCAAAATGGGAATTAGATCAAGCTGGTAGACGTATTGAAAATCCTCGACTAGAAATGCCTAATGATGGTTATGGTGTTTTATGTTCAAGTATTTATTTCTTATTAAAACATGAATTAGGTGAATGGTCATTTCGTTCATCTGAAGCATTAGATATGGTTCATTGGTTAGCTAGTGAACGAAATCATGTAGCTGGATTTGCAAGTACTTTCGTAAGTTAAAATTTAGTGAGATTGAAGAATCTATCAACTTGTTAGTATTTTCTATTACCTATATATTCTGGTATATGTGTTTTGTAGTTATAGGTTGTATGTTGTAAGTTGACTTTTTTGGTAATGAATACCTTTTCGACAGTTAGAATGAGTCATGTAGATAGGTTTAGAATATCTAGTTGGGGTCTGCACCACCGTTGTAAACAACTTCAAACAATTTGGTTCAGAATCGTTCGTGACGACGCATGTGCATTCACTCTATCTTTTACTTATTTCTTGAATCTCGAAATCTCCTCATATCTTTTTGTTTCTTTTTTCTCACAACTAGTCTTTTCTACTACTAGTAGTGTAGTGTGTGCCACTGATGTTGACAGATATAAGTAGTATGTGTCATCAATCAAAAGTGAAATGCCTGGAGGGCGAAGGTTAAGAAGATCGAAGAAAGAGAACAAGAGCAAAAAATGATCTGTATGGAAACGAAAGAACAATGAAGTCTGATACGACTGACTGATATTTCCAAAAGGAAACAGTCGAGTTTGAGACAATTGATTGACATTTTGGAAATTAAGTATTTACTGTATGGTTCTCAGATTTTACTAAGAGATTCTTTAATTTTGTGTTCAAATGCATTTGATTGTCCCCACTTATGTTCTTCTTCACTACAGTAGTACTAATACTACTATTGCCTTTACTACTCTAGGATTTGTCTTGATAATCTTTATCTTACTGTACTAGTGTGGTGTGGCATCTTAAACCGGTGCATATATGTGTCAGGTTCTGCGTTGAATATAACTGACTGACTTCAATAGATGAAACATAAATTACACTCTTTCTACCAGTCCTTTTCGACCATTCGAAATTAGTTGTTTTTTTTATGAAACTTATGTCTTTCGCTAACACAAAAAAAAAACAAAGTGTCGTTAGCTATCTCCCTTCAAATACCTCTTTTTACTTACTTTCCATATCAAGCCCACGGCTTACCAGTCTGATTGTGACCAAATGTCCATTTGTTGTGAACAGAACACTGGTTGGGGACAATCGAATGTATTTAAGCAAAGATTACAGACTATCTCAGTAAATTCTGATTACCAAACAATGAACAGTCAATTTACAAATTAACAACCAATTGTTTCAATCTTCACTGTTTCTTCTCTTATTCCATTGCTCATGCATTTTCCAAACGATTGCGCTTCATTTCAGTTCTTTACTCATTGATCTTGAGCCAAAATACATTCTATGTCTGACCTACAGCATATTACTACTTATATAGATATAAGTAGACAACACCACACTCGTCCCCCCTTTAAAGCATTCGTTCATACGGTGGTTCTGCTCGCCACGCCACTATCTTCTTTCACTGCAGTCTGTGCCCAAAACTCCGTCAGAATGTCGAGTCTGCGGCGCGCTGACCTGAATAGCTCCGTCGACTTGCCTGGGCACCAACATCCGCATCCACCCGGCACCTGGGACGTTCAACACCCGTACTCCACCGGCCTGCTGAGCCATCTACATCCGATGTCCGCCCAGCAGCCGCACGTCCCACTGCTCCTCTCCGTCGACAGCACCGCTATAGCCAACGCCGCTCCGCCAGAACACTCCACTCGACGCCACCCCTCCGCACCAGACTGCCCCAACTAGCACTTCTACTCCAGACCCGCAGCGGCGTCCGCAGAACAGCACTCTTCCTCCTCCCGGTTGGCAGCGACACCAAATGTTGTGAACAGAACACTGGTTGGGGACAATCGAATGTATTAAAGCAAAAATTACAGACTATCTCAGTAAATTCTGATTACCAAACAATGAACAGTCAATTTGCAAATTAACAACCAATTGTTTCAATCTTCACTGTTTCTTTTCTTATTCCATTGCTCATGTATTTTCCAAACGATTGCGCTTCATTTCAGTTCTTTACTCATCGGTCTTCTGCCAAAATACATTCTATGTCTGCGCGTGTCAAACTTAATTTATCCATTAAAACCAATTAGAACATGTCTAATATTCAATTTGTAATTTCATAATAAATCATCTATCATTATTGAAATGTATTCATAATCAAATAATTTACTGTATAATGGATAATATATATCCTTTTTACATTAGGAAAATATCCTTTTTGCATACCATCTACCATTATGTAAGTATATTCTATTTCTAAGGCTTTTAAATTGTTAACAACTGTTTCTTACATTAAGTTAAAGTATTTTAACACCATCACTATATTCATTCAGTTTTTTCTTAATTCCAACTTCATGATTTAATAGAAACATATTGAATTAAACTGAAATTATTACCGGTTTTAATTATTAGATTGTAGTAATATGTAGGTGAAATTAGCTTCGTTAGGTGATTCTTGAAATTTGAGTGAGAAACTGTAACCAGTGGAATTCAACCGTAATAATGAAAGATGGTCGTTCAATACCGTGGATTGGTTGAAATAAGATATTAACACCGTTGGATCCCGGCTCAATGGTTTAGAGGTTAAGCGTTCATGCGGTAGACTTAATGTCCTAGGTCCTAATCCTGCATGCGTGATCGGGGATACACACTGCTCAAGAGTTTCGTATTAAGACGAAACAGCCGTTCAGTAATTCAAGGTTTATAATGGTGGTCTAACAGTGATTGATTCATTATTTCAATCAAAACTCAACAATCCACACAACCCTATATTGCAAATTATCTTCATCTAAAGATGAATTCAATATTAAAATTTATCGATATTAAAGAATACTCAAATAAAATGTGTATAATGATCCTAAGATGCTTGAAACAGCTAGTGGTATTGATGTGTGGGCGAGAATGATAATGATTGGTTGTCTCGATGAGTCAGACATTAGAGGGGATGACAGGTGTTATATGTGTTATATATATTCCCCTATCATTATTATGTATTGACTGTTTCTTGTTGATGGACACTTATTGATTGACTGTTCTTTGTGTCGGATTTTGGTGTGGAAATATATTAACGTTATAGTCAGGCTAATCTTGTGTTCTTGATCTGATTTCTGTTGAAGTCCTGTAGAATAGACACTGGGTGGGAATCTAGTGTAGATATTCGTCTAAGATAAATTAACGTCCCATATAAGTGTAAGAAGTAAAAGGACTGTTATAACAAGAACCCCTACTGTTATAACCAGCATCCTCTCCTTTACGTTTATAACAATTAGCGACGGCATACTTACGTTATAACAGGTATATTTGGAGAAAACCTTACAACTCAATTAACAAAAACCTGGCTACATTTATAAAGTAGTGAATAGGGCTGAACTTTTCTTTTAATGATTAGTAAATATTTTCAGTTTGGAGCCATTCACTAAAATACCTTTAAGTAAGAAGTCGTGATTGCTGGTTTTTATTGATAATTGATATTGTAGTGAGCAGAACACCAGTTGGGGACAATTGAATGTATTTAAGCACAAATTACAGACTATCTCACTAAGATCTGATAAGCATACAACAAACAGTTAATTTGCAAAATAACAATCAATTGTCTCAATCTTCACTGTTCCTTCTATAAATATCAGTTCATCTTCTCTAATTTAATTGTTTATGCATTTTCCTACCAATTGCGCTTTATTTTAGTTCTTTTCTTATCGGTCTTCTGCCCAAATACATTCTATGTCAGACCACCACTATATACTACTTATGTGGATATAAGTAGACCATAGTACACCGTGGTTTTAATATTTGGATGTACACAGCCTATTTAACGCATTTGATTATGCGATAGATAATCTATTGATATGATACATGTTTTCTTCTCATATTAACAGGAGCTCTTTTCCTTGTTGTATTCCATTATATATCTCTGTTGCTATCAGCTTATTGACTTATAAATGTAGTATAATCAGTGATCAAAATAATATACTACTTACTGATACTGTCCGAAAGAACTCAGTTATAACTAGATTAGATCATTGGTTTAGAAGAAATTTGGTTTAAATTTTAAAAAAGCATAATTTTTAAAAAGTAAATGTTAAACTTTATTGGTTTCATATGGTTGTGATCGAAGTCTTCACGAGGAATTACACAGTAGCTTGGTAAAATATCAAAGTTATGCATTAAATAAATCATTTACACATCTTCCATCATTTGTCCTTTACCTACTCTATTGAACCTCTAATTCTGTTTTTATTAAGATTCCATTCCGATTTCATTCCTGTTCTATACAATTCACGTTTTTACTGCCAAGTATTCAACTCCTGACTGAGGCTACATACTAGTTATATCTGTTAACATAAATAGCATATACCACAATATTATCTATGTTAATCAGAAGGGGTTTTGTGGAGATTTCAGCACTTTTCAAAGTTGAAATCATGAGTCAATTCAAGCTAGATCACCATGGAAAACCTGGAAGCACTGGACGGCCGTTTCGTTCTATTATGGGACTCCTCGACAGTGCGCATCCAAGATCCCGCACTCACGAGATTCGAACCCTCATGACTCATGATTTCAACTTTGAAAAATACTGAAACCTCCACAAAACCCCTTCTGATTACAATCATTTTCTCACTATTGACTGACTTCAAGATACATGTCCTGGAGTTCTAGTGAGAAGCAGTAACCAGTAGAGTTCAAAACCACGTCTGTTGTGAGATAACAACTCACTGAAGACAATTGGTTAATGGTTGCTCAAAATTCGTGGGTTGGTTGAAGTTAGACATTAACACCGTCGGATGCCGGATCAGTAGTCTATCGATTAAGTGCTCTGGTGCGAGACTAGCAGGTCCTGGGTTCGAATCTCGCTCGCGAGGCTGGATCGTGGATGCGCACTGTTGAGGAGTCCCATAATAGGATGAAACAGCCGTTCAGTTCTTCCAGGTTTTCAATGGTGGTCTAGCTTTAATTGACTCATGATTTCAACTTTGAAAATTCTATGTTAATGTTTAAAAACCATTTGTCATTTGATAAGTTGTAAATTAATTTAATTTATTGAATTCCCTTTTACTTTTTTGTCGAATAGGATTCACTTTTTGCAATGCATGCATTAAGAAAATTTGCATTGGCTGATACAAATCGTGCATTATATCGAATGGCTATAGATGAGAAAATTTCTTCAATGAGTACATGGACAAATCGTATTTATATAGATACTCATAATTATTCAACGGTTACACATACAACGGTAATAAAGTTGTTTTGTTTTGTTTTTCTCATTTAAACTTCAGTTTGATCTAAAATAGTTGATTGTTCTTGATTACAAATTTTAATAATACAGTTGTAGGGCATGCTACTTATACTAATAGATATAATTAGTATGGGTGAGACTATAATTTATGGACGACCTTTGAGCAACGCTAAAATAACCTTGAAAATGTCACCTACTTACTAGGGTTAACTGAGGATTATAAGTTAGTGCGAGAAACTAGGATTAGGATTTATAATTAAACGTTAGGGTTTTCATCAGCTATAATACCAAAATGGTATTTAGCCAAATGAGTGGATGAATCTCACGGCAAAATCTGAGACATGCTATCTTAAATCTGATTGGCTCGTCCATAAATTATAGTCTCGCCTGTAGTATGTAGCACCAATCGGAAGTGGGACACGCAGCATCAGAAGATTACAATGAAGAGAACAGGAAGGTATTCTGAGAACATCAATAAATTGATCCTCCCCACCAAGTTCCCATTCATTCAAGAACTATTGTTATCTTTAAGAGTTTTAAGCAAAGAAATTGAATAACTTCAACATAAGTATGTGCATTTCAGTACGCTCTATATTCATGAGATCTATACGCATTCTAAGATAACATGTGATCTGTAACTGAAAACGACTGTAAATTGACAAAAAACACTGAATGTTACTTACACGAACTTGCATTTCAAATCAACTTAATATTGCCCCCAAATGCCCTGGTACGGCCGAGAGTGGTGAGAGTCCGCTCTCCCTCTCGAAATACTCTCACATGGCCACTCCTATATAGCCTCTGTCAGGGAAGTCCTACTCACTGCATTCTCGTGGCGGGGGTGTTGGTTACGAAATTGAAAAGACGAAAAGCGAATGTCCGACGATTTAACCGGGTCGATGGACACGGCGAGTCCATCTAGGGGAGTTGGAAAACCCTGATTCCAAACCAATGGTGCACATGGGCTCCAGTATCCTGAAGGAACAAATGGCGTATGAATCAATTGTTTGTCACCGGCTACCATGGAACTGAATCTCCTCACGATGCTCCACTGCCTTGTGGATTAGATCTTTAGGTCAAAGGCTCCGGGTGTGACCCTCTAAGAAAATCACCTGTTTCGGTTTGGGCACCCTGACAGTATCACAGCCCTCGCACAAATCAAATGAGATTTGTGTGTATGTATGTATCTGGTTCCCCTTTGTACCAATATTTATGTGCTTAAATAAATAAATAAATAAATCCAACTCTATGGTACATTTATTATCTGAAATCCTGAAGAGAGCATTATGTTAAGGTGCAAAATCCCATTGATTTTCTTGGATTTAAACTCTTTCAAGCTGACTATAACTTGCTAAACTTTATACTGTTGCCAAAAGTGATCTTTTATAGTATGTCTTCATTGTATTGTGATGAATGTAGAACTTTAAACTTTTCAGTTATCCTAATACCAACATCATTATTTAACACTTGCAATGTAGTACAGTACCACTGGGAGAGGCCAAAAAGCAGTGAGGGATTTTTTGTAGTCTTCATTTCAATTCTTGGCTTTTTATTTTAGTTCTTTTATAAATTATATTACTCTGATCGAATATTTTGCTTTTGAATGATACTATGAATTTGTAATTGTATATTCAGTGAGTTGATCACTGATTCTACTAGAAAAATCTATTCAATCAGGATTGAAATGTTGGTTTCATGAAGAAATTACTTGTTTGATAATATCAGTCATTTTAATAACCTCACCGATCGATTTTATTATTATGAAAAAGAATTTTGTTCGATAATCTGATGACATCCACCGATTATAAACAGAAAAATTGAAGAAGCCAGAAATTTGGACAAAACAGATATTCCATCCCTTTCTAGAATTTGTATTTACTTTTCCAGTATTATTTTAGTGGGTGCTTCTTATGTCGACATAAGTAGTATATAACGATAGTCAGGATTAGCATTTCTGGCACCAGAAACCATTAGTATGGAAGTAAAGGAACAGTGAAATTTGAGACGATTTATTGACATTTGCAAAGCAACAGTCAAGTTTGAGACAATTTTGCAAATGAAGTATTTACTGTATGATTCTCAGATTTTACTAAAACATTCTGTAATTTTGTGTTCAAATATCAGAAGGGGTTTTGTGGAGATTTTAGTAATTTTATAGTTGAATTTCTGAGTCAATTGAAGCTAGATCCAACGACCGTTGGATGCAGGCTCAGTAATCTAGAGGTTAAGCGCTAGCGCGCGAGACTGATAGGTCCTGGGTTCGAATCACGCGAGGCGGGATCGTGGATGCACACTGCTGAAGAGTTCCACGATAGAACGAAGCTGCCGTCCAGTGCTTCCAGGTTTTCCACGGTGTTCAAATACATTTGATTATCCCCACTTGTGTCCTCGTTCATTACATTATCATTAGTTCATCTTTAAACTTGATAATTTTTCCCATTAAAATAAGAAATTGAATTATTTAATAAAAATATGTGTGAATTTTATTTTCATAGTTGAAATCATGAGTCGATTGAAGCTAGACCACCATGGAAAACGTGGAAGCACTGGACGGCCGTTTTGTTCTATTATGGGACTTCTCAGCAGTGCGCATCCACGACCTCGCCTCGCGAGATTCGAACCCAGGACGAAACGGCCGTCCAGTGCTTCCATGTTTTCCATGGTGGTTTAGCTTCAACCGACTCAAGCTTCTAACTATGAAAATACTAAATCTCCACAAAAAACCCCTTCTGAATTTTACTTATTACAAATAATAACAGTAATTAAAAATATCCAATTTATTTCAAACATATTCTATCTCGTTTTTTTGTTTTGTACAACAGTTTCCACCAGATAACGTATGGGGTGATATTACAATGAAATTAGAAGGTACTGGACGTGTTCTATTACAATTAGATGCAGAAGTCAATGTAGAATATAAAGAAATGCAAAAAATGCCTAAGAATCCACTAGATACAGAACAAGTTTATAGAAGTTTTGAAATTGAATGTACACCGGGTTTTTTAAGTCGTAATAATTCTATTATGATTATGACTGCATGTGGAAGATGGGTTGGAACTACGGTAAATTTAAAATAAACTTTATATTCTTTTCGTCTATATTAATTGGGTTTTGTTTTTTTTGTTTTTTAACTTACTTACGCATGTTACCCCTCGTGGAGGAGCATAGGCCGCCCACCAGTAATTGAAGTGGAGATGCTTGCTAAGGAACTCTCCGGGCGGCGTGCTTCAACATCTAGGCTACCTGTTCCTGACATCTAGATATTTCAACAAGTTATCTGCTTTTTTTATTTTAACACATTATATTTATTAATCACATAATCTATCCAGGCATGTCTATGAGAAGTTTACGACCTTTCAGTGTACAAGTCCCAAAACACCCCAATCGGAGACATCATGGTTGCTCGCAATATGCGTCGAAAAGAATGAACATTATTCAAATTTCGATTCTTGAACTACTAACATCTGACTGGCGGCTACTGAATAAATAAAACGAAACCTGTTGAAACATTTTATGCTGAGAATTCTATATTGTGCCAAAAATATAATATTAAATAAAGCCATTATTAATAATAAAAATAATAGTAATATAAGTAAAGACGGATAATGGCTAGCAGTGGAATCCAGTTTGACGCGCGTTTCGTCCTATTCGGGACTCGTCAGCTGGATGTACCTTTATCTTAGAGTTGGTGTTCACTATGGGACTCAAACCCAGTACCTTTCACTTCAAACGCCATCGCGTTATCCACTCAGCTACTGAGTCCTGTTAGCCACTTGCTTGTGCAATGGGGTGAAGTTTGAATTCACTTAGCATTGTTTGTTTATGACGTTTGTGAATTAAGGCTATATCGAGGCAATACGCACAGTATGCACATATGCCAATTAGAGACTGACTAGTTGCAGTCCTAAGCATCAATGGGAAGATTCAAACAGTCAGTACTAAGTGAATAATAGTAATAATTACAGGATTTACGCTAATTTACAGGCATAATTAATTTGATACAGAAATGAACATTACATTTCAAAGGACAAAGATATGAGGTTAAATTGTTGGGAATGATATGGTTCGTAAATTATTTAGAAATAACATTTATCATAAGCATTAAAGCAATATTCGACAGGATTTGGGAACCATTAGTCCTTAGTAGGAGGAGGACTAGGATATCCTGTTGATGTATAATTAGTATCAGTCAGTCAGTCACAACGTAGAACTTCGTACGTACGTACATCAGTTTGAGTTGCCATACCACATTAGCACAGAGATGCAGTTGTCGATTCAAATCATATAGTGGTAGAAGTAGTCAGAGTATAAGCATTATGTGAAAGATTAGGGTTTGAAGATGTTACTGAAGGAATATAATCCAGTGAAATAAATTTGGAAGGAGAAAAAAGATAGAGACATGAAGAACTCGGAAGATTAGAATTTGGCAGAACACAAAGAGTGGATGCACCTTCGCCATTGCAAACGATTTTGAGCCATGTCATTCAAGGTCTCTAACCATAGGTTGTTATCGTCTCGCGAATCCCAACCAGGTAGTCTACACTTACCTACCAACATGGCTCAGTCCAATTGTCAGTGACTTCATGGATTTGTGCCACGTTTTCGTCTGACCACTCCTAGCTTTCTTCAAACCTACTCCTACACCATGAAACATTGCACGTCGTTGCAGTCGGGGTTTGGGCATACGTAACACATGTCCCAGCCATCTCAAATGATGAAGTATATCGAGAATCATTTCTACTGATATTACAAATAAATTGTAGTCATCTACAACTAGAGAAAAAATATATGAACAGAGAGTGTGTAATAACAACATCAAAAGTTACTGTAATAGTTTAATTAAGTACCAAGTTCTTTTACGACTTGCTGATTTAGATAGGTATTATGTAAATCACTCAAATTAACTTGTGAAAGTGTGAATGTTAAAATATCCAAAGGAAAGTAAAGTGGTTAATTATGCTCAGTAATAATAATGAATACACATTTAATGTTCTTATAATTCCAATAACGGAACGAGATGCATTCAGAGGCGTAATTACTTCTAAGACTTTCAAAGTGAACATCGATAAAGTGATTTTATTTCCCCAACAGATTGCAGCAAATTATTCCAGGAACTCAAAAGTGTACTCACAAAATGATTCATTTAGATAGAAGATTTCGAATGAGACAGTTTCACAATTGACGGAGTTACAAGTGTTTTAATTGCCTCTATTTATTGGTTTGCACCAGAGGATGTAAAAGATATTTTGCTTAGTATTTTGAAGAAGATTAAATTTAGTTTAGACCTATGCTTCTATAAAAGGTCCAGTCCCTGTTTAGTTCATCTGTATTTCTAGTTTAAGGTGAAATAATCCCCAAGACTACCTGATGTAAATTGTCGCTCGGCGGATTCCGATATCAGTTTGTTCTTTATGCAAACAGTGATCAGAATGCAAATGCAACATACAAAGAGTGGATGGACACATATTTTTTACATCAAAATACCTGAATCATTTTCATAGAGGTGATGAAGTATACAGCGTAAAAGGTGTTGAGACTTGGAAGTTTGTTTTAAGACCTGTTGTAAGAAGGACAAATTATGTGAATACCTGAGTCCTAAATCCACCATTTTATGAATTCTAAATAACACCTTATCATTTATGCTGAAATCTATGTTGAGAAAAAAACTACTCAAGCAATGCTATGCAAATTTAGCAGTGCCAAGTTTCAAACTCCATTTTGAACAAAACTAGGTGATCTTATTGAGCCAAATACTGACACAGTTTCCCATATGGTTCAGCTCAGGAAAGCAAAACGAATAAATCATTTAAATGTCATCTACACAAAAAACAGGCATTACCAACTGGATTTTATTGTTTGTTCAAGCTTTAAATTACAAAGGACCTAGGATACTAACTTGTATTATCCTACTTGTGACCGGAATGGGTGGTGGTAAGGAGTTTATTTTAACTATTTCATGTCGGTAAATGAGAAAAAAATCAAGACAAGTAACCAAGGGTGATTATACCTTAAATTAATGCGAGTTCATTCCAAAGAAACGAGACTTCAATTTACGGTTCAGTTGGCTAGTTTTGCTAGAATTAAAGAGAATTTATCTCTGCTTGAATATATAAAACAGTGATCAAGATCTTGATCAAGATTTGATTAAACTAATCCTTGTCAAATATTTGCTCTTGCTCTTTTCAAATAGGATAAAGGAAATATTATGCATAAAACTTCAAGATGTACATAGCCTTTAACATTATGTAATCTGAATGTACCTGACTCATTCCTTTGTGTAGTCAAGTATAATTTGAACACACTAACTTTATTTTTTATTAGTCTAAGACTGAAATCAGAAGTGGTTTTGTGGAGATTTCAGTATTTTCGTAGTTGAAATCATGAGTCAACTGAAGCTAGACCAACATGGAAAACCTGGAAGCACTGGATGGCCGTTTCGTCCTATTATGAGACTTCTAGACAGTGCGCAGCCACGATCCCGCCTCGCGAGATCCGACAGGTTTCAAGACACATGTCCTAGAGTTCTAGTGGGAAGCAGTGACCAGTGGAGTTCAAACCACGTCTGTTGTGAGATAGGAACTCACTGAAGACAATTGGTGAACGGTCGTTCAGCTTCGTGGATTGGTTGAGGTTAGACATTAACACTGTTGGATGCCGGCTCAGTGGTCTATCGGTTAAGTGCTCTACCGCGAGACTGGTAGGTTCTGGGTTCGAATCTCGCGTGGTGAGGTCGTGGATGCGCACTGGTGAGGAGTCCAACGATAGGACCAAACGGCCGTCCAATGCTTCCAGGTTTTCCATGGTGGTGTAACTTCAATTGACTCATGCTTTCAGCTAAGGCTGAAAAATAAAAATTCATTCAGTATCAAAAGTAAAGAATGATAAAGCTGACTCTAAACAAGTTTTTAAACGTTGTCTGCTATTTCCATATACAACGCTTGTAAGTAACTAAACACCAATTCTCTGGAATTTTTATATTATCTTAAAATGATCCTATGTAGTTGAATAAAATTTTTATTTACCAAATAGATTCAAAATTAATTTCTTTTAAAAGTTTATTCTTCTTAATTTCTATCTAAAGGGTATTGAACCATTACCTCAAAGTGGAATGGCTGTATTTGAAATTGGACTGCCTACAGGTTTTATAGTTTTAAATGATGATCTAAGACGATATGTGAATAGTCTTATGGTTCCAAATCTACGATATGCACGTGCCAATTCTAGATATGTACATTTCTTTTTTGATACAGTAAGTAGTGAATTAATAAACTAGATATTCATTAAAACTTTTCGGTGAGACTATAATTTATGGACGACGACCTTTGAGCGATGCCTTTAGGATGTCTACCTACCTACTGGGGATAAATGAGGGTTATAAAGTAGTGTGAAGAATACGGATTATGAATTTCAGTTGATGGTTAGGGTGAGGAATTAGACTTATGATTTTCATCACGAACTGACATCAATTATAATGCTAAAACTCTACTCAGTCAATGGGTGATTTGATATGTTATCTTAGATCAGATTGTTTGTGGAGATTTTTAGTAATTTTTATACATAGTTGAAATCATGAGTCAATTGAAGCTGGACCACCATGGAAAACCTGGAAGCACTGGACAACCGTTGTGGGAGATATTTCCTGGAATTCTAGTGAGAAGTAGTGACCAGTGGAGTTCAACCAGGTCTGTTGGGAGATATCAACTCACTGAAGATATTGGTGGTTGGTTGCTTAACTTCGTGGATTGGTTGAATTGTGGCATTGACATCGTTGGATACCGGCTAAGTGGTTCTAGGGGTTAAGTGCTCTTGCGCGAGACTGGTAGGTCCTGGGTTCGAATCTCGCTCGCGAGGCGGGATCGTGGATGCGCACTGCTGAGGAGTCCCACAATAGGACAAAACGGCCATCCAGTGCTTCCAGGTTTTCCATGGTGGTTTAGCTTCAATTGACTCATGATTTCAACTATATATAAACATTAAATCAGATTGGTTAGTCCATAAATTATAGTTTTCCCAAATTTTCTTATTCAATAGAATCTTTAGTAATGGAAGTTTTAAATTAATTTTGATTCTTGAATACTTGTCGTTGAAATTAGATGATACAAATACCTTTTTTCCCGCCTAACTAACTGTTCCAAAGAATATGTATATGGTAAGCTTGAAAATGATTATTCATTTCTATATTCATGTTGCCAGTACCTTTTCATGACATTTATTTTAATGGTTAGTAAGAACTTGATATATTTAGAAAAACATATAACTTTGTGCATGATGTTATATGTTATGTGTTACCCAAGCCAGGGTAAAGGAGGAGGGTTGGACATGGGGTTAGCAACCCCGTCCCGTAGAAAACCAACTCGCTAAAAAAACGCTAACCAGAAAAAAATGTATCTGATTATCAGTAATATTATTTGATAAACCAGTTATTTTATTCATTTCTTTATTGTTGTTTGTTCGAATATTCTCCATTAATTTTAAGGACTGTAATTGACTAGTCTCTTATTGGGATATGTGTATTCTGTACGGATTACCTCGATATTGCCTTAAGTCACAAGCATTCTAAACAGAGATGGACGGTGGCTAGTAGTGGAATCCAGGACATGCATTTCTTCCTATTTAGAACACTTTAACTGGATGTACCTGTATTCCAGAGTTGGTGTTTGCATATGCCAGTAAAAGACTGATCAATTGCAATCCTAACCATCAATAGGAAGACTCAAACAAACAATAGAAAATGAATTTAAACTTCACCTCATTGTACAAGCTAGTGGCTATCTGGACTCAGTAACTACGTGGATGACACGATAGCATTTGAGGCGAACGGTACTGTGTTCGAGTCCCTAAGTGAATGTCAACTTTGGAATGCAGGCGCATCCAGCTGACGAGTCCCAAATGGGATGAAATGCGAATCCTGTATTCCACGGCTAGCCACCATCCATCTACTTCATTGTATAACTAGAACTGTTGTAGAATAATAAAATTTAAAAAGATTTTGACACGTAAGCTCTATAGTCTTCTAGTTGTTCATGAAGATAGCACACCAGTATGATCAAATCTCGTTATGTACAACTAGTTTTGGCATTAAAATGAATGGGATAAGTTGTTAGAGACCTGTTTCAATTTTTTGTGGCCCTCGAGTATCTGACTCCAATTGAATCGGACGGATTTAGTTTTATTTATTTATTTATTTAATCACATACATATTAGTACAAAGGGCACCGGATACATATGCGCCACGCAAAATAATGAGAATAGGAAGAGAAAGTGGGGAGATGCGTATATATAGAGGAAGGAAAAAAAAGAAAAGAGTAACGATGGGGGGAACTGAAATGTACAACCGGATCGAACAGATGATCACTATCAAATGATTGCTGTTGAAATATGTATCCCAGCTACCCTTGTATATAATTATCAACTTAAATCGCGTTGATGAATAATGGAATTAAATAAGTCAAATACGAGAATGTTTTTTGAATACATTTATTCCATGCAATTATTAGTCCAGACGGATGACCAAAGAAACGAAATGATGGGCGGTGGAGAAGGCATGTCAACCAACTCGATTCAACCAAGCGTAGATTGATACTTATAGTCAGACAAAATTAAGTTACAGACATGTGATGAGTAGGATAAGAAGTGTACGCACATACACTTACATAAAAACAGTTAAGTTTAATAAGCGAATAAATGACAGGGTAGAAATGTGACTCAAGTAGAGTGGATAAATTGGCCTCTCTGGAAGCTGGAATAAGCTATATGGGCTTGACATAGCAACCGATTCTACAAATTCTTTGATCTAAAACCTGGTAGGTTTAAAACGAATTTTAATTTTGGTTACTTGTCTCGCAAATCTCTATGGTAGCATAGAGATACCCTAGATACTGTATGAAATCTACGTTATGATTGTCTATCTGACTGGTTTCAGTAGATCAAAAATTTCACCATCTTTGTTTGTTTTTTTTTGTTATTAACTTACATATCAGATTACACCGGATAAAACATGCATACAATTTACAGCTGAACGTTATTATCCAGTGGCAAATATAACTCAGCAGCATAGATGCTCAGCTTATGAATATTATGAACCAGGTAAATGGGTAATATTTTTTTTGTTATTGTCCAAAATTAAATAGAATCGAATACTGAACACTCGATTTTCTTACTTTGAGTTCAGTGTTTTATTAGAAAGCTTAGTTTATGGAGATTACTAATCAATCTAAGTTAGACAACCATTGAAAACCTTCTAGTAAGAGACCATAATCAATGGAGCTCAGTTATTTTGGGTGTGAGAAGGGTACCCACCGAAAGTTATGGAAGATAGTTGCTCATTATCACGGATTGACTGAAGTTAGACTTGTACATAATTGGGTTTCCGGTGATAGGGTCGTGAATATACGTCCCTGGAGAGTCCCATGATAGGATGAAACAGCTCTCCAGTACTTCCAGGCATTCAATATTTGTCTAACTTGGATATGTGCTTCATCCCAATCAAACTCAAAAATCCCCACAAAATCCATACTGAAGAAGCTTATTATTGACAACTAGATTCAGAATAATATCTAGGTTATGGCCACAGTTGGTTTAAATAGGATTTATTATATAGTTGAAATCATGAGTCAATTCAAGCTAGACCACCATAGAAAACCTGGAAGAACTGGACAGCCGTTTCGTCCTACTGTGGGACTCCTCAGAAGTGCACATCCACGATGCCGCCTCACGAGATTCGAACTCAGGACCTACATTTCCATACAATTTTTCATTATATTGATAAAATGGATGTCATTCATTATCGGTTTTCATAGAATAAACCATAATCTCTTTTGCTTTAATCAACCTACCAAATTGTCGAAACATCATTTTGAAGATTCAATTAACCAACAGAAATTGATCACTATGATTTGATAAATCAACAACAGAGAGTCGTCCACGAAATAGTACGAATTAGTGCGAATTAAAATTCTGGACCATTTCGAATCAATTAAGATATCTTATTCATCAAGAGATTTAAAGGTTCTTGGTTCGATCCAGCGTTATCAGTAAACATTATTAAGTATCTATTATTTTATTTATTTATACACATAAATATTGGTACAAGGAAGGACCAGATACATATGCACCACACAAATCTCATTTGATTTGTGTGAGGGCTGTGATACTGCCCAGGTGCCCAAACTGAAGCAGGTGGTTTTATTAGGGGACCACACCCGGAGCCTTTGACCTAAAGGTCTGATCCACAAGGCAATGAAGCATCGTAAGGAGATGCAGTCTCATGGTGGCCGGTGACCAACAATTGATTCATACGCCATTTGTTCAATTAGGATCCTGGAGCCCATGTGCACCATTGGTTTGGAATCAGGGTTTTCCAACTCTCCTAGGTGGACTATCCGAGTCCACCAACCCGGTTAAAGCACCAGACATTCACTTTTCGTCCTCTGAATTTCGTAAACAACAGTAATATCACGAGAATGCAGTGAGTAAGACTCGCCTGGTAGAGGCTATGTACGCTTGGCCATGTGAGAGTATTTCGAGAGGGAGAGCGGCCTCCCCCTACTCTCGGCCATACCAGGGCATTTGGGGACAATTAAGTATCTGTATTTGTTTAAACTGAAAATCCAAACAAACTCATCTTAGAAACCATTGAATACTGAACAATAGTACCTAGAACAACATCATTTAAGATCATTCAAACGAACTATGAAAAGCAGATAAATAATCAAAAGAAAACGTATAGAACAAGGTAAACAACTTAACTGGAACAAAATACCTCAACATTAACTTGATCACAGAATGAATATAATTCAATCTTATCACTGTCTACATTATTTTATAAGAGTTTAAACTAAATACTTATAGGTCAAGTCGGAATACAGTAGGAAAATGCATAGCTTAAGTATATTGTCAGTGACATACAATAATTTACATGTAGTAATTGAGATGATAGCTCTATAGAGAAATTGAGTTAATTGGTTCGTGTGCAAATTACATTCAAATTATAGTGTTGAATTGAATTTATCAACCGATCAATGTTAGATCACCATTAAAAACCTAATATGGGACTCCCCAGTAGTGTGCATTCGCTGTCTCGCACACAGGAATCGAACCTAGGACCTTCGGTCATGCTTAACCTCCAGACCACTGAACCGGGATCCAATCTTTGGGGTCCCAGCTCTTTGAATCGATTTACGCATGAGAGAACGTGAATGCGCACTTCCAAGGAGTTCCATAGATGGTCGCAACTTCTCACTAGAACTCCGAGAATTTTACTCGAAGTATTATCCTTTTCTTTGTTGGTATCCATTTATTTGTACTTTATTTCCCCCCCCCTCTCTCTCTTTCAATATTTACAGGTCGTTATAATAATTCATTATATAATGTTGTTTCATTATATACAAATAATATTTGTAATGTATGCGGTAGTTTTGCTTGTCCATATTGTCCTGATTATAATTTATCAAAGAAACGTATTCAATCATCAATATCTATATTATGTCTAATATTTTTAATAAAATGGATAATACTACTATATATTGAATGTTTATAATTGAAAAGACATTTTCATAGACGTTCCATTTAGCATTCTTGTGGAATAGTTCAAACCAATCCAAATAGTAGAATGATAATGATGGATCTATCAATGATCATGATCAATAAATTACTTGAATGTGTCCAAATGTATTGTATTGGAACTTTTATTTTCATATATTCAAAGTATAATCCATTCTATCTCTCCATGTTAGACAATGAGACGTTCCATTATACATTGTCGTAGGATAGTTCAAACCAATCAAAATAGTAGAATTACAATGATGGATCTATTAATGATCATGATCAACAAAATACTTGACTATGTCCAAGTATATTGTATTGGAACTTAAATAATAAGAATATTCTTTTATTTTCATATATTCATAGTATAATCTATTCTATCTTTCCGTATTAAACAATTAGACATTACATTTTACATTCTAATGGGATAATTCAAACCAATCAAAATAGTAGAATTATAATAATGGATCTATCAATGATAAATGATGATGATGATGATGATCTCATGATCAATAAAATACTTGAATGTATCCAAGTGTATTGATTGTTTTCTTTTCTTTCTTAAACAAATAGTATCGTTGCCAAGTTATTGAATCTAATTTGTAGAAATTATTTAGTAGTTTACTACTTACTATCCTTCTTCTTCTTCTTCTTGTATAAAGCTTTTGTGTAAATGTATATACATATATGTATACATGTATACTTTCTCTTATTTATCCCTTTCATTTCACCTTTTCCCCCTAATTACCTACATATCAATATCCATTTCCTTTTCAATCAATTAAGTAATGTGAAGATATTTTGTTCATGCATATATATGTGTGTATACATGTACAAAATTGTAATAGTTCCGTTGTTCTTTTGTTTTCGTTTTCTCTTTTCTTTCATTCAAGTGCGACTTTTTATATTCAGAATAGGATAGTTATTTCCTTTTTTGTGTAGATAAGCAAATGTAAGGGGTGAAAAATATACATATTGATTAAAGTTTTTCTTTTGGCTGTAACTTGATCATCATTGAAAACCTGGGAGTATTGGACTTGAATTGTTTCTTTCATTCTCTAGGTCGATTTCCTCACTCGTTTTAATGTATATTTAGACTTAGTTTTCATCAATGATTTCGTAACAAATCTTATGGATGTTATTTATGTAAGTGATGAGAAGTTTGTGACTCAGAAGTCTGAGTTGAGTAAATACTAAGTCAGTCACCGAAGTTCAATATGAATGTAGAAAACTGATTGCAGCAACAGCAACACGTCGTATGAGATACACTGATGGTGGTAAAGAAAAACTCAACTTGAAAGATGTAAGGAACAAGTCCTAGATCAAAGCGAAGCCCTGTGTGTTGATCTTCCGACACTTCATAATTAATAAAGTAAAAGGAACTACCGAGGGCATATGATGAAATTAAGCAACAATAAGGGGACGGTTGTGGAAAATTCACACATGAAACTCTTTATCAAACTTCATCCCAACCATCTAAATCGATTAGGTGGATGAACGATATGCTGGACACCACGGCGCAGTTGCCCAACGAATAATATTAAAATCAAACGTAGGACTGAGGTCTAAACCTTCTTCAGTCGAGCCTCTTGAACATATCACATATGAACAACCACTAACCATCCCGTTTTGCTCTACTGACTAGCGTGATAGTATATTTAAAATGGAACTAGATGAACAGATCATTAGTTTTTAAAATCACTGGCAGTTGGGTTAAGCCCGTAGCACGAGATGCATCTTACCTGACTGAGGTCTGTATTATAAACGTAATTTGCAGTCTTAAGATGAGGAATCAATCAGAAGTAGTCAAATGCCAGTCAATGGTAATCAGAAGTGATCCAAAGGACAAATGTATATCATTGACTAAGAAATGGAGTGATTTTCTAGGACCTAGAGTTAAACATATATATATTTGTGCATTTTACTCGGTATCCCAATATACTTTCTCGTCCACTCTTGTGTTACCGTTCAAGTAGTCAAGTGGGGGAGTTAGCGTATAGAACGCCATCCGTCAATATCAGATTTCGGACACCATCCGTCATAGTAATTCTACAACTCAGAGTAATAAATCTCGAGTTTTAATATTTATTCATACTTCCCATTTCCAATGATTTCATATGTTCTCCTATAATTACACTTTCTACATGTAATCCTCTTGTTTGCCGATATCAAGCTCGATATCTTGGTCAATTTGTCAGTCAGTCAGCGACAACGTAGGACCAGGCACATATATGCATCGGTCCAAGTTGCCATACCTCGTTAGCACAACAAGATGAACACCGGATTCATAGAAGTAATTAATTTAGTGGTGGTAGTATATAGAGAAAGGTTGTATAGAAGGATATAGTATAGGAAGGAAAAAAGTTATGAAGCAACTTTAATCTCAAGGTTTAAGGGAAGATAAAGAGTGTATACACCTACGCCATTGTGATCGATTCTGAGCCATGTCACGCAGTCTCCAACTATTACTTACGATAGTCGCGCGGACCCCAATCAAGTGGCCTGCATCTACCAACATGGCTCAGACTAGAAGTTAGTGACTTCAAACACTGATGCGATGTTTTGGTTTGGCCGCCCCTAACTGTCTTCCAACCATCCCCTACACTAGTCAACATTGCGCGTCGTGGTAATCGGTGTTCAGGCATACGTAACACGTGGCCCAACCATCTCAGTCGATGAAGATTCATCACCTGATCAACTGATTTACCATCATTTCCTAATACCCTGCGTCTAACCTCCCTATTACTTACCCGGTTATCCCAGCAAATGCGAGCAATATTTCTAAAGCATCTGTGGTCAAATACTAGTAACCTACGAGTATCTTCTACTCTTAATGGCCACGTTTCGCAGCCGTAAAGTAGAACAGAACGAACTGCTGCGCTGTATACTCGTCCCTTAATTGATAGACGGATATCTCGTCTTCGCCATAGGTCACGTAAGTTGGCAAAAGCCAAACGAGCTTTTTGAATCCGTGCTGAGATTTCGTCAGACACCAACCCATTACGGCTGATCAGACTTCCAAGATAAGTGAATTTGTCCACGCGTTCGACTACTTCACTCCCTATCCTTAGTTCAGGTGTTGACGCAGGCCAGTCCTGGAGTAACAATTTACATTTGGATGGGGAGAAACGCATCCCAAACATCCTGGCATTATTACTGAGTTCCAACAGAAGACTCTGCATTTTGTCAGTGTCTTCACCAAACAGAACTATGTCATCTGCGTATTCTAAGTCGATAAGTGAACCTCCTGGTAGAAGATCAATTCCTGAAAATTCAGTCGACGAGAGTGTTATTTCCAGCAACAGGTCTATAATGAAGTTAAACAAAAATGGGGATAGTGGATAGCCTAAGTTTTATTTAACTAAATAGGATGGATCAACGATCCACATAGCATTCTTCATATTTAACACCAGTCTACTAACCAATTTCTTTATTATCATTAGTGATTTAACCGTACTGCTTTTTAAAAATAAAAACTGACTTCTATACAAATTTCCAATTTATAGAATAAACAGACCAAAAAAACTGAAATTCTATCGAACAATCAAACTAATCTTAATTTTAATTAAGGCCTTAAGGAGTATATAGTAACAGTAAAGTATAGAGATACATTTAGGAGGAATGGGAAGGGATAAAAAGAATTGGAAAAACAATCCATAAATTGATAAATTTAGGTAATTAGAAATGCAAACAAAATGAATTACACAGAGAATAACAACAAGAATAGGTCAGAGATGGTGGAGAAGATTTGTAGCTCAAGTGGGTGATTTTGATGTGGGTTTGTTATCGTCGTCCTTCTGAACGATGAAAGCTCCACGACCAAACCATCCAGCTCAGAGAACAAACCCACATCAAAAAAAAGAATAGATCAGTTTGTAAAATAAAAATTCAACATTACAGAAAACTAGTGTAAAATGGCGAAGAAGTGTAGAAGAAAAACAAAGATAAAACACAGTGGAACGTACACGTAGGAGTATATATTCACTACACTTAATTGATTTGTATTTTCATTCCATAATACAAGAAAAGAGGTAAAACAAATAATGGAACTATAAGACTTTAGGAAGCATAAAACAATAGTTGTTTGAAACGTACTTTACTCAATATGTAAACATTGATGGATAAATGCACAAACATATAGAAAGAAGAGATCTAATTTACATAGCATACCCAACTAAGGTATGAATTTTGGAATATGAATAATATTCCCTTTGAAGAAAGAAGCATTTAAAGGTGATAGACAAAACAGGTAAGTCTACAAAATATTTTGTTTATTATGATATTAATCACGTTTTTTATCACCTGAAGATGGTGTTTGACGATTGGCAGCATCACGTAGACCACTTGAATTGAAACTATTTGCATTACTATTAGATAAACCTTGATTGGTTTGTCCTGTCCCAGTACCAGTTGAAGAGAAATTTGCATTACCAGTCATATTGGCAGTTGATGATGATGAAGTTGTTCCGCTAACATTTGACAAATTTGAAGGTGTAGTTTCAGATGCCTTGCTACGACTACGTTCAAAAGCACTACGAATAGCGTCGACAGTACCACCAAACAACACCTTACAAACAGCATTCTCAAACGGTACAAATGGATCTTTTAAGCCCAGTAGAATCATAGTGATTCTGAAAATGAAGAAGTATACATATACTTTAAGATTACTACAACGATCAGGCACGACTTTTAATCAGTCAGATAAAAACTATATCACAGAGTACGTTTGCAAATCACATACGCAATTAAACTTGTCATATAAAGTTTTAATTCACATACTTCTGAATGTATGAAAGACTAAACGATCATCATTACGCACTAAATACTTGAAACAATTCAGTCATTGGATCAAACTTCTGTCATTTCATTAGATATTCATTACACAGTTCAAAACGACCGGTAAATGATATTGACGATAAAGCTTGAAACACATTACTGCTATAAAAAACATCATACAAATGCTTTTGAAGATATAAGCATAATGTTACGAGTCTTTTTAAAAGTACTAACTTTGGAAATTAAAACACTTAAATGAATACTTAAGCTATTGAAAACGGAAATTTTTTATAACTATTTACACTAACACTACTATATTTATCTTTTACTTTAAATTTTGAAAATATGTGCCCCCAAATGCCCTGGTACGGCCGAGAGTGGGGGGAGGCCGCTCTCCCTCTCGAAATGCTCTTACATGGACACGCGTATATAGCCTCTGTCAGGGAAGTCCTACTCACTACCTACCTTCTCGTGGCATTACTGTTGTTCACGAAGTTGAGAGGACGAAAAGTGAATGCCCGGCGCTTTAACCGGGTTGGTGGACACGGAAAGTCCACCTAGGAGAGTTGGAAAACCCTGATTCAAAACCAATAGTACACATGGACTCTAGTATCCTGAGGGAACAAATGGCGTATGAATTAATCGTTGGTCACGGGCTACCATGGGGCTGCATCTCCTCACGATGCTCCACTGCCTTGTGGATTAGACCTTTAGGTCAAAGGCTCCGGGTGTGGTCCCCTAATAAAACCACCTGCTTCAGTTTGGGCACCTGAGCAGTATCACAGCCCTCACACAAATCAATTGAGATTTGTGCGGTGCATATATATATATATATATATATATATATATATATATATCTGGTGCTTCCTTGTACCAATATTTATGTGTTTAAATAAATAAATTTGAAAATATAATATGGTGTATGCTACTTATGTTGACAGGTATAAGCAGTATGTAGAACCAACCGGAAATGGAATGCATGCCTGCAGAAGATTGAGAAGATTCAATTGAGAGAAACAAAAAACAGAAACGGGACTAGAAAAGAATCACAATAACAACGAAAGTGAAAGATCCAGGAATCACATAAAAGACAACTGATGGAAGATGTGCAAATAATGTATTTAGTGTATGTTCCTCATATTTTACGAAAGCTTTCTGTAATTTTATATTAAATGATAAAATGGTCATCCCCATCTGAGTGTTCATTCGCTACAATAATATCTGTGAAATAAAACTCAACATTGTAATTATATATTCATACGATGAATATTTTCAAGATATTCGACAACTCAACCCACCTTTCAAAATAAATAGTAAGTTTCTAGACACTTTGGAGAGATGGGAAACATGTAAAAATATGAAGAGTTGGAAAGATTCATTATTAGATACAATTAAGATCATACGAACCATTCCGAAAGAAAAAGAATAAACAAGTCAGTCACACGCATAGCAAGCCTTCGATTAAAACAATTTGATATATTAGTCGATTGTGGTGACACTAAAATATAACCAACTTTTAAAAATGAGAACTTCTTAAAGATTACTGAACAGATCAATAAACTAAAAAGGGTCAAATTGTCAAAATTTCCAGTGGTTTACAATAGCTAAAAATTTGAGCAGTTGAATTCACAATTCGATCTAGGCTGGACCATTATTGAAAACCTGGAAGCACTGGAGTCCAATCCATGTCAGATGTGAGACAGTTATCCACATCAGACAATGGATGAAATGTTGTACAAGACCATAGGTCTATTGAAACCAGACATTAACACTGTTGGATGCCGGCTCAGTGACCTAGAGGTTAAGTGTTTACGCGCAAGATCGAAGGCCCTGGGTTCGAGTCCCGCGTGTAGGATCGTGGATGCGCACTGCTAAAGAGTCCCATACTAGGGAGAAATGACCGTCAAGGCTTTGAATGGTGGTCTAGCTTAGAGCGACTGATGATTCCAAGTGTTAAAATACTACAATTTCCCAAATCCCCATACTGAAAAAATCGGAATTTAGAGAAGGGATTAATGTCAACCATATCAGTTCTAAACTAAACAATTGTATGTGAATGTTTTATTCATTCAACAATATACCATTTGGCCTCTGCATAAGCTTTACCAAAATGAAAAACTTTAATGTGTGCAAGTGTTGTATGAAAAGTTGGTTGAGGAAGCTGTGTTTTTCTATAATCATAAATATCAAGCAAACAAGAAAAAATGGTTAAAAACAAGGTTTTCCCAAAAAGAAATACAGGGAGAGAGTGAAGATTTCACGCTAGAAAAAAATACACAAAAAGAATTATGCTTGTATTAACTTTCAAACGATGAACTATGAACGTTATCAGCTTACCTGAGGTAAACAAACAAAATCATTATAACCAAGAATAATTGATTTTCCGGTAACGGTATTATATCCAAATGATGACAATAATATGCGATAGCGGCAAGCAACGAAATTTTTGTAGTGCTAAAACATATTATTGACAGAAAAACAAAATAGAAATAATTAAATACTATCTAGAAACCAAAAGGAATAAACTACAAACTACTAAGAGCTAACACATTTTCCATTTCATGTAGATCCATGCAGAAATTCATGCGTTGTTTAGAGAAACTAAATCTTACAAAGTGGGATGGAGGAATTCATTAGTTGCTGGTAGCCATATACCACGAACAAGACGCTGTATTAATTTCATCTCACAATAACCTGCACCTATATTATTGAAAAAAAAGGATGAATAGTAGATGGGATATAGGCAAAACAAAAACAACAGAGTACAGCTAGTTGTTCTTTTTTGAACACACATATAGTCAATAGTGATATATTATGTAATCATGATGCTACACATACGTCCAAACAGCAATGTAACATGCCTTTAAATTATCCGACAGCCTATTAAGTTTTGGTTCATGCACAGTTGAATGACTGGATAGCTCTCCAGAAGCTATTTTTAATTTTCGAAACGAACAGTATGCATTATCATGCTACGTGGATTCATCATTATTTATTAGGGAGAGTGGGTGGCTTTCTTTCAACAGCCAGGATAATCAAAGTCACGGTCAGACGAAAAGAATCCATCAACCTGTTTAATGTATCCTATGATAAGAACATACGACGATGAGAAATAAAACTAGTTTATCAATCCACTTAAATTTCCAACTTATATATTGGTGGTAGAATTTAGACTCAATAGATAGTGAATATTTATATTCGTGGATGACTGGTTGCTACCTGGTCGGTTGATAAATAACCTTGAACCCGGTCTCCGATTGATGATTGCAATAAGTGCTAGAATGAGTTCGGTTTAAAAATTGCCATGTTTTGTAATAACGGGGGAAATTAATAGGAATAGACGTATTAGGATATGCAAGAACGAAATAGGCCAAGAAAGGCTAATAAACAGGGAGCGACAAAACCTTTCAAATAATAACATATTTGTAACATCCCAATGAGTAGAAAATTGTGTCGACACGTTTATTTATTCCCTGGAAAAGTTGCTTGTTGTAAAATGTTAGAAATTCCATTTGCTTACTCACTGGAATGTTATAAATGTATTACTTTACTATGAACAATTCACTGAAAGCTCAATTTATATAAAATTACCGAGTCAAAACTTGGTAATAATACTTGAAAACCCTTAAAGATAAATAGCTGCAATTTAATTGTCTATTTCAACGATACAATCAAGGAATATCAAATATATTGTTTTCTAATTTTATTTTCAACTATGTAAATATCAGTTTGATAACAAAAGAATAAAAAACAAACATTATTAGTGGAAGAGCATATGATTTTAAGCCAGTTGAAGCATTACATCAATAATAACCCAAACTCTACACCACGATGGCACAATACTTTACTAGTCGTAAAGAATAAGTTAAAGGTAAGGATCCCACTTCATTTCTAAACCTAATGAGCAAAGTAGTTTGAATCCGTCATCGACTGATCGAAAATTTACTGAACAAACCGATGTGGGACAACCTTCATTTTTCAAAGTAAAATACAATGAGTTACTTTCCCTGATCATAAATTACTTTGTTCAGCTCCTACTTTTCATTAATCACACTAATTAAGGCCGATAATTTGACTTTCGAAAAGTGTAAACACGAATCATCTAGTTCAGCACATACAAGACATTATTCGCAACTTTCGAAGATTGATGGGTAGTCAACACCATTCTAAATCCTTGCATTTTGCAGACATGACTAATCTGTTTGTATAAATGACTTACGCGGCACTATGACTTTTTGGGGTCGCATATCACTTTAATAAATAACAGCATCCATTCTTACTCAACATTTTTGAACTATTTAAAACATGCAGTCAGTTATTAGTTAACACTGAGTTGTGAACTGAATGGTAGTTGAGGTCAATGTAGTGTTGCACTGTGGTAAAAGTATACTATACTAACAAACCAATCACAGTCAATACAGAGCCTTTCGGATGTGTAAAATTCAAGAAGCAGTGGAGGATCGCCTGTATCTTATTATGAATTAAGTATGGTTTGCTCATACCTTAAGATGCTTTAAAAATTCGATGGACGTATCTGTTATACCATCATACAGTGAATGTGACTTTTTATGTAAACTTAATTATTAGAACAAAAACATCCGCTTGAAACAATAATTACTCGTTCAGCGTAACTTATGTAACTTAGGAAATGATTAAGGGTGTGTGTTTGGTGGTGCCATAACCTATGGACGACTTAGTCAAATTTAAAATGCCTCTTAAACTTTTACACAAAATTCATACATCTATAAGGCTACAAAGCGTTTTCGTATTATAGCTGGTTATCAATTTTGAGAATCCGAATTATAATCCCTAACCCTAGCCCAACTGCTAGTTCTTAGGCCTAACCTTTTTTCGCTTACTGAAATCAATAGTTAACTAATCGTTTCAAAAATATTTGTCCATTTGAATTTATTATTTTCATTATAAAGCGCTAAATAACTGAAAACACTTTCCTGACCGACTGATAAGTCGTCCAATATTGTCAGTACAGCATACATTTACCTAAACAGTCAACAAAAGACGTGTTTACAAAAACCCAATGGGGACTGAAGGTTAGAGGACAAGCCAAGACGTATCATCAGTACATGAAGTATTTGAATGTCGGATTGAGTTGTGTTGGTAGGTCCACACTTATTTTATTTATTTATTTATTTAAACACATATATATTGGTACAAAAGGGCACCAGGTACATATGCGCCACACAAAATAATGAAAGTAGGTAGATAAAGGATGAAAAGATAAGGCGGGCTGAAATGTACAACCAGAAGATTCTTTCAGTTAGGAAAGTTAGAACCATTCTTTATGTAGAAAGTAAAAGAAGGTTGCAGCAGGATCGCCACTGGCTTCTATTCTGAGCCATATCCGATAACGTCTCTAGCCACTGTGTTGCACTATCTCTCGGACCCCAACCAGGGAGTCGTGAAGGACCAACGGAAGCTAGCCCTTTGCAGCTCTCTTTCATGCCACGACACCATGTCATACACTGACCTCCTCTCCGCTTTCTCCAACCAGTCCCAGGGTCGGCAAATAATGCACGACGCGGAAGTCTCTGGGACGACATTCGTAAAACATGTCCGAGCCACCGAAGTCGGTGTTTCAAGATGGTGACACCAATTGAATTATCGTCTCTGCGCCCGAACACACGATGCCGAACCTCTGCATTACTAACATGGTGTTGCCACTGGATGTCAGCAATCCTTCGGAGACAACGATGATCGAACACAGAGAGACGTCTAACATCCTCAACTCGGAGAGGCCAGGTTTCACAAGCATAGAGCAAAACTGCTCTCACCGACGCGTTGTAGATCCGACCTTTTACAGCCAGACTAACATCACGAAGGCGCCAAAGATGGCCCAGATTGGCATAAGCCGCTCTGGCTTTCATTAAACGTGCATCAATCTCATCACTCACGCCACCACCAGCACTTATATAGCTACCTAGATACACGAACTTCTCAACTACTTCGATCTCCTCACCATCCAGGGTGAGTACAGGATGAGAATCCTGCCAGTCTTGTAGAAGTACTTTGCACTTGGAGGGTGCAAAGCACATGCCGTACCTGCGGACACTGATTGCCAACTGATTAAGTGCTGATTGCATGCCTTGGGCATTATCGCACAGTAAGACAATATCATCCGCATACTCGAGGTCGAGAAGTCGTTCTCCAGGCAACATATCCACACCGCCATTACTTACATCCATCAGAGCTGTTTCTAGGATGTCGTCGATGGCAAAGTTGAAGAGGAATGGGGAGATCGGGCAACCCTGCCTAACCCCACTGCTCGAATGGAACAAGGGAGAAAGGTGGTTGTATGCCCTCACTCTGCCTGAGGCGTTCGTATACAGGGCTTTTAAGATGTTAATGAACTTCTCAGGCACACCCTTCTTCAATAGACAATCCCAGAGAACAGTCCTGTCCAACGAATCGAAGGCAGCCCTGATATCAAGAAACACTACGATTGTTGGCCTGCGATAAGTATGACGGTGTTCTAACATTTGGCGGAGGGTGAAGATGTGATCAATGCATCCTCGACCAGAACGAAAACCAGCCTGCTCCTCGCGAGTCAATCGTTCTCGGGTTTTAAACAACCTACGAAGAATGATAGAAGCCAATAGTTTGGACGCGATCGAAAGTAGACTTATCCCCCGATAGTTGCTACAGGAACAACGTGAACCCTTTTTAAAGATAGGGACGACTATTGACTCATTCCAAAATGTTGGAACACTTTCTTGCTCCCAAACTTTTCCAAACAACGCAGTCAGTTCCTTAGCCAGAAAGTCACCACCATCTTTAAAAAGAGCCGGAGGTAAGTCATCTGGGCCAGGTGATTTATAACGTTTCAAGAGTTGGAGTTCCTTGCGGACTTCCGCCTCGTTTGGTGGATCAGTCGTCACCGGCCATGGGGAGCAGGACAAGCTGGTTGATGTTGCCGGAGCAGCAGGCCAGTTGAACTGCCCTTCGAAAAATTCCGCCCATCGTCCAAGACGTCGACAGATGTTAGTGATTGGCATCCCGTCATCCTCGTAGATTGTTTCACTCACACCAGACTTCTTGCTGCCAGTGGCTCGGATGAGTTGGAAGAGCTTCCGGCAGTTACCAGATGCAGCTGCTGCTTCCATCTCATTAGCACGCTCCGACCACCAGGCTTCCCGGTCCTTACACAAGCTTTGCCCGATTTCATTACGTAACAGCCTTCGTTTGTGGTCAAACTCACGGTCACCCGGAGTAGACCGACGGGCTTCCATCAGTTGTAAGGAGCCAGAAGAAACCCAGTGCTTGTAAGCGGGACGTTTCGCGAAGCCGCAAGCGGCTTTACTCGCCATTTTCATGGCGTCATGAAGATGCAACCAATGCTTACCTATACTTTTCGGTGGGGTGGTAGCTAGCCTAGAGGCTAGCTCCGCTCGATACTTACTTGCAACAGAAGTTGCAGCCAGTTTACTAATATCAATCCGTTGGTGGTGGTCAATCCTTCGGCCACTGAAAAGTAAGGTGAGATTGGCGCAGACCAGGGCATGATCAGACTCCAGATAGGTACTCCAAAAGGAGCGGCAGTCTTGTACACAACCACGCCAGCGGTAGCTCATCGCGATGTGATCAATCTGAGTCCAGGCTTGGGATGCAGAGGGAGGACGCCAGGTGGCACACCGGCGATGACTGTGCCGGAAGTTAGTGCTGGCCAGAAACAGGTTGTGGTCTGTGCACAGTTGCAGCAAACGGTCCCCGTTATCTGTCCTGCGACCAACAAGTCCCCATCGGCCACCTAGACGACTCTCTTCTGTGCCTAGACGCCCGACCTGTGCATTCAAGTCTCCGGCTAGTACTACAATATCTGTCGAACGCGCTTTCTGGAGAAGAACTGTTAACTGATGGTAAAACTCATCCTTGATTGCATCCGGGCTGCAATCTGTCGGGGCATAGGCGGAGATGACGAAAAGACACCGTTTCCCACGCCGATTTCTTCTCACTTTGATGGAACTTTCTAATCTAACAGCACATAACCGACTGTTAATGGGGGTCCAATCGATTAGTGCTGCCTCAGCTCTAGCGCTTAGTGCGACACCAACGCCAGCAAGACCAGACGAAGATGCCACAGGGTCCCCGGATAAGCGCACGTGGAACAAGCTTTTCGAGGCGACAGATGGAGAGCGGATTTGTAGTACTTCACTAGAGTCTTGAATACGGGTCTCGGATAGACAACAAACGTCAACATTAAGACCTTCCAAAGACATAGCCAGCCCTATCTGTTGTCTGATCTGCATTAGTGTGCGAACGTTGAAGGAAGCCAGCTTGAACGGCGTACGTGGTTTCAGAAAGACTGCCTCAGTATTCATAATCGGTGGAAGTATTCACTTTCAACCAGACAGTGACTGGAGATCGTTTAGATAGGACAGATTTTCCACCAAGAGCGAGCTGCTGCATAAGTTGAAGAGTAAGGTTACACAAATTGGGGATAAAAGGGGGTGAATTAGCGATATGGTAAGTAATAATAATAATAATAATAAAGGTAATAATAATAATAATGTTAATTGTTTTGCTTTTAGTATGACCAGGGATATCGTCAATAAAGTTCATAATTTCATTCATTTGTTTGTGTGTGGGCTGTGATACTGCCCGGGTGCCCAAACCGAAGCAGGTGGTTTTCTTAGGGGACCACACCCCGAGCCTTTGACCTAAAGGTCTGATCCACAAGGCAGTGGAGCATCGTGAGGAGATGCAGTCCCATGGTTGCCGTTGACCAACAGCAGGTTCTTCCGCCATTCGTTCCATCAGGATACTGGAGCCCATGTGCACCATTGGTTTGGAATCAGGGTTTTCCAACTCCCCTAGGTGGACCCTCCGTGTCCACCAATCCGGTTATAGCGCCGAACATTCGCTTTTCGTCCTCTCACTTTCGTAAACAACACCCCCGCCACGAGAAGGCAGTGAGTAGGACTTCCCTGGCAGAGGCTATATATTCGCTGGCCATGTGAGAGCATTTCGAGAGAGAGAGTAGACTCTCCCCACTCTCGGCCGTACCAGGGCATTTGGGGGCAAAAGCCCCACACTACATGAGTGGGGTCCGTATATCTGTCATAACCAATAGCGGGTGACGTTGGACGAAACTGTTTAGAATCAACTGCAGTGAAGCAGGTGCACTTACTATGACTGGCTAACTAATGTGGATGAAATAATAGAAAGACGACCTAAACAGAAATGAATCCCATTTCCTTTTAGAAGCACACTACTGAACAAAGGTGCCACATTAACCCTTAACTTCTTCAGCAACCTATGAAAGGTCATCCAGCCAAACAATGTGATAGGCACCTAACGGGATTCCGGAAAGCTACTCCAGACTTACCATCAGTCCTTTAAAATACACATTCTAAGTTTTTACTCAGAAAAATAAACGATGGATTAAAAATTTGCTAGGACTAACCAGGGAAAAACGAAGTAAACAAACTTCCCCATTGTTTTTCAGTTCCTACGCAAAAACCAAGTCTACTAAGGGCAGCCTGTAATGGCTAAGATGGTTATTAGTTTGATCATATGCGCCTCACTAACAATCGTGAAAGCAAGGCAGGAATGAATTGGGCAGTCTATATTGGTTTCAGGTTACACATTAAAAAGTTGGTGTTTAGTTAAGTGTGTATTGAATCGTCTATGTATGCTATGCTAAAAGCCATTTAACAGAGTCCGTATTATTTAAATGGCTAGAATCAGCTTCGCGTACAGAACCAAGAAGTTTCCAACGTAAGTCCGACTTGATAAACACTTAAAATAAGACCTGACTCACAAGTTGACGATTATAAATGGATTGCTTTTTCGATCCCAGATACCCAAGACATAATTCGAAACAGGACGCATATACAGACTACCAACACCTACAAATATCGGTTTGGATATAGAGATGTATCATTCAGCTTTCAAAACTCACCCTTCAAAAGACCTAGGAGAACACACATCACAGGCGATTGTGGAAACAGATGAAGGCCATGATGTACACCAATGAAAATCTTCTTCGCCCTCTGAACCTCCTTTAATGAGCACACCAGTAGTCGAACAGGAAGTATTTTGCAAAATCGATACAAAATATCAAATGGGAAATAATTTATGAGATACCTAAGAAAAATGATAGACATAGGAAAAACATACCATACAACGGTAGCCGTTAAAACGGAGATTGTGTCATCAAAACACTCGAATAGGGGCGACCCTGTGATGAAGTTGGAAAGAATGGCCCCTCCGAAACACATGAGCATAGTGGCCAACCAGCACGAAAACGGGTGACGTCTCGAAAAACTTACAGAGCCTACGCATAATACATGAAGTTAAGTACATACCTGACTGAGGAGTATCTTCTTTTACGGATATACTCATCAAAATGTAATTAGCGATATCGAAATACGGATACATCCGTAGCTTGAATACAGAATTGGCTACATCATCAATGATGATGGGATTCATCTCGAGAGAAACAAACGCGACTCTAGAGTCCGAATTCAAAATATCACTACAAAGTCAAGGTCACTCGTTACACATCTTCCTGATGAGCCAGCACGACAAAAATACATAGAGGAATTTACGAAAACATATTCTACTATCATTTCTGCTGCTGAAATTCGCGAGCACATAGTACTGGATAACATTTGTTATATGCCCTTCGTTGTTTTAAACAATTATTAGATGATCCAGAATCCATGAGATTTCCATTCATTTAGCGTTTTTTGTGACCCTTTGAAGAGCATCAGTATGCTAGGCATCTTCCTGGCCATAACTCAACAGCTCTCATGAATCCAGTTTTATTCTGTCCGGCTCGCGTACGTTCAGTTTCACTCGTTCCAAACACCACCGGGTCGTATCTCCTCATTTCCGCAGCAACTTAAGTAGTCCTCCTGGTATCCTATATTATCCCAAACTGTCTAGAAACCCACGTACTTGTACTAGCTGTTGTTCTGATAGCCAAAGAAGTATCAGTTTGGTGATTTCCCAGAAATCTGTTTTCACCGTGAGGCTTCATAGCTCTAGTGAAAGTAGATCCTTCAGCTCCAAAAGCACTGTTCAAATTGTCTAAACTACGTTTTCGGCCAGGTAACCATATGCGGTATGTAGAATGTCGTGTCGTTACACATTTGACTCATTTTAGCTTTCAAAATGATTCTAATACTTCATATAGAATGTGGTCTTTGGGTCATTTTTATCTTTCTGATAATTCTATTCCTTTCCCATGACATTCTGACCTCTGGTTTATATGTCTCTTACATCCATGTCTTTGTATTTCTACACTGATACGTTTTGTGTACGCTAATGTATATGTCTATATATTTATCATCTTATATTATACCTGTTTCTTTATCACACTATGCATTGTAAATTTTGGGCCATATCGACGCTTATAACGAGTAACATTTTTAGTTGACGCATTTGCCATCTCCTGTCCAGTTCTTTGCTTTAATGGTCTATCTGAGTCAACAAGTGTATGAAATATATTTACTTAGGAATCGTTCTCTCATTCGGCTTATTTCGTTCCATTATTTACTAATGCGAGTTGAGTCGGCAAATACAAACGAGATTAAGCGAGGTATGTGTTTCGCAAACATAATCTTCTGATCAAACGGAAGTCAGATGATGGGTTCATAAATGAAGTGCGAAGCTTTGGTTTTAATTGTTTGACTAAATTGTCAACGGCGCACAGCATGTAGGATATCACAAGGTCGCAAAATTCCGGAGGGCATCAAGCTAACCAAGGAACTAGAGTCCAATGACCACAAACTAGCCTTTCCTGATTGTTCGGTACAAGGAAGACAATAAAAAGTTGAAAGTAAATTTATTCAGGAAAGTAGATTACGGTTCCGCCCAGGCGCATTGTACGAAAGTTACAGTTTTAAAAAATTTGATCAACAGGAGTATTAGTCTCATTAGAGAAAGGGAAGACCAACAGGCTGAAATGAAGGAAATTTTGTCTAGGCTTAGAACTAACATTTATCCCGAAGAGTTTTCTAATGAGCATTATTAGAAATGAAAGAAAAACTAAGTCATAGTGTATGCCGAAAGATTGGGAGACCATTGTGGTCACCCCGTACCATAGAGACACATCGCAAGAAATCAGAAAGATTCTGAACAAACACTATACGAGAATGAGTTTTCGGGCTGGTGACACTATAAGGTCAGCATTAGTGAAAGTTAATAATGTGTTTCCGAAAGAAGAACAACAGAATGTTGTCTATGAGATCAACTGTCATGATTACTGTACCGCTTATATGAGAGAAACTTCCAGACAGTTGATTGTGAAGTTTAAGAAACATAAACTTTGCTTGAAAATGTTACCAAATCCTAGTATGATCTGAAGAAACTTGGGGATAGGTCGGCGATAGTGTTACACGCGTTGGAATCAAGACTTATGATCAATTTCGAGGGGATCAAAAATACTTTGGAAAGGTTTCGGCACACATAAAGGAAAAGTGTGGATTTGATTTGATTGTTAAACATTATATGTTTCGTCGATAATTTTGATTTTGATTATTACCCCAAAGAAGTGTGGACGAAGCTTCATTCCTTAGACGCGGACTGCTCGAAGGCCCTTATTAACCATGTCGAATCCACTATGCAGCGATTCGTGTAGCGTTACTGTTATCATAACTGCACATCAGTTTATAGTACATTTATTTGTTTTGCTACCTTTCTGTACTATTAAAGCCAAGAGTTTTGAACGGTTCTAATGCTTGTAGGAGGAATAGAAGACATCTTTATTTAACGGATTTTGATATCCAGTAGTAGTGGATTACCGATGATGGTGATAGTAATAGTCTTAGTTTCAAATTAGAGTTCTTTACTGTAATTAGATCTTGCTGTTCTTGGTCCTCTTTCTGGTTGTTTCAACGCCTCGAAATTTACTGTAGACTGTAGTGCTATTTTAATTTCTAGCAGAGATAAGGCATCTGCGTCCTGATTGTCCCGACCTTTGACATATAGGATATCACTGATGAACTGTGATATCTAGTCAAGGTGTCGGACCTCTCAAGGAGAATATTTAACGGCTCTAGATTTTAATGAATTAGTTAATGATTTATAACCCGTATAAACTATGACTTCCCTGCCTTCCAACATGTGTCGGAAATGTCTAATGGTTAGGCAGACTGCGAGTTCTCGTGCGAATGTAGAATATCTCGTCTCCGCTACAGCGAGTCTTTTTGAGAAGAGCGTGGTCGGTTTCTAGGCGTTTTCAACCAGTGTGGTGTGGAAACAACCCACCGCTTCCTTCAAAGAATCCACCATCAAAGCGAGTGAGGTATGGGGATTCGGATGTATCAACGTAGATACTTGAGCCAACTTATTCTTTATCTATTTAACAGCCTGAACAACGTCAGAAGTCAACCCAGATTATTTTGGATTTCCTTTAGAGGAATCTGTCAAAGGTTGCATTAATTGTGCACAACTACGTGTGAATCTACGATTAAAGTTAACCAAACCCAGAAAAACTCTAGGTTGTGTTAGAGAAATTGGTATTGGGTATTGCTTGATAGTTCCCACTTCTTATTTGACCACTGTGATCCTCTCTGGGTTTACTGAGTGTCCGAGAAATTCTGGAGTTTGAACACTGAAAACACACTCTGATGTATGTAGATTCCATTTTCATTTAGCCGTTTAAACACTGCTCTCACGTGCTGTTCGTGTGATTTTTAATTCGGGTTGGCAATTAACAAACCTTCTATATACCCCTGTTCAAAAGGTGTATCCCGAAGTAAGTTGTCCATAGATCTCTGAACCTCTGCTGCCGCATTTTTCAGGCTGAATAGCATGTGTGCAAACTCTAGTAGCCCAGAAGGTGTAGCGATAGTTGTCATGGGGATATCTTCCTCAACTGCTAGGATATTGTGATATGCCTTGACCAAGTCGACTTCAGCAAATATGTTCTTACCCTGTAAGCAGTTTGTAAAATCTTGGATATGGGATGTTGGGTACAGGTCTGGTACTGTCCGATAGTTGAGGGATTTGTAATCTCCGTACGGTCTCCAGTCGCTTTCATTTTTATTTGGGCTCATATGCAAAGTGGATGCCCACTGGCTATAGGACAGATAATATCCAGCTGTAACATGTGGCCGAATTCGTCTCTAGTGATTTTATACTTGTCTGGCGCTAGTATCCTTTGTCTGACATACACAAGTGCGCGTTCAGTTTCGATCGTATGAATTACCTTTAGTTTACTTTTGGGAGGCTGAGAATTCGGTTTGATTAGGCTTAGAAATTCCGCCAGTGTATCCTAAAATTTAGCAGTTGTTACTGACGGAATTCGCATCAAATTTAAAGAAATGACTTGATCTTTTTATCTTTTGTTAAACTAGAATTTTCTTTCAGTGTCAACTACAAGTTCATGTCTTTCTAAAACTTCCATTCCCAGTATTGCCAGATCTAAATTGGCGGTGGAAAATACCAAAGGGAATCGCCTCCTGAATCCCAAATCTAGCGTCGAAGTTTTCTGCCCAAACGTTGTGGTTTTAGCCTTGTTAGCAGCCTGAAGTATAACTGAATAAGTTTCTAGATACAGTTTGGCTCTGAGGAATGTTACTAAGGGCAGCACTAATATCCATCAAAGAATGCAAGTCTGAATTCCTATCTCTGACATAAAACAAACGATTGTTTGGATACCCCTTCTCATTCATCGCAACTTGGGTACAGGCTATTCGTTTCCCACATTCTTGCGAGTCTGGTTAGGCTAGGCACATGGTTTACTGAACCTACTTGATTTAACACCAAACTTCCAATGATACCATCAGAGCCGTCCAGACAGTCTGGGCGTTTGTGACCTAGTCTGTGACTTGGATTTCCATTGCTTTGGTGACCTGCTCATGTTCCTTTGACCAATTTGCATCTATGTGACAGCCTCAGTGAGACTTTTAACACTCACAATGAATTCTGCTATGGCAGAATCTGTAGTGGTATTGGTCCTAACCCTACAATCATCAGAGCTGAAGATGAGATAGCGTGTAAAATGCATGTTCAACAATTAACGCTAAGAGAAGATTAACAATAGAGAAAGTGGGAATATTCACTTGAGATTCAATTGGTTGACCTTACATGAGTGGTTATTCTTGTGCAACAACTTTTCTATTGATATTAAATTTATTGTTCTATCTTCAGCTTAGGTGTGTTCTATATCATATATTCTTGATCACGATAGAACGAGTTAGTGTGGACAATGATGTGATTTCCACTTTAAGATCTTATAGATTAGGCAGTCACATCATGACAAATCTACAAGTTTAGGATTAGGTATATTATTAGAGCAGTACTAGTAAATAAGTAGACCATAATTATACTAATCTTTCTGTGTATGATATACCGTACGTCATCTAGTTGGATGAACTCTTTCCACTATTTTATCTGCTACACGCGCTAAATGAGATATTGGGGTGTCAGGGTCCCGTGTATCTTTAAAGTGCTGGATATGGGAGAGCTTGTATCCATTCTTGTTTTAGGACTGCTTCGCCTACTGTGTTGTCGCTCCCTTAGACTTGAAGGTGGAGTAAAAACTGTGATTGCGGCATACCACCTAATGTTTCTCCTAGGAAAAGCCTTTGGATTCCTTGGCTGTCGGATGAAGATAGTCGATTCATTATCTCTAGTCTTAAAATAGTGTGTGGTGGACTTAAAATCAAGTCGCGGAATTCACTGGTGACTGGTTTTGGGAGGACAGAGTATAAATCTCGATAGAGAACTCCCTCAGACTTAATATCGTGTCACATGAAATAATGCTCCAGTTAAGTGAACAACAACTCAAGGTCACCATGATCAAATTCTGGGAGTCCGACTTTCATAGTCATAACACTGCCTATCTCTACCGGTTGTAAGATCCAAACTCTAGATCTAACTACGTTTGGCTGTTGAATAACTGTCGAGTAAAAGTAAAGACACGTGGACCACAATCGAAATCAGAACAAAGTGATTGGGTAGCAACGGTTCTAAACAAATATTACCACACAATTATTCAACCAACAATTGATCCCAAATAATCAATCGAACGCTCCAAAAAAATAAGTGTTATTCTATCCTTCCTGGATAGATCAAGTAAGGAATGCGTTCTAAATGTTGCTTTATAACACAGAAAGTTTCCAGTTCTGGGAAAGTGCTCCAATTAACAACCAAAATGTACGATCCCAGTCATATCAAGCAACACGGTCAAAGATGTAACAATCAATATGGCAGCCGACAGAATAATTTCAATTAAAACAACTTAGATACAGTTCCAGAAGAAATATAGAAACTCAATGAAAGCGATAGAAAAACTGAGAAAACTATTACGAAATTAAACATTACAATCTTAATTGGCATCAAAAAGATTAACAATAATGTACAAATAAAGAAAATATAAAGAAGAAGTTGCAAAGGTATACATGGAGGGATTTTCACCTTCAAAATGGATCTTACACAGGTGACAAATTACATTTATCCTCCATCCTTTCACTTAGGATTGAGTTCAACAAGTGGTATATGACCAATATAGTAATATTATAATAATAATATGAACGGGGTAAAATAGTGATTACAACACAAATACTTTGCGACAAAAAAATAATAAATATGTAGGTGCGAAATTTGTGTTAGCGATAATCAGAGGTTTTACTTCAACGATTAGGCGAAAAATGATAGTATTAATAACAACAACAGGTAAAACAGAATTTAAATTTTCGTCCAAAATAGGGATCGCCAATTTCGCTTCGGTAAGTACCCCTCATTATGCCAGAAGAAGAAACCACACTAGTAGTGGATGGGTTCAGTGGAGCGCGAGGTTGTCTTTTCAAACACGCAAGGCTTTTTAACATTCAATATAGAACTAGTTGGAAATATAATGTCTGTACAAATTAAATAGGTAAATGACTACTTGAGCTATAATGTTTTGACATTTACTCAGACGTTTGCGGCCAAATGTCAACCAGTCAACTTAAGTTGTTACAAGGTCGTTTACTCATGGCCAAAGCCAGTTTGTTATAATGAAGTGATACCTATCGGCTTCAGCTTATTGATACAATATGTGTGCCTGACCCTGTCAAGAGCTCTGGGGAAATCAACGTGTGTAGTAGACGGAAAGTCGGAGTGGATAAGCAATTTCTTTCTAAATACCAGATTACAAAGTGCTTTCGTGAAATATTGGAACCACTCATTAGATATATCATCTTCCATCATTTTTACAACTCCGTTATAGTTCTTTTCTATTTCGCTTTCTGCTTTCATTACTTGAATCTTCCTAATCTTCTGTAGGCATGTATTCCGCTTCCTATTGGTGCTACATACTACCTATGTCTATCAACGTGAGTGGTATACACCACAGGAGTGCCACATCCACTTTCTCCTTGCGATCGAGGATGGTGCTCTATGCCTCCACTTCAACCACTAAGGCGGCGCTACATAGCTATCAGTTCCAGAAACCGTGTGCCTATGATAAAATCAGTCTGCACGTAACAACAAGTCGTCCATGCCGACTATTTTAGGGATTCTGTATCCTTTGGAGGTATTTCAGGTGCTCGCGGCCAATAAATTTGAAGGCTCATTGTGTCTTCCTCCTTAGAAACTGAATGTGAAGTGTGTTAGCTTCTAGAACTTTGAGACACAGCCTAGAATTAGTGAACGTGAGAACAAATCACTAGGGAGTATTG
Organism: Schistosoma rodhaini; assembly: GCA_944470415.2. Taxonomy (NCBI): domain Eukaryota; kingdom Metazoa; phylum Platyhelminthes; class Trematoda; order Strigeidida; family Schistosomatidae; genus Schistosoma; species Schistosoma rodhaini. Next base: position 6,165,699 of record OX104044.1, read on the forward strand.
CCTAGACTGAAGCCGCTTCTCTCGATATAACAGGAAAACTCATACCCAGACCAGAAGAAGTGTCCTTATTCAGATGTTGCAGTATCTCACACGACGACCAAATACTTAGGTTTAATCCTAAAAATTTTGTTGAATTGCAAGTGAAGCCATCGCCAAAGTAAGTTGGAGGTGACGGTTGTGAAGATACCACAGGTATTGTAATTTGATAACACTTTATCGGTAACACCTATGATTGAATCGCGTCCATCCAGTGAAATCAAAGGTCAGAAGCGAGAGGAATGGAAGATACATGTGACAGATAATCAATATATCGAGAAGTAACTGACCTAAACTGACTAGTGATCTCAGGAGACGTTGAGCACACTGTTCTAAATCGTGGTCTGTTTCAGATGCATGACCGAGCGCCTTCAGCTAAGTGAGTCCATTAATACTAATGTGGTCAGCATCCAATGTCGAACACTTACAGAGCTATTGATTTGGTAGATTTATTTACCACTAAAGTTGAAACGTCTGAAAACACTGTTTTGCTAGGTGATTTGAGGCAACACAATCGTTTTTAGTTGGGTCATTAGAACCCACAACACCAGTAGACTTCGGCCTAGGTTTGTCGAGGAGAAACTGCACGTAAAAATACAATTTTTAAATTGGGGACAAAATTTTTTAATCAGCCTGATCTGATAATGAAGTTTGTCATCTCTCGGTGCATTTGTGAACCGGTTTCTTGCTGTTTGAACTTGCAGTATGTACCGTCACAACTTATTTGTCTGCACTTCTCTCAGTAGAATGCTCTGAATTTCAGCCTTCAAGGAGTGAGATTTTTCGTGAATTTAAGTTGTTTGAAAGGTTTGGGGACTGTTTGAGGAACGGACTGATTTATAGTACGTAAAGTCGTGTGCAGTAAGAAATCCAAGTGACGACCAACGTCCAATTAAAAATAGGGTTCTCAGTCCATATGATGCTAATTTTCCATTAAAGCCGGCGCATGTAACCATTTGGCATTCCAAAGCCTGCTTTAGGCAGGATGTTTTAGCTCGAAGGCGTAATTACTTTTTCCCGTGGAAGTATTCTTACGTATTTCGTAACTCCTAAAACTACCCGTTTCACTTGTGGGGATTTTATAAACAGATAATACCTTCCGTCCATAATGTATTTTCTGAGCAGCCGAAATGGAGACACATCATATGTATCTGATCGTATTTGTTAGAATCGGCCAATACAGTTACTGTCCTTTCGAAAAACTAAAATCGTTTAAAGTGGCGGGTTGCACGTAGTTTTTGGTTCGTAGTGATGTTTGTTTCTCAAAGTTTGTTTACTTTTCTATAATATATGTAAATAGCCTAAGTCGTATATGTTGCTATTACAAATATACTTATTTTTTAGTCAAGTCAGCAGGAATTGTTGACTTTGGACCAAGTAAACGTCTTTTCGGACGAACTACCAACGTAAGTTTCTGCAGTATCTGTCCTGTCTTGATATGAATTAGTCCTACTTTCATCTGGTTTGGGACTGTGTTCTTATGCTCCAAGAATCGTGTTCATTGTGTGGTTTCTTGTCCGTATCTCTCACCGAAAAGTGTTGTCTTAGCACAAATGTCTAGAACCGATCATGGCTTTTAAGGGATGCTTCGTCTCCCATCATACTGATCTTTACTTCCTATCTAAAATAAACTCAGTTATTTCTGAGTATCTGACCTGACTTATATATTAAAGCGTAGACAATCATATTAGTCATACTTTGTTTAGCTGCTTTGATATATTGTGTTATGACATTGTGATCCATGGATGAAAATATCAAAGAATCCATATTTTGTACAGTTTAAGATATCCTTCAGTGCCATCCTGTAATTAAAATGTTCTTGAATCTTATAAAAATCTGACAAATTTTTTGTGAAGATACATCATTTGTTTGATGGCTGGGAGATCCGGTTTTAGTTGTTGAGTTTTGGGCCAGTTTCCAACCCCCCCACGGTAGTACCGTTAAACCTTGCAGGTGGTGTAACTGAAGTGTGACCTAATAAACATGTGTGTGGTTACCGATCTACATTTAATAATAAAAAAACAGTTTTGAGGGGGAAAGAATCCAAAGAGTAATTCGTCCAGGTCTCAGTTATCGGTACAGATTTAGTTTATTTAAACACAAATATCGGTACGAAGAGGCACCGAAATATGTGCCGTACACAAAGTAGTCAGTCAGTTTGTGTTTGGGCTGAGACGCTGTCCGAATGCCTAAGGCAAAACAGGTGGTTTCCTTAGAGGGCCACAGCTCGAACCTTCGGCACAGGTCTTATCCACAAGGCAGTGGTGCAACGTTAGGAGATGCAGTCCCATGGTAGCTTATACGCCATTTGTTCCCTTGGAATTCTGGAGTCCGTGTGTTCCGTTGGTTCAAAAATCAAGGTTTTCCAACTTCCCTAGGTGGATCCTGTTTACGCGCTGGATATTCAATTTTCCTATTTCTTAGACAACAACCTCTCTGCGAAAAGGCAGTAAATAGGGTTTCCCGAAAGTGGTTATATACGCGTAGCCATATGAAAGCACTTCGTGAGGGTGTGTGGGCTCTTTCCACCGTCTGGCGTGCCAGGAGATTCGGGGGCATATCGGTATAAATACACTGATATAATATTGGAGTTTGCACCAAATAGAGAGAGCATCTAGAGTAGGTTTTTGGTTTTATTTATGAAGATGGTTGGCGTAATTTGAACGTATTCAAGACCACCAAGATCTCTTCACCGTCTTCTAGAGTTCAGGTCACTGGTTTTTGTTTAGGCATACTGTCTTGATATTACTGTAGTGTGAAGTTTCAAAGCAGATTTCGTCTACCTTGGGGATTTGTCACTCAACAGAAAGTTACCATACTCACCTTCCAGATGGTTAATCACATGAGATAGTTTATTCAATTCTATTAATCTAGTTTCTTGTGGCAAGTATTTCAAACTTAGTTCAACCCAGTTACCAGGTATAAACAATCGTCCGCTCTGATATTATTTACCCCTAAGTACTTCATGGGAATCTTAAAATGACCAGGTATAGGCTTATTTAGTCAATCTTGAGCCATGTCTCTTGTTAATACTAGCTGCCCAAATCTAAGTACGTAGAATAAAGATCGGACCCACTCTGAGTGAAAGTCAAGGGGTTCAAACACTAACCTGTCCATGATTTGTTATGCTCCTTAGCTTTAGTTTTTAGATTTCCATTCACCTATTACTGGTTAGTCTTATTTATTGGTATTTTTCAGGTGCCTGGATTTATTTCCACAGATCTGACAATAACTGATGGCAGCCGGAAGGCTTATAAAACGAAAAAACAAATCAACGAGTTTCCAAACGCTATTTGATCAAATACTGTGCCGATCAGAAAAGGTAACCTAATTGGTACTGTGTATAAATAAATTTAGTTATATAAAGGATCTGTTAAGTCAGACGAGAATATACTACAACTGTTAGATGTTTTGGACAATTGTCGTAATAAGTGGAAAAGTACTTTCATAAAACTATATTCCGTTCTGCGCGTCCAAAAGTCAGAAGTTAAGCGACTGACAAATTTACAGGTAAGTTTATTGTTACTTCTTGTACTGTCCAGGCCCACACCCAGGCTATGTTCGAAGCTGAAGTTCAGAAACGGCGTCGTATAGAACGATCAAGGAAATCTCTTGAACGCAAGATTAATATGATAAGACAAGTGCTACTCGTTAATGATGTTGATAGCGCCAGACGTCATCTTGATGCGATTGACCTCTCGTCGGATGAAATCAACCAGTCTTGTAATGAATGGTCAGTAGGTTCTCCGGTTGAACACGCCAATACACCTATCCATTCGGAGTGTGCTGTCAAAAAAGGCCGTAATAGGTAGGGTTATTCTATATCCACTCATTTCCCCCCCTAGATATAACCTATTTTCAATATAGTATCAATTTTTATGCCTAGATTTAATGTTAAGCTTGACGTTAATGACAACTTTTTTCTTAGCTGTGTTGTGAGAATGCATCATGAACTGATTATTTAAGTTCTGTTTTAAGAAGATTATTTTCTGAAGCTTGCCCTCATCCTTAGGAGAGCGGTTTAACCACCAGCAGTGATAACTGTAGTCTCTAATGTCCATAGAACGAAACCGTTCTGGAAGGTGCATTGGAACTTGATTTCAGCAAAATGCTCCCTTCAGATATCTAGTATTTTCAACCTAGTTTTCTTACGATTCGTCTAGGCCAGCAGCTAAGTTATCATTAAAGTACAAATGTGAACATATTAATCCCTTCATTTGCCCTAAGTAAATCTCACTAGGATGATATTCAACAGTATTTTTCGTCTATTTGGAAAGCACGATTGATTTGAATTTGTAGCTTAGTTGCCTGCCAATTAAATTTCACAACCTGTGATAACTACATGTATTTCGACTACATATTGAGTTCTAAGTAACGTGATTGTAGACCTTGAATAGCATGACTTAAAATCAGTTCAATTGGTGTAGATTCATTCATTACATCATCCGAATTTTCACCATACTTTGTACTTGCATTTTTTGAAGTAAAATAGGCCCTAATTTGTTTAACATATTTTCTGTTAAATGTGATCAGTCTATTTCTGTACCAGGTTTTACATACTACCCATTTGTCTCTGTTCATCATGTTACTAGAGGCAATAGTAAACAGTAATTCAAATGAATTATTTTGTTATTTTCTTTTTAATACTAGATATGTCATTAAATTTCACTTTTTCCCCTCGACCCATATCCTTGTTTGCTTTCATGGTTGTTTTTTTCTGGTGTAGTACAAATATGTATGCTTACACTAATTCTTATGTGTACGTAGTTCTGTGGTACTGAATCCGTCTATATACCCAGTTTAACGTCATTCAGTATCAGCTAAATTTATTAGCTCTTGATTGAGATCTGATCAAACCACAATAAACGGAGTAAATAAATATTTCCGAAGAAATGTGATTTCACTATGATATGGAAACCGTCAGTGCTTTATATCAATGTCACCATTGGGCAGTTAAGTTAAATATATAGTTCTTATATATAAAATATATGGCCTCTGATAGGGAGGTCCTACTCACTACCTTCTTGTGGCGGGGGTGTTGTTTACGAAATTGAGAGGACGAAAAGCAAATGTCCGGCGCTTTAACCGGGTTGATGGACACGGCGAGTCCACCTAGGTGAGTTGGAAAACCCTGATTCCAAACCAATGGTGCACATGGGCTCCAGTATCCTGAGGGAACAAATGGCGTATGAATCAGTCATTGGTGACTGACTACCATGTGACTGCATCTCCTCACGATGCTCCACTGCCTTGTGGATCAGATCTTTAGGTCGAAGGCTCCGAGTGTGGCCCCCTAAGAAAACCACCTGTTTCGGTTTAGGCACCCGGGCAGTATCACAGTCCTCACACAAATCAAATGAGATTTGTGTTGCACATATATATCTGGTGCCTCTTTGTACCAATATTTGTGTTTAAATAAATATATATAAAATATTCACCTATCCATTTTCAAATATTTCCAAAAGAAGTATATTCATTGTGGCAAATTCAAATCTTAGTTGTTAACCTTTGTCTAGACAACTAAGTTATATTGCTTATTGTTGCATTTTATCTAACAGTCAGCTTGTTATGAAAAGTTTTGTTAACTGTTTTCCCGCCTAGATGCTGTTCTAAAACAATAGTTAGTATCATAGAATTTCTTATTATTACAGTGAAAGTTGGTATTTTTATTTAATCTGCTTTACGAACTTATCACTGTAGTAAATTCATTTTCTGAGTATCAGATTTCAATATTAATTCTATTTAACTTTATATATCTTGATGTATTAATGTTTAATACTTAACTTTCTATTGCCTGTAACTTTTGGGTTTAATTTAATTCCATAGCGGTCGCACATCGAAAAAATTGGGTAGAGCTAGTTCAGTCAGTCATACTGGTGCTGTCAGACGTTCTGCTACAAAACAAGAATTACGATGTGCTTCTGTGCAAAAGTTTATTGTACGTCGTTCAAGAGAAAATTTATCTTCAAAATCTCCACAAAATAGTGCACAGGTAAGAAAAGTATAGATGATTATTTTACTAGTGTTAAGTTGCATATTTTACAAGAAGCTTATTTGTATATAAATCTGATCATGCGAGGAATCAGTCACCATGTGTATACACATAAAAATCTGGCTCACATTGTAAGTAACTAATACCCAGCCGCGTTACTTAAATTTTATGTCAGCATTTTAAGCAAGATTCTCAAATGCAACACGAAGAACACCAACCCAATCACACTTGATGGCGAAACCCTGGAAGAGGTGGAAACATTCACGTACTTGTGAAGCATCGTTGATAAACAAGGAGGATCGAATGCAGATGTCAAGGTGAGGATTGGCAAAGCAAGGGCAGCATTTCTACAATTGAAGAACATATGGAACTCAAAACAACTGTCAACTAACTTCAAAGTGAGAATCTTTAATACGAATGTCAAGACAGTCCTGTACGGAGCTAAAACGTGGAAAACTACTACATCCATCGTCAAGAAGGTACAAGTATTTATAAACAGTTGTTTACGCAAAATACTCAACATTCACTGGCCAGGTACTATCAGCAACAGCGTTTTATGGGAGAGGACAAACCAGCTTCCAGCTGAAGAGGAAATTAGGAGAAGACGTTGGAAGTGGATAGGACACACATTAAGGAAATCATCAATGTGCATTACAAGGCAATCCCTAACTTGGAATCCTGAAGGGAAGAGGAAAAGAGGAAGGTCAAAGAACACATTACTCCGTGAAATAGAAGCAGATATGAAAAGGATGAATAACAACTGGAACGAACTGGAAAGGATTGCCCAGGACATGGTTGGATGGAGAATGCTGGTGAGCGGCCTATGCTCCTCGACGAGGGGTAACAGGCGTAATTAAGTAATTTTAAGTGTAACGGTTATTTACAATTTAAAATGGTGAGTTGCTAATACCGTGTCTTTTTTTCAATTTTTTTATATTTAGAGACTAGGAACCATAAATCGTTTAAATCGTCCTCACAATTTTGTTTCACGAACTGTATTACGGATGGAATTGTGTAGTGCATGTGGTCGGCGCATTACTTTTGGTAAAGCTTCTTACAAATGCTTAGTTTGTCGTCTTGTAGTACATCCAGCTTGCCGACAACTGGTAATAGCCTAATTTTTCACGTTTCTTCTGGTAAAAAATTCGTATAACTTGACTCGTTTGTATAATTTAACGCTCCCTCTGCATAAAACAGCGTTTCTGCAAAGAAAATAAACTAAGGTCTTTACTTGAAAACTATTGGTAGAGCCGTAGCCAATGTCAAACTGGCATCAGAATTGACAACAATTTGTGTTTTTCAGGACTTTCCCATTCTCTCCACTTTTATTTGACTTCGTCATAGGCATTCTGTTAAAGATAACGTCATTCTGTTGTCTATTATTTACCAGGAGACTTACTTATCAAATTAAAATATGAAAATAACGTGGTTTTGTTTGATAAGGGCACGAAATGTTGAGTCTTTTGAGGATCTTGAATACTGCGGAAGTATCTTTGGACTGCATTTCTTCTTGTTTAAACTCAAAATATCGCTGCAGGGACTGTTTTATGCCAATGATGAAACTGGTGATAAATTGTGTTATGCTTTCTCTTATTACAACCCAGGTACTGTTATTGCTTGGTATTCTGGGACTTTGTTTCACTCGACAGGTCTTCAAGTCAAAACACGATTGAACAAGAACTTAATTTTATCCCAAATAATAAGGTTAGATGAAAGTAAGAATCTCAAAAAGAAAAACGCTAGCATATTTATAATTTTCACATAAGATTCTAGAACTTCTCCAAGTATCCACTAGCGCTGGTTGACTAAGAAATAACCAGTCAGAGTACCTCAACACAACCCCGCACCGAACATGTTTTATTCCAGTCTATACCCTGTTAACAAGAAGTAAGGTAGTCAAGTTCGTGTATGTTGGAATTATTGAGTGAACACTGTCGAGGTTATGCGTAGGATACTGAGCAGAAATGACAGATCAGACAGATATAATCAAAATAGAGCTTGAGATTTGCGTTGTTCCAAGTTGCCATACCATCTTAGCCTGATGAGACAAAAATAACAGGAGAAACTAATTTTTGCTTCGCTTCTCTCTAGGTTATTTTTTCTAATTACGTTGGTTTAATAGGCTATATATATATATATATATATATATATATATATATATATATATATACGACTGTATTGCTCTGAATCTGTTGTCTACTTATGAGGTCGTTGGAAACTGGAACTAACATTCAATTAACTACTGAATATTAAATGTATGATAATGTTTTGATATCAACGTGCTATTTATTCTAAGCCTATTATGTTGCAACTTGAACATTTATCAGTAGATACGAAATCAGAAATTGGACTTTAAATGTTTACTGTACATATTATCAGTTCTCTTTCGAATATGAATTTATCTTTTTCCAACTATTTTCTGAAAATTTTCTATAGCTTATTCAAACTTGTGTACCACGTGCAAATTTCACTCCTCAAACAAGTCGCAATCTACCAACACCCCATCACGTTTCTGCGTACATTCCTATTTCACCACTAACACAACCTCAAACTCATGGTTATGGGGATCCATTACTTCCTAGTCCGACATTTGCAAATCGAATGAGATCGCGTAATTTAAGCTTGTCTTTATTATGTCCATCTGATCAGTTCCCACGAGTACCTGCACTGGTAATACATTGTGTGAATGAAGTTATGGCTCGTGGTATGAAAACTGTTGGACTCTATCGAGTTTCTGGTTCTGAAAAGCAAGTTCGAGGTATGTTTGGCTGAAGAATAGCTTAAAACAATTTATTGTAACATTCTTGCTGACCGGATGGTTATATTAATTATCATTAGTGTATTGCGAAATTATGGGTATCTATTTGGTTTTGTTGTCTCTCGATTCAGCCAAGTGCATAACTCAAAGCTTATAAAAAACGTTTCATTTGTTGGGGTGCAATTTGTCTGAATCTATTGTATTCGTCACGATTGTTGTTAATAAAATACCAACAACTGTTACGTTGTGCTGTCATCCGATTCTAATACTTATATAGAAGCTTACTATACTAAAGCCTAAACAGCTACTTGAGTGATAAGACCACGAGGGAAAAGTAAACAAACACTGAAATGCAGAAATATGTGTAAACACATCCATCTTCGTCTCTTAGAAAAAAAGTCAGATCTTGACCAATAGCATGCTCTCATCGTTTGATCCGTATGATTAGTCGAGCGTATCAAGTAGAATGTCGTATATTGTTGTTAGCTAATCGACATAAATGAAGTGAAGAATTTCGTTGCAAATCCTGTTCATTTTAACAACAAATGATTAGCATTATGCAATTTATTCAATTATCACAACTTTCATAGCTATGTTCTCAATCAGAAATAATATTTTTCTTTAGTAAGAGACGGGAATGATGTCATTTTTAATAAGTACTTTCTAGATATTTCTTATGTAGTAAAGTTCTCTTACAGTAGCTAGAGACGTTATCAGATATGGCTCAGAATAGAAGCCAGTGGCGATCCTGCTGTAACCTTTTACTTTCTTCATAAAGAGTGGTTATAACTTTCTTAACTGAAATAGTCTTATGGTTGTACATTTCAGTTCCCCCCATCATTACTCTTCTTTTTTTCATCCTTTCTTTTCTTTTATATATACGCATCTTCTACCTTTCTCTTCCCATTCTCATTGTTTTGTGTGGCTCATATGTATCTGGTGCTCCTTTGTACCAATATTCATATGTTTAAATAAATAAATAAAGTGTTAGAAAACTTTTGTAGCCAAATATTTAACCTAATATTCATGTGAATAAGTAATATTCATTTATTGATCGGATAACATCGATTTATTTCAACAGTCTTTATGTACAATATTATCTAGAATTAAGAAGAAAGAATGATTATAGGGTGGTCTCTTAGTCTGTTATGCAAACGTGTACATGAATGGTTGATAGCTTATGCTAATCTAAACGTGGCGGTCTGCTTAAACATCTGGACTACCTGTTGCTGCCATCTAGACATTTCGGCAACTTATCTAATTTTGTTTGTTTTAATACATCATTATGGCTATTAATCACACAACCTATTCAGATGCGTTTCTGGAAAGTATACAACCTTCGTTGTGAAAGTTACAAAACGCCTAATCAGAGGTATTGCGGTTGCTGGCAATATGCAGCGGAAAGAATGTACATTATTCATATGTCAATTGACTGGACTGCTAACTCCTAACTGGCGATCGATCAAGAAGTAAGAAACGGAAACTTTTTGAAATACTTTGTTTTGAGTATTCTATATTGTACCAAAAATATAATATTGAATAAAGCTAATAATAATGATAAGGAGATTGATTATCCCCGACCGTTGTAACATATGAAGTTAATTCATTTCAATCATAGTTATATATGTATACAGTGTAGTTAACATTCCACACATGGTTTACAAATTAATGAACTTGTTACCAGTGACTTAACTAAACTATTACATTCCTATTTACTACTGAAATGTTTCATATATTCCTTTCTGTTTTACTGTATATTAGATTTATATGAAAAATTCCTACGCAGTCGAAGTACACCAAGTTTAGCATTAATTGAAGATATTCATGTAGTCTGTGGATGTTTAAAATTATTTTTAAGAAGTTTAGAAGAACCTTTGGTAACTTACCTTCAAAGACCAAATTTTGTTGGAGCTAGTGAACAATATTCAACTAATCCTACAAAAGCATATGATTGTGTTTTGAATGTTTTAAAAAATTTACCAACACCTAATCGACATACTTTGTCATTCATTATGCTTCACTTAAAGGTAAAAATTTATTATTCATCATGGATTGATTATTTAAGTTCTGTTTTAAGAAGATTGTTTTCTGAAGCTTGCCCTCATCCACAGGAGAGCGGTTTAACCACCAGCAATGATAACTGTAGTCTCTAATGTCCATAGAACGGAACGGTTCTGGAAGGTGCATTGGAACTTGATTTCAGCAAAATGCTCCCTTCAGATATCTAGTATTTTCAACCTAGTTTTCTTACGGTTCGTCTAGGCCAGCAGCTAAGTTAGCATTAAAATCCAAATGTGAACATATTAATCCCTTCATTTCCCCTAAATAAATCTCACTAGGATGATATTCAACAGTATTTTTCGTCTATTTGGAAAGCACGATTGATTTGAATTTCTAGCTTAGTTGCCTGCCAATTAAATTTCACAACCTGTGATAACTACAGGTATTTAGACTACATATTGAGTTCTAAGTAACGTGATTGTAGACCTTGAATAGCATGAATTAAAATCAGTTCAATTGGTGTAGATTCATTCATTACATCATCCGAATTTTCACCACACTTTGTACTTGCATTTTTTGAAGTAAAATGGACTCTAATTTGTTTAACATATTTTCTGTCAAATGTGATCAGTCTATTTCTGTACCAGGTTTTACACACTACCCATTTGTCACTGTTCATCATGTTACTAGAGGCAAAAAAAAGTTTCTTATCATTTCTTCGCTACTTTTTTTTCTCCTTCATAGGCTGTGTCTAAAACACCATTATGTCAAATGGGTGAAGAGAATTTAGCAAAAGTTTTTGGTCCAACATTAGTTGGTTATTCTTGTCCAGAGCCTCAAGTTATGCAAGCTATCTCTGAAACAAAACCACAACAAGATGTAGGTTTATTTAAAAATAGAACGTTGTTGTTTCTTTTTCTAACATTAGTCCATCTGCATTATTAATAATAATAATTACTTCAGGGTTTTGTAGTGTTATGTTTCTACACATGATATTCTGTTGAAATGATGATTAAACTGTTTCACTTTTGAATTTAACTAATCCTTTTTACAGAATGAAATGAACCAATGAAAGATTTCTTATCAGTGTAAACCAATCATCATTTCTATAATCTCGTTATTTATTTATTAGAAGACATAAACACTGGTGCAAGCAGGCACCAAATATATATGCGTCACACTTGGTCATTCGATTTGTGTGAGGGCTAGGATGCTGCCCGGGCGCCCAAACCAAAGCAGGTGGCTTTCTTAGGGGGGGCATTCACTGAGCCTTTAACTTAGAGGTTTAATCTACAAGACAGTGGTCCAACGTTAGGAGATACAGTTCCATGGTAGCCGGTGACCAACAATAGGCTCGTACGCCATTTGTCCCCTCAGGATTCTGAAGCCTTTGTGCACCATTGGTTTGGAATCAGGGTTTCCCAACTTCTCTAGGTGGACCCTCCGTGTCTACCAGTCTGGTTAAAGCACCGGACATTCGCTTTTCGTCCTCTCAACTTCATAAACGACACTCCCGCCGAGAGAAGTAATTAGTTTGTATTATTTAATCATCTGTAAGATTTGATTAAATATCTCACTTTGGGTATGTTATTAGAACCATACGTAGTGTTACATTGTTTAAATGAGTAATAATATTTTATTGTTAATCTATTCGTATAGACTAGAACAAGTTTAATTGAATTTAATATTTTCTTCAGCATTTTAAAAAAGTATAATCAAATATGACATGCTGGTATATGCTACTTATGCTGACAAATATATGTATTATGTAGTCGCAGTCGGAAGTGAAAGCTTGAATTGAAGAAGAACATAAAAGAAATTGGGAAGGAATAAAAATAATAACAGACTTAGAGGAATAATAGAGCAGGTGAACGCCAACTGATAGATGTGCAAATGATTTATTCAGTGTATGATTTTCATCTTTAATTTTGCATTAAACAATAAATTGGCTGTCCCCACCGAGTTTTCGTACACTACAACATTACCGTATATTATGATTTCTGTATTTTTTCATCTTTCCAAAACTTCACTTTTTGTTTAGGTTCTACGATTACTTTTCAATATTTCTGACGATGTCTATTCATCATTCTTATCGGATTGGGATAATACTACTGAAGAGAATAATGAACCACGTACAACATACTTTACATCTTTAACTACAGATATGAATTCATCGGAATTAACACCTAATTCATATAATAATTATAATCATAATAATCGGTTTTGTGACATTGGAGGATCTACTCGAAAAGGATTTTTACCCAACTTATTATCATCATTTCGAGATATGTCTAGTTAAAGTATAATTCATAATCATACACACCTCTGTTGATTTATTTACTACCGTACTTTTTTTGTTACTTCTACTACAAAAGAAAAACATACATTATTAATTTCTAAACATTAATACATGTAGTTTTCTTCATTTTAATTATTAGATTACAATTGTAACTGACCATTAGTTCATTGTTTCACTTTATATGTCTTCTTTAGTATACTCAACGTGTCAACTGTTGGTAGTATTTTGAATAATCTTAATTATTAGCTACATTTTTTGGGTTCAATTGAATATTTTATCCAGTATTTTCACAGTTTTTTAAGTCATTGAGGTAAAAAGTTGGCAAAAAAAGACAAAGGAGATAGTGCACAGAGTTCTAGATTCATCTTGTTACGTCCTTGATCTGTCTAACCACTCTTGTGCCGAGGATAATTTGTCTTATGTAGATTAAGACCTTGACGCGATAGGTTGGCTGGCTTAACCTTGAAGGCTAGTATGCGTTAGTTTGAAGTGGAGGTAGTGAGATCAAAACTATTCTATCCCTGATTGACTGCTGACAAGCACGCGCGGGAGAGGGAAGACAAGATAAATGGAACACTACTCGCTTTATTCCAAAATCCGATCTGGTACCCTAATTCAGACAAGTGTAAAAGGATTGATGAATAAATATATGACTAACCCAACCACAACGTATAATAATTAAGAAAACACAATGATGTCCAAAACTGTGGGATTAGAGTAGAAATTAGAGTACAAAAGGTTACGTTTAAAGTACAATAGCTTTGGAACAGAAAATGCTATGGCAGTGAATCATACATCAAACGAAAGCTTATGATCTGTAGAATAGACTAGGGGCAAATGTAAATGTTACAGTTTTACAAGCTTTGAATTAAATGAAATAACGTCCCCAAAAGTAACTTTGTAGTTTGTTAAGGCTTCTTGTTTCGCTGTTCACGTCACATCTGCACAACTGTAATCATTCTAAGACATGTTGCGTTAACTCTCAAACTACAAATCCCCATAATATATACAATTCTAAGCATGAAAGTTTATGTAGGTGCAGTTACGATTTTTTTTGAAATCCAATAATGAAAGAATCATGTAATTTGTGTGGATGTTCAGTTTCCTTTTGCATCTGAGTTCCAAATTAGTTTTATATTTAGAGGCATTGATTGTTGGAAAATCCAACGAGACATCATTCTCTACAAAGGGACGGGATATTTTACTATAAATACAGTATACTATTCTGCATCAAACTAAGATCCCAGTTATGTATAACACTGAATTAACATTGACAGTCCCCATCTGAGTATTTCACTAAAGGCCTGTTTTGTGATGTGCCGCAATATAAACTCTGTGTTAAGCCCTATATCTTAACGATACAGCCCCTGTCATATATACATACACTTCATATATGTCAAGCACCACAATCTAACCAATAACACTAATGGTACAAATGTTGTCAAAGGCGAGTATGATTCAACCAACTGGAGCCTACTATGTTTCACAAAATGAACAGTCTTGCTGAAATTTAGAAATAGACCTACAATCCCCTAAATTTAATCAGGAGTGATATTTTTCATTATACTTGATCATATTAAGTTACGAAGTATGGGTTGGATAAGCATGGGTGCAATTCTATCTTACGCAATCTTAATATGACTAAATATTAGATGTGAAAAGTCATTGAAATCCATCGTGGAGCAATTGCACCACCTTTTTATGATCATAGAACTGATTATTACAGTGTTCCAAGGCCTTTCACCGTCCGTTACCATTGGTCTTTTTCTGCATTATTCATTACTGTCGGACCAAATTTCTATTTCCTGTTGATTTCTCATGTCGCAATAAATTCAAACAAATATACAATTGAAGCGAATGAGAACTCAGGTGGGAAAAATCAATTCACTGTTTAATACAAAATTACAGTGGCATAGTAAAATATGGAAATTACACATTGAATGCTTCATTTGCACATCTTTCATCAGTTGTTATTTATATACTCCACTATCCCTCTAATTCTGTTATTACTTCGACGCACGCAGAGTACCTTCCATCTCTCTCCATTGCAGTCTTCTGCTGACAGGTATTCCACTTCCGATAGCGACTGCATACTATTTACATCTGTCAGTATAAGTAGCGTACAACACAATCCTTACAAGTTGACTATTCTAAATACCGCCATACCTTTTCAAGTTTGGCTAAATAAAAACTAATGCTTATCCCGCAACCACTTTTTCTCCTTCATTTCTATAAATGGCTCAGTTGTCATCATTGATAATTAGTAATGGCCAGTAGCAGGATACAGAACGAGCACTTTGACCAAATGTACTATCATCCTTGCATTGAATAGCGACCTCCCACAAACTAATGTACTTAAATATACAATCTTTCACGTTATTAACGCATGGAATGGCTTAAAATGAGTTAGTAAGCTATTAAAAGGTTTTTTGGTATCTAGTGATAGATCACAAAAACCCACTAACAGTAACGCATAATAATAGTGTAGTGTGGGCTACTTATATCGACATAAGTAGTATATGTCGTGAATGAGGAATAGAATATGTGGCAGCAGAAGATCGACAAGAGAAGAAAAGAAATTGGTGTGGAAATCAAAAAACCATGAAGCCTGAGACAATTAATGAACATTTTGCAAATACAGTATCAGAGTATAGTTTTTGTCTTTTATCAAGGAATTTTGTAATTTGTACTGAATACATAATCGGTTGTCCTCACCTGTGTTCTCATTCACTACAATAGTAGAAACTTGTATCAAGTAGTCAGAGTGACAAACAGCTATGGTACTATAAAATCAAGTACACATATCCTTAAGACTATCAGGGCCCCCAAATGCCCTGATACGGACGAGAGTCCACTCTCCCTCTCCAAATGCTCTCATATGGCCACGCGTAGATAGCCTCTGACAGGGGAGTCCTACTCACTGCCTTCTCACACCACGGGTGTTGTTTACAAAATTGAGAGGACGAAAAGCGAATGTCCGGCGCTCTAACCGGGTTGGTAGACTTGGCGCATCCACCTAGGGGAGTTGGAAAACCCTGATTTCAAACCAATGGTGCACATGGGCTCCAGTATCATAAGGGAACAAATGGTGTATATATAAATCGTTGACCGCCGGCTACCATGGGATTGCACCTCCTCACGATGCTCCACTGCGATTGGAATTGAAATGAAGGAACAGTGAATTGTGAGACGATTAATTGACATTCGCTAATGAACAGTCAAAGTTCATAGATATTTTGTAAATTAAGTATTTACTGTTTTCCTCTCACATTTTACTAAGACATTCTGCAATTTTCACTTCAAATACATTGGATTGTCCCCACTCGTGTTCTTGTTGTTGTTCACCACACTACGACAATTACAACTACAAATACAACGAATTTAACAAAAACAGTACTACAACCACAAACAAAACCACGTCACACTCTCCACATTCTCACTCCGTCCCCTGTTACTTCCACACTTCATTTAATTCATTCACAACACCGCACAGTCACTTGCCTAGTCCCACTCACACACAACATCGTCTCCTCGCTGTATCCAACTACCTTTAGTCCGAAAGCTCCGGGTGTGGTCCCCTAAGAAAACTACCTGTTTCGGTGTGGGCACCTGGGCAGTATCATAGCCCTCACACAAATCAAATGATATTTGTGCGGCGCATATGTATTCGGTGCCCCTTTGTACCAATACTTATGTGTTCAAATAAATAAATAAGACTATCAGGACAAATTATGAACTGTATAACTTCCTATAGTCTTTAGAACAATATGAACTGAGTTTTTAAAAAAGAGAGATTTATTATTATCAGTCTTTTGATGTAATGCAACTTGTTAAGAAGTGCTTTTTTTGTACAGAATATGAACAATGTATTCGAAATTTGATAAAAAGTATAGAAAAGAAAAGCAAACAAATAGAATTATTAACATTTACGAGTAAACAAATTAGTATCAAGTTTTGTTGGTACAATAATTGGATGAAGTAGTTCAACAAAATCTGTAATTTCCTCTTGTAAATGATCATCAGCAGGACTGCCAACTACACTGATCTCTACCATCCAACTGCGAGAACATAAACGTCGCCAATCTTTGGGTGCTAATCCCTAAAGTTAATTGATATATATATATATATATATATATATATATATATATATGAAAATAATTATAATCATGTTTTCAATAAGAACTATTGGACAGATCATAAGTCCTAACAGTATGAAAGTATATTGAATAGTAATTGCTGGGGAGATCCAGAAAATGCCTAGAAAAAAAGCCCGAAAAGTGCTGGGAAACATTTTATTCAATCAGCATTGAATAGAAGTTTCTCAAAAACAACTAGAAAGTGAAAGGTCACGTGTCACATATCTATCTTACTACGATGTTTAGTAGGCTTCCAGAAACCCAAGGCTATCCGAACTGCTATAAATACCCTCAATTTTCTGTACATAAACTAACCTTGAAGTAAAGCGTTCTTCACAGATTTCATACCTTTTCTCTCGTATTCAAATCGTCATGTAGATTGTCTGGGGTTACTAGAAGAGCCTAGGAAACCGATTCAAGTGTTCAGTCAAAAAATTTATCAGTAATTCCTTCATTTTATAAAGTTGAGATCATGAGTCAATTGAAGATAGACCACCATAGAAAACGTGGAAGCACTGGAAGGCCGTTTCGTCCTATTATGGGACTCCTCAGCAGTGTGCATCCACAATCCCGCACTCGAGAGATTCGAACCCAGGACCTACCAATCTCCTTTATTTATTTATTTGTTATATAAACATGTTTAGATTTAATACAATGAAATCGTTCATTCAAAGATGGCAAGCTTATCTGATTAACAGAGTAATCTTTATTTAATTATCAATAAATATGAGAAAGTTTTAATTGATACTCTGCTAAGTGCAATTTTAAAAGACTATGATAACAAACTCTGAAGCACAAGCTAATTAAAATTTATTCTATCAGATTTTAAGTATTTTAAAATCAACAAAGATCATAATTAAGTTTGAACCCATTTACTTTTCAGCGTTCTGAAATATTGCATAAAAATAATTAGCGAAACATTAATTGGATATCAACTCAGTGTTCTAGATGTTAAGCGTTCGCGTGCGAGACCGAAGGTCCTGAGTTCGAGTTCTGCGTGCAGGATTATAGATACGCATTGCTGAGGAGTCCCACACTGGGATGAAACAATTGTCCAGTGCTTTCAGGTTTTTAACGGTGGTCTAACTTAGATTGAATCGTGAATTCAACTGTTAAAATTAATCATTCTTAATGAAACAGCATTTCCCCAATCATGTGAGCTTTAGAACGCAGTCATAATTAGAAGCTACAACTTTGTAAAACAAAATTTACAGATAAATATAATTTTAACATTTTTGAATAAATTGAACATTGGTTAGATTGTTATAAATAAATTAATATATTTGTGGATATACAAATGAGTAGATAAATTAGATTGCCTGATGTTTCGTAACTCAATGTAAGCCACTTCTTCAGAGAATAAATAATCAAATTAACATTAATCCAAGTTTAAATAGTACAACGGAACAATCCAAGAATAATTAGATGATCAATCAAAAACAGGTCTGAATAAATCAATGTCACGTCATTTCATTTCGGTTAAGGTGATTCATAAGCGACATGTATGTAATTTTGTGTGTATGTATGCTCTTGTAGTGTCGCGATTCGTTAATAGTTTACTTCGATAACCGTTATAATTCTAATCTTAACGGCGCGTAAAATCAGAAGACAAAGGATAGTAGCAACTACAGTTTATTGTCGAATAACTCAGGTCAGAAAGTTAACAACACCTGAGCGAATAATAACGAGCGAGAGAGCGAGTGAACAGGCGAACAAGCGAAGAAAACGAACGAGGAGCAAGCGAGCGAAGCAAAGATGATGCACAGTGGAGATGGATGGGAAGCCAACTTGATTTAAGCAAGCGTTAATCAACATTTATAGTCGGACAAAAATGAGTGACAGACATATAATGAATAAGATACGAATTGTACACATATACGCTCATATAAAAGTATAGTCAAGGTTAATAAGCGAATAATTAACAAGATCAAACTATGACTCATAATGGATAGGCGAATTGGCTTGGCCAGCAACTAGAATAAAGTATATAGGCTTAACAAACAAACTGATACTACACACTAATAATAATGACAAAATGTGTGACATTTTATAATGATAAAGGATAGAGATTAATTTGTAATGTAATGGTGTGAAATTGTAAATAATATCAGACTAGGTGACTAGGATAGATAGTCCAAGTAGGATGTATGGTGAGGCATTCCTTTCTATTGAGAGCAGTAGGATTAAGGATTATATGGAACGCTTCAGCTACTCTCCTTTCTTTGTAATTGGAAAAACCCACTCATGTCTACACAGAATTGAGTCAACAAATTAGGTTGTGTCGATTGTGATACCTTCTATATTGGAGAGTCATCTCACGAAATCTTCACTCGCGCCAAAGAACATATCAGGTACACAAAGAAACCTCCTAATAATCCTGTAGAATTACATAGACTTCAAATTAAATCGGCAATAGCAGTTCACGCCATTTTCAACAATCATCAAATTGATTTCAAAAATATCAAAATATTACAGAAAGGTTTTCATATAATCCTTAATCCTACTGCTCTCAATAGAAAGGAAGGCCTCACCATACATCCTACTTGGACCATCTATCCTAGTCACTTAGTATGATACTACTTACATCATTACATTACAAATTGAACTCTATCCTTTGTAATTATATAGGTCACACAGTTTTCATTATTGACAGTGCATACATACACACAAAATTACATACATGTCGCTTATGAATCACCTTAACCGAAATGAAATGACGTGACATTGATTTATTCAGACCTGTTTTTGATTGATCATCTAATAATTCTTGGATTGTTCCGTTGTACTATTTAAACTTGGATTAATGTTAATTTCTCAGCAGTGCGCATCCACGAACCCACTCTCGCGGGATTCGAACCCAGGATCTACCAGTTTCGAGCCGAAGCCCTTAACCGATAGACCACTGAGCTGGCATCCAACGGTGTTAATGTCTAACTTCAACTGACTCATGATTTCAACTTTGAAAAATACTGAAATCTCCACAAATCCCCTTCTAAATATAATCATATGCTCACTAGTGACTTACTTCAAGATACATGTCCTGGAGTTCTAGTGGGAAGCAGTGACCAGTGGAGTTCAACCACGTCTGTTGTGAGATAACAACTCACTGAAGGCAATTGGTGAGTGGTCGCTCATAATTCGTGGATCGGTTGAAGTTAGACATTAACACCGTTGGATTCCGGCCGGCTCAGTGGCCTATCGGTTAAGGGCTCTGGCTCGAAACTGGTAGGTTCTGGGTTCGAACCTCGCGGGTGCGTGATCGTGGATGCGCACTGCTGAGGAGTCCCATAACAGGACGAAACGGCCGTCTAGTGCTTCCAGGTTTTCGATGGTGGTCTAGCTTCAATTGACTCATGATTTCAACTTTGAAAAATACTGAAATCTCCACAAATCCCCTTCTAATGTTAATTTGATTATTTATTCTCTGAAGAAGTGGCTTACATTGAGTTACGAAACATTAGAAAATCTAATTTATCTACTCATTGGGATATTACAAATATAGTAATTTATTTATAATTTTAAAAAGTTAACAATTAACACAGAATTACAGTTTCTAATTAATAGGACTTCATTCTTTATCATAAGTACACTATCATACATAAAATCTCATTTGGTTTGGAAGTTATAAGGCTAACAAGTTTACATTATACATATAACATTTTAAAATGAAAAGAGTTAAGAGTTTATGTTCAATTAAATAATAAGAAACATTAAATTCATTTAGTATTGTTTGTTCGAATCTTCCCATTGATGTTTATAGGACTGCAAACTGGTCAGTTTCTAATTGGCCATATGTGCATACTGTGCGTATTGCCTCTATATAGCCTTAATTCACAAGCATGGTAAGCAAAGATAGATAGTGGCTAGCAGTGGAATCGAGGACGCGCGTTTCATCCTATTTGGGAGTCGTCAGCTGGATGTACCTGCATCTCAGAGTTGATGTTCACTCTGGGACTCAAACCCAGTACCTTTCGCTTCAAACGCCATTGCGTTATCCACTCGGTCACTGAGTGAAACATTTACTTTTATGAGAACATCAATCTTTGATTACATAATAATAATTAAAAAAATGCAACTAACCTGTCCATCGAAACCAAATCCCATAGCGTTTGAAGTTGCAATACTTTGAAAACTGGTTATTTCATTAACTGTATAAACTAAAACTTTCACACGTCCACGAATAAATTCTTGACCTTCAGCAACAAATGTAGATTCATAGTCAAATCCTAAATCATATAGAAAACTGACAATTGGTCCAGTAACAGGCATTTCAAGACAACTACGTCGTAAAATCTGAAATCATAATTAAAAACGGAGGAAAAGTGATACGAGAAAAAAATAATACAAAAACATGAAAATCCATTACAACAAAATGATAAAGTATAAAAGTAGTTTTGATCAATAATAGACGATGTTGTCTGAGGCGTCCATGGAAAGTAAACGGTAGAAGCTAAAGAATCTCATAATGTTATGTACATTAGTTAAATCCATATATGTTGGTTATTTGTATCTTCCCATTGATGCTTAGGACTGCAATTGACCAGTCTCTTCGCGTGAATAAGCATCCTGTGTGGAGTACCTTGATATTACCACTAAGTTGAAAATAATTAAAGCAGAAATAGATAATGGTTAACAGTGAGATTGCGATGGAATTTGAAACAGACGGCACCGGGTTCGAGTCCCGGAGTAAACATCAACTCCGAGATGCAAGAGAATCCGGCTGAAGCTCGAATAAGATGAAACAAACGTCCTGAACTCCACTGCTATCCTCTATGCATGTGTTTAGAACTTTCTTAATGCTCTAATGAGGTAAGTAGCATGCTCAGTGATCAGTAGTGATATGACAAAGCTTTAGACACATCAAAATACTCTCGGTTCGTAACAACATAACCGTCACATTTCCATTTCTTCTATTTAAAATATCCTCAGATATCAACTAATTTAGCTATCACACAATATCAAGCTTTGCTGGGATTATGTTCTGTTATAACGGTCTTTTTTCTTGTTACACAAATGGGATGTTAATTTACTTTAGACGAATATCTACACTAGATTCCCTCCAGTATCTATTCTACAGGACATCAACACAACTCAGATCAAGAACACATGATTAGCCCGACTAGAACGTAAATATATTTCCACATCAAAACCCGACACAACCCAACAACAATGAACAATTAATCAATAATAAGGGTAGTGAAATATAAACTCATCTGACACCTGTCAAACTATCTATGTCTGACTAGGCAAAACAACCAATCATTCTCGCCCACATATCATGTCCTCACACAATTGACTGGTAAAGTAACAGAAAAGAACCAATGGTCTATTAAGTGAATGTATAGCTGAATATTGGTTCTAAAATCCTCATGATGAAAACAAAGGCTTATAGATGAGAACGACAGTCGATATTTATGAGATAAAGAGAATAATAATTTAGGGAGATTATAGCAGCTATCCTACAATCAATTTCGATTATGGTTAATTTTGGTTAAGCCTTTTTATTACCTTACTTAACAGACAATGTTATTAGAAAATAACAATCCGCATATTTATTTGTATTGTTATGATCATTAGATCACATGACAGACTCGAGCTAAAATGTTGATCGCTTAAGTATCACTCGACGATTCATCCCCCCCCATGTATATATGTACTCAAATCGTTATTATTAACCTTTGATTTGCTGTGCCCTTATGTGATTTGACTGTAAATTCGACTCCGTATTTGCTCGCAAACACACGTTCGCCTCTCTGCTTCAAATTCGCTTGATGTGCTTATAGCTTTGTGACCTGTGTTATCTGCCAATAAACTGTAGTTGCTACTTCTCATTGCCTTTTAACTCTAAACATCGTTGAGATTTATATTATAACGTTATATCGAGATGATTGACTAACGACGTAAAGACACTACAATGTAGTGCTGAAGTTGATCGACGTAAAGCAACTGAAAAAGCTGGGACATGGGTTAATAGTTATTCAATACTGATTAATCAATAGCTAGTCAACATTTGAGCCTAATTAGGAAAGAAACTAGTTTCAACTACCAATCAGCACATTTGTTTACAATAATATGCGTATACACTGGTACAGTAGGTCTAAATGAACAATTACTAAACGACATGTATTCAACAGATCGATATTCCGTACAGGCAGAATAGCTTAATCAGAAGTCATGTTAGTGTTTTCTCTTTAACTAGACATAACTTTACTTACAACCTAAGTGTACATGACTAAACGGAGACTTATCAGCATAAGCACTATGGCTAAAAATACGTGAAGAATGAAGTCGGAGCATATACGGTAAGTGTACAATATACCGAAGACTTGGGAGACCTATCAGCCAATCGGGAAATGCTGCTTAGTTATAAAACAATGAACAATACAAAGTAGTGAAATAACGGCTTTCATCATAACAATTAACGAACACATTTAGATTATCCCATGTAGTAAAGAAAAAGCTCATGTTTACACGTAAATGTACTAAGATTCAGGTTAGTGTGATCACATCATAAATTTTTTGTCTCTAACTGACATCCGGTTTAATGAATGGGAGGTTAAAAGTTAGGTATTAAGAGTTAAACTCAACTTTCGATTTGGATTTACAAATTCGGATCAATATTTTTAACAAGAACTGACATCGGTTATAATACAATACCTTACCATCTTCCTGTTAACAAACCTGAGAGTCAAAATTTTCAGTGAAAGTCAGAAAGGAAGGACATTATTTAGCTTTAATAAACACTTAATTAGACAATGAACAACATCATGTAACTAAATAAACAATCTACAATAAGAGTAAGTATGTTATGCAATATACTTTAAGCATGAACCAAAATCCAATTTTCAATTACATAGTAGATATTTTCATTGCTTTCAAACAGTTTACAAACCAAGTATATCCAATTTTAAAACACATAATTCCTTTGATGAAGTTCGATAATGCAATGAAAAGATGAAGCTTATGTCATATGTTTGCGTAATACATTTCGAACAATCTGATAACACATATACTTGTTACGACACTTTTATATGAAAATTAAAAGGTCAACTAGACAGGGTAAAGGTAAGCCGTAACAAAGAAAGAAATTATATAAAGTACACAAAAACAATGTGATGAACACTCTGGATAATAAATCAGCATTACCAGGGTAGGTTAAGGGTAAGAACAAATTGTTTTTGAACACATAAATGCGGTTTCAATTTCCATATAGCCAAGACTTCAATAAACCTTAGTATACGTCCTTGAAGGCTTTTGTACAACACTACTAATGCTGACTTGATATCAACGTTACGACCAGTTTCAACCGAATGTCGTGCAATGGAGGAGATATCTGTCTATCCTGTGATCTTATTTGACCATAGGAATTCATCTGTTTCTGCAGTCATTTAGGTATGTGTTCCGCCACCCTTAATTGCAGATCACGATTGCTCCTCCCTATGTATGTGTTACCGCACATACATGTAAATTGATAGACACAATGGGATGTGACACAATCGCTTATGTGCTGTTTGGGCTTTTGGTGAAACATAGACCTTGTCTTTGATGGAGTTTTGTTCTCTGAGCTGGATGGTTTGGTCGTGGAGCTTTCATCGTCCTTCTGAACGACATCATCAGCACAAACTTCGGGTAGACCTTGTCTTTTCAATAATGACAAGTTGGGCTGCATAAAATGTCATGTTGATGGCTAATTTTAGTCTCTGTTTCAACATGAGACTATTTGAGTCGACCCTAAATGGTAGCATAATATAAACTCGCTTTTTGGGTGCCAGAAGCGTCATAGGTCTAATCGTATTGCAACCCTTCCAGAGGTTTATGAACTTCAATGAATAACCATTATTCATTAACGTATCAGTTAAGAGCTCTGTCTCTACTTCAATAGTATCTCTAGTATAAATACGATCGATTCTATTGAATAAGCCATTTATTAATCCACGTTTGTAATGAATTGGGCAGTGACTATGGAAATTAAGATATTGCCCCGTCCATGTACGTTTGAAGTTTGCGTTACTCTGACACGGTATTTATTACAAAGTGCTTATATATCGTTAAACCCTAGTTTATAAATCAATAATAACATTCAGTTAACCTTTGAAGAAATATGGTTCGACTGACACAAAAACGAGCTCGAAAAAGTCCTATTTCTTCAGATATTGACAACTCTGGTCTTACCTATACCCCATGCTCTGCAACTCCTGTTGCACCAGATAATAGTGGGAGTAGACTTATTCCACACATGCTGCTGGATGACTCTATGTCTAACTTAATAATGAGTTCTAACCCACGAACAGATGGTATTGATCTAATTAAGAGCGAATTAGCCGCTGTCTATAAGCAATTAAGTGATATGCGTTCTAAAGTGGAGTCACTTGCGGGCTCTTTATTAAAGCATGATGATCTTAAACTAGAACTAAAGACACTGTCACCCCTTCGACTGCTGTTGTCAAAGGATATAGTTACTTCTGAACTCGAAGACAGGATCAAAGTAGAATCCGTTATTGACTTGATAGCTAGTGAAGTCACCAAGCGAATAATCTCTCGAAATAATGTGATTATATATAATATACCGGACAAAGTTGCCATTAAAACTGTAAGAAACTCGATACTAAAGGCAGCTAATCTCCAGGACAATCCATGCCAATGTATCCGACTTAACAAAAAGCATCAAAAATACTCGTGCCCTATCCTGTTTAGATTTGATTCCCATTTATTAGCGGAACGTTTGAAAGAATCTGAACAGCTAGTCTGTGCGCATACGAAGTTTAAAAACGCTCGTATAGTCTCAGACAAAACCACCAACCAAAGACTAACACAAAAGCCTACCATGAACGAAAATAACATTGTTGAGGTCACAATAAATGTGATCGCGCCAGCAGCTGAACCCGTTGGTGCAGCTAATCTATCTCATGTTAGTCAGTGTACTAATATACCAATGCAGTGTGCTAGTTTGCCTCTCATACCCATAGTGGCTCTAAATAACCAGGACATATCTGGTGTAGACTCTAATGTCATTCTTTCCAGTGTAATATCGGAAGCCAATGATCAAACACCTGATTTTATTGTGAAGGCTCATAAAAACACTGCTAAACCTAAAAAGAATATACCAATTAAGAAGAAAGTAAATAAAAAACCTTCTGGTTCTAGACCGAATACCAAAAATATTTCAACGGCCTTACCAAACAAAATTATAATTTCTGAAACCATGCTTAACCCTACTCATCGTAAGGGAGGTTATAAGGACACATTTCGTTCAAACGTTACACGAGACGGCCACTACAACCATCATGTAAGCAGGTCTACTATTAGACAGTCGGCAACGAACCAACGTGCCGCATGGTTTCCCCCAAATGTTATAAATAATAAATCTGCAAGATGTAACTCTTATCATCACTCTTGCAGTGGGGAAGATGGTATACTAGGTTATGCACCATCAACGCAACCCCAACATGCAGGCACCTGTCTTAATTGTCCACCAAAACAAGTACAACCTTACCAAAATAAGGATTTTTTCGACCTCCAGAGATCCCTTGTTCCACTAGCACTACAATTCGCTCATGCTATAGCCCATGCGATCCGGAAAACACATTAAACCATAGTCCAGGCATAGCTAGAACTCATACCTTCGATAAGGATGCTCTCGGGTTTTTTTTACACTACACACTCCCTTTTTAAACTTATTACTTATTAACGCACGTTCACTTCTAAACAAAACTTCAGCCTTGAGAACCTTAGCCTTTCTAGCCAAGCCTTCTTTTATACTTATCACTGAAACGTGGTGTTATCCAGCAGTGGCCGATTCCGAATTAAATATCCAAAAATATCGACTCTATCGCTGTGAATGAGAAACTAAGCGAGGAGGCGGTTGTCTTATATTTGCTTTGGATACCTTAACAACTAACAAAGTTGAAGATAGTATCTTGAATATTTTACCAGAATCGATCTGGATATCAATCAACACCCTGAATCATAGTCTACTCCTAGGTTGTATATATAGAGCTCCTGATAGTACTGATAATTTGAATGATCTTATTATCAATGCATTTATACACGCATCTACTCTAAACTTCAGTGCTAAGATTATCACTGGCGATTTCAATTATCCTGGGATTAACTGGAGTACCGGTAGTTGTCAGTCTAGCAATGATGAATTTTTATCAATCCTTAATCTGTACTGCTGGTCACAGTGGGTTCGTACCCCAACAAGGGGTGATAATACACTTGATCTAATATTTAGTAGAGATATCATTCCCCTATCTGTACAATTATACAACGAGTTTGAAAGCAGTGATCATAAGATAGTAGCTTGTGCTCTCCCCATCTATC
This sequence comes from Schistosoma rodhaini, assembly GCA_944470415.2. Classification (NCBI taxonomy): domain Eukaryota; kingdom Metazoa; phylum Platyhelminthes; class Trematoda; order Strigeidida; family Schistosomatidae; genus Schistosoma; species Schistosoma rodhaini. The sequence continues at coordinate 6,193,244 of OX104044.1, forward strand.
CCTCCTACAACCAACCAATTCAAAGAACCTGCAATTATAGAGACTATAAGCATGCAGACTGGGACCTCTTGCGCTCACTGATCAAACTCTCAGACTGGGATGAATTCTTCTCATGTAATAGTCTGACAGATGCCATCAACATATTCCATTTCATTGTTAATTCTTGTCTAGACTCCTGTGCACCAATTAAGACTTACAGAATTAGTAAACATTACGAATTATATATAGCAGCTAAATATCGTAATAAACTAAGACGCCTAAAGAAACGTTATTTTAAATCTAACGACTTCACGGCAGTCACACAAATAACAATAATTTTTAACCAAATTAAAGAGAAACATAGGTTAAAAGCCATTAATGAAGAGCTATTAGCACTAAGTACTAGCTCAAAAGTGCAAAACATAATCCACCTTTACAATAAACGTGCTAAATCAACTCAAAAGGTTGATATACCATGCATCCTGGATAATAATAGTTTTATATATGACCCAAAAACTATAGCAGACCTTTTCAGTGGTAATTTTGCAAATGGCAAAGAGTCCATAAATGGCTCTGTTTCTAGAGTTATATGCATGACTGGTAACTCAATTAAATCTATCTCCTTCACATGTCTGAAAATTAGTAAGGTTATAAATAACCTCAAGGTTTCGAAAGGTCACGGAGCAGACGGGATTTCATCATTTCTCTACAAATATGGTGGTCCAGATATTCCACTTCTTCTCCTTAAGCTGTTTACTCTCTCTCTATGGAATCAGGCTCTTATCCTGACCGTTGGAAAACCGCGTACATCATACCACGTTACAAATCCGGAGATAAGACTGACATGAACAACTATCGGCCAATAAATATTACTCCAGTTATCTCTAGGATTATGGAAAAAATTATTAGTGACGAACTATCCAACTATTTATTGACTGAACAATTTATTGATGATTCGCAACATGGATTTCTTAAAAATCGATCCTGTATGACATGTCATTTTGACTTCTTTAATTTAGTCTATTCGCTTCGTAGCCAAGGATATCTAGTATTAGTGCTATACCTGGACATTTCTAAGGCCTTCGACATGGTCAACCACCAACTTCTCATAGGTAAACTCGCATCTTATGGGGTCCAAAACCCGTTACTAGCCTGGTTTGATTCCTTCCTCAGCAATCGACATCAAATAGTTAAAATCAACTCTTCATTGTCGAATGCCGTCCCTGTTAGAAGTGGGGTAATTCAAGGTAGTGTCTTAGGTCCTTCGCTCTTTTTAGTTTTCATTAGTGATATTTGCCAATGTCTTAGTGTGGGTAAGTCCCTTTTGTTTGCAGACGATCTTAAGGTGGTGTACTCATTTTCTCCACATGAGCTGAGCAATATTCAAAATTGTATCAGCTCGGACCTTAACAATGTAGCACAGTGGTGCTCGAAATGGCAACTGGAGCTTAATACAGCTAAATGTGGTTGGTTATGCTTCGGTGATACATCACTCAACCTCGATCTTACCATAAATGGTGAAATCTTATCTAGGTTACACTCAGTAGTAGATCTAGGACTTAGGTACTCCGACGACTTGTCGTTTACTGAACAGATAATGAAACAAACGACCAAGTCTCAACACCTTATAGGTTACATAACTCGAAACCTTCATAACAGCGAATCTCGTATATTAATGTACAAAGTCTGTGTTCGACCACTCCTCGAATACTGCGCGTTTCTCCTTAGTAGCACGCGCATAAAGGATAAATTAAGACTGGAATCAGTACAGAGACGATTTACACTTCGTACTCTTGGAACTGATAGTGTCTTGACATATAACTCTAGGTGTAGTAAACTAGGGCTTGACCCTTTATGGAAGAGGAGACTCAAACTTAACCTTATCTTCTTTTTCAAAATACTTAGCAAACTCTCCTTCACATCCAGCCAGGCGATTCAATATGCTAAAGCCTCACATTACGACATTCGTAACTCCTTGTCTTTAGCCAAACAAACATATTCTAGATCTTCTCTCTCTATGAATTACTTTACCTGTAAGTTTTCTAGGCTCTGGAATAATTTACCTCAAACTATCCGTATGTTAACCTCTCTCCCATTGTTTGTTCGCTCAATTAATGCCTTTTGCTTCTCTGAAAATGCATTAAATGCTCTAGCGCCTGCAAGTGTATCTTACTCCACAAGTGAGATTATCGGAACTTTAAATGTTTAACCTCTTACTTGCTATCATTGTTTTGTTGTTCCATGCTCTTTGCTTTAATCTTACTTTCTCTAGTTGTAGATAATTAATAATAACTCGCTCTGGCACTAGAAATAATCTTACAGAACATCAGGCTATCCACTTAAGAAAAAAATGACAAGTTCCCTGGTGTTGCATTGGCCTGCAATCTATAGACTATTAATCAATTACTAAACCAGCGGACATAAAACTTTCTTATATTTCATGTTTGCTCTCTACATTAAATGTTGATTTTTATAACAATCTGATCATGTCTGTGAACTGGTGTGAATTCTATAAGTATTATTTTCAGAATATATATTATTATATTATATTATGTCGGCTTTCTATATACAGAACGTTGGATGGAACCATCATCTCTCCTACTGATCAGTATATCTAGAAAAGTGAGTTGGTTGTTCTTCTCTTCTTCTCACGTAAGAGAAATATGCTTTTGACTTGTGTTGAGTTCTTTTAACAAGCGGATCACATCTTCACATTTATCCCCTATAATTATGATGTCATCAACGTATCGTTTATACAGACACATCTTTTGAATTGAGTCTTCAGCTAGATTTTCAACATACCCCATAAACACATCATCCAGCAACAGTCCTAAAGGGCTACTCATAGTTAAAAGAACTCAACACAAGTCAAAATCATATTTCTCTTACATGAGAAGAAGAAAAGAACAACCAACTCACTTTTCTAGATATACTGATCAGTAGGAGAGATGATGGTTCCATCCAACGTTCTGTATATAGAAAGCCGACATATATAATATAATATAATAATATATATTCTGAAAATAATACTTATAGAATTCACACCAGTTCACAGACATGATCAGATTGTTATAAAAATCAACATTTAATGTAGAGAGCAAACATGAAATATAAGAAAGTTTTATGTCCGCTGGTTTAGTAATTGATTAATAGTCTATAGATTGCAGGCCAATGCAACACCAGGGAACTTGTCATTTTTTTCTTAAGTGGATAGCCTGATGTTCTGTAAGATTATTTCTAGTGCCAGAGCGAGTTATTATTAATTATCTACAACTAGAGAAAGTAAGATTAAAGCAAAGAGCATGGAACAACAAAACAATGATAGCAAGTAAGAGGTTAAACATTTAAAGTTCCGATAATCTCACTTGTGGAGTAAGATACACTTGCAGGCGCTAGAGCATTTAATGCATTTTCAGAGAAGCAAAAGGCATTAATTGAGCGAACAAACAATGGGAGAGAGGTTAACATACGGATAGTTTGAGGTAAATTATTCCAGAGCCTAGAAAACTTACAGGTAAAGTAATTCATAGAGAGAGAAGATCTAGAATATGTTTGTTTGGCTAAAGACAAGGAGTTACGAATGTCGTAATGTGAGGCTTTAGCATATTGAATCGCCAGGCTGGATGTGAAGGAGAGTTTGCTAAGTATTTTGAAAAAGAAGATAAGGTTAAGTTTGAGTCTCCTCTTCCATAAAGGGTCAAGCCCTAGTTTACTACACCTAGAGTTATATGTCAAGACACTATCAGTTCCAAGAGTACGAAGTGTAAATCGTCTCTGTACTGATTCCAGTCTTAATTTATCCTTTATGCGCGTGCTACTAAGGAGAAACGCGCAGTATTCGAGGAGTGGTCGAACACAGACTTTGTACATTAATATACGAGATTCGCTGTTATGAAGGTTTCGAGTTATGTAACCTATAAGGTGTTGAGACTTGGTCGTTTGTTTCATTATCTGTTCAGTAAACGACAAGTCGTCGGAGTACCTAAGTCCTAGATCTACTACTGAGTGTAACCTAGATAAGATTTCACCATTTATGGTAAGATCGAGGTTGAGTGATGTATCACCGAAGCATAACCAACCACATTTAGCTGTATTAAGCTCCAGTTGCCATTTCGAGCACCACTGTGCTACATTGTTAAGGTCTGAGCTGATACAATTTTGAATATTGCTCAGCTCATGTGGAGAAAATGAGTACACCACCTTAAGATCGTCTGCAAACAAAAGGGACTTACCCACACTAAGACATTGGCAAATATCACTAATGAAAACTAAAAAGAGCGAAGGACCTAAGACACTACCCTGAATTACCCCACTTCTAACAGGGACGGCATTCGACAATGAAGAGTTGATTTTAACTATTTGATGTCGATTGCTGAGGAAGGAATCAAACCAGGCTAGTAGCGGGTTTTGGATCTCATAAGATGCGAGTTTACCTATGAGAAGTTGGTGGTTGACCATGTAGAAGGCCTTAGAAATGTCCAGCTATAGCACTAATACTAGATATCCTTGGCTACGAAGCGAAGAGACTAAATTAAAGAAGTCAAAATGACATGTCATACAGGATCGATTTTTAAGAAATCCATGTTGCGAATCATCAATAAATTGTTCAGTCAATAAATAGTTGGATAGTTCGTCACTAATAATTTTTTCCATAATCCTAGAGATAACTGGAGTAATATTTATTGGCCGATAGTTGTTCATGTCAGTCTTATCTCCGGATTTGTAACGTGGTATGATGTACGCGGTTTTCCAACGGTCAGGATAAGAGCCTGATTCCATAGAGAGAGAGTAAACAGCTTAAGGAGAAGAAGTGGAATATCTGGACCACCATATTTGTAGAGAAATGATGAAATCCCGTCTGCTCCGTGACCTTTCGAAACCTTGAGGTTATTTATAACCTTACTAATTTTCAGACATGTGAAGGAGATAGATTTAATTGAGTTACCAGTCATGCATATAACTCTAGAAACAGAGCCATTTATGGACTCTTTGCCATTTGCAAAATTACCACTGAAAAGGTCTGCTATAGTTTTTGGGTCATATATAAAACTATTATTATCCAGGATGCATGGTATATCAACCTTTTGAGTTGATTTAGCACGTTTATTGTAAAGGTGGATTATGTTTTGCACTTTTGAGCTAGTACTTAGTGCTAATAGCTCTTCATTAATGGCTTTTAACCTATGTTTCTCTTTAATTTGGTTAAAAATTATTGTTATTTGTGTGACTGCCGTGAAGTCGTTAGATTTAAAATAACGTTTCTTTAGGCGTCTTAGTTTATTACGATATTTAGCTGCTATATATAATTCGTAATGTTTACTAATCCTGTAAGTCTTAATTGGTGCACAGGAGTCTAGACAAGAATTAACAATGAAATGGAATATGTTGATGGCATGTGTCAGACTATTACATGAGAAGAATTCATCCCAGTCTGAGAGTTTGATCAGTGAGCGCAAGAGGTCCCAGTCTGCATGCTTATAGTCTCTATAATTGCAGGTTCTTTGAATTGGTTGGTTGTAGGAGGGATAGATGGGGAGAGCACAAGCTACTATCTTATGATCACTGCTTTCAAACTCGTTGTATAATTGTACAGATAGGGGAATGATATCTCTACTAAATATTAGATCAAGTGTATTATCACCCCTTGTTGGGGTACGAACCCACTGTGACCAGCAGTACAGATTAAGGATTGATAAAAATTCATCATTGCTAGACTGACAACTACCGGTACTCCAGTTAATCCCAGGATAATTGAAATCGCCAGTGATAATCTTAGCACTGAAGTTTAGAGTAGATGCGTGTATAAATGCATTGATAATAAGATCATTCAAATTATCAGTACTATCAGGAGCTCTATATATACAACCTAGGAGTAGACTATGATTCAGGGTGTTGATTGATATCCAGATCGATTCTGGTAAAATATTCAAGATACTATCTTCAACTTTGTTAGTTGTTAAGGTATCCAAAGCAAATATAAGACAACCGCCTCCTCGCTTAGTTTCTCATTCACAGCGATAGAGTCGATATTTTTGGATATTTAATTCGGAATCGGCCACTGCTGGATAACACCACGTTTTGGTGATAAGTATAAAAGAAGGCTTGGCTAGAAAGGCTAAGGTTCTCAAGGCTGAAATTTTGTTCAGAAGTGAACGTGCGTTAATAAGTAATAAGTTTAAAAAGGGAGTGTGTAGTGTAAAAAAACCGAGAGCATCCTTATCGAAGGTATGAGTTCTAGCTATGCCTGGACTATGGTTTAATGTGTTTTCCGGATCGCATGGGCTATAGCATGAGCGAATTGTAGTGCTAGTGGAACAAGGGATCTCTGGAGGCCGAAAAAAATCCTTATTTTGGTAAGGTTGTACATGTTTTGGTGGACAATTAAGACAGGTGCCTGCATGTTGGGGTTGCGTTGATGGTGCGTAACCTAGTATACCATCTTCCCCACTGCAAGAGTGATGATAAGAGTTACATCTTGCAGATTTATTATTTATAACATTTGGGGGAAACCATGGGGCACGTTGGTTCATTGCCGTCTGTCTAATAGTAGACCTGCTTACATGATGGTTGTAGTGGCCGTCTCGTGTAACGTTTGAACGAAATGTGTCCTTATAACCTCCCTTACGATGAGTAGGGTTAAGCATGGTTTCAGAAATTATAATTTTGTTTGGTAAGGCCGTTGAAATATTTTTGGTATTCGGTCTAGAACCAGAAGGTTTTTTATTTACTTTCTTCTTAATTGGTATATTCTTTTTAGGTTTAGCAGTGTTTTTATGAGCCTTCACAATAAAATCAGGTGTTTGATCATTGGCTTCCGATATTACACTGGAAAGAATGACATTAGAGTCTACACCAGATATGTCCTGGTTATTTAGAGCCACTATGGGTATGAGAGGCAAACTAGCACACTGCATTGGTATATTAGTACACTGACTAACATGAGATAGATTAGCTGCACCAACGGGTTCAGCTGCTGGCGCGATCACATTTATTGTGACCTCAACAATGTTATTTTCGTTCATGGTAGGCTTTTGTGTTAGTCTTTGGTTGGTGGTTTTGTCTGAGACTATACGAGCGTTTTTAAACTTCGTATGCGCACAGACTAGCTGTTCAGATTCTTTCAAACGTTCCGCTAATAAATGGGAATCAAATCTAAACAGGATAGGGCACGAGTATTTTTGATGCTTTTTGTTAAGTCGGATACATTGGCATGGATTGTCCTGGAGATTAGCTGCCTTTAGTATCGAGTTTCTTACAGTTTTAATGGCAACTTTGTCCGGTATATTATATATAATCACATTATTTCGAGAGATTATTCGCTTGGTGACTTCACTAGCTATCAAGTCAATAACGGATTCTACTTTGATCCTGTCTTCGAGTTCAGAAGTAACTATATCCTTTGACAACAGCAGTCGAAGGGGTGACAGTGTCTTTAGTTCTAGTTTAAGATCATCATGCTTTAATAAAGAGCCCGCAAGTGACTCCACTTTAGAACGCATATCACTTAATTGCTTATAGACAGCGGCTAATTCGCTCTTAATTAGATCAATACCATCTGTTCGTGGGTTAGAACTCATTATTAAGTTAGACATAGAGTCATCCAGCAGCATGTGTGGAATAAGTCTACTCCCACTATTATCTGGTGCAACAGGAGTTGCAGAGCATGGGGTATAGGTAAGACCAGAGTTGTCAATATCTGAAGAAATAGGACTTTTTCGAGCTCGTTTTTGTGTCAGTCGAACCATATTTCTTCAAAGGTTAACTGAATGTTATTATTGATTTATAAACTAGGGTTTAACGATATATAAGCACTTTGTAATAAATACCGTGTCAGAGTAACGCAAACTTCAAACGTACATGGACGGGGCAATATCTTAATTTCCATAGTCACTGCCCAATTCATTACAAACGTGGATTAATAAATGGCTTATTCAATAGAATCGATCGTATTTATACTAGAGATACTATTGAAGTAGAGACAGAGCTCTTAACTGATACGTTAATGAATAATGGTTATTCATTGAAGTTCATAAACCTCTGGAAGGGTTGCAATACGATTAGACCTATGACGCTTCTGGCACCCAAAAAGCGAGTTTATATTATGCTACCATTTAGGGTCGACTCAAATAGTCTCATGTTGAAACAGAGACTAAAATTAGCCATCAACATGACATTTTATGCAGCCCAACTTGTCATTATTGAAAAGACAAGGTCTACCCGAAGTTTGTGCTGATGATGTCGTTCAGAAGGACGATGAAAGCTCCACGACCAAACCATCCAGCTCAGAGAACAAAACTCCATCAAAGACAAGGTCTATGTTTCACCAAAAGCCCAAACAGCACATAAGCGATTGTGTCACATCCCATTGTGTCTATCAATTTACATGTATGTGCGGTAACACATACATAGGGAGGAGCAATCGTGATCTGCAATTAAGGGTGGCGGAACACATACCTAAATGACTGCAGAAACAGATGAATTCCTATGGTCAAATAAGATCACAGGATAGACAGATATCTCCTCCATTGCACGACATTCGGTTGAAACTGGTCGTAACGTTGATATCAAGTCAGCATTAGTAGTGTTGTACAAAAGCCTTCAAGGACGTATACTAAGGTTTATTGAAGTCTTGGCTATATGGAAATTGAAACCGCATTTATGTGTTCAAAAACAATTTGTTCTTACCCTTAACCTACCCTGGTAATGCTGATTTATTATCCAGAGTGTTCATCACATTGTTTTTGTGTACTTTATATAATTTCTTTCTTTGTTACGGCTTACCTTTACCCTGTCTAGTTGACCTTTTAATTTTCATATAAAAGTGTCGTAACAAGTATATGTGTTATCAGATTGTTCGAAATATATTACGGAAATAGATGACATAATTCTGATAAACTTCATCTTGTCATTGCATTATCGAATATCCAATGTTCACGTGGTTCATAAAAGTAACATGTCATCAATCATTACATTTTAAATTCCGCGTAAAATACATGAGGCGCCATCTTAATTCTAATCGGTTGACTCAACTCTATCAGTATATCATACATTTATCGATATATATATATATATATATATATATATATATATATAAACTTACTATTTTATCAGTTTCTACAGCTCCTAAATATCGTAGAACTGAAAATTCTCGACCAGGTTTATTTACTCTGCTTAAAAGACTTCGACGTACACGTATAGTCACAGTTCCACTACCTGATGCAGTGGCAGCCAAGATGCCAACTGCAGCGGATGTATTTCCAGATGATCTGTTCATACCTATGAGGTTATTTGTATCATTTCGATTATCACTTCCTATTTCGAATATAGTTTCTTGATCACAGAAATCTGTCCATTCACGGCATAATCCATGCAATCGATTTAATAATAATTCATGTTGAATAGGAGATGATACCACTGTCTATTGAATATTGGAATGGAAAGAAAAATGATAGAAAACATTTTTAATTTACTTATGAAATTTGTAGTTATTTTATTTATTTATTTGAACACATAAATCTTGGTACAAGGGGGCATCAGATATATATGCTATGATACTGCCCGGGTGCTCACACAGAAGCAGGTGATTATCTTGGGAGGCCACTCCTCGAGCGTTTCACCTGAAGGTCTGATCCACAAGGCAGTGGAGCATCGTCAGGAGATGAAGTCTCATGGTAGCCAGTGACCAACGATTAGTCCATACACCATTTTGTTCCTTCAGGACCCTGGAGCCGATGTGTACCATTGGATTGGAATCAGGGTTTTCCAACTCCCCTAGGTGAACTTTCCGTATCCACCAATCCGTTTAAAGCACCGGACATTCGCTTTTTCGTCCTCTCAATTTCGTAAACGACAATAATGCCACGAGAAGCCATATATAACCTCTCTTAAATATACGGATTAATGTGTATGCATTTTACAAGAATATATCAGCTATAAAAACAGGTCATTGTATGAGAAATGTTATATTAAAAGGGGGACTTTAAAAAAATTGCCAAAAAAACACTAACTTGTACAAAGTATTCTTGCATGGTTGCGCCATTAGCTGATGGTGTTGTACCAGTGAAATTGAAAGCTGCAGTTAAAGCAATTGCATTACGTCGATCTACTAGTTCTCCTGAGGATGGTTGTGCTAATCCTTCAACAGGTCCAATTGCTTCAGCAATACTTCCACTTTCTCCAGGTAAAGCTGATATAGTTTCATCTGGTATGAGTCGAGTATTCATTACGTTTTAGATAGGTATCTAAATATTTTTGTTATACAAAAATTAAGAAAACAGGAGATTTGATAAAAGCATTTATAAACTTATCAATAAATTCAATGAATGGGAACACAAACTAAATACCCACTGAAAACCAAGAAACACTGCATGGCGGTTTCGTCCTATTGTTGGACTCCTCAGTGGTGTGTATCTGCGACTTCATTGAAGATTAAACTCACGGTCTTCAGGTCTCTCGGTCCAATGATTTAGAGACCTAGTCACTCGCCGAGACTCAAAGGTTTGGGGTTTGATTACCGGTGGAGTTAAAGAGACGCACTACTGAGGAGTCCCATAGTAAAGCGAAACAGTTGTCCAACGCTCCCGGATTTCCGATGGATGTTTAACTTAGCCAAGTTCGTGAAGCAATCTAGAAAATTAAACAGTCTCTACAAACTGTCATAGAGTAAGTAACGAATAATGTTTAATACGACAAAAAAATTCACAAAAAACCTAATACTATTTCATCAACTGCATGTAAAGCATAGTAGGAGAAATATGAACGGGCAATAAGTACTCGCGCGCGAGACTGATAGATCCTGGGTTCGAATCTCGCGAATGCGGAGTCGTGGATGCGCACTGTCACTGAGGAGTCCCATAATAGGACGAAACGGCCTTAAAGCGGTGCTTCCAGGTTTTCCATAGTGGTCTAGCTTCAATTGACTTATGATTTCAACTATATAAAATTATTTATTTGATTGTTTATTGATTAAATAACCAAAAACATACCGGGGGAAAAAACAATCAAATAATATTAATATTTATTTGTACAGATATATCGCTTTACACAGCCAATAAACAGTACAGTAAATATAGCAAGAGAATAGATACCACTTTAAAATTAAAAAATAAATGTAGACGGAGATTATACTTATTAAACATTTCACCCACTTTGTATAACCTTTCAAATAAGTCAGTTACAAAAGAGAAGGAAGAATGAAAGAAACAAACAAATGTATGAGAGGTTATTGTTTTTCAGTTGGTTTCGGTGTAGAAGTTCGACTAACTTTCATTAAATGATGATAATTTGGTAGAATTTTTGTTAGAAAATCTAATTGTAAGGTTTGTGCAGCTGGACGTTCAGTTGCAATACGACGATGACCCTAAAAGAAATAAAAAACAAACAGAAATATATTCCTAAAAGCATTTCAGATAAAGTACATATATATATATATGTAAGTTCATTTCAGAAACAATAAACTGTTATAACTGTAAAGATGGCTTCGTTGGCATTAACGTAATTGGACAATCAACTGTTACATCTGCATCCTTACGGTTTTTATTTGACAATAGGGAACCACTGAAATTCCTCAATCCGAGTGTTTAAACTGGAAAAAGGGAACCAACTACAATTCCCATAATGAAAAGTAAGAACATGAAAGACTGGTGCAATGTAGATGTAATGAATCCGAAAAAAATGTCTCCAAACAAGTCCCCAAATTATGTCATCCTTAGACCATATTATAGCCATTTATATACCAAATTTCACACATATTTGATAGTATTGCATGGAGTTAGTATAAAGACACACACAATAAATATAGGTCGTTTGAATTAATACAGGGAATAAAATTGTTACATTGAACGAGAGTTTACAATTGTTATTTAGAACAAAGTTAATACTGAATGGATACACGAAAATATTAACTTCGAAATACCATACTGAACGGAGTTAACCCCTGTCACCATGGCCGACACTCTAATGAATTAGTGCAAAAAACATTGACCCAAATAATGTCATCTTTTTATTCACTTATATCAAAAACTAATCAGTCAGTCAGTCACAACGTAGAACTCCGTTGTGACTGACAAAAACTAATGAAAAATTTGTATTTCCCCCAATCTATTAATTTTGTTATTTAGCGCTTACAGTTAATTAATGACTTACCAGGTTTATTATTAAACAATTTGGTGTTATAAAAAAATGTTACTCTTATAGTCCCATTTTGAGATCGAATCGTTTTGAATGTTGCTTAGGATATTTAGATCCTCCTTGATTTCGATATAATTTTTCATCCTATACTTTTCATTTCGTTAACTCTCTTTTACTGTGTTGATTTGAGGTGTGGTAATTTGGACAGATATGCACTGACACTTGTACCCGAGTTCATGTTGATGACTGACTAGTGTTGTCGTTAATTTCTATGAGCTAAAACACTGTTTCATAGCTTTGAAGCAATTTCCTACGATGCTATTTGGTGATTCCCATTATTGTGAGAAAAATGAATGTAGATCACATGATAATGTATTTCTATCTTAGTTCGCTTGTTAAATGTGCTAAACAAAGGAATAATAACGTGAAATGTATGAAAGTAGTCGGCAAGAAACCTTAAACCTAGTTCTCGTGCAAGTTGGTACTCATCGGTAAGGCGTATCTGCAGTTCTGAGGAAATTGATGCCTCTTGGTGGTCTTAAACACAGATCACCCAGTTTTCACAGCTTTTGACACTACTATTAAGCTATTCGAGCAGTGATTGACTTCCTGTACGAGTGATATATTTATAATCTGTTGGTTACTACTTAACGATCAGTTGTAGAGAAACAATAATATTTACTGAATACTGTTCCGAATACAATTTGTTATCTCGATGGTTAAATTAAAGATAATTATTAAGAATTCGAAAAGCGGATTTAAGTTTGACTTTGTCGAGTTTTGTTGTGAATCAACTCTTTAATTAAGTATAAGTTTATGTGTTCGACTATGGACTACATTTCCTGTATACGGATTAATGATATTGTTCGGTTGCTTAAACGGAGTTAGGTGGAACAGGTTTCCAACTAACAACTTAGATGATATTTGTATTTTAAAAATATTTACTTTCCATTAATTTCAATAACACATCGAGAACAGAACATATAAATGTAGAAATGATCAAAGTAAATCGAACTGGAATCATATGTACAATGTAGTGACATAGATGCTCTATGAAGAGTGACAAATAATTAAGTTGAAAACTAAGTGATTTCGTAATCATCATAAAATAATGTACTCTGAATTGTTGGAGTATTTGCCATCAAGAGGATATGACATTGTAGTACCAGTTCATATGTTAGGCCCATATACTTTATTCTAGTTACTGGCCAAGCCAATTCACCTGTACATTGAGTCATCTTTTGATCTTGTTAATCATTTGCTTATTAACCTTGAGTACTTTTTATATGAGCGCATATGTGTACACTTCGTATCTTATTCATCATATGTCTGTCACTCATTTTTGCCTGCCTATAAATGTTAGTTAACGCTTGCTTAAAATGAGTTGGCTTCCCAGCCATCTCCAATACGCATCATCTTTGCTTCGCTTGCTTACAGTTGCTCATGTGCTTACAACTTTCTGGTCTGCATCGATTATCAATAAAAATGTAGTTGCCGCTTCCCTTTGCCTTCTGATATTATACACCGTTAAGATTGGTATTAATAACGGTTATCGAAGCGAACTATGATCGAAGCACGGCACTACAACATTACCTACGTACTGGTAAAGGAAGATATTCCGTAAACCTACTCAACAGTACCCACTTACTGTCTTATATTGAACTGAATCTGAAATACTCAAACTTAGTGAGGAATCCCAAACAAGAGTGAAATGGCTACCTTGAGCGGTCTGATTTTCAACGCTTTTTCTAAGCAAATCATCACTTTATGAAAGAAAACACTATTCACATAGAATCTTATAGACAGATATCGAAAAACAAAATATTGAGTAGAAAAAATGATAAAATCAAATCAAATACGTATGTATAAAGTATAGTTAAACCGATTGTTTTTGACTGGATACAAAAAAGACGGCTATGTAATCACTGATCAAAATCAGGATGAGCAACGCGCTAAACTGAATGTAATCGGGTCAGAGGGATATTTTATGTTGTCAAGTTATTACAATCAGTAATGACGTTGGGCAGATTGTTTAGTGAATGTTTGTGTGTGTTCCTAATACCGGTTTCTTTAACGAGTCTGAATAGCTGTCTACTGTTACCTATTTCCATCTCTCTTGCTTTTGCTACCCACCACTGTTCACGATCATTGCGTAGGCTTCTTATTAGCTTGCGCTTAAGTTAACTCCGCTCTTCGTTATGTTCAGAGCCAGGTGGGATGAGTTTTCGAGCATCTATCAGTGCGGTAGATGCTGCCGAGATCCATTGTTTCTCCTTAACCTTATGGTTTACCTTACTAGCGGATATCACTGCTGTTTCCATAGCTTTTCGGATGCCATTCCAAGCTGCCTCGGGGTGGACACAACTTACATGTCTGTCTAACTGTTTTTCAAGTTGTTCCTGAAATATATTCTTAGCTTGCTTATCATTAAGTAGAACCCTTAGAGGCTTCCCTGCAGTGTCTTTCCTACGTCCAGTAAGACGCAGATAGATACGAGCTCGCACTAGAGCATGGTCTGAGTCTAAACATGTGCCCCAGAATGAGCGACAGTCTTCTATCGAGCCCCTCCATCGGTGGCTGATAGCGATGTGATCTAATTGGGTCCAACGTTGGGACAAATTCGGGGGTCGCCATGTCAAAAGGTGTTTTTCCTTATGCTTAAAGTTGGTATTTGCAAGAAATAGGCGGTTATCTGAGCACAGCTGCAACAGACGGTTGCCATTATCTGTTCTTTTAGCAACGACACCATAAGATCCTCCCAGGTGTCTTTACCTTTCACTTAGTTTACCTACTTGAGCATTAAAGTCACCTGTCACTATTACTACATCAGAACGCCTAGCTTTTCGGAGAAGGTCAGAAAGTTTCCTGTAAAACTCCTCTTTTATATCGTCTGAGCTGCAGTCAGTGGGAGAGTAGGCAGAGACGACGAAGAGGCAACGACGAGTTTCTCTATCTTTCCGAGTCCTTACTGATCCGTTTAGTCGGACAGCGCATAGATGACTGTCTACTGGGATCCAGTCTAAAAGAGCTAGTTCTGCCCTAGTGTAGTGAACAGAACACTGGTTGGGGACAATCGAATGTATTTAAGCAAAAATTACAGACTATCTCAGTAAATTCTGATAACCAAACAATGGACAGTCAATTTGCAAATTAACAACCAATTGTTTCAATCTTCACTGTTTCTTCTCTAATTTCATTGCTCATGCATTTTCCAAACGATTGCGCTTCATTTCAGTTCTTTGCTCATCGGTCTTCTGCCAAAATACATTCTATGTCTGACCAACACCATACTTATATGGATATAAGTAGACCATACCACACTAGGACTTAATGCTATACCTACTCCAGAGAGGCCACGGGAAGCAGCATCAGGGCTTCCAGATACACGAAGCGTGTATCGAGATGGTTCTTTATTATGACATAGTGAGGTCAAATGGATGACACTACTCGGATCTTGTATGCGCGTTTCGGAGACGCAGCACACATCGATGGTGTAAGATTCTAAAGTCCTAGCCAAGGAAGCCTGTTGTCCTATTTGGCACAATGTACGGACATTAAAAGTTCCTACATGTAGTTTAGAGCGTGGTTTCAGGAGACCAGCAATAACGTTCCGCCTACTCGAATCGTTTGCCCTAGCGGTGCGAGGTGATACAAGGACGTGGGAAGGGTTAGTCGTGGAGATAAGAGAGTTATTAGGAGGTGTAGGAAGAATTTGAATGTGACCAACTTGGTCTCGTGTGCAGTTAAGGGTATGAGGACTAATATCACTACCCGGCTGCCCACACCATGGAAGGGTATTTTTTGAGGGACCTGAAAAAGAAGTTGGATTAGTGTTGGCCTTAACGACCTGGGAGCGTGACCACAGTGCCCAAGGGACAACTGTTTGAGGTCGGTCACGCACGGCCTTCTTGTGTGGGATTTTTGACGTGTTAGCTCCGTTCTTCAAAAGACCTTACCGCCGGAGACGGAAATCCGTGGGATAAGGCGAGGTGTGCATTTTTATTTATTTATTTAAACACATAAATATTGGTACTAGGAAGCACCAGATAAATATGCGCTTCACAAATCTCATTCGATTTGTGTGAGGGCTGTGATACTGCTCAGGTGCCCAGACAGAAGCAGGTGGTTTTCTTAGGGGGCCACACCCGGAGCCTTTGACCTGAATGTCTGATCCACGAGGCAGTGGAGCATCGTGAGGAGATGCAAACCTATGGTAGCCAGTGACCAACGATTGGTTCATACCCCATTTTTTCCCTCAGGATACTGGAGCTAGCCCATGTGCACCACTGGTTTGTAATCAGGGTTTTCCAACTCCCCTAGGTGAACTTTCCATGTCCACCAACCCGGTTAAAGCGCCGGACATTCGTTTTTCGTCCTCTCACTTTCGTAAACAACACCCCCGCCACGAGAAGGCAGAGAGTAGGACTTCCCTGACAGAGGCTATAAATTCGCTGGCCATATGAGAGCATTTGGAGAGGGAGAACGTACTCTCCCCACTCTCGGCCGTACCAGGGCATTTGGGGGCATTTTTAGGGTCGACCTTTTCTAACCCCACCCCTCCTTGTGGGAAGGCAGCATCGCTGTTATACTGGTTGTCTGAAGGAAACACCTTACTGCCGTCACACTTCTGTATAGTCGGCAGTACGACTTCGCCTTCGGACCTTGGGATTGCTGCTTTTAGTCTTACCGCTCTTCAATCGACCTGTCTGGCATGGTAAGACCTTGAGGAACGATTGTTCCAGCCTACATAGCTCGATTGGTTCATCACGATAGGCAAGCCCGACCACCACGCCAAGGTAGCAGCAACGATTTAAAGCCGAGCATAAGAATCTGTACTTGGTAATTTAGTCATATCATAACATTATAACATTCACTTGTATACTCTTCTTGGTAGAATGAGACAAAATAACACTAGCAGCTACCCACGTAAAGCGAAATATAGAAACTAAACAATACCTTTTATTTCGCACATGTATTATGTGACGAAGAAATTGTAAGAGTACAACCAGCAAATGGTTTAAGATATATACCCAGTATTTTATAATGCAAATGCATGTTATCATTATTGTTATGATGCAGGTGATATTTATGGATAATATACATGGTAAAAATGATATTATTAATAAGACTCACTTCATCACTGTATACAACAGTACATTCTGGTAATGTTTCACCAGAATCCATTGAACACATTGCACCAATTACACAACCATGGGTTATTTTTACATTTGATCCAATATGACACTTTGCTTCAAGAACATTATTATCACCAACTTCTAAGGCATAACAATGTGCTCCTACCTTAATATAAAGAGGGGATAAAATAAGCCGTTAATGGATTATGTGATAAGTATTGTAAATTAAGAATCAATTTTAAACTAATCGTTTGACCATTTCATGTAAATCAGAGGGGGTTTTGTGGAGAATTTAGTATTTTCACTGTTGAAATCATGAGTCAATTAAAGCTAGACCACCATCGAAAACCTGGAAGCACTGGACGGCCGTTTCGTTCTATTATGGGACTAATAAGCAGTGCGCATCCACGATCCCGCACTCGCGAGATTCGAATCCAGGACCTACCAGTCTCGAGCCAGAGCCCTTAACCGATAGACCACTGAGCCGGCATCCAACGGTGTTAATGTCTAACTTCAACCAATTCACGATTTTGAGAGACCGTTCACCAATTGTCTTCAGTGAGTTGATATTTCTACAACAGACTTGGTAAAACTCCACTGGCCACTGCTTCCCACTAGAACTCAAGGAAATATCTCTTGAAGTCAGTCACTAGTGAGCATATGATTATAGATCAAAGGGAGTTTTGCGTAGGATTTAGTATTTTCACTGTTGAAATCATGAGTCAATTGAATTGTAAATTTGTGAGAAAAACAAATCAATGACAGTAGGCAGGACATAAATAGGAAATATACTAATATAAGTAGAGAGAGATATAGACAAACTTGTAACAAAACGACAGTAATATATATGAGAACCAGTGTGACATTGATTCAAACTAACTTCGAACACATTGTAATCACCAATTTTCATTATGGAACCAGGAATTTTATTCACAATTTCCACTTGTTCTTCAATTAAATTAAATGATCCAATATGTATTGGGCCAGCTTCAGCTATTATACGTGCTTTTGGATGAATAATAGTATTTGCACCAATAATTATCTCACCAGATAGTTCACATTCGGAACAGACAACAGCTCCAGGTGTTATGCGTACTTGACTACGAAAAGATGTAAAAGCTGAAGCCGGTTTCATCACACTATATAAAACAAGATAAAAAGTAGTATATCATGAATTTACAATTTACGGAATCAATCGATGAAAGTTTGAAGCAACTAATTCTTCACAGTTTTGAGGATTTTCAAGTGTCAACGAAGAAACTAAAGACGATGAGTTCAGGGTAGAAGTAGTGTAGAAATAATTTAATTTAGTGGAATTCATATTTGGACTGTTATAGGTAAACACAGCAAGTTGCTATGTTAAATGATGTGATGGCGACAAAGAGATTTGTTACAAGTACACCATAATGATATTTATAATGATTTAGTTTGAAAGATGAGAGACCTTGTGACTGGGATAATATAAAAATTTAAACATTATCAGTATGAGGATTTGTGGATTGTAATATTTTCACAATTGAATTCACGAGTTGATCTAAAGTAGACCACCAGTGAAAACCTGGAAGCACTGGATGGCCGTTCCGTTTTAGTGTGGAAGTACTCAGCGGTGCGCATCCACGATCCCGCACACGGGGCTCGGCCGTTCGACTTAAAGTAACTTCTATAAATTTTGTTTTATCAAGTGAAACAACCATATTTATCAATGTACTCATGATAGACACAGTTCTAAACTTAGAAAAATGACCTACTCAGCATTCTAAATGGAATGAATTAGAATAACCTATATTGATTTTCAATACAAATGAAAAGCATTATATTAGCATTTTAACATCAAATAGTAGGTTTACAAATTTATCCAATCAAAACATCTCCCTATACCGAAAACTTAAGCAAAAAGCATTCAATCCCAATAATATATCAAAAATCCAAAAATTAGTAAAAGTATTTCTAATCATTGGTTCGATTAAACTTAAGGTTGGTTCCGGTCAATTCCTGATCTGAATAACACCATATATCTATGTGATTACTTGTTTTTTCAATATGGATCTCACTCACGTCAATTTTATAGGTTAACAATTGATTCAATAACTGACTTACTTTTCATATATTGACATATTTTATAGGTAAGAATAAATGTATTTATTCTATTTCCCGACCGTTGCTGCTACCTTGACGTGGTGATCGGGCTTGCCCATCGTGATGAACCAGTCGAGCCATACTGGCTGGAACAATCGTTCCTCAAGGTCATACCATGCCAGACAGGTCGGTTGAAGAGTGGTAAGACTAAAAGCAACAAACTCAAGGTCCGAGGTCGTACTACTGACTGTACAGAGGTGTGACGGTAGTAAGGTGTTTCCTTCAGACAACCAGTATAACAGAGATGCTGCCTTCCCACAAGGAGGGGTGGGGTTAGAAAAGGTCGACCCTAAAAATGCACACCTCGCCTTATCCTACGGTTATCCGTCTCCGGCGGTAAGGTCCCAACAAGTACGGAGCTAACACAAAAACTACCCACAAAAAGGTTGTGTGTGACCGACCTCAAACAGTTGTCCCTTGGGCACTGCGGTCACACTCTCAGGTCATTAAGACCACCTCTAATCCAATATCCTTTTCAGGTACCTCTAGAAGAACCCTTCCACGGTGTGAGCGACCGGGAAGTGGTAACTGCGCTCATACCTCTAACAGCCCTCAAGACTGGGCTGATTTATTTTATTTATTCAAACACATAAATATTGGTACAAAAAAGCACCAGATATATATGCGTCACACAAATCTCATTCGATTTGTGTGAGGGCTGTGATACTGTCCAGGTGCCAAAACTGAAGCAGGTGGTTTTCTGACGGGGCCACATTCCGGGCCTTTGACCACAAGGCAGTGGAGCATCGTGAAGAGATGCAGTCCCATGGTAGCCGGTCACCAACGATTGATTCATACGAAATTTGTTCCCTCAGGATACTGGAACCCATGTGCTCCACTTGTTCGAAATCAGGGTTTTCCAACTCCCCTAGGTAGACTTTCCGTGTCCACTAACCCGGTAACATATAAGATTTATACTAAACAATTTAACAGACAAACACAAATTTAAACAAATCACAATACCCATCAAGCAATTAAAAGAATAAGAAATTATCAATAATAACATTGTACATATTTAATGATTTACAAATAAATTATAATCTATATCAAATATCAAGTCCAAAATTGGTTACAAATAGAATGTACATGTTTATCAAGTGAGTAGTAAAATATAAATGAAAAATGCGTTTCAAATGTAGAAAAATATGAATATGAATTGAGGTAATAAACATGATTTAAAACAAAAAGATTTGGCGGGAAAGTAAAATCTACAATCTCGAAAAAATAAAAAAAAATTTATAAAGATCTATTTGAGTATAAATGCATATATATATATATATATATATATATATATATATATATATTCAAAAAGTTTAAAATAGAATGAAGAGTACTATTATCATGTAAAAAAATAAAGATGAACCACAAAAAAGAATGGGGGGGGTTGTGAAAATAATAATAAGTGTTTCTTTTTTAAGGTTAATAAACAAAATGAATTGAATTGATTGATCATTCAATGGATAATCCAGATCCTGAAATAAATGAAAATCAAAGAACTACAGTAAAAGTAATAAAGTACAGAATACTTTCCAAGACCTATAGTTTCAACATTATTAATATTATATAAGAACTTTCGTCTAAATTAGAGCGAATAGTTTCATAGTATTTGAGCGTCAAGTTGATGTAAGACATGAAATAGGAATAATATATATTTGTAAAATCTTAGCGAAATAAATTTGAAGTAAATCCAATGTGTTTGCCTGGCAATTTGATCCAAGCTTTTTTCAAGGAAATATAAATCAAACATCAAAATTATCGAATATAAATAGGTACATAGTTCTTCGGTTCATTGTACACTGAATAGGTCATCTAATCAGCGTTACAAACTAGGTATATGTATTAGTGTGTAAGAGACTTGTGATGTGATTATATTTTCTTGAAAAAACGGCGAGACTATAATTTATGGATGACCTTGAGAAATGTTAGCCAATCAGTAAACAGTAAGCATTGAATACAAATTTATTATACAAAACCAAATAACTGAGGTGGATACACTTCTTTCATATAGTCCAAAAACTTGTCAAGGTAAGAAAACGGTTCAAAGGTTCCGAAATCGTAATGCATAAGGTAAAGGAACTCCTACATATCGCTCCATAATAGTTGGTCTCTGGAGCCATGATATGGTTACAAAAACCCTCTCAGCCTCGACTACATAGCTTCATTATTGTTTGTGTGTACTCCGGTTGTATAAGTTTATCATTTTTATTATGGATATGTTTCTACAATATTCATACCAATGAACAGCCGAAGCTTCAGTAACATCTGCGATTATTCCAGCCAATGTTACTGGTGCTATTATTGAACATTCCGCGGCAATTAATAATATATCTTAGTCTCAATCTGGATGGAGCGATAAAGGTTCCTATTCTAGCAAACGTCTTCCTTCAACATATATTACATCAAAGGACAACATCACGGTAGTCTGCACACGGTCTAGAAGTCATTTAATTACCACAATTACAAATAAAGGAACTTCTTAGTAGTCTCATATATTTTACCCGATTAATTGTCACGTTTTTTCTAGAATCCTTTGTGAACCGATCTTACATAAGTCTCAGGTACTGAAATTGGCACCGTGACCTTGAAATCCCTCAAACGCTTCTGATTGGCTCGTCTATAAATTATAGTCTCGCCGAAAAAGCTTGGACCAGATTGTCAGGTGAAACCTTGGATTTACTTTAAATTCATTTGCTGAGATTTTACAAATATATTATTCTTATTTAATATTTTATTAATCTTACTTTGAACTGTTTATTACACATTGAATACGATAGTTATAGTGTGATTTAAAAATGTTCACTTACAAAATTGAATCCGAAAAAGTGTCATCTCAAAGTAATTTGCTTCCTGTTAAACTTGATGGGGAAGATTTGTAGCTCAGGTAGATGATTTTAGTAGAGTTTTGTTCTCTGAGCTGAATGATTTTGTCATGAAACTTTTATCACCCTTCTGAACGACATCGTGAGCACAAACTTCACTCCTACTTGAAGTTTGTGCTCACGATGTCGTTCAGAAGGATGATGAAAGTTTCATGACAAAACACCAAAGTAAGATAGTGTTTTTGTTAATGTCTAAAAGTGAAGTTTAGGATACTTTATTGAGTGATTAAAATGAGATTAATGACAGATTAGCATTTCGATCTTATAATACTGTTGGTAAAGAATCCGGCCGACAAATGCAATGTTTTCAAATAAAATTCTGTTGCAATTTAGCTAGGCATCAATGATTATTATCACTTCCACACATGTGGTATGGTTTATTTATAAAATAAGACTAACAATCATATCCTAATTGGGAAGAAACGTATAAAATAAGTTATTCCAATTGCCTATAACATAGAAAACTCATTTTTCTAACTTTAAAATTACTCGTAGACTTATGCAAATAATTTAGTCTCCTGAGCAGCTATCACAGCCACAATGTGTATATCATTGTATAGTCCTGTTGGACAGAATTCTTTTATTTTAAGCAAAGATGGATAATGGCTAGCAAAGGAATCCAGTTTGACGTGCGTTTCGTTTTATTTGGGACTCGTCAGCTGGATGCACCTGCATCTGAGTTGATGTTCACTTCGGGACTCGAACCCAGTACCTTTCGCTTAAAACACTATTGCGTTATCCACTCGGCCACTGAGTCCTGATAGCCAGTTGCAGTCCTAACACATCGATGGGAAGATTCAAACAAACAATACTAAATGAATTTATTCTTTCACTTTGTTTCAACAAACAAAAATTCCCTTTACAAATCATTAAAATCTCAACTCGTAATACTTATATCATACAACCGACTGTACAAATCTATACTTGTTTGGTTATATCTGCCAGTAGTTTCTGAGTGCATTACTGAATGAAGATTTGAATATGAGAGTTTCATGTTGACTTTTATTCACCAATGAAATTCAAGTACATAAATCTGATAACTAAGGATATATTTGAAATTTTTATAAGAAATAAAGTCTGAGACATACCTATTCACTAGAATCACATTTTTCTACAAATTCATCTGCTGAATCATATTTTGAGCTTGGTATCTCTGTATCCGATGCTTCACTTGAAGATTCTTCATATTTAATTGCATTACGCTTTTTTCTAGGTGGATTACGTTTTGGAGTGCATGATTTAGCGATTGGCAATAATTTAGGTAATAAGTGAGCTTTATCAGCTGTACCTAAACGTATCCATCCTTTGTCAGTTTCAACATTTTTAGCTGGAATATCTAAAGAGATTGAAGATTCAAGAGTTTTCTCTTCCTCTTCTTTAAGATACAATGGAATAGCTTTTTTGCTAGTCACTTCTTTATGTTTTACTGTTTTGTTTTTTTCGTATTTCTCAACAGTAGTCTGTTTATTATGCAACGGAGCTAAAGCGAATTGTGCTTTAACTCGATGCCATATGAAAAGTCCACGAACTAATCGTTTCCAGTTTTTTAGCACACGTTCTATTCGTTCTTCATGCTCTAATTTTGCTGCATTCATTTGTTCTGTACGCCATGCATCAATAAGAACTGGTACAGACTCTTTACAAACAACATAACCTTTTATATTTGGATGAGCCCAACCACTACCATGAAATGTCCAACCAACAACAGCTTCTGCACAATCAATTCCAAGTTTTCTAGCAATATACTGTATACCTAATGTTAAAATATACAGATGATACATTTTTTAATAACAAAATAATTTTCAGTTAAGTTAGATAACATTTGAACAATAATCGAAGATAGAATTATATTAGACAAGTGTTATGAGTTAAATAGGATGTTCATGTAGGAACCATATACTTCGTAGAACTTGTAACAAAAGTTTCCAACAGAAACCACACATACAGCTTTAACTGATTATTGAACCTTCTTTGCAGCTGTTGGAACGTCAGCCTGTGTGTAAGAGACTAGATGCATAAATAATTGATGCGAGAAGTTCAACTCCTAGTCTGCGGGAAATGGACTCTCTAAACGGATGATCCTCAATGAGTTCTTGAGACGATTAGTCCCATGCGGTAGCAATACACCGTAAGTAATGCTGATGATAAGTTTATAGGTATTACTCAGTTTAATAAATTTTGATAGTTAATAATCCTTTAACTAATAGGTATATAACTGAATAAACTTGGATGTAATTTCATCCTTCCGGAAGATTTTTACCAGAAACAGCTTCTATACAAGCTCCTCAATTAAGTTATGAGGTAAAGAAGAGAAAGATAAGAGAAGTAATCTCGTTCATTGGAAATAATCAACTAAGTATACAAACGTGTTAGAGATGCTATTAAGCATGGCTCAAAATGGAAGTCAAAAGTGATCTTTTGTGTTATGTTCTTAACTAATCAAACCTTAGTTATATTTCTAATGAAATTATGTCTTATATTGAGTGATACTTCATTATTAAAAACTCAGATATATGGACGAAGAATATTCTTCACAATAAGTTCGCATCAGGTTCTACAGTTATAAATCCAAACTAATGTACCAAGTTTAAGATAAATACATGACTATCCTCCCTTTTTTACAAAAGTAATTCAACTTATGTGTCACATTCTAGTACATCATTGTACTTAATTTTCCTGCTATGGACTACAAATCTGAATTAATTTTTGCTCAGATTTCTCATAAATAACATGTACATATAAATTGAAAACTTGGATGCTTACTGCTGAGGAGTCCCACAATAGGACGAAGCGGCCGTCCAGTGCATCCAGGTTTTCCCTGGTGGTCTAGCTTCACAATTGACTAACGCTTTCAACTATGAAAATATATTTTTTGTTGTAGTACTTGTGTTAATTTAATGTAGGTTATTTATTTACTCTGTAGAAGTGGCTTACACTAAGTCACGAGACGTTAGAAATACAATTTTTCTATTCATTAGGATACAACAACAAAATATAACTATTATTTATGTTATTTCAAACATTTTGTGGTGCATTTTTTAGTGTTCTGTTGTATCGAACACTTTTTTATCATAATAACTCTTTAAAATAAAATGAATCACAACATTTATTTATTTATTTGAACACATAAATATTTGTACAAAGGGGAACCAGATACCCATGCGTCGCACAAATTTCATTCGATTTGTGTGAGGGCTGTGATACTGCTCAGGTGCCCAAACCGAAACAGGTGGTTTTCTTAGGGGACCACACCCGGAGCCTTTCATCTAAACATCTGATCCACAAGGCAGTGGAGCATCGTGAGGAGATGCAGTCCAATGGTAGCCGGTGACCAACGATTGATTCATACCCCATTTGTTCACTCAGGATACTGGAGCCAGCCCATGTGCACTATTGGTTTGGAATCAGGGTTTTCCAACTCCCCTAGGTGGACCCTCCGTGTCCACCAATCCGGTTAAAGCGCCGGACATTCGCTTTTCGTCCTCTCAATTTCGTATACAACACCGCGCCACGAGAAGGCAGTGAGTAGGACTTCACTGGCAGAGGCTATATACGCGTGGCCATGTGAGAGCATTTCGATAGGGAGAGTGGACTCTCCCCACTCTCGGGCGTACCAGGGCATTTGGAGGCAAAAATCACAATATAATGTAATCTGGATAGGTTAAAAAAGCCTACACAATGTAGATTAATTATTCCGTACTACTTTCGATAGAGATTAAATCAAACATGATAAAAAAGAGAGCCATATAGAACATACCAGAAAGACATAAGTGTGCACAGCCTATGGGGAGCATGCAAGGTTTAAACAAGTCAACATTTCCATGTGCATTACGTGGGACAATACCATTTTCAGCTTTCGGTGGTATATACGGTTCCACTTGCCATGGACCGAATATTTCAACAGTTGGAGGTGTAGAATCAGAACCTTGTAACAACTTACGTTTCATTGATAAACGAGCTTTAACAACTTTTGCAGGTTTTTCATGAAGACGAACAGTCTGAGAATGGAAATACAAAAAGGGAAAATAAAGCAATCATATCTGACACTGGTTATCCATGAATAAATACTTATTAGTCCTTGAAATCATTATGTATAACATCTCGACAATGAAGTGTGCTTAAAAAAAGTTGTGGAAAACGGGACCGGAACTCAAAACAGCTATGATATCAATTAGAAGATTCTTACGATTGAAGAGGGTTTAGATGTAAAGTAACAGAACAGTAACTAGATAGTTATACGAGACAGTAAATGGTTTCCAGACAGTTTTTCACTATCGTTATAACTAGAAAACTGTAATATACTAACACAATTCTTAGGTTAGTGTTAATATCATGGTCTTTCAAAAAGTGGGTTTCAACGAGCTTAGTCCTTCTCTAGTTTAGCATAACCTGTTAAGGCAAATGATGGACTGACATATATTACTGATGACTAGACGCCTATATAGATGTAAGTATATATATATTGATGACTAAAAAACGAAGTAAATGTAACCACAACTATGGGTTTGTTAAATTGAAATTGTACAAAGGTTATATTCTTATGTAGCCCGTTGGCTTTTGGGTGAGTTCTGAGAGATAATCACTCTGATATAACCAAGCGAGTTTGGATCGTAAGGTGTTGAGATCACATCCAGCCTAATTTAGTTCAGTTTTACCAGCAAAGAAATGTACATAGGCTTGGCTAGAAGCTTAGTACGCAAGGGGGAGAATCGGAATGCGATTCTCTCCCTCGAAGTGCAAAATGTTACTTCAGGATTGGGTTGCAGCGACACCTAAACTAATGATAGGGAGTGAAGTAGTTGAGCGTGTAGACCACTTCACTTATCTTGGGAGTCTCATCAGCCCTTGTGGTCTGGTGTGTGACGAAACCTCAGCACGGATACAGAAGGCACGTTTAGCTTTCGCCAACTTGCGTCATTTATGGCGTAGGCGAGATATCCGTCTAGCAACCAAAGGACGTGTTTACTGTGCAGAAGTTTGCTTCATCCTACTTTATGGTAGTGAAACATGGCCGATAAGAGTAGAGGATATTCGTAGGCTACTAGCTTTTGATCACAGTTGTCTTCGAAGCATTGCTCGTATATCCTGGGACCACCGGGTAAGTAATGCAGTTGTTAGGAAACGGGTACTAGGTAAGGATGGCAAATCGATTGATGAAGTAGTGAAACTTTATCAGTTGAGATGGCTAGGACACGTGTTACGTATGCCCAACCACCGACTGCCTCGACGTGCAACGTTTCATGGTGTAGGAGCAGGTTGGAAGAAAGCTAGGGGTATCATAAATAGTGTTAGTGGTAATAGGAAAGATTAAGGTTAGAATATGGATTCGTGGAATGAAAACTTTTTCGAGAACATCTAGGAATGTTTTTTTGAAAACAATAGGGTTGTGAACATACCATAGCCTCTTTTAACCATGATTCTCTGGTATGACAAAGATGAAGACAATCACGAGAATAAACCGGTTCATTACGAAAATATCCCAAAGGGATTGAATCAGGTGGATAAATAACTTGAAATTTAAGTAAATGGCGTTGGAGAACGTACAATGGATGATTCTTAAAGTCTTGCATGCGTTTGGGTAAAGGTTCAGATAAAAGCTTTTCTTGAATAGAATCTTTATCTTTACTATCTCGTTGGAAAGTTGGGAGTGTATCCGACTTAGAAACTAAAGCATCATATTCAACAGCATCTTTATCAAAAAATCTACTTTGTATATCAAGAAAACTACTCCATTTCTCAGCAGGAATGCGATGAGTACGAGCAGAAACACACCAATCCTGAACATAACGAGGAGACATATCAACTGGATTTCTACCAACATAAGATACTAACTCAAGACTAGTTGATCGTACAGAACAAGCACCGACAACATATAAAGATCCATGTTTGAAATTCACTTTATCCACAACACCTGTAGGCGATGATGGATCAATACACACCCAACGATTCAATTTCGGTAGAAACACTTCAGCAAATAGAGTAATGCTGGATTTTGAATTCTCATCATCACAATGGTGATCGAAATCGGTATCAAATATGCTTTCTTCATCTGAAGAAATGATTTTTCGATTATGTTTTCCTTTATTGGGACTTTTAGTTTCTTTAGTTGTAGACGTAAGGATTTTAGTCGCTGATTCACTAGGTGATAAAGGTATTGGGTTAAGACCAAGGATTATTCGTACATCGAATCCAAGCGAACGAAGGGCTGCAACAAGTAGTATGAGACAATCACCTTCAGTTGATTTGGACTCTAATAGACGATGAACAAGTTGGTATTCATAATCCCCGCATGAATTCTTATCAGTACATATTTGTATTCCTTGATATGACAACAATGAAACAAGACATGCTTCTACATGTTCAATTGACCATAATGATAATCTGGCAAACTGTTTTGTTTTTTGATTGTACACTGCGTTTGTATTAGCCAAAAGTGAAATACCTAACGCCCGGCATAAGGAACTGTCACAAGTTCGATTTACCACACGACTATGAGCGAGAAAACATAACACATGAACTGAATGCATCAATGTGTAATGTTCTTTTAGTTTACGTTTTAGTGCAAGTAACTCGAGAAGTTTTGGATCTTGTTTCGAACGTTTTTTAGCGAGACTATCAAAAGGGATGGCTACAGTTAGTGATGCAGGTTTCTTTTCTCCATCTTCGCAAGGTACAGTATTCGAACTGGAATTTAAAAGGTTATGCATGAAATCTACTTCATTAGTTAGTTCGTCATTCACTTCAACCCATTCTGTTTCATCGTCTGAATCATTATCTACAACACTTTGAAGATTTTCAACTACATTAACGTTTTTCGATGGTTTAATTAATTTTTTAGCCACATTCTTAGGTTTGAATTGTGAAAACAAGCACAAATTGCCTTTTTTCTTGTTTTTAGGTCTTTCGACACTTGAGCACTGGGATACAAAATCACTTGAATCGCTGACACTACACTCATCTTGAAAGTGGCTATCTGTCAATAACTTTTTATCGTCTTCTAACAATTCACTTTCTTTCTCCAAGCCCAATGTTTCTTTAAGACTTGACTTCTGTGTTCCTACTGATGAACTAATTCGTTTACTACGTCTTTTTGTATGCTTATTCAAAACAGATAGATGTTCATCTTTGTTACTGGAGGGACTTTTCTCGGTTGTGGTCAACTGACATCTCTTTTTAGTTCGACTGACTGACTTCTTATTTTCAGGAGCCGTTTGGTCTTCATAAGTTGACCTAACTTGTCGAGTAGAACGCCTTGGTGTACAAGGCAGAGTGGCACTTTTCCGGCCCATGCTTCATTACATGTTCGTTTATCTACAAAAACGTAATATTCAAAACAAACTTTAGGGCTTAGAAAACAAGGATTAGTGAAAAATCGATTTTTACAACTTAGTTACGATAGTTAAAATTTTTACTTTTATCTCACGCGGCTGTTACTTAAATACAGAAAAAAAATGCCCAAGATGAAAAAAGACTGCAGACAGATAAGTCAACAAAGAAACACATGCATTGAAACTAACATACTTTGCAAATATGCAGGCAGACTTTTTTGGAAAATGTATTCTGGATAAACAAGGGCACATAGCCAAAGCAAATAACTAAACGGATAGAGATGAGAAGTTCCATATTTAAGAGTGGAAAAAAGAAAAAAATCATCTGCACAACTATGCTGGATTTTTAACTACTGGTTTCCTATCACAAAAGTCTATACCAAAATGTTCATATTTCTCTATACAGCTTAGAGCAATAGGTATATATGATATTCAGAAGGGGATTAGTGATTTCAGTATTTTTCAAAGTTGAAATCATGAGTCAATTGAAGCTAGACCACCATCGAAAACCTGGAAGCACTGGACGGCCGTTTCGTCCTATTATGGGACTCCTCAGCAGTGCGCATTCACGATCACGCACCCGCGAGATTCGAACCCAGAACCTACCAGTCTCGAGCCAGAGCCCTTAACCGATAGGCCACTGAGCCGGCATCCAACGGTGTTAATGTCTAACTTCAACCGATCCACGAATTATGAGCGACCATTCACCAATTGCCTTCAGTGAGTTGTTATCTCACAACAGACGTGGTTGAACTCCACTGGTCACTGCTTCCCACTAGAACTCCAGGACATGTATCTTGAAGTCAGTCACTAGTGAGCATATGATTATATTTAGAAGGGGATTTGTGGAGTAAACAGTTAGTTTAATTATTGTCTGTTTAAAATGTTTTGTCATTAATTGGTTCCATTAGTGTTATATTTCACAAATATACAACTCTGCTAGATTCGTATTTCTGACTAATTGACTTTCAGAGGTTTTCATTTAGGTCGTACCTGATCTATACGGATTTCAACCAAAATTTAGGCTCCGAAGCAACTCAATACACTGCTTCAAGCAACGGAAAGATGGAGAGTTATGTGGGCTCAACATTTTTCGGTGATTTGACAGGGTTTATGGACAAACGAATGAAGTTAACAAGCAATTGTAGTAGCTAATTTGAAGTAGAAAGTGGTAAGTTCTGACAGTATTCTTCCCCGAGTCCGTATTGGCAGCGGCACATGATTATTGATTAGATTAGTCAGACCATAATTAATGGACAACCTTTGAGAGATGCTGAGGTGACCTCGTGAACATTTATTCACTTACTAGGATCAAAAGATGGTTGTAAATTGATGAGGAATTGGTGTTAGGATTCAGAGTTATACGCAATGGTTAGGAATTAGTCAGCGTTCACATCACGAACTGACATCAGATGTAATGTCAAAGTACTAATTACCCATATTTATGAATGAACTTCGCGCCAAAATCCAAAACTTGCTATCTTAAATCCCATTGATTCGTCCACAAATCTCAGATTCGCCGTTAAATTTACTGTGTAACTTAGGGTTACGATAGATGAAAATCCCTAAAGATTGTCCTAGATATCGAGTTACAACTCATAAACACTT
Organism: Schistosoma rodhaini; assembly: GCA_944470415.2. NCBI lineage: Eukaryota > Metazoa > Platyhelminthes > Trematoda > Strigeidida > Schistosomatidae > Schistosoma > Schistosoma rodhaini. The sequence continues at coordinate 6,224,438 of OX104044.1, forward strand.
ACTAAGGAATAATTCAAGACTCCCGAATTAATTAATAACAGAAAACTAACATTATTTTTAGGACATCAAGCCAGACTGAAAATTCATCTGCAGCATTTGCAACCATGTCGGCGTTTACAATTTTTCATCGCTAGAAATAATTGTAATTAAATTAAGGATTGTGTCCAAAATTCACCAAAAACGTTCACTCATTAGCTATGCACTTCTTTCAGACTGTTTAATCCTCGCATTTGATGACACATTATAGGAACTATAATTTGCTGACCTCATTAAAAACGTATATTATATAAACATAAATATTTAATCACGCAATTATGAACGAAGTAATTGAAAATGTAGAACATATGATCAAACTGCAGTCTGTGACCCATACTTAAAAACCCTTAAAACAATACCCAGTAACAAATGAAAATCAACGCGACTTAACAGACAGATAAGAGCACTCCCATCTTTCCTAGGTGATATGATTCTATATCTGATCCCGAGAATCCAAAACAACTCGAGAATGGTTCGGAAAGCGATACACGCAAAAATGCCGTGGTGTAGAGAAATGAGTCACTGTTTATGGAGTTGTAGTTTATCGTACATTAGGCAGTTTTTGAAGAACAAAGTGCAGAAGAAACACGCCTTACATACTCTAATAGTAAGGAAAGTAGCGCAAACGCCCAAATCGGCGGGCTATGAATTTCGGAAATTTATTTCGTAATTGGCTATAATCTGTTTGATCTCAAACTATACAGTTTTATTTGAAAATATGAAGCCTCAGTGAAGCTGTTCGGCTAAATCTTACGTATTGCAACAAGGCATTAACTCCACAATAATGTTTCATTCTAACTAAGCTTTGATCTATCACACAGTTCCCTTCTGGCGCATCATAACCAATTAGCAGTAGAACTTCGATAATAAAGATTTTCAAAGACATATCCTTTAAATACGGCCACCTCGGAAAGTTGTTCTTTACAGATTCATCTGATGTGCTTGAATATCTGGGCTGCCTGTCCCCGACATCTAGATATTTCAACAAGTTATCTGTCATTCGTTTGTTTCAACAGATCGTCATCTCAATCATTTGTACGACCTGTTCAGGTGCCTTTGTGATAAGTTCAAGACCTTTCTCTGTACAAATTAGGAAAGAGCATAATCAGAGACATTATGGTTACTAGCTATATACATCGAAAAGAATGCACATTATTCATATGTCGATTCCTGGAAGTCATCCAATACTCATTGTCAGGATCGATCAAGAAATAAGAAATGAGAGACTTGTTGGAATACATTATGTTGAGAATCTTATATTGTACGACAAATACAATACAAAATAAAGCTAATAACAATTAATAAATGAAAAATAATTTATAAGATCAAAGCACTCTCAACAATAATATGGCCACTTTCATCTAACGAATATTATTCAAAATATTTATTCGCTAACTTTGAAGTTTTTCTACTAGTCACGGACCGTATCATTACAGAGGTTTGGCTAATTGCTAATCCAAGGATCTTTAAGTATTCAGATGTTATCGAGGTGGTATCAGATTCGCTATCTAGGAAACCGCTACAGTCTTACTTACTTACGGTAAAAGGTACGTCTACCTTAACGTGGGTTTACGTAAACCCATACACTGGATTTTCGTGGTTGCAGATGTCTCTATGCCAATCATTGGTATAGACCTGTTACAACACCACAATCTACTCATCGACACACGCTCACGAAAGTTAATAGACGGAAACACTAAGTTATCTGTTAGCGTAACTCCTTGTTCTGGTTGCAGGTTATCCCCAGTCACGATTAAGCACACCATAGACCCCTTGTACCAATCAGTACTCGACAAATACCCCGGGATATACAAATCGCAATCGAAATTGCCTTGTGTAACCAGCAATGTTGCACATCACATCACGACTACAGGACCACCTGTATTTTCGAAAGCTCGAAGACTCGCACCCGAGAAGCTTAGGTTAGCTAAAAACGAATTCGACCACATGATGGACCTAGGGATAATTCGACCATCGAATAGTCCATGGTCATCCCCATTGCACATGGTCCCTAAAAAGGACAGCAATGATTGGCGGCCAACTGGTGATTATCGGCGTCTAAACGCTAAAACCATTCCCGATCGTTACCCGCTGCCTCATATTCACGATTTGACAGCTACCTTGAAAGGTACAACTGTCTTTCCGAAAATCGACTTGGTTAAAGCTTATAACCAAATCCCGATGGCAACTGACGACATTCCTAAAACCGCCATCATCACTCCCTTCGGTCTTTACGAATTTCTACGAATGCCCTTTAGTTTAAGAAACGCGGCTCAAACCTTCCAAAGGTTTATAGACGACGTCTTCCGAGGTCTCAACTTCGTACATGCTTATGTTGATGACTGTCTAATAGCAAGTCCGGACAGAGAATCGCATCTCAAGCATCTGGACATCGTTTTCGATCGACTCCAAAGGCATGGCATTACTGTCAACATACAGAAATGCCAAATCGGAACAAACTCCTCAGACTTCCTAGGACACACCATTGATGCCCAAGGCATTCGACCCCTTAGGAGCAAAGTGGCGGCCATTCTGGATTACCCAGAACCGACCACGATCAAGCACTTACGAACTTTTAACGGACTCGTAAGTTTCTATAGACGGTTCATGCCTAAATGCGCATCCCTAATGAAACCGTTAACCGATCAGCTTCGTGGAAATGCGAAATCAATTAGTTTAGACGACATAGCCCGTAAAGCATTTTCCACAGTTAAGGAACACATCGCTAAAGCAACCCTGCTTGCTCATCAGGACACTCAAGCGCCCGTTAGTATCGCCGTAGACGCATCCGACTCAGCAATCGGAGCAGTCTTACAACAATGGGTTAACAACTCGTGGCAACCTATAGGATTTTTCTCGAGACGGTTGCTAGACGCTGAATCTAGGTACAGCACGTTCGGTAGGGAACTCCTAGCTATGTATTGTGCTGTACGGCATTTCCAACATTCCATCGAAGGAAGAGAATTCACGCTTTTTACCTATCACAAACCTCTTACCTTCTCTTTAAGTTCATCTTCAGACAAGTACTCACCGCGAGAGTCTCGACAACTCGACTACATTTCACAGTTTACTTCAGACATACAACATATTTCTGGAGCAAACAATGTAGTCGCAGACGCCTTGTCTCGAATAAATTCCTTGAACAGCTTCCAAGGAATCGACCTTCTTAAACTATCTCAGCTTCAGAAAGAAGACATTGATCTTCAGCATGAGTTATCCTCGACAACTCTAAAACTAAGTATTAGGCAGATGGGAACAGGTAAGGAAACCTTACTCTGTGACACATCTACAGGTAGGGATCGCCCAATTGTACCAAAACATTATCGCCGCAACGTCTTCAATACGTTGCACAATCTTTCTCATCCAGGTGCTCGAGCAACTGTTAAACTTATAGCCGAACGCTTTTGTTGGCCTGGCATGAATAAAGACGTGAAGGAGTGGGCACGCTCCTGTGTAAGCTGTCAGAAATCTAAGGTAATCAGACACAACAAATGTCCCTTAGGTTCTTTCAAAACCCCTGACGCTCGTTTCGACCACGTCCATCTAGATTTGGTAGGACCCTTACCCGACTCGAACGGATACTCATATCTCCTAACATGCGTAGACCGTTTTACTCGATGGCCAGAAGCAGTACCGATTAAGGACATTACTGCTGAAACAGTGGCTCGCGTTTTCGTCGAACGATGGGTAGCAAATTTCGCCTGCCCTTCAACCATCACTACAGACCGCGGACGCCAGTTCGAATCTGGACTTTTCCATTGTCTGACCTCACTATTAGGAATCACGCGCTTCCGAACGACCGCCTACCACCCACAAGCAAACGGATTGGTAGAACGTTTTCATCGACAATTAAAAGCTTCATTATCAGCTTCAAACGTTTCACAGTGGACAGACGCTCTTCCACTCGTCTTGCTAGGTATCTGCAATGCAGTGAAAGCTGACGTTGGATACACTGCATCTCAACTTGTTTACGGAACGACACTTCGACTCCCAGGAGAATTCGTAGATCCTTCAGCTTCTTCATTGAACATGGATCTAAACTCTTACACGAGTACGCTTACAAACACTATGCGTTCAGTTAAACCTGCTCACACTCGATCTCAATCAACTGATGTTTTCGTTCAACCCGAATTACGACATAGTACACACGTCTTCGTTCGTCGAGACTCACATCGACGACCCCTCGAATCAGCATACGAAGGACCCTTCAAAGTTCTTCAACGCGAACCTAAGTACCATGTAGTCGATAAGAACGGTACGAACGATGGCATCAGTATCGATCGACTCAAAGCAGCGTACTTAGAAAGAAACCCTATCTACGTCGATTTTCCTTCGGTACAAGCAAACGACACAACTACTACACTCGTAGTACCCTACACGACAACCGACACACAACTTGATACTTCGTCAACATCGATAGATAAACCTAAAACAACGCGTTCTGGAAGACGAGTCAGATTTCCAGAACATCTTAACGAATATTGCACGTAGGACATAAGCTTTATCTTGAATTACCCTTTCATTGTTTATTATAAATTTTTTTAATATGCTCATTTTTTATTTATATAGAAAAAACAAAAAAACAACATTTTTTTAGCGTATATATATATATATATTTTATATATAAAAAAAACAGAAAAAACACTTTTTTTCCTGATCGCTTTTACGTTGTTGGTAAGTGTATTAGTTTATTTTTTTTCCGCTCATCTTGTGTCCCTACGTAAGTACGAGTGTATTTTCGACATGCACTCACACGTTTTACTTTTCCTCTTTTCCAGGACGGCTGGAAAAGAACGACGAAGTTTCGCAAGGAACCGAAATTTTCCTTGTACTATATTTCTTTATTGCTATGTTGTACAATTAGGTCCCATAATTAAGGAAAGACGACCAGACGCTGCTAAACGAAGCAAGCTATCAGAAGAGTGTTTACCAACGACAAACTCGTTGGGTTTAAAACTTCTGGCTGGTCACGTCTTAGGGGCATCACTACCTCACTAGGGGGGGAGTGATCTGTAGCTGTAAATAATTCCCCAAAATCAATAGCTCATTAAGTGTTCGACATTGGATGCTGACCACGTTGTTTAAGTGGACTTGTTTAGCTGAAGGCTTTCGGTCATGCATCCGCACCAGATCACGTTTCAACACGGCGTGGGACACAGCTCCTACGTTTCATTAGCCAGCTCATAGAAAAGGTCCTCGATATATTGGTAACGAATCAAATATATCTTTCCTGCCTCTTCTCGTCTGACTTCTGATTTCTATCTGACTGGGAACGATCAAATGTAGACGGTGCTACTGGTAGCTAGTTGTAAAACTAGAACATCCGTTGCATCGTCATTGCTATAAAAGAGTTTAAATTTTTTTTATCTGTCACAAAGTATATAAAGTGGACGCTTGTATGGACTGTAACCTCGAAAACGTGTACGTTAAATTGTTCCAGGTTTATTCCAGGCATGAGAAGCTACACAGCTGTGCACCGAGGATGTGGTGCTAAAAATGAGAAACAAGGAGTCAGCAAGGCGTTTGGATATAGAACGTCAACAAAGCTTAACGGTTTGTAGTGAAACTAACAAAGTATGGTAGATTAGTAGATAAAACTGGTACTAGCTTCGATTAATAGAATGAAATGCGGTTAAGGAGTCCTCAGGTAAGTGAACACAGTAGTAAAGAATAGTGAGTTGTAGTGTGTAAGAAGGTGGAATGGGTTCAACTGATGAAGGGAAAGTCGATGTTGGAATCAGGAACGCTGTTCATTATAATCGAGGGCGCATCAAAAGCGAGTAAGATGTTAAGAAAAGTCAACACTAACATATCTTTATTATCTGTTGCTTTTTCATCGCTCTCATTTCTTTCAGTCAATTCTAGTCACTAAGTCATATTGTAAAAGCCCAAGTCAGCATATTATGGGTTGTCTGAGTAGAACAGCGAATACAGCATAAAAATGAAAACATGAGTCCTAGTGGTGGGCATAGGAGAACAACCTCATTATCGCCAACTGGTTGGCTCGTTCTCAATCATGAAGAGCCTGAAGCAAACAAAGTGTTTCGTCTCACAAACATTGACGGATTGAACTCGTCGCTTTCATTATCAATGCTTGCTGGTTAGTAGCCCTACCCTTCCTCCTTTGGTGATGTTGGGCTCTCTTATGGTTACTTTTAGATAAGGTATTATGATCTACACGATGCCCTATGTTTCACATTCTGTCGGAAAACACTTCGTATAAGTATCATTTTACAAGCCTACCACTTACAAACTATGGGTAAGGCATCGACGCAATCTAAACAAAGTGTAAACATTTAGAAAAGTGTAATGGAGGACAAATGTTTGCTGAAATAGGCGGAAAAAGTTTAGGAATATAATAGTTATAAATAAGGCCATGCGTGGTGGGATGACATTAGTGGTAAGTTAACAGAGTTCACGTGAATGTTGTAAAATAGTGAAAAATATACTACACTGGACTCATATTAACTTGGTGTTGGTCGTATATTGTGCTATCCTAACCAGGCGATGGTTTACGGGCTCTACAAATGCGAGACCACTAACGGTAGGCAATAAATTGTAAGGTTCACTTGACAACTCTTAAGCATAGCATCACTTGCGGCCGACTGTAGTTGAGCAATATCGATAGGTCCAGTGAGTTATCTGCTCATCTCAAATAAAAATTAAGGAGAGACGTATAGTTACGAAGACATATTTAAGACAACTGGAAAGGAGATGAAAAAAAACGAAAGTTGGTCCGATATGACTCAGACATGTATAGAGCCCATGATATCCGGGTAATGCGCAGGTGTGTTCGTGCATGCTAGGAGATCAGTGCAAGGAAGGGATTCATCAAGAAGTCTTACAAACGTATGCGAACCACCTGCTATGCCTATTTCGGGTAGAGGACAGTTTCATATTAATGGATATTTGATGAGGAGCTCTGCAGAGCTGTTGTTTTTTAGCCTAACAACTTTTGCATCTTAGATGCCTTAGTGGAGATGTGTCCAGAGGAGTTTAGATTGTGCGAATGGTGTGTTGTACCAGTTCATATGTTAGGCCCATATACTTTATTCTAGTTACTGGCCAAGCCAATTCACCTGTACATTGAGTCATCTTTTGATCTTGTTAATCATTTGCTTATTAACCTTGAGTACTTTTTATATGAGCGCATATGTGTACACTTCGTATCTTATTCATCATATGTCTGTCACTCATTTTTGCCTGCCTATAAATGTTAGTTAACGCTTGCTTAAAATGAGTTGGCTTCCCAGCCATCTCCAATGCGCATTGTTCTCGCTTCGCTCTCGAGTTGGCTTCCCAGCCATCTCCAATACGCATCATCTTTGCTTCGCTTGCTTACAGTTGCTCATGTGCTTACAACTTTCTGGTCTGCATCGATTATCAATAAAAATGTAGTTGCCGCTTCCCTTTGCCTTCTGATATTATACACCGTTAAGATTGGTATTAATAACGGTTATCGAAGCGAACTATGACCGAAGCACGGCACTACAAAACTGGTAATCCCGACGTACGAACACGCAACACAATTAGCGATCCCGACTTACGAACGCGAAAACATAATTGGATGTCTCGCCGAACGAACATCGACCAGAATCGACAACCTCGACGTACGAACTCACAACATAATTGGCACGCCGTATTTGGAACACGCGACAGAATCGGCAACCGCAACGAGTGAACACAAATCAAAAATGAAACCGCGGACGACATATTTCGTTGATTCTAATAATCATCATATGCTCATTATTACAATAATGTCATATCATCATCTAACGTGGAATTCTTATTTTTGCTCGTATTCACATTAAACTATGACATTCACGCAGTCGAATCACTAATCGAACAAATTATAATTATTTGGACATTACACGTTATCATATTCGAAACTCACTGGATTATTTTTATTATCCAATGACGTACAATTTTCCTGATTCAAGTGAGTTCGTTCCAATTTTTTTTTCATGTCATTTTCGGTCTAAGATAACACTATCATAGACATAAGTTTGGAGTCACACTCCCGATAGTAGTAACTTATGTTCTCGATAGACAACTAATGTTCATTCATTTCATTGGTACGCAGCAACCGTCGTTTCCTACATTTTCAGCGACAACCTAAACCGAACTTCCGCAATTTTTGTTTCACTATGATCCCTACTTTAATGTCTATACACAAATTAAGTATTCGACGCCGCATTACCAGCCGATTAGTAATGATTATGTTCATATTATCTATTCATTCATATGTATATCTGAATGCTGCATCATCCATTACCGATAATCACAATTCGATTACTACGATTAATATTCTATTCTCAATGCACTGTACGCCAGAACATAGAGTTTAGAGCTAGTCTCTCAAGGATACACTCTTGTTCGTCACATCCAAGTCAGCCTCACTCGCCGCCATCAATAATCATATGTATTGGTATTTTTGTTATGCCTTAATACGGTTTCGTAACAAACGAGGTTGAGCGCATATCCCTCTAACTACACAAACCACGATAGGCTTCATGACCAAAAAGGAATACGACTCCGCATATCTCGTCTCAGCAGTCACTATCCTGTTCCTTTGGTCATTCTACTAATACATATTTAACGATAACTCGACGCAAACGGTAACATACGCTGACTTCGCATTTTATTATCATTATCAGTAGCAGTACAGCAATGAATATCAACCGCTGATGCAGTCATCATCCTACGGCTGGATTATTTTTTATCCCACGTAAACTCCAATCGTGTAAATTCGAATCCACTCATCGCCAATCGACTCTATTTACTCGACTGCAGCTTATCAGAACATATTTCACTGTTATTTATCCTCATATTCAATCAGCACCATAGACCAATTGCTGTTATACTCTATTTTCACTATATTTCAAATCGCTCATACGAACATGTTATTTTATCATTCGGACAGTCACTATATAAATTCATGTTAAATTTTTTCGAACGCTTACTAATGTACTCATAATCACATGCTAGCATCCCTATTTTTGTCCGCACTTTGACAATATTCATGTTCCTTTTTACATAAGTATGACACTTTCGCTTAATACGCTCACCCCTCACATGACGCTGTAATTCATCAGGTATTGTACCATTTTTTCCCACATTTTGACGTTATCCTCATACCGCTTCAGTGTTATTTTTCGAAAACAGACATTTTTTTATAAATGTGCTATTTTCTACAAGGGGGCTATGTAGTACCAGTTCATATGTTAGGCCCATATACTTTATTCTAGTTACTGGCCAAGCCAATTCACCTGTACATTGAGTCATCTTTTGATCTTGTTAATCATTTGCTTATTAACCTTGAGTACTTTTTATATGAGCGCATATGTGTACACTTCGTATCTTATTCATCATATGTCTGTCACTCATTTTTGCCTGCCTATAAATGTTAGTTAACGCTTGCTTAAAATGAGTTGGCTTCCCAGCCATCTCCAATGCGCATTGTTCTCGCTTCGCTCTCGAGTTGGCTTCCCAGCCATCTCCAATACGCATCATCTTTGCTTCGCTTGCTTACAGTTGCTCATGTGCTTACAACTTTCTGGTCTGCATCGATTATCAATAAAAATGTAGTTGCCGCTTCCCTTTGCCTTCTGATATTATACACCGTTAAGATTGGTATTAATAACGGTTATCGAAGCGAACTATGACCGAAGCACGGCACTACAGGTGCACCCAATGTCAGCTACTGGTTTCACTTTGGGGAGTACGTTCTCGTCAGTTGATAGTTTTATTTTAACAGAATTTTCCAAAACACAGCAAGCCACGTTTTTTTGTGTTGATTATTAAGCTCCAGTGCTTACCTCATTGAGTGCATGCTGGACTATTTGAGTAATACTGCATACATCACAAATGTTAGCTGATAAGCAACCAAATGTACAAAACATGCAGACTATGGTTCCGTTTACGAGATGCACCATCCAGGCTAAAGCCTACAGAGGCCAGTATGCACACAACTGACCAACACATTTCAAACAACAATCTCGTTAAAGACCAGGTGACAGATACTGCTTTAAAAGAACACGAGGTGGTGATGCAAACCATCAAATGTCTTTATGGCAGCGTGTGAGGATTAAGGCGTAAGCTATCAGCAATCAGAAAAACAAGCTTTCATTTAGAACCGAAGATAATAGTCCACGCTAGAACACGGCCATCGCCTGACATCATGCATAAGGAAGTGAGCTTGTAAGTCATGGCGATTTTCAGATGCAACATTACACGAAACAGGTGGAGCGGCGATATGCATTAATAGCCGTCAAACTTCAATTATTTACCAACAAATGATCAGGTTTAGGTTGAAGATGTCCAAATTCACGCACTATTAGGAAGAAGAAATCATGCTGTGATTATTTTTATCGTAGTCACAAACGAAATACTCCGGAGGGATGAGAATGTCCCTCATCGTAGCTACACTTGGGTAAACTACGTGACTGCATAACTTTTCAGTGAACAAACGGTGGAAATGAATGACTAAAAAAGTATCCCCTATGTAGCCCATTACGGGTCCAGGAAATGCAGACCATGTGCATCCAATCTATTCGTAGTATGAGAAATCTAGGTGACCTGCCGTGACATGCAATAGTCCTCGAGTTCCCAGAAGTCTTTGACACAATAGAGCGTTGGGTATTAAGGTAAATAGAGTGCACACGGGTTGGAAGGTTTCAACATCACAAGGAGCAATCTAAGCTTCACCCTTGGGTGTTTCATAGATTACTACGGTTATCATCGCCGCATATTGTTGGCAACTCCTTATACGTCTCATTATCATATCCATTTCTCTTGCTTACATATTACCAATTAATTAACTTATTTTCGAAAAAATCGTCTACTCTCCACACGCGAATTATCACATTGTTATTTTTGCATTGAGACCGACTAACCTCCGGCCTGATAACGTGATAGCTGCCAGTATTCAGAATCCATACTGCCCTGAGACAAACGAACTTGCTGAAACTGTAGCGAATGAGAACAAAAGTGGGGGCAACCAAGCGTATTTGTGCACAAAATTATAGAACATCTTATAAAAAGCCGAGAACCATACAGTAAATACTTAATTTGTAAAATCTCAGACTTCATTGTTCCTTCATTTTCACAATAATCATTCTCTTTTCTTTGATCTTGTTAACCTTCTGCTGACAGATATTGCACTTTCGATTGATAATATATACTACTCATATCTATCGACATCAGTAGCACACCACGAAACTACACGTCATACATATCCATAACTACCGAATTGGCTTGGATTAATGCACTCGAATGTCTATAACACCACTCACTGGACATTACCAACTACATGGAACCATACAAAAACACGAAGAAGCGAGCGAAACTAAATTAATCGGTTCATACATGCATAATGGATGTGTTTTCAAGTCAAATTTATCAAAGGTTTATCAAAATACCCGAAAATATAAGTCATTCTGACAGTTTTTATCATGTATTTACCTTAATTTTTATTCGTTAAAAATAATTAATTGTTTGAAATATCAAGGTAGATGTTGAATAGAGCGACTGAGTCAAGGTTGACGGCAGCCATTTTCACAGACCATGAGTAAACGTATACTTGCGATAACTGATGGGTCGAGTTCGCGGTCGCGTAGACGCAGTAGATCGCCAGAAAAGTCTCCAGGTAGGATTAGGTAATCTTTTCTGGTTTAATGTGTTTCAGATTCAGCTCCTCGAAAACGTAAGAGCAGATGGTCTGCAGCTGAAACAGATCGGATTTTTATACCTGGTATGCCTACTCAGCTGCCCCCGAATCTTACACCGCAGCAAGAAAGGGTGTACATCAGTATGTGAAACATTTTGACTTATGTCGTTTGTATAGTTCAGCTCCAAATCGAAGATATGTCTAGACGCTTGAAAAGTGGAGATTTGGGCATCCCTAAAAATCCGGAAGACAGGTTAGCTATTTTTAAATTGTATATTTTACAGTTGTGTAGATCTCACTTATTTGTTGAACTGGTTATTGTGCTGTAAAGTTGTTTGAAAGTTTTCTGTGTAGAATAGTCTGGACTAGTTGGTATAGATTTCACGTTAAACTAACACTCTTATTTAGAATTAATGTATTATGTAGCTGGTCTTATTTACTGTGGATCAGAAAGTAGCTAATGGGTAAGGGTTCATGAAGCTAATATTTTGGTAATTGACCTCAACGGGACTCCTTACATAACAAATATTCTCTCTTTCAGATCCCCTTCACCGGAACCTATATATAGCAGCGACGGTAAGCGCTTAAACACAAGGGAATATAGGACCCGCAAAAAGCTGGAAGATGATCGTCACGCACTCGTACAACAACTTATGGAAATTAATCCTGAGTATAAGCCACCATCTGACTACAAGTACTAGTTCTTTGATAATTATAACTTTGTAGAGCCCCACAGAATAGAATAACGGACAAAGTATTTATCCCCCAAGATAACCACCCGGATATCAACTTCGTCGGGCTTTTGATTGGACCACGTGGAAATACGCTTAAGGCACTAGAAAAAGATGTAAGTAGCTTGTTATTAAGTTTCGTTTCCTGTAAATCATTGTAAGCGTAAAGATATTTGTTGGTGTCAGCTTTATGTTTTATTTTTTCGTTATTTTCTGGTCCGCAAGTTCTGGTTCCGTACCTATTTATTCATTTCTCATTCTGATAACTTTACATGACTGTTTTCTGTAAACCCAGATCTTGCTCACATGGCTCAATTTAGCCGGTCCATTTCCTACTCCACATGTGAAATCTCTCGAATGGCGCTTAAATGGGCGGGGTAGGCTGTGTGATTTTTCATAATTAGCCCCCATGGGGTAACAACCCGCGAGCTGTCAGTTGAGATTTCTTTATCAATTGTCCACAATGGATGTCGTTAATTCTCCACCGCTGATATAGAAGCTTTGGCGTATCACGACAGACTCAATTGTGTACACAAATATGTGCGTACCATCAAAAATTTAATGTTAATAACACCGATACCAAATGATTCAGAGATAATTATATTACACAGGTAATTCGTCGAACCAATTCTCAAACGAGTTTCGTCAGTGAGGGAAAACAAATTGCGGTTTCCTTATCACATGAGTTGCGAATTCTGGATGTAGTCAGTGTAGTTTTAGAGTAGTATCGATTAAGGCCATAAAACCAGTGTTGAGGATTTCCTACTTTAAATTTTCACGATTATTCCTGTCAAGTGAGGTGAAGGTTTGGTTAGATCGATATGTTACAAAGCAATGGATTTTGTTTGAGCTCTTAAAGATGTAGCTCTTAAGTCGTGGTGAGTGTTACCAATTTGTTCGGGCTGTTTCCTAATGATCTTATATAATGTAACCAAATTATCAAAATGTCTTGTATTCAAGATGTTATTGGTCTGTATTGTGAAAAGTTAGAAATGATCAGTAGTTTTACATCATAACTTATTCATCTCATTCCCATCTATGTTATCAAACCTTTTAATTCATCGAGTAAAGTTGTCCAGTGTTATTTGCTTAAAGGTTCAGCATGCTATTGTGATCTAAAAATGTGCAGTTGTTTTGTTTGGTGCTATTCAAATTTGCTTACAGTACAACAGTTGATGAGGTTGTGAGTCTTCATCGACTGAGAGTATGCATGCCCAACTACTGATTTCCACGGATCGTAAGGCTGACTAGTATTGGGGCCGAATGGAAGAAAGCAAGGGGCGACCAAACCAATATGGGGCATCATTCAGTAAAGTCACTAACTTTTAGTCTGAGCCATGTTGATGGATGCAAACTAGTTGGGTTTCGCACAACTATCAGCCATTGGTTGGATCATAGGTGTCTTCGAAGCATTGCTCGTATATCCTGGGACCACCTAGTAAGTAATGCAGATGTTAGGAAACGGGTACTACGTAAGGATGGCAAATCGATTGATGAAGTAGTAAAACTTCATCAGTTGAGATGGCTGGGACACGTTACGTATGCCCGACCACCGATTGCCTCGACGTGCAATGTTTTATGGTGCAGGAGTAGGTTGAAAGAAAACTAGGAGCGGCCAGACCAAAAGGTGGCACAAGTACATGAAGTCACTGACAATTAGACTGAGTCATGTTGGTAGGTGTAGACTACCTGGTTGGTATTCGCGAGATGACAGCAACCGATGGTTAGAGACCTTGAATGACATGGTTCAAAATCGTTTGCAATGGCGAAGGTGCATCCACTCTTTGTGTTCTGCCAAATTCTAATCTGAATTCTTCATATCTGTATCCTTTCTCTCTTTCCAAATTTATTTCACTATATTATACTTCTTCAATAACATCTTCAAACCCTAATCTTTTACATTAATGCTTATACTCTTACTACTTCTACCACTGTGGGGTTTGAATAAACAATTACATCTCTGTGCTAACATGGTATGGCAACTCGAACTGATGCACGTACGTACGAAGTACTACGCTGTGACTGACTGATGGTGGTTGTGGACCCCGGGTGACATGGCTCAGAATTGATCACAATGGTATAGGTGTGTATATATGTCTTTCCTTAAACCGTTAAATTAAAGTCACTTTATATCTTTATTTCTACGAACTAATTCTTTTTCCCTGCATCATATCCTTATGTACACTCTTAAATATATTAATACCATTGAAGTGACTACTATAAATTTGGTGTTCATCTTGTTGTGCTAATGAGGTTTGGCAACATGGACTGATGCATGTATGTGCCTGGTCCTACGTTGTAGGTGACTGACCACAAGATTGACATAGCACTCGTGTTAGACAGTTATGTAGTCAGTAAATTCATGCTCTCAAATTTCTATTAAATAGTTTTCAAACAATAGAGCTGACAGAATAAATCACGCTTACGTCTGGGAAACTAAAAAATAAATGTAGCAATAAACACTGAGTAACGTAAAAAAAAACCTTAAATGTTTTAATGTCTAGGTGTAATGCGAAGTTAGAACCTATAAATCCTTGTAGTATTTTTATATCGTGTACAAGCAAAATATCAGGAATATGTCATAAAATCAATTTGTTTTCCTTTGGCGTCATTGTCATATTTAATCCTTTTCCTTCTAGATTTCATTTTTATTTATCTTTTATAACCTTAGAAGTTTCAAACTTTTTAGTACACTAGAGTTATCCTTGTTTTCTTATTTCTTTTAACTTCAGACGGGCGCAAAAGTAATAATTCGCGGAAAGGGCTCCGTTAAGGAAGGCAAGGTTGGAAGAAGGGACGGACTTCCGTTACCAGGTGAAGACGAGCCTCTACATGCTTTCATCTCAGCACCTTCAGCCGAATGTGTAGACAAAGCAGTTAAAAAAATTAATGAAATCATAAGACAAGGAATTGAGATACCAGAAAGCCAAAACGATCTTCGAAGAGCCCAGTTGCGCGAGCTTGCTTTACTTAATGGGACATTGCGTGAGCACGAAGGTTTAATGAAACTACGTGCAATGGCCGAAGCTCAGTCAATTGCTACCAACAAAATCCAATGTGGTATATGTGGAGGTAGGTTTTCTTGAGCTGCATTCAATGTCTGACCCTATCATCTGCCTAGATCACATCAGATAAACTATTACGTGGATGGATTTGTGGTAGTTTCTTAGTGTGTCGTTTCTGGTTACTGGCTAACCTACAGTCCATTTTGTCGATAATCTTGGCTATGTTTTCATGATTTATTATAAGGAAAATGTAGTCTTGTAAAATTTGTGGAAATCTATCTATGTGATTACCACGAATTGCGACATCGTTTTCATCATTTAGCACAGTTTCTAAATGTGTGACTATACTATGTCGCTTTAATAAGACGTTCGACCTTATTGCTAAAGTAATAGTGTTTATGCATAAGTACAAACGTCTAGTTACTTTGTGTTCTTCGACTTATTCAAACATCATCGGTCGATCACAAGTAAAAAGTTGTTATAGCAGTTCATTTGTTTTCAAAACGTTAGTTTACATGTTCTTTAATAGTAATAGGTAACAGCAGACAACTGTTCAGACTTGTCAAGGTAGTCGGTTTTAGGAATCCAACTGTTAACGAAACTATCTCGGGAAAAGATGGACATATTATGTGTTGCTGACTGACTGAAGTTTTGTTAGACTTTATGAGAATATTTTCGAATCACTGATTAATCTTTCTGTTATCTTAGATGTCAAACCGTGTAGAATAATCACCAGTGGTCACCTATTTAGAACGCAGTTTGCCTAAAATATCCGTTCACTTTTCGTTCCTGAAGTTTTAAGCACACCATAAAGATAATACAGACTCACTCTACGCCACTTTGTGTATGGATCTAGGATGCTGCCTTCCAAAATCAGATTGTCTGTCATTAACTACCAGTGCTCATTTTTTATAAAATCTTTGTTTTGGTAATTAACTGACGTTTATTTTCTATTTTAGGTGCTGGACATCTGTCAACCGACTGTAAAGCACTGTTGGGTGGTCAGGCGTATCTTGATCAGCTTAATGCCAACCCCAGTGAAAGAGCAAAAATGGATAGCGAATATACTGCATTAATGGCGGAGCTCGGTGTAGGTGGTTCTCAAGGCTTGCCTCCCGGTATGGTTTTAATTCTAAATGGTATATAAAAGTAGTTACGAGTTTGTAAAACCAGGCGAGTAGGAGTTCAACCTAATGTTCTGAATGGAAATCGAACTTCGAAATTAGTTCACGAGTTCAAGATGTGAATGATTACATCGAAAAGTAGAGATCGATTGAGATATGAAGCTGAATATTCCTAACTGTCAGCTTTAATACAACAATAAGTTTCTAGTTAACAGTCTTTAACGAAGGAGCGTATATGATTGGGATTCACTTCATTCCTAAATGCTGCTATGAGACCGAATTCTTTGGGATAAACGAATGTTAGTATTAGTCACTAGTAACTACGATAATTCAATAGAAACACTCCATTCTAATAGCTTTTCCTCAATGATAGGCGAGTAACTCCAAAAATTGTGTTGGATTCATACATTTGCGGATTTGCTATTTCCTATGGCCCGTCAAATATCACTTGATAAAACCTCCAATTAGGATTTCGACTTCTACGACCTTGCCTCTGCCAAACTAATGATGTGTCAAAACAGCACCAGCAGCGTTGAATCGACTTTGAGTCCTTGTTGGTCCTGTGTAGTAGCCTATCGCCTAACCTAGCCCGTTCAGTTCAGAACACGAACATCGGCCTCCTCTGTGTGAATCGTTTATTCCAGAAATACGTGGTTTATATACAAACATATTAGACCGAATCACATCATAAAGTTAAAAATAACAGTTGTACAAGATCGAGCCCAAAATGGCTGTATGGGATACTGTAACTAATAAATTGGGAATCAATTAAGAATGATAAGTCGTATAACAGTAGTCAATAGGTCAAATGAAAGCTTGTAACATAAGGAATATACATAATCCAATTACTTAGTTATCCAACGGGAATATATGTAATGATGATCCATAAATAATCCCTAGCAGTTATCATTCATTTTTCCGTTGACAGGTATCAGGAAATTCGATTTAATATGCTGAGACATGTAAATAGTAACTCCAAATATAGGATCTGATGTGATAGTTGTCGAAGTATTTTAGGCTAATAAGCACATCATTCTATCAAATTTAGTTTCTAGAAATAACGTCCCATTGTCCTATTTGGTTAATCTGTTCTCATTTTTAAATCTTAGTTTATTTATCCATCTATTCGTCAGATTTTGTATCAAAATCTTATCTGCGATCAGGTCGCACCCAGGATGTAACTAAAGAGGATCAAGAAATTACACTTATCCTCTCCCATATGCCATTTCTAAATAGTTCAAGTGAAAAATATACCGGCAAAGAAAATAAAGTCCTAAATTTGTATGCTGAAAGTGTCTATCAGAATTGTAGATACTTCAACGGTAAATCATAAAATTATTGACTCTTAACTCGAGTAAAAAAGAATTGTGGAAATAACGTGCGTTCATGTCAAGCATTATTTAACTCCTATCCTATGAATTTCGGTACCCTGATAAGAATATACTAACAACTAACGATTCACACCAGGTATATAATGAATGTTTTTTTAGATTATTGCAATTCAACTACTGAAGAGAGAGGTTAAATAGATTGTTAAAGATTTAATGCTGGTGAAAGTAAGGATAAAAGACCGACTTAACAATCTTTTGAGCGATCACTTTCATTTGACTGATAGCCATTTTTACACTTTATCACTAGATTTAATTACTATACGAAGTATTCAGAAATATACCACTCTTCCAGTTATTTTCTAAAGAAAATCTCACTCAGAATTTAAAATATGCCGCTTCCAGTAGTTTTTCTCCATTTTTTGGATGTGTACCTGTATTACCTAAAAGTTTACTGAGGAAGCATTTGATTACTGTCATTTAACTTCCACGATATGTTAATGCATCACAGAGATCCTGCTGCATTTGTCTTATTTTCAGGTCTTAGAGGCTTCAATGCTTTACAACCACAACCTACCCGTCCTACTCGTCAGCCTCCGCCTCCTGGTGTCGCCTCTTTTGATGATGACGACGATGCAGACGCAGGAACAAATTGTACTAGTGCTACAACAACTTCAACGGTTGCAACCACGGTTTCTTCTCCCAACCAGTATGCATTTGCTTTGCCACCACCACCCCCTCCTCCCTCTCAATACACACCTATGGTGACACCTGTTACTCCGTGGGCGACTCCTGCAGTCGTACCACCTATGCCTGGGTATCCGTCAACTGCAGCCTATCCTACTTCCGGAGTCCCCGCAGTTTCAGGAGCTTATTCGGAAGTGACAAATGGTGGTTCCTCACTAAATCATTGGCATCCCTCCGTCCCTGGATCAGCTTCTTGGAGTGATAGCTCATCACAAATACCAGCTGGCGTACCTGTTCCCGGTTAGTAGTCTTAAATAATTTGAATTTATTTCCATCAGTGTACAGACCCATCGCAACTAATTATTTGCATTTCGACTTAGTTGGCAACGTGATGCTAGTTTACAAACTTTTTCGAAAATCTTAACTATTGTTCTTGATGTAAATCGATCAAAACTCATCATCTTTCAAATCATTAGTCTACGTAAGAACTTAATAAGGTCCACTTATGGACTTAGAATACGCAGATGACATAGTCCTGTTTGGTGAAGACGCTGGTAAAATGCAGAGTAACAATTCCAGGATATTTGGAATGCGTTTCTGCCCCTCTAAATTTAAATTGTTACTCCAGGACTGGTCTGCATCAACACCTGAACTAAGGATAGGGAGTGAAGTAGTCGAACACATCGACAACTTCACTTATCTTGGAAGTCTGGTCAGCCGTAATGGGTTGGTGTCTGACGAAATCTGTACATGGATTCAATAAGCTCGTTTGGCTTTTGCCAACTTACGATACCTATTGCGACGACGAGATATCCGTCTATCAATTAAGGGACGAGTATACTGCGCAGCAGTTCGCTCTGTTCTACTATACGGCTGCGAAACGTGGCCATTAAGAGTAGAGGATACTCGTAGGTTACAAGTATTTGACCACAGATTTTTTAGAAATGTTGCTCGCATCTGCTGTGATCGTCGGGTAAGTAATGGTGAGGTTAGACGCAGGGTATTAGGGAATGATGGTAAATCATTTGATGGGGTTGTGAATCTTTATCGATTGAGATGGTTGGGCCACGTATTACGCATATCCAACCACCAACTACCACGGCACTTAATGCTGACTAGTGTTGTAAATGGTTAGAAGAAAGTTAGGGACGGCCAAACTAAAACGTGGCATCAGTGCTTGAAGTCACTAACTTCTAGTCTGAGCCATGTTGGCAGATGTAGACTACTTGGTTGGGGTCCGCGTGACTATCGTAACCAATGGTTGGAGACTGCGTGACATGGCTCAGAATCGATCACAATGTCGTAGGTGTATACACTCTTTATCTTTCCTTAAACCTTGAGATTAAAATTGCTTCATAACGTTCTTCCTTCCTATACTATATCCTTATATACAACCTATCTTTTATATATTACCACCACTAAATTAACTACTTCTATGAATTCGGTGTTCATCTTATTGTGCTAATGAGGTATAACAACTTGAACCGATGCATATATGTGCGTGGTCTTACGTTGTAGCTGACTGAGTAAGGATTATTTCTCTCAATTCTTATGTATTGCATAAAAGAATCGCTTGTGAATGCCACTGAATTGTTTAGAATCACTTTGTGAATTGGTGTTATAATATCAACCGTTTCGGTAACAGTGTGGATACGGTTCTCAAAATCGTATATCATAATATGTATAAAGAATAGTCTTGTTTTTACTCCGGGCTGCTAAACATGCGATATTTTGGTAAGAGCATTGTTGACAATTTTTTTGCATGTGACTTTTCTGTCCCTTTGTTTAATGTGATTTCTGTTGGTGTTTGCTGTAAAGATTCCCTTTTCCTTTTTTAGGTACGGCAATGGTTCCTCCTTACTATTTGCCCACACCCACCGATTATTGGGCAGGTTATGCGGGAGGTTACGCAGCCTCTGTACCCAATCCACCTCCTCCCCCACCGCCACCGGGAGTCTAGATCCATTAACCGTCACCATTCACTTTCAGCCGTAAGACAGAAACAACTCCCTGTACAAATCTCAAGGCAAAGGATTTTATAGCATTACTGATTCATGTTTATAGAAATCAAGCTTGTTTATCATTGTGTTGGCAATTTCTGTGCAAACATATTGATTTTATGAAAAGTGTTTATTTTCTCATTTTGTATATCTGTTTGATAAGATTTCCTGTTTCTGACTGGACAATACAATGAAATAATAATGAGAGTTGGTTAGTGTGATGAGTCATTGTTGTTTCAAGTCGTTCATTTGGATAGACTGCATTAAATGGACACATTTCATTCTCTGCATTTGTTCAGGTACTTAATTCAAGCTAACTAACTCGTTTTTAGCGGCATTATGTTGTACTTAAAGACTGCTTTTGTAAATCATTTTAATGATTTAATATTGAATCAGTTGTCTAGTGTAGTGCTTCGTTATGAGTAAAGAGGACTATTCACTTTATATTGTATATTGAGCTGTTGAACGTTAAACTTATGTTTATCTACCCGTAGGTTGATTTCATTCATTAATCTCTTCAAATTGTGTTCACGTAGTTCACATTTAATCATGGTAACTAACATACTAGGTTATAAAATTTAAAAGAAAACCACTTTTTGTTATTTTAAACGTTCTGCATATTTTATTGCGTATATATGTATTATCATAACATCAAAGGAACTATATAGAAATAATTGAATAAAAGAAATATGAACTGCATTTGTATTGGTTTTGTTACTTTTTTAAGTATGCAAAAATAATACTGACAGTTTGGAGAAATCATCTTGTATTCGTGATAACTTAACCTGAAAGGAATCAGCAAAGAAAAAACGAATTAGATCTAATGTTCATCCCCAGATAATGACGTGAGTTAAGCTACGTACTACGTTTTAGTATCTAAAATACACTAAGCTGTCCAGGAGTCTTGAATTATTCGTGCTTTTGATTATGATTCTAAATTCACGGTAATTGTTCAGTGTATCTGTGACCAAACACTCAATTTCGAAACATTTATTTGCATGTTTATTTGTTTGAACAATCATGGTGTTGCTTTCATGCCCATTGAAGCTGGAAGTCGTTTCTTTTGTGTATTTCTGCTCCTTGATTACTGGCACTAGTTCTCAGGTTCACTTGATGTTAAAACTTATTTCTTCTAAGTTGACGATGAAGTGGCCAACAGTGTATATGCTTTTCCGCGCAAGTGATTGAATTACTAGCTTTATGTAAACCTCGGATCCCATCGTGAAAACATAAATGTCATTAGTTATTTTGACTCATTTAAATAATCGCAATCATCAGTATTTCTTTTTATTTCAAATTAACTAAGCAATCTATTAAGTAATGAGAGGTATGTGTTGTTTAGGACCGACTCTCATGTCTTTCCTATCTGCTTATGAATTCTGAGTTCCGTGAATTAGGTAAAGCAATATATACTGATTATAGTTATAGAGGGTTTCCTGTGTTGCTTCCTGAACCTAGTGTGTGTATCCATAAATTAGAACGTTTCCTACCTTGATCTTTTTCACATTTACCATTTTTATCACGAATCAACGTTAGCTAGAGGAATCTCGAGAATTAGGGTGCAACTGTATCATTATCGCTGGGAAAAGCGCAGTAATGTTAAATTACAACAGCTCATGTCAAAAATAAATCCGATGTGTTTGTTTCGGGATCAGATTTCTAAAAGAAAACAGCAAATTCTGCACGGTAATTTTATCTATATCAAGAAATCTCGTCAGTTACGTTGATCATACATACACCAAGTGAAAAATGACTTCACAGCTTCGTAGGCTGTGTATTTTGGAGTTCAAAGGTGCTTGATTGATTAGAACACGTCTACAGGTTTGTGCACTCATTTTCAAGCACTAGTAGTACTATAGTCGGTGCTAATACCAGTATGTGCTCGATTAAAGAAAGTTTGCAATAAAGCTACAAAATTATTAATTTTTGTTCGATTATATCATAGTTGTTACAACTAACTTACGTTGACTTTCAAAAAGCATTAAGTTCATTTCCGATTTCTTGATTATGGTAGATACTAAAAGTTGAGCTAGAAAGAGAAAGAATTTAATTATGGCAGTGTGAATCTTTATTGTCATTATTGTTAGTTACTGTCAAAAGTTTATTGAATGATAAGAATATAGCCGTGGGTCTTTGTTACCGACTTTCACAAGTTATGTAATTTATTCTTGAACGTAATGGGGAATGATTCATGTCATTGTTAGCTTGTAATAATTTTCATTAGGCTAGGAGAATTAATAATACATTTCGCTGAATGAGTTCGTTCTGTGCATGTGACTCGACTACACATTTTTGACGAATATAAACTAATCTGTTCTAACTTGTTGATCGCCTAATTATCCATATACAGTCCAATAACTGGATAGATATTTTAGCTTACGTGGCAATGACTTTCACGACTCAAATTGATTGATGTGGGGAAAACGAATTATTCACCTATTATTGAGAACTGAGCAAAACCTGCTGCTATTTTCGCTTTAATCGAAGTTGACCATGCTTATACAAGGTTTACAATAGTTGATTTGAAAAGAATATATTCATAAACTACATTGGTAGAGTGATCAAGCAGCTGATACATGTAGTTCTTCGCTCGTGTTCTGTTGAATAAATTTCAAATTGTTATTTGGTAGGAGCTAATGCATGTCTTTAGGCTGGATTTGCTACAACTCAGGTCATCACAACGAGATAAGTAATCAACAAAGAGACTAACAAATAAGTGGAAAGCCAAACATTAGTAATGTAGTTCGAAGAAATGAGTGTGATAGGATGGTAGGAAGTATGTAACAACCCCCAAGTTCAAGATTTAAATGAACACAAAAATACGGCTGTCATTGTTAGTGTCCTTTACGGCATAAAGTCTTGGTAAGTCCTAAAATTGGAACTAGTCAGCATTTTTAACAGCCAGGATAAATTTTAGATTACTAAATATGATATTGTAGTAACAGATTTATGAAATCCGAAGTTGGTTATGTCATAAACTCAAGTCAACTGGAGGACCATTGAAAATCAGGATGCAGTGAGAAGCAATTTGCTGCTTAAAGCTTGACATTCTTGCATGCCTACGCTTATCGAGGGTTGTAAATTGACTAAACAATAATGGTAGGTAGTTGGAGGGAACTGACTGGAAACCTTAAGCCTATGTTTTGTGATAGTTGGCATTCGTCGGAAAGCTATGTCTAGTCTTGCGGGAGCTGGTGAATCCGAAACTACCTTACTGAGCTTCGCAATTTTAAGTGTTATGACAGCACTGACTGGTCACATATCAATCAAGTTTCAGTTTGACCACTAGTGACTAGTGCCAACTAGCACGAAATGTGTGTATAGAGTTTTTCATCGACCACCTTAAAAAATGTAGCATCAAAACCTAATGCACCTGATTCGGACAATTTAATATTAAAATATGAACCATCGAGTTCCAGCTCTTTGGTCCAAAAGTACTTTGGCTCGTTGCTAAACCTAAAGTTTCTAAGCTACATCACTTGGGGTCCTCAGAGTGGATCTTTAGGAAGCCTTAAATTATGATTCAAACAGCTGTCCAGTTCCTAGTTTTCAATGGTTCGTCAGGTGTTATCAATTGTTTTGGTGAAAACTATCTCTGAACTGTCTGAGTGATTTGAAATCAATTCGGATCCGTTTTTACAAAAAAACAATAACTAGTTGGAATTTAACGCTAACTATTCTTAAATCCAACTGTTATGAATTATATTTGAAATGATTATGAATTAATTTCAATAGTTGAGATCATGAGTTAATTGAAGCTAGAGAACCATGGAAAACCCGAAAGCACTGGACGGCCGTTTCGTCCAATTGTGTGATTCCTCAGCAGTACGTATCCACGATCCCGCCTCTTCAGATTCGAGCCCAGGATCTATCAGTCTCGCGCGCGAGCGCTTAATCTCTAGACCACTGAGCTACTGAGGACTAAACGACCATCCAGTGATTCCAGGTTTTCCACGGTTGTCTGGCTTCAATTGACTCATGATCTCAACTATTGAAATTACTAAAATATCCACAAAACCCTTCTAATTATAAATTAGTCATAAAATTTATGAAAATTCCAGTTAACTTACCATCACGTAAAATATTCAATTCATCTTCTGTGTTATAATGTACATCTTCTGAAATGTTTTTATTGACTTGGTATTTGAAAACAATAGGGACATTATAGATGAATTAATTGAATTAACTCCATAAAAGAAGGCTTTATAAATTCCAATTACTGATTTATAAGGCTTATTCATTTGTTTACTTATTTAAACACATAAATATTGGTACAAGGAAGCACCAGATACATATGCGTCGCACAAATCTCATTCGATTTGTGTGAGGGCGGTAATACTGCCCAGGTGCCCAGACTGAAGCAGGTGGTTTTCTTAGGGGGCCACACCCGGAGCCTTTGACCGAAAGATCTGATCCACAAGGCAGTGGAGCATCGTGAGGAGATGCAGTCCCATGGTAGCCGGTGACCAACGATTGATTCATATGCCATTTGTTCACTCAGGATATTGGAGCCAGCCCATGTGCACTATTGGTTTGGAATCAGGGTTTTCCAACTCCCCTAGGTGGACTCGCTGTGTCCAGCAACCTGGTTAGAGCGCCGGACATTTGCTTTTCGTTCTCTGAATTTCTTAAACAACACCCCTATCACGAGAATGCAGTGAGTAGGACTTCCCTGTCAGAGGCTATACACGCGTGGCCATATGAGAGCATTTGGAGAGGGAGAGCGTACTCTCCCCACTCTCGGCTGTACCAGGGCATTTGGGTGCAACATAATAGTCTCTTTTGCCATAGTTTTTTCTACGAATGTCTCATGATTATTACTTTAATGAAAACTTGAATTGACTTCTTTTACTTCATAATTAACATTCTAGAATGATCTTAGTTAAATATCCATTAAAAACTTGAGAGCGCTGGATAGCTGCTTTGTTCCAGTATGAGACTCTTCAGCATTGCGCATTCATTACTATGTGTCACCACGAATCGAACCCAGGACCTATCTTAATTTAGCGTACCTGTATTTCAGTATGATGTTTTGAATGTGATTATAAATTTCCTTACTGAACAGGAGATAGTTATCATCTGCGATTAATAATGTTTAAGTATTCTAAGAAATGTGTTCATTGTTTGACCTACCATATATGATGTTCAACTGTTAAACTCATTAATCCAATTTAACATAGATGGAATGCTTTACATCCCTTTACTAGTCCTTATCTGTGTCTTTGTAAAACCGGTTCATGTACAGTGGAAGATATTGTGGTACTAGTCAAAATACGTCTAATGAATTAGAAAATTCTTTATTTTAATAGAGCGAAAATAATATAATACATAGAATGAAATAGATCTATTCTATTTCTCTAATTCTCATCACCTTTAAATAGTCTAACGTCTATATGCAGATAAAGGTTTGACATACTTAGGACTGTAATTGATCAGTTTCATGTTGGCATATATGTAGCCTGTACGGATAGCCTCGATTTTACCTAAAGTCACAAGCATTATAAGCAGAGATGGATAGTGGCTAGTAGTGGAATCCAGGATGCGCGTTTCGTCCTATTTGAGAATTGTTAGCTGGACATACTTGGATCCCAGAGTTGATGTTCACTATGGAACTTGAACACAGTACCGTCCGCTCAAGCAGCTCAGTGAATAACGTGATGGCTTTTAAGGCGAGTGGTACTTATTTCAAGTCCCATAGTGAACACAAACTCTAGGATGCAGGTACATACATCTGAAGAGTTCCAAACTGGATGAAGCTCGCGTCAAACTGGATTCTGCTACTAGCCACCATCCATCTTTACAATATCATCTAGTTTGTGATCAGTTTGACATAATCGATAAATGGTAGCATACAAGATCAGCCATTACTCCATGACTAATTTTTACAGTTTGTAAAATGAATTGATTTCAGTCTGATTTGATCATTTAGGCTTGATTATTTGTTAATAATGTGTTGATATCTGTAGTAGTTTACTCTGCGATAATCATAATACCTTGGAAACTGAATTTGAATTAGGGTTTTTTTATTATCTACTCAAAGAACATCTTATTGGTAGACATTTTTGAAATCAAACTTTATAATTTCATGGAAAGCATTGTACCATCAAGGAAGCGTAGATATACTAGATCTTAATTAGTCTATAGTCGAAAGTATGCTCTGAATAGGTGTTTAATACAACGATATAACTGTTGTCGAATTCCCTATGAGTTCCATTGATTTGACCCGTTTATTTTGTTCGTTTTTAAATAGACTCTTTCATTTTTATAGCTTACCTTTATGTTGATCGTCCACTGGACTCATTTCATCAGATTTGAATACTTCATTAGATTCTTCATAAGTTTCAATGTGATGTATTTCTGTGATCAGAAAAAAATCAATTCTGGATTAATGAATTGTTCAAATTGTAGTTATAAAGTATGTAGAGATTGAGAATTCTATATCTGGCTACGTGATCCATAAATTAAAACTTTATAAACATCACGTTTTCAGAGATTTAGAAACATATGCAATAAACGAGTTAACAAATGTATTAAATCTTTGGAGATTTTGCTTATTCAAACAGTTCAAATAAACAAAGATGGATAGTGGCTAGCAGTGGAATCCAATTTGACGCGCGTTTCGTACTATTTGGAACTCTCCAGCTGGATGTAACTGCATTCCAGAGTTAACTTTCATTCTGGGACTCGAAACCAGAACCATTCACTTCAAACGTCATTGCGTTATTCACTTAGCCATTGAGTTAAGACAGTTACTCACTTGTGCAATGCGTATAAAATTTAACAGAATATGAAATGGTTTAGATTATCCGATCGCTGATATTTTTGACTGAAATTTGATCAGTATTTAGAGGAATGTCACACTTTAGAGATTTGGTCTTGTAAATTCTTCCATTGTTTGATTTGACTTGGTATCATCATTCCTAACTAAGCAGTAATAATGTTATCTCTCAACTATTAATTAGTTATGATATTTTAATCATAATCAAATTAGTTAACTGGAAGTTATGGGAATTTTTGGTTGTGTTTTATTCTCTTAACATGTCAAAGCATGTTTAAAAATGTTTCTATGAATATTAATTTACCTAGTAACAAGTAGCAATGAATTTAGATAAAGAGTTTTTGGATCCTGTCACTCTTAGCAGAACTTCTGTAGAAGATATAATTTTAAAAAATCTTAAGAACGTATTTAAATATTTATACAAACAGGACTCAGTGGCCTAGTGGATAACACGATGGCGTTTGAAGCGAAAGGTACTGGGTTCGAGTTCCTCCCAGAGTAAACATCAACTCTGAGATGCAGGTAAATCCACCTGACGAGTCCCAAATACGATGAAACGCGCATCCTGGATTCCATTACTAGCCGCTATCCATCTTTGCTAACAATGCTTGTGAATTAAGGCTATATCAAGGCAATACGCACAGTATGCATATATATCAATTAGAGACTGATCAGTTGCAGTCCTAACACATTGATGAGAAGATTCAAACAATCCATACTAAATGAATTTATACGAAGTTATCACTTTCAATTCACTTGATATTGTTTACTTGAATCTATCTTCCCATTGATGTTTAGGACTGCAATTGATCAGTATCTTATTGGCATATTTGCATGCTATGTGTATTGCCTCAATATTGTCTTAATTCACAAGGATTCTAAGCAGAGATAGATAGTGGATAGCAGTGGAATCCAGGATGTGCGTTTTGTCCACTGCTGGCCACTCCCCGTTTTTGCTTTGTTATCACTTTCGCATTACATAATGGATGTTAGTGATTTTTAAAATACCTTAAAACTAAGAATCTTTACATTTATTTACGTTCTTGTCTTTCTAAGTATTTTTTTGGTGTTCTTTACTTAGCTTGAGTACATTAGTGTCTAAGTTGAGTCTTTGTACATGTACTGACATTCGGTTAAGTTAAAGAATGGCAGAATATAATTGAGAGTTAAGATAAGAAATTATGTAAATAAAGAGGGATAATCGAAAAAATCTTGCAATGAAGTTTCTTGATAGTTACCACTTTCCAGAAAGGCATATTTGCAGTATTGTGGGAGCTGTAGCGTTCGAACGCATGTCAGACGATGTTTCAATTTGAGATGTTAGTACTGAGCTATTTTCAACTATGACTAACCTTTATGACTGAAATATGTACAATAATTAATAAATGAGTAGTAATCAACATGGTGTTTGTCTGATTCTTAGTGTTGATCGCACTCTATTCAGAGGGTTCCAATAATTCCTGGGAGTAATTAATGTTGAGTCACACTGGTGGCAATATCACAATTCGATTGATAGAATTCAATCAATGCTATAGATCAGACACATTATATTGCTCATTACTCTATTTACCTATATATTTGTACATCATTGGCAGATGTACTTGATTGATACGGATTTAAGACCCTTAAATGTAAGTTATATTAGGTGTATTTTTGAAAGTTTCCAATTTTGCGAGTAAACAATTGTATTTTAGAAGTCATTGGTCAATACCCTCTCTTTATCTATCAAATAATTAGTTATATATCTGTTCAATCATCAATGGTTGTATGAATGTGACGTTTTTTGATCTCCTTCTTTGAGTCATTTGCTAAAATGTTTTTTGATCTCATCGGACATACAATCAGGTAATCACAAAAACATCCAAACTTTAAAGAAAATAAACATATAATAATATTGATTCGTATCTGAGTTGCATAGACATACTAATTTAATCAAGTTGTTTAAACTAAACAAAAGGAGGGCGATACTATAATTTATGGACAAGCCAACCAGAAGCGTTTGAGGGATTTCTAGGTCATGGCGCCGATTTGAGTACCTGGTGCTCATGTACGATCGGTTCACAGAGAATTATAGAAAAGGCTTGACAATTAAGCGGTTACAACAAATGAGACTACTAAGAAGTTCCTGTATTTGTACTTGCGGGTATTAAATGACTTGTAGACCTTGTGCAGACCACCCTGGTGTTGTCCTTCGATGCAATATATGTTGAAGGAATAAGTCTGCTGAAATGAAACTAAGGCAAATTATAATAATTGTTGCGAACTCTGTAATAAAAGCACCAGTAACATTGGCTGCAATAATAGCAGATGTTACTGAAGCTTCGGCTGTTCAGTGGTATGAGTATTGTAGGGACATATCCATAATAAAAATGATAAACTTATACAACCGCAGTACAAACAAACAATATTGAAGCTATGTAGTCGAGGCTGAGAGGGTTTTTGTGACCTTATCATGGTTCCAGAAATCAACTTTTATGAAGCCATATGGATGAGTTCCTCTACCTTATGCATTACATTGTTTACAAAACCTTTGAACCTCTTTCTAACTTTGATAAGTTCTTGGACCATGTAAAAGAAGTGTACTCACTCTCATTCTTTGGTGTTGTATAATATATTTTTACTCTATGTTGACTGTTTACTGATTGGCTAACATTTCTAAAGGTCATATTAAATTCGTTCAAAGGTCGTCCATAAATTATAGTCTCGCCCAAAAGGATTTCGTTTTCAAGAATGAAAAGAATTTGATTGGTGTACTGGATTCTCTTAAGACAGTTTAAAGTACTCCTTTTTTCCTTCAAAAAATGAACAATGGTAGGTTTATAAAATTATTCATAACTTACGACCAACTTCCAGGTGAATTTCATGTGTTTGTTCATTTCTTTGAAAAAGTAGCCAACTAAGAAAAAAAGAAAGAAAAGGTCTTTGAAAACTGACAACCATAAAATTTTGTTTCTTTGTACAAGGATATTACATAACTAAATTGAACATAAATAAGTAGACAAGGGAGGTAAAGGTATATTAGGTTCTATGCATATCATATTGTTTAGTTTTGTCATAGAAACGAAACAAAATCTTGAGTCTCCAGATTTGTTCTTAGTTGTAAGCAAAACCTGTCTATAGTCACCACTTTGTGGTACATTGTTTGTAAAAACTTGACTATATTCGGCTATAAGCTTATTTATGATTAAGTGAAACTTACGTATCTGATGGGATCTCATAAATCACCTCCTTTTTTGTATCCCATATCAAAATTTTAGTACATAATAAACCAGTACGTTCCTCTTTTGATCGTTCTTCAATATCAACTGGACCTAGAAAGCAGCTGGTCACCTCACCAAGATAAGCTGACTCAATCAACGTATCAAGTACCTATTGATGGGAAAGAAGTAATATAAGGAGTAAAATGAATGTGTTACTCATCAGTTAAATGTTTAAAGAAATGTCTATCATCTAGCTATGGAAATGAATATAATTATCTAAAATAGTCTCAGGTACTTTTATTACTAAGTGAGCACTGAGTACTTAACATCGACATATTATATAATGCACAAAATATCGCTTCTAATAACCCTAGATCAAATCTACGCAGAACACGAGAGAAAAGCCGTAAAGTGCTAAAAAGACGCTTTGTTGTAAGTTTGAGGTATGCTCAGAAAATCGTGCGTATTTATACTAAATAACGTGAGTTAGATCGTCTAGAAAGTTCTGGCAATATAATAAATATGGCGGTAATAGTGCAGTTATCCAATCAAATACATGGCACGTGGTGTGTCATTCTTCTAGATGTTCCGTAGAAACCTCTATTCGACTGTGACTGGATGAAATGTTTTTAAGAGGTTTTCGGACCCTAATTGATTTTCCGCGGAATATTTTGGAACTACTCAATAAAATAATCAACATATAATGACGAGACGCATTCAGCATATGATGTCGTAAGCTTTTAATCGACCTAATAAGGTGAATGCAGTTTGGACAAATTTTGCAATGCTGCCATGTTATAACTCATCTTAATATATGTATTATATCACTGGTTTCCATTATTTAACAGTAAACGTGGTCAATGTAGAAAATTAGTTTCATTTGTCATATCCGGATGGGAATAAATGAATGGTAACCGTTAGGAATTACTTATGGACTAATATTATACGCATATTCTTATTGTACAACTAATAAGTGACTATATTATACGTATATTCATATTCCTTTCATTATAAGCTTTTATTTGACCTATTGGTTACTGTTATATGCTCAAGTTATTCTCAGTAGATTAGTCACAGTCCTCACAATCACAGCCAATTTTCGGTTTGATCTTGTACAAATGTTATTTCCTATTTTATAGTGTACTGTGATCTGGGTTGTTTGTATATAAACCAAGTATGTTTGAAATATATGATTCGTATAGTGGAGGTTGAGATTGGTGTTCTGTACTTGTCAGGCCAGTCTAAGTGGGGAATAAATCCAATCGAGACTCTAGGCTCTTTGTACTGGTGTATACATCATATTAGTTTGATCGTACAGCTAAAGACTTAAAACTGGTTATTAACATCAGTGTTGAAAGTGAATTCAATAAAATGTAAAAAAAGGATACTATATTTACAACGATATACATAATCGTAAATTTCTATAGACAATAGAGAGAATTGAAGGGCAATTTAACAGTATAAGTATTGTTGAACTCCTGAAAACTGTTTACAATTTATAGCATTTGGTTATTTATGTTATATCCTAGCGAAGACATGAGTACGGATAACTTCCAGGACCTATTAATGGACTATTATTCTATGTATATTCTTATTTTCTAACTATTGAGTAATTAGATTATGTAGATCTATATTCATCTTATCGTAAGCTTCATTTTGACCTATGAATTATTACTGTACTGTACTGTTCCTAAATTATATTCAGTTTATTGATTATTGCCTCCACGTTCATAGCCATATTTGGCTTGATCTTGTACATATAATATCTTCTATTTTATGATGTGATGCCGTCTGTCTGTCTGGTATATAATAAATGAAATAAATGATTCGCATAGCAGAAGCTGTAATTGGTGTTCTGGACTCAATTGGAAGGGCTAGACGGACAAGGGACCAATAATGACGCTAGACTGCTCATACTAGTTGAACATCATTGATTTGGCACAGTGTTAATTCACGTGATAAAAAGTAGGACATAAGACCACAACAAATTGGCATAGGGCTTATTCTTTTATAAAGTCATAACAATTTACTTTAACAATTTAGAGAGCTATAGATTTTCTGCTAGCAAAAATCTATTCATATTTTATAAGATCTTCATTATTTGTTACTAGGTAGAGTCAAGAGATCTTAATCATTACGATTTAGATCTAAACAAATTGGTTCCAGAAAAAAATTTAGTCAGTCAGTCAGTCACAACGTAGAACTTCGTACGTACGTACACCAGTTCGAGTTGCCACACCACATTAGCACAGAGATGCAGTTGTCGATTTAAATCTCATAGTGGTAGAAGTAGTAAGAGTATAAGCATTAATGTAAAAGATTAGGGTTTGAAGATGTTATTGAAGAAGTATAATATAGTGAAATAAATTTGGAAAGAGAGAAAGGATACAGATATGAAGAATTCAGATTAGAATTTGGCAGAACACAAAGAGTGGATGCACCTTCGCCATTGCAAACGATTTTGAACCATGTCATTCAAGGTCTCTAACCATCGGTTGCTGTCATCTCGCGAATACCAACCAGGTAGTCTACACCTACCAACATGACTCAGTCTAATTGTCAGTGACTTCATGTACTTGTGCCACGTTTTGGTCTGGCCGCTACTAGCTTTCTTCCAAACTACTCCTACGCCATAAAACATTGCACGTCGAGGCAGTCGGTGGTCGGGCATAAGTAACACGTGTCCCAGCCATCTCAACTGATGAAGTTTTACTACTTCATCAATTGATTTGCCATCCTTACGTAGTACCCGTTTCCTAACAACTGCATTACTTACTAGGTGGTCCCAGGATATACGAGCAATGCTTCGAAGACACCTGTGATCAAAAACTAGTAGCCTACGAATATCCTCTTCTCTTACCGGCCATGTTTCACTGCCATAAAGTAGGATGAAACGAAGAAAAAAGAAGAAAATTTAACTTGATTGATAAGGTCAATAACAGTAAATTAATACCTTCAGCTTATGCTTTACATTACATCGAATTTAATTGTGAAAATCTAGTCTTTCTAAGACTGAAAATGTCGCTTAACTTATTTTTAAGTTGAAATCGTAGTTGAATTAATGAATCAAATTAAGCTAATTCACTATTTAAAACCTGGGAGCATTGACTAAGGAGACCCATACTAAGATGAAACAACCATCCAATACTTCCATAATGATCTAGATCAATTCAACACATGAATTCAACGATTAAAAACCCAAAAAAAGAAGAAAGGAAATCATTTTAAACAAATATTTTTTAAAATAATTTTATATAGTTGAAATCATGAGTCAATTGAAGCTAGTTCACCATCGAAAATCTGGAAGCATTAGACGACCGTTTGATGCCGGCTCAATGGTCTAGAGGTTAAGCGCTCATACACAAGATCGATAGGTCCTGGGTTCAAATCTTGTTGAGGACTCCCACTATAGAACGAAACGGCCGTCCAGTGCTTCCAAGTTTTCCATGATGGTCTAGCTTCAATTGATTCATGATCTCAACTATATAAAAAATATATTTTTAAAATGCTTGTAAACTATTCACCTAAAAAATCTTACCAGTATATTTCTTTTCTCATTTACAATAAATTGTTTATCATTAATAATATGACCTAATAATCTACGACCACTATCACCATATTGTCCAATTAAACAAATATATGGTTCTAATGATAGATTTAATTGATCATTTGTTTTAATCATATTATAATTAAATTCTAATTGGATACGATAATTTAAAAGGCATAAATTGAATTCTTCTCTTTCTCCTTTTTGTTCTTGTCCTTCTTCTCCTTCTTGTCCTTCTTGTTCTCCTTCTGATTGTTTCTTCTTCATTATTTGTTCTCGAGATAAACAATAAAAATTGTTATATAATCCAAATGGTCGACCAATAAAATTGAATATTAACTGTTTGGTTGTTTTGATATTTTCTAATATCAACTTAATATATTGCATGTATATATATAGTATGTAAGATGAGTAAAGGATAAACAAACAATAAATTAATAATGTTTAATAATATGAAATTATTATTAGTATTGTAAGCAAAGATGGATAGTGGCTAGCAGTGGAATCCAGTTTGACGCGCATTTCGTCCTATTTTGGACTCGTCAGCCGGATGTACCTGCATCTCTGGGACTATACGCACAGTAAACACATATGCCAATTAAAGACTGACCAGTTGCAGTCCTAACACATTGATGGGAAGATTCAAACAAACAATACTAAATGAATTTATTATCAGTATTATTATTATTATTTGAAGGGGTTTTGTGGATATTATAGTAATTTTAATAGTTGAGATCATGAATCCATAGAAAGTAGACCACCATGGAAAACCCGGAAGCACCCGATGGTCGTTTCGTCCTATTATGGAACTCCTCAACAATGCGCATCTATGTTCCCGCCTCGCGAAATTCAAACCCAGTGTAGTGAATAAGAACACGAGTGGGGACAATTGAATGTATTTAGGCACAACATTACAGATTATCTCATTAAATTATGATAACCAAACAATAAACAGTTAATTTGCAAAATAACAATCAATTGTCTCAATCATCATTGTTCCTTCTGGAAATATCAGTTCATCTTCTCTAATTCCATTTTCCTATCAATTACGCTTCATTTCTGTTCTCCCCTTATCGATCTTCTGCCAAAATACATTCTATATCTGACCATCACCATATACTACTTATATGGATATAAGTAGACCACACTACACTGGGACCTATCAGTTTCTCTTGTGAGCGCTTAACCCCTAGAACCACTGAGCCGGCATCCAACGGTGTTAATAGGACGAATGCTTCCAGGTTTTCCATAGTGGTCTAGCTTCAATTGATTCATGATCTGAACTATCAATATTATTATTATTAATGGCTTTATTCAATATTATATTTTGATACAATATAGAATTCTCAGAACGGGTTATTTCAACAAGTTCCTTTCACAAGGAATAAAAAAAGAAAAGAATAAGTTCTGAATCTGTACAACTTTTCAAATTAGAGACATGTTTAAGAATACAGGTTATTGACTTGGTTAACTCTAATAATCTATCCGTTACAGAGTATATTTGCTAGGTAAGGTATTACAGCACTTTTGTACTTTTGCTTGTGTTCATGGATTTTAATGTATTGACGTGTCGTTCTAGCAGAAGATATACAAGGAGAAAGATATGAATAAAGTGGATAGTTAGTATCTGATAAGATATCACCTGCCAGGAGTTTGCAAAACTTAAGATGTCTATCCCCATATATATTAATAATGACCTCAAAAGATTCACCACACACCTCGCAAACTGCCTTCAGCACTCTCCACAATACAGCAAAGTTTTTTCTCAAAAGCCCGGAAAAGAATAATGGAGAATAGTAAAAAAATAATAGGTAATATGCAGGAGTTGACAAATTGTAAGAGTAAATATCGAGTAATGTCAAAGGCATGCAGCCTTTTTATGTAGTAAGTCAGATGGAAAACTTTCTTCGATAATAGCAAAACGTGGGAAGACTAAGAGAGATCAGAGGAAAAGGTAACACCAAGATAATTGACCTTCGATACTGTGTTTATCAAAGAGTCTCCAATGGAACAAGCATTATGAGATCGCAACATGGTGTTTAGGTGCAGTTCATGTCTCAAGCTAAAGTTAACAGCTTGACAGTTAGATGGATTAATTATGAGACCATTAACAATATAACATAAAACACACAATTAGTTTAAGGATGAAAACGGTGAAACTATAATATATGGACGACATTTGAGCGATGCCACAGTGACCTTCAGAATGTCAACTTACTTACTACGACTAAATTAAGCTTATAAAGCAATGTGAGGAATTATAATCATGATTTACATTTGATGGTTAAGGATAGGAATTAGATTTGTGGTTTTCATCATGAACTGACATCAGCAATAAGGCGAAAACTCTATTTATTCAGATGAATGCATGAATTTTGTGTTAAAATCCGAAACCTGTTATCTTATGGTCTTGCCAAGAAAACTTTTATTTCTATTTTATTGAGAGATATTCAGATGTTTTACAAATTAGACAATCATCCAAACGGAACTGAACATGTCATATACAATCTCTGTCTAACAAATTGTTTATAACTTTCAGATATCAAATAGCATGTAAGATCATACAATTTTGTGATTTTACGATGAAATCGATTAATATGATCTAGTCAACTAATATGGAATAGAAAGTTTAGTAATGATTTCATCGATAGTTTCCATTGTTTCCAAGGATTCGTCGAAGTTCAAATGTTTTGTAGTATACCTTTCTTACTACCTCCTGAATTTGTATATGTTTAAATCTATTCTGCTCTTTGATTAGCTTACTTAACAAACAAACAGTCATATTTTGGTCAGCAATAAATCAGACGATATTTCTATGTATCTTATCCCCATGCATGTATGAATATGTAGGATTGATCACATGTCATAGCCCACGCATATACTTATCTTATTTGTTTAAAACGATTGATGACCTGTTCGTATGTCTTTATATATATGCTTGTTGAATATTGGTAATTGATCTACATTCATATTTGTACTCACTATCTTGTTTTCTCGTTAGCTAACTTATTCGTTAACTCACATCTCGTATATTATGCTTGTTGATCGTTTGATCTGTACTATGTTAACATAAACTGTTACAACAACTTAATATTGTCTAATGGAAATTATAGACTTTGGGGAATTGTGTCAATAGCTCTGAACGGTTCGTAATTTCAATGGTTTTTCTTATTATCTCTTTAACTATAATTCAGTGAATCGGTGACTTAAGCACTAGGTTGATCAAATTTTAGACAAGATGTTATTTATTATTTCAAACTTTTACAAAATAATCACTACTTAAAGCCTAGTGTTTGTCAGTATTGAGTTGTAGAGATTGCTGAGTTTAGATTGATATAATTAATGAATCAATGTTAGAGCACCATTGAAAACTTGGAAGTGCTGGGTGACCGTTTCATCCCAATATGAGACTCCTCAGCAGTGTGCATATGCGATCCCTCACGCGGGACTAGAATCTAGGACCTTCGGTCTCGCGCTCGAACGCCTAGCCTGTAGACCACTGATACAGTGTTCAACGGTGCTAATGTCTAAGTTCAACCAATCCACGATACTGAGCGACCGTCCCATACTATGACGAAAAGGCCGTTCAGTGCTTCCAGGTTTTCACAGGTAGTTTAGCATTCCTCCATTCATGATATCAATCGAAACCTAGTGTTTGTATTCCTCTACCGAGTCACATTAATCAGAGAATGGCTATAAATATAAGTAAAATTGTAGTGTTATTTTCATCATTATTACTCACTTTGTCAACTTCCCATTCACTATCATGATCTGGATTTATTTGATTCACTTCTAGACGTATCTTGTAAATTGGACCGATATTTCCGAGTAAAATCTATCAAAATAAATACATGATATTATATTGTAATTTTTTTGATTTATTAAGTTATGAAACAAGTAATTGGTAGAATTGTAGATGGTTTCTTTCTAAAATGAGACTTTAATTGATCCCAGTGATATGCTTGAGCTAATTCGATCTCTCGGTAAACGAACGAAGGTCAATGACACAGTGACAGGATAGGCTAATCTAATCCCTTTTTCCCAGGCCCCGCTAACTAGAGGAAGAAGTCCAAGACGAAGTAGGGAAATATATATTCCGTAAGCAGACGAGTACAAGCAAATCATAAGGGGAAAAACTCAAATATATATAGAGCGATAAATTATCCTTGGGCGGTAATACAAAACAGCATACTCAAAGATACAACTGACCAATAACATTTAAGATATTTTACAAGTGGGAAATACGACTTGAAGAGCGCCTCTGGCGCGAAAACAAAGAAATTCAAATCTTCAAAATAAAATTACAAAATTAAGCCATTTATCAAGTAAGTTCTGGGGATTTGACATCCCCAACACCCAGCTTTCAAATTAGTTAAAGAATTAATTTGAATCCAAACTTACCAAGTATACGATCTATAACCTGAATATTACTTGGAATGTATAAGTTTTCTGTACTTCTAGTATACTACGAATCAAATTTATGATTATATCAGAGTTCGTTCATGACATTATCTGTTTATGCTAAGCGATGTATATATACCTGGTTGAGCTTCAGTCGCTGTCTGCTCTTATGAAGATACTAAGATGATCAAGAGAAAGAATAGCTTTCTTTTTGAAGGAGAGATTATAATTGTATCCTATGAAATAAGTCATTTGTTACAACATTCATGAATAGTAGTTTTATTAGTCATCTAGTAATCTCCATGATTATCCTTAGTTTATTACAATGAAATAACGCTCACATTCCTCCTTTACACTAATGAGACACTAAATTGCTTCAGACAAACAGTGAAAAATTTATTTGAGTATATGATTCATTCACTCATTAGTAGATTCCTAGCTATCACTATTCTAGTAGGCATCAATATCAACTCAAATCCAGAACACATGATTCACTTGAAGAGTACATGTATCAGCCAATAATAGACAATCAACGAATAAGTAAGTACAATGATAGGGTAGTATATGTGGCACATCAATAACTTGTCAGATTATCATATACCAATTTGTCTAGAAAAAACAACCAATCATTATTTCTTTTCGCCCACACAAAACACATATACTAAGCGTTCGTCTACAAAGTGATGTCTCCTAAAGTTGTATTTGGTATGGCTGCGAAGAAAGCCTGGAAGGCTAAGCTACCGAAAGTTGAAAAGAAGAAGAAGAGGAGGAAGAAAAAAGACTTATGCTATCTCCATCTATAAAGTTCTTCGTCAAGTTCATCATGACAGTGGTATCTCATCGAAGGCAATGTCGATCATAAACTCGTTTGTGAACGATATCTTTGAGCGCATTGCCGTATAAGCCAGCTGACTATCTCCCTACAACAAGAAGTTGACAATATCAAGCTGAGAAGTTCAGACAGCAGTTCGAATAAATCGTTAATTCATATTAGCTTGGTTAATTATTTCTTCCAGCAATTCCATTTCCCAATACTTGTTATATTGAAAGTTAGTTTCTGATTCTTTGAAGATTCAGTTTTGTTCAATCATTGCAGTCAAATAAATAAATAATCAAAAAACATTTTATTTTTATTTGACCAATTGTTCCTTTTATAAAACAAACTTTAATTATGTGTTCTATTACAAGTCACTTATTTTTTCGATAAACATTTATGTATGTTATAAGCAAATATGGATAGTGGCTAGCAGTGGAATCCAGTCTGACATGGGTGTCGTCCTATTTGGGACTCGTCAGCTGGATGTACCTGCATCTCATAGTTGATGTTCACTCTGGCACTCAAACCCAGTACCTTTTGCTCCAAAAGCAATTGCGTTATCCACTCAGCTAGTGAATCCTGATAGCCACTTGATTGTGCAATGGGGTGAAGTTTAAATTAACTTGGTATTATTTGTTTGAATCTTCCCATTGCTGTTTAGGACTGCAATGGATCAGTTTCTTATTGATATATGTACATCCTGTGGAGATTGCCTTGATATTACCGTAATTCTCAATTATCATAAGTAAAGATGAATAGTGGCTAGCATTTGAAGCGAACGGTACTGGATTCAAGTTACTAAGTAAACAACAACTCTAGAATGTAAGTAAATCCAGCTGAAGAATCCCGAATAGGATGAAACACGTGTCCTAGATTCCACTGCTAACCAATATCAATCTTTGCTTATCATTTCTTATTTCTATTAAATATTTTTAATTCTATGATTTCCAGTTTAGTACTTTTTCCTCTGGTCACAGAATCATTTTTCCTAGTTTAAAAATCAATTCACACATAACACTGATGAGGAAAATCATTGAATCATTAATACTTGTCTTTTTCATAATCACCGAGTTCATTATAGTTAATTAATATAAAATTTTTAATATATAATTGTTTAATATTTTTGTTCATTGATGTTATATCCCGAAGAGAGTTATGAAAGGTAACTTTTGAGAACTATTTACGGACTGATATGATATGTATATTTCTTATTGTATAATTGTTAAGTAACTTAATTATTCATATTCGTGTTCCTCTTATTATAACCTTTATTTTGACCCATAGACTATTATTATTATGCGATTTACCATTCCTGAGTTATACCCAATCTATTAATTACTGCCTCCCACATTCACAGTCACATTTGGTCAAATATTGTACAAATTTTATTTTCTATTTTATGGTACGATGTAGTCAGTTTGTTTGGTATATAAACGCAGTATGTTTGAGAATAATGATTGATATTGCAGAGGCTGTTATTGGTGTTCTGGACTTAACTGACTAAGCTAGGCAGTAAGCAGGATTAATAAGTACTCAAGACTGCTCATACAGGTTTTGTGTATCATTGAGCGATCAATAAATCCACTGATCTCTGAAAGGCGGTCTTATCACTCATATACTATATAGGGCACGTACGCACTAACTCGATATAACGATTGATCAAAATTGTTATTTTCAATTCATGTTAACCGCCTTTTTGTATTGATTAGTTAAAATAATAAAATTACTTAACAATTAATCAATTTTCATAGTTGAAATCATGAGTCAATTGAAGATAGACCACCATGGAAAACCTGGAAGCACTGGACAGCCATTTCGTCCTATTATGGGACTTCTCAATAGTGCACACCCACGAACCCCACTCGCGGGATTCGAACCCAGGACCTATCAGTCTCACGCCTGAGCACTTACCCGATAGACCATATTTATGTGTCTAAATAAATAAAGTATCATTGGTTTAGAGGTTAGGCGTTCGCTCGTTAGATCGATAGGTCCTGGGTTCGTATTTTGAGGGCGGGATCGTGGATGCACATTGCTGAGGAGTCCTACACTAGAACGAAACAGCCATCCAATACTTTCAAGTTTCCTATGACTGTCTAGCTTTAATTGACTAATGAACTAAACTATAAAAAACAACTAATCTTTTAAAAATAGACTCTTAGACTATAAGTTTACTGAAAACTCATAATTAGCAATGAATCATTACCGTTGTCAAAATGATAGATTTAATAAATTCATGACATAAATCATTTCTTACTTACCATGAAATTATCAATCCTATTTGCTTGAAATAATCCTTTGTCATCATTTGATCTACCAATTAATATTGGACCTGAATTACCATCTATGCCATAGACAAATAAGATGATTTCACAGTTTTGTGCAGATTTCTCTGTATAAATAGATAATTTCCAACTGGAATCTAGGAATTAGAAGAAAAAACATTTTTTATTAAAGCTCAGTGAAATAAATCGTGAATGCTCACTGCTGAGGAGTCCCATAATAGGACGAAACGGGCGTCCAGTGCTTCCAGGTTTTCCATGGTGATCTAGCATCAATGGACTCATGATTTCAACTATAAAAATAAACACTATGTTGATATAAAGCAAAAGTTGAATAAAACAGGTGCGTTGTAGCTAGCAGTGGAACCCAGGAAACACATTCCATTCTATATGGGACTTTTCAGTTGGATATACTAGGATCCTAGTATTAAGTTTCACCAAGGGACTCGAGTCCAGTACCTCTTGCTTTAAACAGCCAACATATTATTGAATAAGAATCCGAAATGGCTACTAACTTGTGCAACGAGATTATTGAGATCTTTTTTTAAAACAATGTTACTATAAGAAGTGAATAGAAATTATCATACTAAAAGTTGTTTTACAAATAAATAGTGACTAATTAAAAAATGAATTTGTTGTGCATGAAATACTGTAAGACTATAATGTATGGACAACTTTTGAGTGACACCACACCGATCCTCAGAATGTGCACTTACTAACTAAAACTAAATTAGGGTTATAGAGCAATGTGAGGAATTACAATTATGATTTACATTTGATGGTTAAGGTTAGGAATCAGATTTATGGTTTTCATTACGAACTGACATCAGCCATAAGGTGAAAACGCTATTTATCCAAATGGATGAATGAATTTCGTGCCAAAACGCGAGACCTATTATCTTATACCTGATTAGTTCGTCTATAAATTATAGTCGCGCCTGAAACACCCTTACGCATTAAAAAAAGGAAATAAGACTCAAGTAAACGTCAAGACGGTCCTACTGTACGGAGCTGAAACGTGGAGAACCACTACATTCATTGTCAAGAAGGTACAAGTATTTATAAAGAGTTGTCTACGCAAATTACTCAACATTCACTGGCGGGATACGATCAGCAACAGTCTTTTATGGGAGAGGACAAACCAGCTTCCAGCTGAAGAGAAAATTAGAAAAAGACGTTGGAAGTGGATCGGATATACATTAAGAAAATCCCCAAACTGCATCACGACGCGAGCCGTAACTTGGAATGGTGAAGGAAAGCGGAAAAGTGGAAGGCCAAATAACACATTACG
The DNA here is from genome assembly GCA_944470415.2 of Schistosoma rodhaini. NCBI lineage: Eukaryota > Metazoa > Platyhelminthes > Trematoda > Strigeidida > Schistosomatidae > Schistosoma > Schistosoma rodhaini. The sequence continues at coordinate 6,267,333 of OX104044.1, forward strand.
CCGGGAAATAGAAGTAGATATTAAAAAAATGAATGTTAACTGTAAAGAACTGGAAAAGATTGCCCAGGACAGGGTTGGATGAAGAATGCTGGTGGGAGGCCTATTCTCCTCCATGAGGGATAACAGGCGTAAGTAAGTAAGTAAACTTAAGCAAACTGAATAAGTTTTTATATCATAGCTTGTTAGTCAGAAATCCAGTAATTTGATCTCTAATTCATAGCTAAAAATATTAATCGAACAAATAAGGAACCGTATAGTTCATTTAAAAAGTTCAGTTCTGCGAAACAAATGCTAGGTTCCTATGAATTTTTTAAAATTTATAATGTCATTGTGTTTCAACTTAACAGTTAATGAAAATTTTTATTGTATGACTGATTTTGGTGGGTCACATGTATTCTAAGATAAAGAAATTTACTCTCATTATGATTAATTACTTTAACATGGTGAATCTGTTAGCTCATCATTGTCTGCTAGTTGAATTATACTGGCTGGAAAACTTATTATTTAAGGATTCGCCATGACAGGAATCTCACTTGAAAAGTAGTAAAACTGAAAGCAAAACGTTTTGAATTTGCGAGAGATATTATTCTACGCTACCATTACTATGGTGTTTATTTTCGTTATATGAGGGTTGCCGAGTAACTTTATAAATAATAGTTATACACTCATTAGATTAGTTGCGGAGACCTAGAATATTCCTCAGAAAAAGCTCGTAGTGGCCATGAAAACGCTGGGAAATACTTTATCAAATCAGTATTAAATAGTTTCTCAGAAACATTTAGAAAGTGAGGAGTCACGTATCACACCTCTGATTGGATGGTTGACTATCCTGCTACTATGTTTCGTAGGGCTCCAGAACCTTCTAGAAGCACAAGACTGTAAATACCTTGATTTACTGTACATAAACTAATATTGGAGTAAAGCGTTCTTTACAGATTTCGTGCCTTTTCTTTCGTGTTCAAGTTGTCATGTAGATTTAGCCTACGATTACTAAAGAAGCTTAGGAAACCGATTCAAGCGTCCAGTCATAAGATTTATCAAGATTAGTTCGTAGTCAGCGCGTAAAAAAGAGTAGATCATAGACCAGAGTTCATCAAAGTTAACTTATTGTGTTATGACTTAACTTTGAGTACAGTTAACAGTGCCTTTTTACTATCGAAATTAGTGGTCGAACGAGATCACATAATGTCCCATCTAATATCTGACTAGTTTCTTGGTAATTCGGGTTCATGAAGCAAATATCGAAGTTGTTATATCCTAACGAAGAATAAATGAATAATAATGAGAAGGGGTTTTGCGGAGATTTCGGTATTTTGATGGTTGAAATCATGAGTCAATTGAAGCTAGACCATGGAAAACCTGGAAGCACTGAAAGGCCGTTTCGTCCTATTACGGGACTCCTCAGTAGTGAGCATCTACGATCCCGCACTCGTGAGATTCGAACGGTTGCTCAAACTTCGTGGATTGGCTGAAGTTAGACATTAACACCGTTGGACTACGGCTCAGTGGTCTGTCGGTTTTAGTGCTCTGGCGCGAGACTGGTAGGTCCTGAGTGCAGATCATGCAAGTGCGGGTTCGTGGATGCGCACTATTGAGGAGTCCCATAATAGGACGGAACGGCCGTCCAGTGCTTCCAGATTTTCCATGGTTGTATCGCTTCAACTGACTCATGATTTCAACCATGAAAACGAATAGTAACTTCTGGGAATTATTTATGAGCTGTTATTATACATATATATTGTCATGGTATAACTAATAAGCAACTGGACTATAAAAATTTTATTTCTCTTATTATAAGGTTGATTTCAACCTGTCAATTATTATTATAGGATTTAATGTTCTTAAGTTACAGCCAGTTAATCATTACAGTCTCTCACAATCACAGACACTTTTTGGTTTGATCTTATATAATTGTTATTTTCTAATTTATGGTATGATGAAGTTCAATTTGCTTGTATATAAACCAAGTATGTCTGAAATGTAGGATTTATACATTAGAAGCTGAGATCGTGTTCTGGACTTAAACGGCTAGGGTTAGGCAAGCAGAATCAATAAGGACTCAGAGTTGACTTAAGGCTTCTCGTATTGGTGATTACGTCATTGGTTTTGGCAAAGTGCCAAGGTCATATAAATTAGTGTTCTAATTGGCGAATCAATCACATGATAATTAACAGGGCATAAGAAGATAACAGAAATCAGATGGTTAGTTTACTCACTAAATAGTTCATAAGTTATCTGTTTAGTATTGAGTAAAGTGACAAGAACTTAACTATCCACTGACTCTCTTTTCAAATGTAACAACTAACCTTTTGGAAGTGAACTCTAGAAATGCTTAACACTCTTTTTTTTTGCTTTGTAACTTAAATTATATTAAAATGGGAAGAAAAAATAGGGTAATGAACTTTCTAATCTTACCTTTCATAGTCTGATTTTCATTTGAGTTATCTAAATTTTGTATCTTATTCAAATCATTTCCATTAGAGTTTGTATCATCAACCAATACACTTTGAGTTGTGTCCATATCGGTTTGATTATGAGATTGTATTAATTCTAACATCTGTTGTTGTTGTTGTTGTTGTCTTGTGGATGTAATCTTAGATTCTTTCTGTAGATTCCCCTTATTCTCTTCATCTTCTTCATTATCATTATCTAATAGTGAATTTGAAATGATTGGTTTAGGATTTAGGTTCACTGTTCTATTTGTTAAACATGAACTATTCAACTGAGTTTGTGGACTAGAGAAACCACCTATAAAAAACAATCAATAACAGAATATATTAAGATAGATTATTTTATTTGGATAGCTATTTATACTGATTGATTACATAAACAAAGCCAATATCATATCTCAATGCAACAGAACATATGTTGTTAATCAAATGGGTCAGTCGTAATATTTCTAACTGTGATATTACATAAATTACTCCTTTAAGGTCGTAGATATACCCTACTGTTAAATTCATTGCAACATAAACTTATTTTCAGAACTCCATATCATTAGCTTCTATTTACCTAAAATGATCATTTCTGAATAAATGAAATCTTCTGTCACAGAATAGGAGTTACTTACATTTTTGAATAAGTTTCATGATTAACATGAAATCGTTAGGAGATAAGACCATAATTAATAAATGAACATCATGCGGAATTCCTATAATGGATTAAACTGTATGGAGGACAACTCACTGACTCGTTTGAGGTAAAGACTGGTGTCTAGCAAGGTTGCTTACTCTCACCCTTTCTTTTTCTCCTGGTGATCAACTGGATCATGAAGACGTCAACATCTGGAGGGAAGCACGGGATACAATGAACAGCTAGGATGCAGCTGGACGATTTAGATATCGCAGATGATCTGGCTCTTCTATCACACACTCAACAACAAATGCAGGAGAAGACGATCAGTGTAGCAGGAGCCTCAAAAGCAGTAGGTCCCAATATACACGAAGGGAAAAGCAAGACTCTCCGATAAAATACAACATGCACCAATCGAATTACACTTGACGGAGAGGCTTTTGAGGATGTGAAAACCTTTACATATATGGGCAGCATCATCGATGAACACGGTGGATCTGATGCAGATGTGAGGGCGCGGATCGGCAAAGCAAGAGCAGCATCTTTACAACTGCAGAACATCTGGAACTCACAACAACTGTTAACCAACACCAAGATCGAAATTTTCAATACAAATGTCAAGACAGTTCTAATGTATGGGGTTGAAACTTGGGCAACTACGAAAGCCATCATCGAGAAGATACAGGTGTTTACTAGTATTTGTCCACACAAAATGCTTCGGATCCGTTGGCCAGACACTATCAGCAACAACCTGCTGTGGGAGACAACAAAACAGATTCCAGTGGAGAAAGAAATCAGGAAGAAGCGCTTGAAGTGGATAGGACACACATTGAGGAAATCACTCAAGTACGTGAAAAGACAAGCCCTCACACGGAATGCTGAGGGCAAAAGGAAAAGATGAAGACCAAAGAACACATTACGCTGAGAAATCGAGACAGACATGAGAAAAATGAACAAAATTGGATAGAACTAGAGAGGAAGACACAGGACAGAGTGGGTTGGAGAATGATGGTCGACAGCGTATGCTCCATTGAGAGTAACAGACGTAAGTAAGTAATAAAATGAACATTTTTGCTGTCTAAATACAATGTAATTCATGTGTAGACATTGATAATCATATTTATGTACAAAAATGTCAAGAACTAAATACTAATAGTTCTTGAACTGATTTATATCCTAATACTCAAGTAGGTAACATGATGATATTTGAAGCGAACAATACTAGGTTCATGTCAGGAAATGTACATCAACTATGAAATGCTGGTTTATCCAACTGGTGATTTCTAAATAGAACGAATCATGCGTTCTACATTCTAATGCTAGCTACTGTCCGTTTTTGCTTAAAACATTATTATCACTGAATATAAATATATTTATAGTCTAACCGTTTATTATTAAAGAGTTAAATGATTGAAAAGGTTATTTTTTCTGAACATGTTTACAATCTTTCAACAACTTAACTACCCCTTCTGATAACTTTACTATCATTGAAAATGCCTATTCAAGTCCCATAGAAATCGATATACTATTCGAGTTATATCAAGTCTTCTACTCATATTTGGAGCCTATTTTTTAGGTGATATAGTTAATCATATCAAGTTCATGATTTAAAATCACTCGAGATTATTGATATTTGTAATCATCAAAAGAAGTTGACTAGTTATTCTGTACGTTGTGTTAAAGTGATATTGTGGTGCGTTTTACTGATAATGACAAGTATAAGTAGTATGTACCACTAATCGAATGTGGAACAACTGGAGACAGAAGATTGAGAGAAATCAAAGGGAAGAGAATGAGAACAGTGAGTGATTGGTATGAAAACGAAGGAACAACAAAGTCTGAGACAATTGATAAATAATTTGCAAATGAAGTTGTGAGGATGGCTCGTCGGCGAACTCAAGGAAGCCTCAAGAAGCCCAGAAAAAGCCGAAGACATTCCATCCAATCACCACTAGGGGAACATTCTAGAATGTCGACTTGTAGCTTTCCTACTGGGTGGATAAGAATGACCCTCTATGTGCCTATTGGTTGTCCGAAATGATGATTTACTTTCAGTCAAAAAACTATAAGTACATGAGATTTTTGTACTATATTTGACACGGTTTGGGGAATAAAATTCCTACTTACTAGTCTTCTGTCTTTTCTCTTGCAACGTGGCGGGTTCGATCGTTCAAGTAGTCTAGTAGTAAGCGGCATAGTAAGAATCAAAGCTCTAGATATAACAGAATTATTGCTGTGTGGTTCTGAGATTTTACCAAGATATTCTATAAGGTTGTATTAAAGAACATTTGGTTGTTCCCTCCTATTTACTCGTTTACTACTATATTACAAAAGTTTGAAAAGAAGCTCTTATATATTTTATCTTCGTTACTTAATAAATCTCTTTTCTTTTCATCCATTATATTCTCATTTTTAAGTGTTTGGTGAAATACTTAAAGTCGAAAGCTTTACATGTCGATAGTATGTGTTTATAAAGTTATATCTTTGAGGCGATAGGTACTAGTTTTGAGTCCCAGAGTAAATATCAACTCTGGGATGCAGGTACATCCAGCTGACGAGTCCCAAATAGGATGAAACGCGCGTCAAACTGCATTTCACTAATAGCTACTATCCATTTCTGTTTATGATGCTTGTGAATTAAGGCTATATCGAGGCAATACGCATAGTAAGCACATATGCCTATAAGAGACTGATTAATTGCAGTCCTAAACATCAATGGGAAGATTCAAACAATACCAAGCGAATTTAAAGTTATATCTTGTTTGGTTATGAACTTATCAGTTACAGGAAATCAATTTGAAAAACAAAATAGAACACTTTTATTCAAATTAGTATGGATATCTTGCCAACCTGCTTTTCAATTAAAGATTATTATTATTAACCGGTACTAGGTTTTCATTTCTTGTCAAGGGATTTCCTAGATCATCAATGAATTTGAACTCTTGAACGATCTTAGTGATAGTGTGGTGAACAAGAACGCAGACGAGGACAAGTAAATGCATTTTAATACAACACTTCAGAACATCTTAGTAAAATCTGAGAACTATACTGTAAATAATTCATTTGCAAAATATCCATAAACTGTCTCAGACTTTATCGTTCCTTCGTTTCCACACTAATCATCCTCTGTTCTCATTCTCTTTTCTCTTCAATCTTCTTAACCTTATGCCTCCAAGCATTTTTTTCTTGGTTGATGATACATACTACTTATATCTGTTAACATCAGTAGCATAAATCATGAAAACTCAGTGTATAATGCGTAATTCATTTAGTATTGTTTGTTTGAATCTTCCCATTGATGTTTAGGACTGCAACTGGTCAGTCTCTTATTGGCATATGTGTATACTGTGCGAATCGCCTCGATATCGCCTTAATTCACAAGGATTCTAAGCAGAGATGGATAGTGGCTAGAAGTGGAATCCAGGATGCGCTTTTCGTCTTATTTGGGACTCATCAAAAGGATGTACCTGCATCTCAGAGTTGATATTAACTCTGGGATTTGAACCAAGTACCTTCGCGTTATCCACTCGACCACTGAGTCCTGATAACCAGTTTCTTGTGGAATAGGGTGAAGTTTAAATGCGCTTAGTATTGTTTGTTTGAATCTTCCCATTGATGTTTAGGACTGAAACTCATCAGTCTCTTATTGGCATATGTGCATATTATGCGTATTGTCTCGATAATGCCTTAAATTCACAAGCCTTATAAGCAAAGATGGATAGTGAATAGGACGAAACGTGCATCCTGGATTCCATTGTTAGCCACTATCCTTCTCTGAGAAAAAGATGATTTTCGATACGAGGTTTGTAATAAAAAAAGTATATTTAACCGCCAAATTGTTTGTTTTACTAAGACATATTCCATTAAATAATACATTGACGTACATTTAATAACTTCTGGATAAAAACGTGAATTTTCTTCCATTGTATATTTGTCATATAAAGTAATTGTTCCATCTTCATTCATTCCAATAATTTTTTGAATATTCACAAGTGGTGATAATTGAAGAAAACCTTTACAACGAACACGATTAATTTGAAAGTAACAATCAATTCCACCACCACCCTGTAAATTGATTTAAAAAAAACAAAACAACATTAGGCATTGATATTCATTTCGTATTGTTTGTTCGAATCTTCCCATTGATGTTTACGACTGTAATTGATCAATCTCTTATTGGCATATTTACATTCTGTACGGATTACCTCAATATTGCCTTAATTCACAAGCATTATAAAAAGAGATGGATGGTGGCTAGTAGCAGAATCCAATTTGAAGCGCGTTTCGTCCTATATGGAACTCGTCATCTGGATGTACCTGCATCCCAGAGTTGATGTTCACTATGGGACTCGAACCCAGTACTGTTTGTCTCATAAATCAGTTTAGTAAGGAAATCATACAAAATTTTATGTATTAAATGAAAATTGCTCACTATTATAGCATTCATAAAATGAGTATCTCGTCCAGTTATTATTATTATTATTATTAATACTTATAGTTATCATTATTAATAATCTCTTTCTAAGGCTCATACTTATTTATTCATATCTGGATATACATTAATAAACTCTTCTATTTGTCTAAAGATATTTTCTTCTATGTATTAACTTTTATTGTGAGTCAAATATCAGTCTGTTAGGATTTATACCAAAGTTCTATATGATTTACATAAATCACCAAACTCCATCACAAGGCAAGCTCTAAATTGGATACCTGAAAGAAAATGAAAAAGAGGAAGACCAAAAAATACACTACGTCGGGAATTGAAAGCAGATATGAAAAGGATGAATAGCGAATGGAAACAATTGGATAGGATAGGATAGAGAATGTTGGTGGGTGGCCTATGCTCCTCCATGAAAGATAACAAGCGTACGTAAGTAAGTAATTCTACATGATTTATTCATATTCTTATCCTTACGATTACCAAATACTTCTTCTTTTTTAATAAGAACAAGTTCCAATTTTTACTTATCCTTAGTAAGGTAACAGAGTTATGTAAGTCCATTATTGTAAAGTAAGTGTCATTTACATTTTAGGGGATGAATACGAGTTGAGTTACTCAGCCATTTCTTCTTACTAATCAGATGAGAAAATAATTGAAGTAGATATGCCACAAATAGAAATATTCATACAGAACATTTGAACCACTGTGCTTCTGTGAAGACGACAAGATAGACAGAATGACCTTATAAACTTCCTGTTGCTTTCTTGAACAATTTCCAGTAAGATTAAGGGTAGAAATAAACAAACTTACAAAAAGTTTAATATCGTCTCATTTAATAGACGTATAATGCAAAATATAGGATTGTTTACAATTCACTAATATGTCTAGGGTTTAAATGAAGTCCTCATGGTTTGAGCATCTCGGCGTACTCAACATAGCTGACACAATAGCCATTCAAATTTTCCGATATAGTTTATTGTGTACAAAAAACTTTTTTTTTCCATCTCTTTCCCCTCCATGGCTTTCAACTACCATTTGCTTACAATAACTGTGACTAGTAACTTCATATATGTTCTCACTTTTTGATTAACATCACCATCAGCCTCATTTTGTACATTATTCACATAGTTTACTAATGATTCATTCTTTTTTGATAAATCTTGCTAATTGAACGCTATACATGGTTTCTAAGCTATTCTCGTAACTCCCGAGCTAAATCTACACAGCAACTTGAACACAAGAGAAAAGGTGCAAAATATGCGAGAAGCACTTTACTCCGAAGGTTCATTCATGTACAAAAAGTATAGGGTTTTAATAGTATTTTAGATGTTCTTGGATTATCTGAAAGTGCTACTAAACATAATAGCAGTGTAGTAATCAGCCAATCAGAAACTTTATATGTGACTTTTCATTTTGTGATGTTTCTGGCAAAACGTTTACTGAACGCTGATTGGATAAAATGCTTCTTAATGTTTCCTAAGCCTTTCTTGTCTTTTTTCGAGGGTTTTTCTGGATAACCTCAACAATTTTGTCATTCCTTTAAGCAACACATAAATTTCTAACGTACTGTATGGACAAACATACTGCTTTATAAGGCTTACTTATTTGTATAAACTGTGTTCTTAGCTTATCATGATGGGAATATTTTACTAATCAGTTCAGTCTATAGTATCAGTAACCAGAGAATACAAAACCTTCAATTAAGTGATTAGAAAATAGGTTTTCCAGTAGACTGAGATCAATAAGAAGGTAGTTTAGAACTAGAAAGTACCAAAATCTCTTTTGTTCTAGTATAAAACTTATCAAGAAAATCTTCATACTCACACGAAATGAAACTTAGATAGTTTAGGTTTCATAGAGAATATGACAAACAGGATCACAATCAAGGACATTACAATATTCCCACTGTCTCTTATAGATATCGTTTATTATCTAATGTAATTTATAGGTATATATCTCATTTCAAAATTAGTTAATATCTCTTCATCTACTCAGTTTCTTGCATCGATAACAAGTTTGTAATCTTGACAGATACCTCAGTGTATAAGCCAAGATGGATAGCGGCCAGCAGTGGAATCCAGTTTGACGTGCGTTTCGTCCTATTTGGGACTCGTCAGCTGGATGTACCAGCATCTCAGAGTTGGAGTTCAATATGGCACTCGAACTCAGTACCTTTCGCTTCAAACTCCATCACATTATCCACTCAGTTACTGAGTCCTGATAGCCCCTTAATTGTGCAATAGAGTAAAGTTTAAATTCACTTAGCATTGTTTGTTTGAATCTTCCCATTGATACATTAGTTTAGTTTGAATTACAATCTACTATTTGAGAGTCTGTTTTTAAATTATGTTAATAAAGCTACTTCAAACAAAAGAAAATATATATCAGAAGAGGTTTTGTGGAGATTTCAGTATTTTGATAGTTGAAATTATGAGTCAATTGAAGCTAGATCACCATGGAAAACCTGGAAGCACTGAATGGCCGTTTCGTCCTATTATGGGACTCCTCAGCTGTGCGAATCCACGAACCCGCACTCGTGAGATTAGAACCTAGGACCTACCAGTCTCGCGCCACAGCACTTAACCGAGTAACTAGTGACTGACTTCAAGAGATATATCCTTGTGTTCTAGTGGGAAGCAGTGACAAGTGGAGTTCTACCAGGTCTGTTGTAGAAATATCAACTCACTGAAGACAATTGGTGAACGGTTGTTCAGATATCGTGGAGTGATTGAAGTTAGACAATAACACCGTTAGATGCCAGATCAGTGGTCTAGTGGTTAAGTGCTCTGGGGCGAGACTGGTGGGTCCTGGGCTCGCGTCTCGAAAGGCGGGATCGTGGAAGCGCACTGCTAAGGAGTCCCATAATAGGACGAAACGGCCGTCCAGTACTTCCAGGTTTTTCGTGGTCGTTTATTTTCAACTGACTCATGATTTCAACTATGAAAAGAAAAAGGAAATCTCACATTCATAGATAATTTAATAAAATTATTAAAAAAAAAACTAACCATAACATCTACACTATCGGATGTAACTCGTAAAAAATTTCCTGGCCATGCAACTGATTCAAATCGTCTAATATTTTTATCTACTTTATGAACTCTCCAATAGGCTTCAGTTGTACGTTCACCTGTAGCACGTAAATCAAATTTACAATGATTGATTTTAACTTCAGAATTGTTTGAATTAGTTTCATGAATTATAACAGGTATTAATGTTTGTTGAATTTCTGTACATAACCATAATATTGTTTGATCTCTTAGACAACCCTGTTTGTTTTAATTAAGAAAGAATAATGAAATACAAGAAGATGATTATTAATTTAAGAAATTAGATTTCAAATTCATAGTCACTATTTCATGAAATAATCTTTAGAGAATTGAATTCATTTGACGTTTCTTTTTAGCTGTCAAAAGTATGATATATGTATATCTAGTTGACGGTCTTTCAGCAGGATTTTTTTCTACAGGATGGGGTTGTCAACTTCTTTCTCAACCCTCCTGTTTAACCCGGGCTTGGGACTGGCAGTAACCCTAGAAGAGTTACAGGCGGAGCCTTCTATGGGAAAGGACAAATCAGCTTCCAGCTAAAGAGGAGATTAAAAAAAGATATTGGAATTGGATAGGACATACATTAAGGAAATCACCAAACTGCATCACGAGGCGAACTGTAACTTGGACTCGTGAAGGGAAATGGAAAACAGGAAGGCCAAACAACACATTACGCCAGGAAATAGAAGCAGATATGTAAAGGATAAATGTTAACTGGAAACAACTGGAAAGGCTTGCCCAAGACAGAGTTGGATGGAGGATGCTGGTGGGCGGTCTATGCTCCTCCACGAGGGGTAACGGGCTTATATATATATATATGACTTAGGATCATGTTAGTTAATCAGAAGAAATTGCCATAGGGCCAAGGCCTTAGCTGAATGCTGATTGTCACGAAATCTAGGTTTAAAGGCTTTTTGATGATTCCATTCAATTGCCTAACTAACTAGTGTCAATTGGCTAATCATAGGTACATAAGAAGAACAAAGTTATACAGAATATCATGAATTTGTTGTATTTGGTGACATTTCCCATCTTTTTAAATTGTATACCAAAAAAAAAAAACCAATTCCACAAAATTGATTATAAAATGGGATTATATTTCTAAAATCACTTAATAAAAATTTATAAATTCCTAATGATAAGAGATTTCAGGTTAAGGAAGTTGTCATAAGTGTTGTGATCTAAAACTAGCCAATTTTTTGTTGTTGTTGAAATTTTGACAATGAGCGGATGATGGATATATGGGAAACATTTTGAGGTAATAATCGGTCAGTAATTAGACTACCCTTTGTTATTAATACCTGGTTATTTGTTAAAGATTGAAAGAAGTGTCTCATAAGAATTTAAACAACAGAAGACATCTGTGTTAATAGCATAATAGTCTATTGATGAATGTTGATCAGATCTTGATTTTACTGCTATCATTAGATCTTATCTTCATACGCTACATTAATAACTCGTTAAATTATTTTCCTTCGATGATGAAGATCAACTAAGGGCAGTATATAGTTTGTAATAATAATATTGTAGAAACCTTACGAAAACCTATGTGCATTTCTGTTATACCTAAATAAATGACAGAAACCAAACAGAACTAAAAACCTGCTTTAAGCACCCATCATTTTTATCAACATATATCAGCCGTAGTTCCCAAATTTCTAATGGGATGCTTCGATCAATGGAGTTCAATCACGTTGTGAACGAAACAAAATACAATTGATAGTTGAGCAAAATGGTCGATTGACAGAAGTTAGAAATGTAGGGAACTTTAAAACATCCCAGTAATTTAGGGGTTCTGCGCTCTTCGTGATATTTGAATGTCTTGTATTTGATCTCTGATTGGGTCATGGATGTGTATTCCTGAGGATTTACGTTCTAAGATGAAACGAATTTCAAGTTTTCAACGGTTACTTAACCGAAGTCATTCAGTGTTGTCAAAATTCAAAGCAAACAGTCTCCAAGGCAACTCATTATTATATATTATGTTAGATTTTCCGATTTTATTTGAGTTTTTTGATGATTCATGTTTATAATTAAAAACTCTTCACGAATAATGCAAAACAATTTATGATGCTCTAGGAGCCTGAGGGAACAAATGGAGACTACCATGAAACAATATCTCCTTACGTTGCTCCATTACTTTGTGGATTAGACTTTTAGGTCAAAGTCTCCAGGTGTGGTCCCCTTTGGAAGATCACCTGCTTCGGTTTGGGCACCCGGGCAGTATCGCAGTCCACACAAATCAACTGACTTGTATGGTGCATATGTATTCAATGTACTTTCGTACAAGTATTTATATGTTCAAATTAATTAATTAATTATCTGACGCAAAACATATCATAAATCGTAATGTTATAGTTAGGTATACAGGAAAAATAAAAATAAACTAAGACTTACTTTTACATACGGTAGAAATAATTTTCCAGGAATTGTTATAGGACCTGTTGCCCCGCTGACAACACGACCATCTGGTCCAACGTAAACATGGATCTTTCTAGATTGTAATGAATTCTTTTTGTTTATTTCAAGTGCAATGAGACGTTCTGATTGAGGACGGATTTTAAAGTTGAAACATTGTGAATCTAAATTAGAACTAACTAATGAAATGAAATAAAGGATTTGAAAATTCAATTGTTTGAATGTAATCAATTGAAATGTCATTTTACGGAAAAAAACGTTTGGTGTTACTAAGTGTAAAAAACACTAACTTCACTCATTATAAACAGAGATGAATGACGGCTAGCACTGGAATCCAGGATGCACGTTTCGTTTTATTTTGGACTCGTCAGCTGGATGTGCTTGCATCCTAGAGTTGATATTCACTCTGGAACACTTGAGCACACAATACTATGGAGTTCCAAACTAGAATAAGATTGTCGTCCATTCTTTTTGATTTTAAATAGTTATATTGATATATCTTGAAATAATAACATCAGCGAAGAATTTGTATACTACGACCAACTTAACTGCAGTAATATTTATTTATTGTCTTTAGAATCAGATGTCAATGAAACGTGAATATTTGTGATATATCACTGAGTTTATTCACTTCGAATGTAGCTTAAGATTACATTATATGATGGATTTTATATTTTTCATTGCTGATATCTAAACTAGCCCCCGAAATACCGTGATATGGCTGAGGGTTTATGCATTACCAATTGTAGAATGTTCTAATTCTTAAATGTAAATGGATTCTTCGTTCATACTGAGTTGTTTGCCAATATTTTCGATTGGTCTTTCCTTTCAGATTCTAATAGAAATGCTTATCTTTGCAATTCTGAGAAACTATTAACCTCAAAACCAGATACAATCTAGTAGAAGTTTAAATGTAACAACAGGTTGATCTATAACAAAAACGATCTGTAAAGTTCATTTGAAATAGAGTGAAAGCAGACCGCCTCGATATTGCCTGAATTCACAAGCTTTATAAGCGAAGATGGATAGTGGCTAGCAGTGGGATCCAGGACCCATTTGGGACTTGTCGGATGGATGTGACTGCATTGCACAAGCAGATAGCTATCAGAACTCAGTAGTTGAGTGGATAACGCGATGGAGTTTGAAGCGAACAGTACTGGGTTCGGTTCCTAGAGTGAACATCAACTCTGAGATACAGGTAAATCCAGCTGACTAGTCCCAAATAGAACGAAACGCTTGTCAAACTGGATTCTACCGCTAGCCATTATCCATCTTTGCTTATAAAGGGAAAAAAGATGTTATACGACTTACTTTTTAAATTGAGACCAGCTATTTCATCTAAACACATTGAAAGCCATGGATTTTGTGCACTTGAAAATGAACGAATACATTTTGTACTTTTATTACGATTATTCACATTAGTAGTTGATTTCAAATTATCATTTAATTTATTATAATATTCTATATCTTGATTAGATATAGGTCGTTTATCTAATAAATCTCCTGAACCAAATCGTTGCCGCAGAGATAGTCGTGATATTTTTGAACATCGTGAACTCGTTAATCCATAAGAGACGTTAAAAACTATTATTGAGAAAAAAGAAATAAATTTAAAAGAGATCACTAGCCATCATTGAATAGATTTAATATCATTTAATAACGCTAGGTATGTGAGCTATTATTTCAGGTTTACAGTCGCACATATTGTAGAAGTTCAGAATTATATATTTTCGTCATTGAAGTTTATCTCCACATAGATCCCTTAGTCGAATTACCAAGAAACATCAAACCATGATTCGCCCCCAAATGCCCTGGTACGGCCGAAAGTGGGGAGAGTCCGCTCTCCCTCTCACATGGTCACGCGTATATAGCCTTTGACAGGGAAGTCCTACTCATTGCATTCTCGTGGCAGGGGTGTTGTTTACGAAATCGAGAGGACGAAAAGCGAATGTCTGGCGCTTTAACTGGGTTAGTGGATACGGCGTGTCTACCTAGGGGGGGTTGGAAACCCTTGGTTCCAAACCAATGGTGCACATGGGCTAGCTCCAGTATCCTGAGTAAACAAATGGCGTATGAATCAATTGTTGGTCACTGGCTACCATTGGACTGCAACTCCTCACGATGCTCCACTGCCTTGTGGATCAGACCTTTATGTCAAAGGCTACGGCTGTGGCCCCCTAACTAAACCATCTGTTTTGGTTTGGGCACCTGGGCAGTATCACAGCCCTTACACAAATCGAATGAGATTTGTGCGGCGCATATATATCTGGTGCATTTTTGTACCAATATTTATGTGTTCAAAAAAATAAATAAAATAAAAATCACACCAGTCACAAAAAACTCTGTACCAATTCAGTTATCACAAATATCTTCTTTATCTATCATATCATTGAATACATGAGTTCTAACATGAATATCGTTTGTTTTTATTAAAGTACATTTAGAGAGCAATATTTACTAACAACTATCATGTTAGCAGAGATGGATAGTGGCTAACAGTGGAATCCATGAAGCGCGTTTCGTCCTATTTGCAGTCCTAACAAATCGATGGGAAGATTCAAACAAACAATATTAAGTTGAATTTAAACTATCATGTTACTTTTAAATTTTCCATTATTTATAATTGGTGTATCCCGTGGAGAATTATGCATAGTAACTTTGAGGACTATTTAAAGACCAATGTGATATGTATATTTCCTATTGTATAATTGTTAAATAACTAAACTATTTATATTTGTGTCCCCCTTATTATAAGCTTTATTTTGATCTATAGATTATTATCATGTGATTTGCCGTTATTAATTTATCCCCAGTCTATTGATTACTGCCCCCCCTCTATTCACAGTCACATTTAGCCAAATCTTGTACAAATGTTATTTTCTATTTTATGGTACGATGTGGTCAGTTTGTTTGGTATATAAACCCAGTATGTTTGAAAATAATGATTCATACTGCAGAGGTTGTTATTGGTATTCTGAATCTGAAAGACCTATTGTAATATTAGCTCGGTTGTAAAATAGGTGACTCAAACGTTTGAGCAGATATTTCTTTTCGAAAATTAGTCAAATCATTTTCTACTTGGTAGCAAATACTTCACATGTGTATACTAAATGGTGAAAATCAGTAAGTTTTCGAATTAAACTACCTGAAAGAACAACTAAGTGAATATCAGATGGAGTGTGAACATCACTGGACCAAAACTGTCATTCACAAATTTAAGTTACTTGTAAGTAGGTAAATAATATTACTAAATAAATTCATTTAGACGCTGTGTGAAATATAGATTATTTTCTATTTAGGCTGTTGGATGCTTGAAAGAAAAAGAAGGATAGTAAATAACAATTAGCGAAACATGGCCTGACCCAAAGTGATTTCTGTTTTTCATCATCTGTTTTTACTTAGGGAAATTTTAACAGTTGAATTCATTAGTCGATCTAAGCTAGACCATCATTGAAAAACTGGAAGCACTGAACGGCTATTACGTCCTAGTACAGGACTCCTAGACAGTGTCTATCCACGATCCAGTACACAAGACTCGAACCCACGACCTTCGGTTTCGCTTGCGAACCCTTAACCACTGAACCCGTATCCAACCATTACTTGCTTACTTATGTCTGTTTAACCGTCGTATAAGAGCATAGGCGACCCACCAGCATTCTCCATCCGACTCTGTCCTTAGCAATCCTTTCCAGTTTCTATTTATCCTACTCGCGTCTGCTTCCAATTCCCAACGTACTGTGTTCTTCGGCTTTCCTCTTTTTCATTCCCCATCCCGACTTCAAGTAAGGGCTTGCCTCGTGATGCAGTTTGGCAAGTTCCGTAATGTATGTCCTATCCACCTGCATCGTCTTTTCCTGATTTCCTCTTCAGATGGAACCTCGTTTGTTCTTTCCAGTCAACAGACATCGAGTATCCTGTGTAAAGGATTGTTTATAAATACTTGTGTGTTTTTGATGATAGTTGTAGTAATTCTCGAAGTTTCAGCTCCATGCAGTAGAACTGTGTTGATGCTCATATTGAAGATTGTAAGTTTGATCCTGGTTGAGAGGCAGTTGTTTTGAGTTCCACATGTTCTTCTAATGTAGGAATGTGGCCCTTGCTTTGCCAATCTTCGCCTTTACATAGGCATCAGATCCTCCTTGTTCATCGATGAGGCTTCCCAGGGACATGAAAGATTCCACCTGTTCCAGAGTTTCTCCATCAAGAGTGATTGGGTTGACGTTCTCCGTTTGTATTTGAGGGTCTTGGTTTTTCCCTTGTGTATGTTGAGACCTACTAATTCAGAGACTGCTTGTACACTAGTTATCTTCAACTGCATTTGTTAGTGTCTATGGGATAGAACGGACATGTCATCTGCAAAGTCCAAATCTTCTAATTGATTCAGAGCTGTCCATTTTATTCCGTGCTTTCTTTCAGATTTTGAGGTCTTCATAATGCAGTCAATTACCAAAGAAGGAGAAAGGGGGAGAGTAAAGTGCTTTGTCTGACTCCGAATCTCACTTGGAATGCATCTGTCTGCTGTTCTCCATGCATTACCTTGCACTGTAGTCTGTCGTATGAATTCCATGTGATATTGACAATCTTCTCAGGTACTCCGTAGTGTTGAAGAAGTTTCCTTGTAATTCTTCTATCCGTACTGTCAAACACCTCTTCGTAATTAAGTAAGTTGATGTATAGTGGTGAATTCCTCTCAACTGATTGTTCGACGATGATCTGTAATTTCGCAATTTGGTCTGTGCACGACCGATCCTTACGAAATCGGACCTGTTGATCTCGAAGTTGGGCGTCTACTGAGTCTTTAATCCGGTTCAGTAATACTGTTGAAAACATTTCCTGGTACTGACAGTAGTGTGATGCCTCTGTAATTCTCACATTTGCTCAGATCTCCCTTCTTTGGTATTCAACGATGTCAATGTCTGACTTCAATCGATCTATGATCTTGATCAACCTTTTATCGATTGTTTGAGGTGGATAACTATCTCATACCCGACACGGATCGAACTCCACTAGTCACGGATTCTCACTAGAACTCCAGAAAATTTAAAGGGGTTGGGGTGAAAACCATTTCAACTTCTAATGGTGGGTTTGTTTAGAAGTTACTTAACGATAAACCTTTTATCCATAATAAGGGAATTATAGTAGAATTTAGAAATAACATTGCTAGTCGAGTATTGTAGTATGTTTCTAGTTAGTAGGAGGCTTCAAGTATTTCTTATGAGTTAAATAATCCTATGTCTCCAGAGATGCCATCATCAACTTGTATGTGCGTTTTGTCTTTTATATAAAAGAAAATATGAAATTGAACCCTCTGTACTTGTTGAACTTAAACAATACTCTGTCAGCTATTGTTTATAAGCGGTTCAAATTCCTTAAAACAATAATGTAACCGAAAACGTTTAAAGAATAACTTTCACCTTCACCAATTCTTTGATTTGATATTCCATTCACTGAATCAATCGGTTGACAATCAATACGGTTAGAATCGACTATACGCATAGGTGCACCAGTTAAATAACTATAGAAAATGATTTTAGTGCCTGGTTTAAATTTCCATTTTTCAACTTGCCACTGTATCAAAAAAAAAACAATAAAGAGAACAAATCAATTTGATTTAAAAGCTTATTTGATAGTTTATTAAAGTAGATGATCGCTGGAGTAGGTGAATAATTTTTGAACAATGTATAAACTGAATTCAAGTAAAGAACGTATATTATCAGAAGGGGATTTTGTGGAGATTTCAGTATTTTCATAGTTGGAAGAGTGAGTCAGTTGAGGAGTTCCACAATAGGACGAAACGGTCGTCCAGTACTTCCAGGTGTTCCTTGGTGGTCTAGCTTCAATTGATTCACGCATTCAACTATGAAAGAATTTATAGTTTCCTATTTTTTCAAGGTTGAGAGCCTTTTACGCCATACGAAACCAAATAAAAACTGTCCTGTTACCAGTCTATTATATTACTAATAATGTAGTGTGGTCTACTTATATCCATATAAGTAGTATATGGTGTTGGTCAGACATAGAATGTATTTTGGCAGAAGACCGATAAGGAAAGAACTGAAATGATGCGCAATTGGTAGGAAAATGCATGAACCATGGAATAAGAGAAGATGAACTGATATTTACAGAAGAAACAGTGAAGATTGAGACAATTGATTGTTATTATACAAATTAACTGTTTGCTGTATGATTATCAGAATTTAGTGAGATAGTCTGTATTTTGTGCTTAAATACATTCGGTTGTCCC
This sequence comes from Schistosoma rodhaini, assembly GCA_944470415.2. Taxonomy (NCBI): domain Eukaryota; kingdom Metazoa; phylum Platyhelminthes; class Trematoda; order Strigeidida; family Schistosomatidae; genus Schistosoma; species Schistosoma rodhaini. Next base: position 6,286,558 of record OX104044.1, read on the forward strand.
CAACCGGTGTTCTATTCACTATAATATGAGTTAGAGTTAACCTATTGTTAATATCTAAGATTAAAGTTTATTCAGTCTTTATTAGAATGTGTCTATTGTGAGCACATGACCTAGATATAATCATAAACACAATGTTTCATTATGTGAGATTCATAATGAAATGTTTGTTCAATAAGATTACATGTTGTAAAGTACTTTTTAGTTGGGCAAATTTTCATTTATTACATAAAATATTCACTACTAACTACCTCAGAGATTGATTTCATAGAGTTATGGTGAAAAGCCATGATCTATGGAGTAAATTTTAGAAAAAATGAATCTATTTCCCAATCAGGGAAAATGGAGGAGATTTGTTTTTAAAAAGTTTGAAAACTCTGACTATTCGATATCATAGTTGAAATCATGAGTCAATTGAAGCTAGACCACCATGGAAAACCTGGAAGCACTGAACGGCCGTTTCATCCTATTGTGAGAACTCCTCAGCAGTGTGCATCTACGATCCCGCCTCGCGAGATTCGAACCCAGGACCTATCGGTGTCACGCGCGAGCGCCTAACCACTAGACATCTGAGCCCGGCATCCAACGGTATTAATGCCTAACTTGAACCATTCCACGGAATTGAGCAACTGTTCACTATTGTCTTCAGTGACTTGATATCTCACAATAGACTTGGTTGAACTTCACTTGTCACTGCTTCTCACTAAAACTCCAGGAACTATCTCTTGAAGTCAGTCACTTGTAAGCATATGATTATTATCAGAAGAGGTTTTTGTGGAGGTTTCCATGATGGTCTAGCTTCAAATGACTCACGATTTCAACTATGAAATTACTGAAATCTCCACAAAAACTCCTTTTGATAATATTCGATATCAATGCAGACGTTGAAAAGTGTATTCTTCACCAAGAGATTTGAAAGCTTTTGGTTCATCAAAATGTAATTAAGACAGTTATTCATTGCCTTATGAAAAGAATGATGTTTGAACAATACCAAATATTCACAAATCTAAATAAGTACTTGATGACGTTTACATTATTTCAGACGCCATTCACTGATACATCAGAAAAATGTGTACGAAATTAAATTCATTTAGTATTGTTTGTTTGAATCTTCCCATCTATTTGTTATAACTGCAACTGGTCAGTCTCTAATTGGCATATGTGCGTACTGTGCGTATTGCCTCGATATAGCCTTAATTCACAAACATTTTAGGCAAAGATGGATAGTGGTTAGCAGTGGAATCAAGTTTTATGCGCGTTTCGTCCTATTTGGGACTCGTCGGAACTCAGTGGCCGAGTGGATAACGCGATGGCGTTTGAAGTGAAAGGTGCTGAGTTTGAGTCCCAGAGTGAACATCAACTCTGAGATGCAGGTACATCCAGCTGACGAGTCCGAAATAGGACAAAACGCGAGTCAAACTGGATTCCACTGCTAACCACTATCCATCTTTGCTTACTGTGTTCAAAATTGTTTTCAAATGTTTAATATACTAGTTTAGTGTGAATGTTTTCATATTAATATTGTCAAGGTTTCATATTTCATCTTTTAACATAATAAATATTGTTTATTATTTTCTATTCAATCTAGATATTTACAAAGATTGTGGGAAGATTAGAACTGTCAAAATAACATCAACCTTTCAGAATAGTCTAGACTGTAATGATTTACCTGATAATATTTCAATCTATTTTGTTCATACCAACTTTTAATTAAAATGCCAGTCAATAAGTTTGAAAGCAAATTAGACAATTAGAATATTATAAGCAAAGATGAATGGTGGATAACAGTGGAATCCAGTTTGACGAGGGTTACGTCTTATTTGGGACTCGATGTACCTACATCTCAGAGTTGGTATTCCCTCTTGAACTCGAACACAGTACCGTTCGCTTCAAACGCCATCGCATTATCCACTCAGCTACTGAGTACTGATAGCCACTTGCTTGTGCAATGGGGTGAAGTTTAAATTCATTTAGTATTGTTTGTTTGAATCTTCTCATTAATGTTTAGGACTGCGATTGATAAGTCTCTATATCGAGGCAATACCCACAGGATGCATATATGCCAATATGTGACTGATCTATTGCAAACCTAAACATCAATGAAAAGATTCAAACAAACAATACTAAATGAAATTAGAATATTATTCATAAAGCTGTGAAGGAAAACTTTAAACATAGTTCCAAGTCAAGTTTCGTCCTGACACGGAACTCCTCAGCAGTGCGCATCCACGATCCCGCTCGTGGGATTTGAACAAAGGAGCTGTCGGTTCTAACTCATTGAACACAATGGTTGAAGTTAGACATTAACAGTATTGGATGTCAACTCAGTAGTCTATAGTTTAGACGTTCGTGATAGATCTGAGGTCCTGGATTCGAATCTAGTGAGCGAGATTGTGGGTGCACATTGCTCAAGAGTCCCATACTAGGAGGAAACGGCTGTTCAGTGCACCCAGGTTTTCAATAGTTGTCCAAATAATACAAACTTGTTACAAATATCAATGTGAAGTTAGATTAAAACAAACAACTCAAAACCTTTTTTTTCATATTTTTATATATTCTTACAAATATTTGCTCATTTTGTTGTGCCATAATTGTTTCAATTAAATTCATTGTCAGTATTCCATTACCATTAGCTGGTATTAATTTAATTGGTAAAGAATTCATACCATACCTTGTTGTTAACCATTGAAAACAAGGAAATATATAAATTGCATTCATATCATTACATAGATTGTTAGAAAATGATTGAGAGGATAGATGAGATTGAGATGAAGATAATGTATTGAAGATATTTGAGAAGTTATTCGTAGAAGAATTCATTGACAGTTGTTGAATAATTACATATTCTAAGTACCAACTACTACTACTATTACTACTATTATTATTATTAGTAGTAGTTAAAGCATTTGTCTCATTACTATTCTCATCTGATTCTAACCATATAGTTAATGATTTTAATCGACCAAGAAATACAGCTTCAATATTGAATGAACTAGTCTAAAATAAAGAGAAGAATATAGAAATAATTAAATTCGATTAAATCTAGAAGAAATCCTGAAACTGATCATAGAAATTTAGGAATAAAGATATATTGGGATGGTGTAGAAGATTTGTAGCTCAGATGGTGTTTTGTTCTTTGAGATGGATAGTTTAGTCTTGGAGCCTTTTATCGTTTTTCTGGACAGCAGTAGCAGTAAGGACGTGTAAACAGTGGATTATCCTGTTCACAGAAAGACAGTATCTTGCTAAATGCTCATGAAATTTCTGCAGTACCCTCCCACAAAGAAACGGGAAACAAATCGAGCAGTATAGTGAATACAGTTGCGCCAAATGAAACTAGTCTTGATGCAAAAAAATTTCTAATGAATCTAATGATCAAGATTCTCTAATTGTTCTGCCAGATTTTGATTATTTTGATAACTCACATGTTCCTGTTGAAATCTCTTATAAAAATGGGAGAAAATTGTCGGATGCATAAAATGATAATCAAGAATCCAATATATTTTTCATAGACACTGATTATCCCAAGGATTCATTATCTACTAATGAGGTTCCGAATAAATTCAAGAAAACTGTTTCAGAAGAATCAAACACTGGTGACCTCAAATCGAATGTCGTCGATTCTCATGATATAGTCAGTTCTAATGGATTCTCTGTTAAATGTGACAAACATGTTTTATATAATGTCACTTTAATAGTAACTTGGGTATATGAGGATCCAACACTCTTTCGTGGGAGAGGATGAATTCGAGAAATTTAAAATCCTGATATCAACTCCGGATTTCTCAAAAAGGGGAGGTGTTATATCCCTTGGTGAATTATGAATGATAACATTCGAGGACTATTTATGGACCAATGTAATATGTATATTTCCTATTGTATAATTGTTGTATCATTGGCTTTATTTGGACCTTTGATCTATTATTATACGATTTTTGAGTTATCATCAGTTTATTGATTACTTTCCCCCATATTCACAGCCACATTTGGCCAATTATTGTACAAATGTTATTTTATATTTTATGGTACGATGTGGTCTGTTTGGTTGGTATATAAACCCAGTATGTTTGTGAATAATGATTCATATCGCCGAGGCTATTATTGATGTTCTGGACTTAACTGGTTGGGCTAGGCAAATAGCAGGACCGAATAGTACTCAAGACTGCTCGTACGATTTTATGTATCATAGCTCCGATCGATAATTCGCTCTTCTCTCTTTGGCGGGAATTAGCACGTTCATATAACAAATAGGGCACGCACTTATACGATATAACAAGAACCATAAATCAAACTAATGAAAGATACAATCATAACAAAGATGTAAACAGTGACAGGTTTATGGTCAACAAAAACCAATCAACATCGAGGTCTATAATACAAGCTGGGAGTCATTTGTGGAGAAATTCGAACATTTCGCTTCTACCTGAAGTTTGTGCTGATGATGTCGTCCAGAAGAACAATGAAAGTTCCATGACCAAACCATCCATCTCAGAGAAAGAAAACCCCATCAAATATCTTCTTTACTATCTGAATAACATTTATTTGTAAAAATAACTGACGTAACTAAGTGGACTGTCAGGATCATAATAAGTATGATCTGAACTAATAGGTGAATTACGTTTTACTGAGCCCAAGACGTCCGTTCAAAAGGTCACATTCACAATTTTTTTTCAGGATTTTATATTCAAACTTCTATTTTCATGAAATGTTATCATCATTACTAGATTCATTTAGTATTATATTTTCGGTACAACATGGAACTCTCAGCACAAAGTACTTCAACACGTTTCCGTTTCTTACTTCTTCGTCCTTCCTGACGATAAATATTGAGTGACCAACAACTAAAAGTTAGCAGCCCAGCCAATCGACATATGAATAATGTACATTTCTTTTGCTGCATATTACCAGCAACCACATGTCTCTGATCAAGCTCTTTTTCACAACTTGTACAGCGGAAAGTTGTAAACATTTCATAAACGCACCTTAATAAGTTGTGTGATTAATAAATATAATGATGTGTAAAAATAAGCAAGAACCGATAACTTGTTGAAATATCGAGATGGTAGAAACAGGTAGCCTAGATATTCAATCAGGCCACCAATTTGGCTTCTACAGTGAAGTCATTACCATTTGTATGACTAAGATTATACATTGATTTCCAATGTTTTTTGGTGCTATACATCTTTGTTATTTAGATCATGAATTCATGAAATCTATCTTCGAAATGAACTGATCCACAGATTTTAAACCTGATTAACAACACAGTTATATTCCATAATATTATTTAGACCTTTGATTATGAATTTAGTACACTATTTGGTGCATTGATGTACAAATGAGGAGTCATATGTGGAGAAATCCGAACACTTCACTTCTACACGAAGTTTGTTCTGATGATGACGTTCAAAAGAACGATGAAAGCTCCATGACCAAACCATCCAACTTACAGAACAAAATCATCCATATGAGCTACAAATCTTCTCCACCATCTCAAAAACTGATTTCTTATAAAAACATTATAAAAGTGTTACTTAGTAAAAATATGAACATAGTATACCTTGCAATCTGAGATTGGCCTTATAACCACTAAAAACGTATGACCATTAGATAAGTATTTCATCATAGTGTACAATGTTTCAGCGATGCACATCTAAGGATAGACAAAGTATCAAATGAAAGATTTTCTGATTTCATAGTGAATACGACATTGGTTGGTCATCTGTAATTAGTTAGATGATTATTTCATCTAATTCCCAGGTATTTCATTAAGCTATTAGAAATCACCCAGGAAAGTGAAACTCAGTTTATAATAATTTAATTTTTATGATCAAATTTATTTTTACCAAGATTTAAACCGATAATTCCCATAAAAGCTTGCTGCCTAATATATACTTAAGATGTAACTTGTTAATATTATTAACGCACTATTCATCGAATGGCCGGATGACAACGTTGCATTCCTACGATTGAAAAACATATGGAACTCAAGACATCTGTTAATCCTCGTAGAGGAGCGTAGGCCAGGCACCAGCATTCTCCACCCATGTCCGTCCTGGTCAAGCCTTTCCAGTTCCTATTCATCCTTTCCATGTGTTCTTCGACCTTCCTCTTTTCCATTTCCAAGTTAGGGTTTGCCTGGTGATGCAGTTTGGTGATTTCCGTAATGTATGTTCTATCCACTTGCATCGTGTTTTCCTAATTTCCTCTTCAGCTGGAAGCTGGTTCATTTTCTCCACAATAGGTTGTTGCTGATGGTATCCGGTCAACAGATATCGAGTATCTTGTGTAAACAACTGTTTATAAATACTTGTGCGTTTTTCATGATGTTTGTGGTAGTTCTTGAAGTTTCATCTCCATACAGTAGAACTGTGTCGACGCTCGTATTGAAGATTGTGAGTTTGATGCTGGTTGAGAGGCAATTGTTTTGAGTTCCATATGTTCTTCAACTGTAGAAATGCGGCCCTTACTTTGCCAATCCTCGCCTTTACATCGGCATCAGATCCTCCTTGTTCATCGATGAGGCTTCTCAGGTACGTGAAAAATTCCACCTGTTCCAGAGTTTCTCCATCAAGTGTGATTGAGTTGACGTTCTCCGTGTTGTTTTTAAGAATCTTGCTTTTTTCCTTGTGTATGTTGAGGCCTATTGATTCAGAGACTGCTTCATTAATATAAAATTTTTAAAAAATAGACTGTTATATATGATACAAATAATAATGTTCATTACATTGATTACATACTTTCCCTCTTGAAAATGCATTCATTTTAGATATTTCTTCATTCCATAAAATTCTTGTACCTGTATCACCATGATCACCTTGTATTAAGATATTTACTTTTGTTGTATTATTCATTCCTGAATTCCAAAGTTTACCAGTTTTTGTTATTATTTGATATTGAATTACTGATAAGAAAAACGAGAAGGACAAGAAAATGTTAAGGATTGACAGTGAAAATCAGTTAATTAAAGCCAGACCACTATTGTGAGATAGTAACTCCATGAAGACAGTGGTGGACGGTGTCACAGTTTCATGGATTGATTGAAGTTAGACATTAACACCATCGGATGCCAAATCGGTAGTCTACCGGCCAAGTGTTCGAGCTTGAGACTGAAGGTCTTGGGTTCAAGTCCAGCTGGTGGGATTATGGATGCGCACTGCTCAGCAGTCCAATACTAGGATGAAACGGTCGTACAATGTTACCAGGTTTTCAATGGTGGTCCAGCTTTAACTGACTCATGAATTCAACTATTAAATTAGTAGTCTCAACAAAACTCCTTTTCGGATAGTAAACTATTTGTTGGCTAATAATTCTTAATTAAAAAAATCCATATGTTTTGGAAATTTAAAATGTTAAACTAGTTGGCTTTGAATAAATAAAGTATGCTTTTACACTTATGAATCACGAAATGATGACTACAATACAGAGTGTACAGAATTACTGTTTATCTATAACATAATGATAATCATTGATCACCTCTAATTGGAATATAACTCACTATATTTAAAGGGTATTGTATGTTTTAAGGATTGAAGCAACAGATTTTATTGTTTTACAGTTAACAAGTTATCCGATTATAGTAGATGAAAAAGATTATAGAAAGCTGCTATGTTTATCTATATAACCTTATGCGTCTGGGAAAATCTATGGGCAGATGTTTTATTTTCATTGGTGAGATATTCCTTCTATTCACTACCCCTTAAACACTCTCCATCCTTGTTTTATTTTGATTTTATGGGAACGAATTCTGATTACACTGTCTTAAGCATAATGGAAGTAAGACTGAATGTATCAAAAGAACAACAGTAAATGAAATATCAGTTATTGTATGAAATACACACCAACTGAAGAATAAGCCGATCGGTTATTAAGCAGTGTATTAAAAATATGGTCCAAAGCTAAATTGAAAAGTAATCCTAAAACCTCAAGGAAGCTAGAATCAATAGATCAACATATAAAGAGAAAAAAGACGTTTGTTAGTACGACCATTGAGTAGATGTAACTAACAATACAAAACTAGCTACTTATTTGAAAAAAAATAGTATGACGTGAAGTCAAAAATAATAAGACCTATTCACTTGTTCTAGATAGAAAAGTAATTTATTTCACAGTTCCTCTTGTTTACTGATATGTCTTGTCAATTGAACGCTATATTCGTTTCCTAAGCTATTCTGATAACCCACAGGCTAGAACTACTCAGCGACTTGAACACCAGAGAGAAAACGCAAGTATGAGAGAAAACACTTTACTCTAAGGTTCGTTCTTGTACTGAAAATCATGGGTATTTATAGATGTTAGCGTATATTAAATCAACATCATATTTCAGCCAATCCATTATTATGCTACCGACCAATAGTAGCACGCCACTTTGGAATTCTAGAATGTTCCATCATACTCTAATTGGCTAAGGCTCTTCGGCCCCTTTTGGGCCTCTGGAGGCTCCGTTGAAGTTCTCCGGAAGCCGACTCATTATTTACCAACCATTCGAAATCGATGACAAAAATCCCAGTACCATGGGTAGTATCGCCTAACATTTTTAGTCATACAATTCAACTTACCAGGAGCTCTTTCCTCTTGTTGAAATAATGTTGTAATATCTAGTGGATATACTTTTAATATTCGTCCAAGTCTTGGTGCTTGATCAGGTAGTTGAGTTCCAGGTGCAGCAATTTCACGTACTAAACTACCATCACCTTTAAAACGTGATAACCATTTCATACATGGAAAAGAAATTTCATATGTTGATATAGATCCTGATGATAAATTACTTTCTTCATCAGTATTTAATAGTCTAGTTAAATAGGAAGAATTTCGTGTGTTAAATTTGAGTGGATTTACGGTCATACTAGGGAGATTTTGTGTTAGCCTTAGGTATATTTCTTCTGGCAACCATTCAGGATATGTACCGGAACCATCATGACTTATACGTATTTTACTGATTTCCATAAAATCATTTAAAGGTATCTAAAAAGAAGAAAGAATTAGGCAGAATTTCAGTTTCTATGTGAGGATTTTTATTCATAAAGTGACGTTAACAAAAAAAATGACTGAGAATCATTCATTCTCAGAGAACCACTTCACTATGTTTCAGCTAGTGTTAGTCAATGAAGAAACATATCTACCAAATAAAATAACCATAAAGCATTGTTTCAGTCGACAAAGTAATGTACGAATAATGCTAATTGCAGTGGAATTCTTGAATTAATATGAATACTGTGGTCGAATGACAGTTATTAAGCATGGCTGAATTACTAATGATAACACTTTAGAATTTGAATTTTCAGATTTCAAATGATGACAGGTTTGTTGTAAGATAGTAACTAGATGAAAACAATGGTCGACTGTGGCATGGCTTCGTGAATTGGTAAAAGTTAGATATTAACACCATTAGATGCCGGATCAGTGGTCTATAGGTTACGCGTTTGTACTCGAAACCGTTTAGGTCATAGTTTTGAATCCTGCAGGCGGGGTCATGGATGCCCAATGCTGAGGAGTCCCATACTAGGACGAAACTTTGTTCAGTGTTTCCAGGTTTTACATGGTGGTCTAGCTTCAATCGACTTATAAATCAAACTTGATATTAAATTACTAGAACCTCCAAAAAACCTTCTGATAATAGAAACAAAATAGACTAGATTACAGCATAATACTGGTAATTTTTTCAAAAATGTTAGCTATAATGATTCTTTATTGACACCATTTTTTGAGAGATGAAACGCATTCATATTAGAGCAAATCAATACAGTTCTTAGAACTCTTTGCCGTTACAAAGTATATGGTAGATAATATATTATTCAAAGTTGAAATAATGAGTCAATTGAAGCTAGATCACCATCGAAAACCTGGAAGCACTGGACAGCCGTTTCGTCCTATTATGGGACTCCTCATCAGTGCGAATCCACTTACCCGCACTCGCCAGATTCGAACCTAGGACCTACCAGTCTCAAGCCGAAGCCCTTATCCGATAGACCACTGAGCTGGCATCCAACGGGTTCGTGGATGCGCACTGCTTAGGCGTCCCATAATAGGACGAAACGGCCGTTCAGTGCTTCCAGGTTTTCGATGGTGGTCTAGCTTCAACTGACTCATGATTTCAACTTTGAAAAATACTGAAATCTCCACAAATCCCCTTCTGAAGATAATATATTAGTTAATAATTAAAAGTACCCAACGGATTAATAGGTAAGAAGATAATACAATTAGAACCACTGAGTCATATTATTTACTCGTCACTTTAACTCTACTAAAGACTAAACTCACTTCAAAATAATCAATACTCCCTGGATAAAATGGTCCCAATTGTGTAATATTTGTTGTACTAGATTCATTTGATTCATTACCTTGCATAACTTGCACATTTTCATCATTTGGACTCAATGTACATATATATGCTGATCTAAGTAATATAGGTTGAGTTGATCGATATCTATTACAGATTGTAATTGTTGGATTTGCTGTACAATTAGATGAATATATTTCACCTGTTTGTGGATCATATTGACCAGATTTGATAAATACCTGACAGACTGAAAAAAAATAGTAGTGAAGTATCATTTCATAAAGCTTAAACTATACTGTATTCATTATTATACAATTAAGAAGCAAAGGCGGTAGATCGTTAAGCATATGGCTGAATTTCTTAATGCAAACATTCGATTATGATCGAGTCATCCTACAAATAACAAAAACGGTTGCTCAAAATCGTGGATTGGTTGAAGATAGAAATTAACACCGTTGAGTGCCCGCTAAGTGGTCTATCGGTTAAGTGCTCCAGTGCGAGACTGGTAGGTCCTGGGTTCGAATCTCGCAAGTGCGGGATAGTGGATGCGCACTGCTGAGGAGTCCCATAATAGGACGAAAGGTCCATCCAGTGCTTCCAGGTTTTCCATGGTGGTCTATCTTTAATTGACTGATGATTTCAACTATGAAAATACTAAATTCTCCAGAAAACCCCTTCTGAAGTTTAGAAATACAAATAACAGAATAATGAGAGGAGGTTAACATCTTTTAGGGTTTCCATATAAATCGAAAATTTTCAGGACAGTTGCGAGGATTTTGGTTGGATACATAGCAAAAAATGGAACAAGGAAGTTGACACTTAATTTTTGGTATTCATGAATATTTAGATCATGTTAACTGCTGATGAATATTATTTTCAAGGAAATGAATTATTTATGTAGAAGGATTTGTGTTGCTTCTATTGAGCGATTTATACGATAAAATTCAGACTGGCTTTTAACCACTATTCAAGTGGTAACCAAGTGTCTTGCACTTTAATAACTTAACGATAAATAAGGGTAGGGTTGTAATTCAAGACAATAGGAAGGAGATATGTAAATTCATTGCGAGATGTTATAAAGTATTTTCATAATACATATACATGGTCTTTAATCGTTCATTTAAATCTTCTGGTGTGTTCTGCAATCCGAACGGTCTTTTCGACTGACTTTTAAGCGTTCACCCAATATCGTGCTTTCGATGTACTGAAACTCTTCATTCTGTCCGACAATGGTTGCGATTTCGACACCTTATTTCGCTGTACACTACTTACAAACATCTTTATGAGTAGCATCCACTTCAACACAACTAAATTTCAAATAGGTTTAATAGAAATAAAGTACTCACTTCACATTTCTACTATGTTTTACATTTATGATTAGCGTTTTCGATGATGCATTAGTTCTTACCAGACATATGATATCAGGAGTGTCATGACTATAACTTGAATGTATTTATTCTTATTATGACATTGATTTGTCCACTTTGTTTGTTGTTTATTGTGTAAACACTAAAGCAGTAAATTAATGTCACATCACTTGATTTAAACAAATATAAAGTATGTTTCATAGTTGAAAGCATGAGTCAATTGAAGCTAGACCACCATGGAAAATCTGGAAACACTGAACGGCCGTTTCGTCCTATTATGGGACTCCTCAGCAGTGGGCATCCACGAACCCGCTCTCGCGAGATTCGAACCCAGGACCTACCAGTCTCGAGCCGAAGCCCTTAACCGATAGACCACTGAGTTGGCATCCAACGGTGTTAATGTCTAACTTCAACTGATCCACGAAGTTGAGCAACCATTCACCAATTGTCATCAGTGAGTTCCTATCTCACGACAGACGTAGATCAGAAAGGGGTTTTGTGGAGAATTTAGTATTTTCATAGTTGAAATCATCAGTCAATTGAAGCTAGACCACCATGGAAAACCTGGAAGCACTGGATGGCCGGCTCATTGGTTAATCGGTTAAGTGCTCCAGCGCGAGACTGGTAGGTCTTGGATTCGAATATTGCGAGTGCGGAATCGTGGATGCGCACTGCTTCGGAGTCCCACAATAGGACAAAACGGCCGTCCAGTGCTTCTAGGTTTTCGATGGTGTTCTAGCTTCAATTGACCCATGATTTCAACTATGACAATATAAAGTAATCAGGGTATCCCTTACACAAGCGGATATCTTTTATTTGTCTATAGTGAATAAATGAGAATAGTATAATACAATATACTTCTAGAAGCTTTATTTTAATTAGCTTTAACGGTCTATTTTCACTTTATAAATTTAAGTGGAAGTTAGTATTTTAGGAGTATATTTACAGTATAACTACGTGGGATTATATCAAGTGAAACGTTTGTATGTATCAATGCTAAGGCTGGACCTGATCATTTTAAATAAACTGAACATCGGGTGGAAAGCTAATGATTATTATAGTTTTATGATATCCCAATGTGTAGAAAATCTTAATAGTTAAATTTTTGAGTTGATTTAAGCTAGTCTAACATTGAAAACCTGGGAGCCCGGAATGACCGTTTTGTCCTAGTACTGGACTCCAGAGCAGTGGGTACCCACGACCCTCCACGCAGGACTCGAACTGAGGACCTTCAGTTTCAAGTGCAAAAGTATAACATGTCAACCACTGATCCGAAATCCAATGACGTTATCGTCTAATTTCAACCAACCCAAATTGTATTTCTGACGTTTTGTGACTTAATGTAAGTCTATTATTAAGTGAGAAGTTTGTTTTTGGGCTTGATCAAAATGTAAAGCGTTAATTACTACAGCTTTCTTTGCTTTTTACATTTTGAAGAAAACAGGTTCGATTCTATAATGAATTTTATCGATATTATTTTCAAACAATCTTTTTACGTCACATAATCAAGCATTCAAATAGAATAAAAAAGAAATTGACCGACAAGTAGATCATTTCAAGAAGAAAATCAGGAAAAGCTGGAAATTGTTAATTTGAACAATCTTCTTACTTAACGTAAATATCCCATTAACCTAAGCAGAAATCCGTGGAGTAGTGGCTAAATGGTTAAAAGATTTGGCTTTCAGATATTAAGTTTCATGTTCAAGTCCTTCTAATTTGATTTAAGTAACAGTGTAGTATTACTGTACCCCATACAAATATTGAGTTTCATAGCTGAGTAAATTAACATTTAATCAGTAAATGAGTTAGTAATAAATTATCATATAATAGAACATCATCCCAACTCATAGATGACCTTCAAAATGTCTACTTCACAAATGTCATCATCAATAACAGTAAGAAGTAACTATATTCCTATAAAATATCTCAAATATATCTGCCATCCATTTCTTTATCAAAAAATAATAAACATGTACAACTTAATCTTAATCAAAAGGAGTTTTGTGGAGATTTCAGTATTTTTCATAGTTGAAATCATGAGTCAATTAAAGTTAGAACACCTTGAAAAACCTGGAAGCACTACTTTAAGGCCGTTTTGTCTTATTATGGGACTTCTCGTCAGTACGCATCCTCGATCCCGCCTCGCGAGATACGAACCAAGGATCTACCAATCTCGCACCAGAGAGCTTAACCACTAGACAACTAAGCCGGCATCCTATGGTGTTAATGTCTAACTTCAACCAATCCACAAAGTTGAGCAACTTAATCTTAGACTATTTCTTTTTCCAAATAGAAAACTCAGATAAATAATCAGTTAATAAAGATTATTATTTAGACATTAAAACAAAACAAACTTGGTTAACAATAACAATTACACTATTTCTATTTGTATTCAGGTGTATTTGTCTCCTTTGGCTTTTTGACAAACAACAATAAAGGGAAGAAAAAAAGAGACAGAGAGGGGGGGGGCTAAGATGAAAAGTGCAGTAAATGAGTATATGAAATACTGCTTTACTGTATGTTCAATTATCAATATCATGTGAATAATTATTATAAAGATGTAAATGTAATCCTGTTTAGTAATAAATTTAAACAAGAAAACAAAACATTGTGAAGTACATGTGATGACCAGTTTCAACATAAAGCACTTCTTTATTTTTTTTTTCATAGAATGAAATACTAAGATATATATTTCATAGTTGAAAGGGTGAGACAATAGAAGCTAAACCATCGTGGAAAACCTGGAAACACTGGACGGTCGTTTCGTCGTATTATAGGACTCCTCAGAAGTGTGCATCCACGAGCTCGCGTCACGAGACTCGAAACCAGTACCTACCAGTATTGCACCAGAGCACTTAACTGATAGATCAATAGGATGAAACGGCCATCCAGTGCTTCCAGGTTTTCCTTGGTGGTCTAGCTTCAATTGACTCATGATTTCAACTATGAAAATACTAAATTCTCCACAAAAAAACCCTTCTGATAATATACATTTCAGATATTTCCATGGAAAACGTGGAAGGACTGGATAGTAGTCTAGTTTAAATGGACTCATGATCTCTACTTTTAAAATTACTATAATATCTACAAGAACCCCTTCTTACATTAAATAGAAAAAAATAGATTTATCATGACATTGTGATATATTCTGCTGTGATTTCATTGGGTGTAATGTATTGAATTAATGAAGAAACGGCCGTCCAGTGCTTCCAGGTTTTCCATGGTGGTTTAGCTTCAATTGGCTCATGCTTTCAACTATGTAAAGAAGAATTGATTGAGAGGATATCTATGAACAATCAGTTCAATGAAACTCACATTCTACTAAATGATAGATACAATTATTTGACAGATTTATAGGTACCAATTGGTGATAAATGATATAAGAATAAATAACAGAATAGGAGAAAATTCCCATTTATGGATTTACTATTCTGAAATATTATGAGTAAGAAATTTACATTAAACGTACTCAAAGAACATTTAATGGGAGGCTTAGAGCTTGGAGAAGCGACTATAAGTGTTTATCTTATAGACAAGTACACTAAATCGAGCTCTATCTAGAAGTATATTACACTTACCTAGACTGCTCAAGGGTTCAATAGAATAGAAAGATACTCAAGTTTTTTTTATACGTGAGATGCTGAAAATCATCACTGCGAAATTTCACTCTGTTTATTTGAAAAGTAAATTTCGTGTTCCTATTCCTCTTACTATAAGCTTTATTTTGACTTGTGAACTATTATTGAACTATTCTTGAGTTATCCTCAGTCTATTAATTACTGTTCCCCATATTCACAGCCATACTTAGCTGAATCTTTTACAAATGTTATTTTCTATTTTATGGTACGATGTGGTCAGTTTGATTGGTATATAAACCCAGTATGTTTGAGAATAATGATTTATATTGCAGAAGTTGTTATTGGTGTTCTGGACTTAACTGGTTGGACTAAGCAGATAGCATGACTGACAAGTGCTCTAGACTGCTCGTACGAGTTTCTTATGTCATTGGTCCGATCTATAAATCGCTCCACTCTAACAAGCGCACACAAGTTATAACAATTATGATGAAGGTTATTCATGCAACAAGTGAAAGGAAACTCATTAAACTGATGAAAGAATAGGAAAAACAAGTTTTCATTTAATCCAGGTCTGTACATATAAGTTTTGGAGTATTCTTCTTAATAATAACTTGTCCTAAGTTTTCTGTTATTAAGATAGACATTGAAACTATGTACGGAAACTTATATTCATAGACTAGAGAACTACTGACCTTTTTAAATGATAATATTAAAAGATTTTAATCCATATTAGTCGATTCTAGCTGTAGTAATTACAGTACGCTGTCCTTAATCCAACGACACTTTGTTGATATCATAGCCAGATATACGTTTAGATGTAGTTTATATTAGAAAGGAAAGATTTTGTAGAAAATATGAATACCCTACTTAGTAGTGAAAAGAAATTTTGAAAGATAATCAATCAAAAACAATCTCACCTCTATAGTTTAAGAAAGAACCAAATCTTTGATAAAGATAAAGCTACACTATTTAGTTTCAGTAAGCCTACTCAGTATACTGAAAACTATAGAAACTACAATAAACAGACTGTACTGTCTTCAAAACGTTTATTTAAAAAAAAAGATTTGTTTCTCTATCTCATCTTGGAGGATATTTATAATGCCACGGAAACATCTTACACTTTTTTTTCTAGAAAAACCATAGTTATTCATAGCATGAAGGGTTCCTTTAAGTTTATCGGTAATATAAAAACATCCATTGTCAAAGATAATTTCATGATAACATTCGGTGTATTAATTTTATTCACTGAAGTCCCAATGTTGTATGGGCTACTGATGTCGATAGATATAAGTAGTATATATCATCAATCAAAAGTGAAATGTATGAAGGTAGAAGGTCAAGAAGATCGAAGAGACGAGAACGAGAATAGAAAGTGATTGGTGTAGAAATGAAGGAACTGTGAAGTTTGAGACGTTTGATTAATATTTTGAAAATGAATTATTTACTGCATGTTTCACAGATTTTACTTAGAGATTCTGTAATTTTATGTTCGATTACATTTGGTAGTCTCCGCTTATGTTCTCGTTCACTACAGCAATACAATGAACAGTGGGTTTATAGCGATACAATAGAAAAGTTAATACTTAGGTTTTGGATGAATAATCTTTTTTCGATTCAACAGTGAGTTCTACGGTCAGTCAGATAATATACTTATCCAGTAACTAACGTGTCTTCTCCTTACATAGGTTTTCTTATAAAATGTAAGAATGGATAATTTAAAGACTTAATTAATCACCTAACAGCTTACTATTACGAAATAGATAATACAATTATAGTACCAGAGGAAAATAAACAGGCTGATTTTCTTAGGATATTTAACAACATTCTCTGATTAATTAGATTCATTTTATGGAAAGAATGAAATAATAGTATTACACTTTAAGACATCTGAAACTAAAGCAGATTTCATAGAACACTGAGAAGATCTATAGGTATCAAATCTTCTGATGAACAATATACTGATTTCTTTGGCTGTTTATCAGGTAGATTCTGAAGAACCTAAGTAAACATTCTGACTCATGGCATCAAATTAATTTGCTCAGTCAACACTATCTTGAAAAAAATTGTATAGCAACCGTAGCCCACTTAGTATGGATGAATATTCGACTGAATTCATCGACAAATAAAGAAATTATATAAAAACAAGCGCCTGTTTTGAATGCGTCAGTTTTCTTGGGATTTCAATTCATAAACGAAAAAAGTTGTCAGATATTAACACAAAGGTCTAGAAAAGTATTAAATAAAATGTTCTGTACAGCTGAATTGAATGTGGCATTGCACACCTGTTCAAAAAATAGTAACCACAGGCAAAGATAAGCTGTTCGAATTCTTCACATCCATGTATAAGAGTTAATTTAAATGCTTTTGTGGAGCTGGAAATACAATAGGATCTCATTTAGACTTTTTGAAAAAAGTGACTGTTAAAGACGATTAAGAGATCTATCCTTGATCACTTAATTTACAATTAACATCATATTGACTTAAATACATCTTTCGGTTTATTAATTGTATTCAATCAAACATACTATTGGTCTCTAGCATATCGCTGATTGTGCTAGAATCCATGTTCTCAATCCAAACCTTTGTATTTTAAATAAGTGTTTACGACCTCTGTCTCTACTATGAGATAGGCTATACTACTACAGATTGAAATGGAGGTTATATTCCCCTTAAGTTTTTTTGTTCTTATATTATTTTAATATTCAACTCGTTACTCTAACATTACTGTTATTAAATTGACTTGTTCTCGAAAATGCTTTGTCAATTCTAGTATTATAGATCAAAAGGGATTTTGTGGAGATTTCAGTATTTTCATAATTGAAAGCATGAGTCGATTGAAGCTAGACCATCATAGAAAACCTGGAAGCACTGGACAGCCGTTTCGTCCTATTATGATCCCGCCTTGCCAGATTCGAACCCAGGATCTACCAGTGTTGTGCCAGAGCGCTTAACCGATAGGCCACTGAGCCGGCATCCGTTAATGTCTAACTTCAACCAATCCACGATGTTTGAGCAACCGTTCACCATATGAGTTTATGTCAGATAATCAAAATTATATTTACCAATAAATCCACCATTTAAACAGATGCCTTTATTGGATTGTTCATGAATTTGTTTCGAAGATGGTAACATTGAACTGGTAGGTGATTTAGTTAGATTTCTTGTACGACTTGAGCTACGACTAAAACATCTCGTTAACAGATTCATTTCATTTAATGGTCGAAAACGTTCAAATCCAGTTGCTACAAATTCATCAGGACCATCAAGTAAATCTTTCAATGTTTCAATCTAAAATAAGAAAAAGAAAACTAACTTTAGGATGCTTAAATATTACTAAACTCAAAACACTTAGCGTTCTAGATTCCGATACAATTCACAAACCAAAACAATAACAAACATAACGACAAAACACATGGAGTTAGTTGGAAAAAGAAAGCTTCTTTTACCAAATTAGACTGTTCATAATTCTTTCCTGTATATCAATAACGAAGGAATAATAAGCCTTACGAATAATAATAATAATAATAATAATAAATGCACTTAGTATTGTTTGTTTGAATCTTCCCATTGATGTTTTTAAGACTGCAATTGATTAGTCTCTAATTGGCATATCTGCATACTGTACGTATTGCCTCGATGTAGAGACTGATCAATTGCAGTCTTAAAAGCATCAATGGGAAGATTCAAACAAACAATGCTAAATGAATTTAAACTTCATCCCATTGCACAAGCAAGTGGCTATGAGGACTCAATAGCTAAATGGATAACATGATGGCGTTTGAAGTGAACGGTACTAGGTTGGAGTCTCAGAGTGAACATCAACTCTGAGGTGCAGGTACATCCATCTGACGAGTCCCAAATAAGACGAAACGCTCGTCAAACTGAATTTCACTACTAGCCACTATCCATCTAATAATAATAAAAGTAATAAGTATATAACTGACCATAGACATAAATTTTAATGAATTTATCCCTCCTCATTAAATTTATGACATTCTACGATCATCATCAAACACAATTAATGACCAGTCAACGTAATTGATATTAACAGTCAAAACTCCTGATTAGAATGATCTTTCAGTGAATACATTTTCTACATACAAAAAAACGCTTTCTTTAAATCATTTGCGTGGAAATACCCAGTGTGAAAAACTTAAGTACTGGGTTATAAATTTCTTTATTAACTGAATTCTTATCCCTTAATTATTTGGTACATAAATAACAGTTTTGCATCCAATCAACTGATTGATAGTTCTATCTATTAATAACTATTGATTTGATTACGTCATTTAAATCTCTACATCGTAAAATTAACTCCACATGTTGCCCCTTCTAGGGGTTACTACCGGTCTGAAGCTCAGAGGAAGGTTGGACATGCGGTTAGAGACCTCATCCCATAGAAAACTAACTCGCTAAAGAAGAAATATCCTAAAATTAACTCTTTCATCATAAGACTATAAAACAAAAAAGGGTAATAAAAATCTAAATCTACTGGTTTACATTTATGACTTAATTGAAACTGTGAAAAGATAAAACTCCGGTAATTATTTTAGATCTTCATTAGGATCATGGACATTATCTTCGTCGTAGACTATTTTTTACTTTCATATATTTCATATATATTCCCCTTTCTTTATTTCTATGCATATTCGCTAGAATCCTCATTAACTAGGTAAAATCTAACTGTTGAATTAACTTGAAATTGTTTACTTGAATCTAATCATTGATGTTTAGGACTGCAATTGATCAGTCTCATATTGGCATGCGTGCATCCTCGGCACTTGTCAGCACCAGTTCCCTCAAGATTACAGGTACACCTTGCTGACTAGTGCCAAGTAGCACGAAACCCGGGTCCAAGGTTTCCTGTTGACCACCTCCAACCACCATCTTATATGTGCATCCTTTTTGGATTTTATAGATATTGCCTTAATTCATAAGTATTATGTGCAAAGATGGATAGTGGCTAGCAGTGGAATCCAGTTTAAAGCGTGTTTCGTTTGGCGTTTGAAGCGAAGGGTACTGGGTTGAAATACCAGAGTGAATACCGACTTTGAGATGCAGGTACATCCAGCCAATGAGTCCCAAATAGGACGAAACGCGCGTCAAACTGGATTCTACTGCTAGCCACTATCCATCTATGCTTATAAAACCTAATTGTTGTTCCGTTGTTATTTCGTTCAAAGTTATTAAACGTTTTTGCAATTACTCTGAAAGAAACATCAAGGAAATAATGAGCTATTTTTAGATATATACGTAGACTTATGTGAAAATTACTGATGTGACAAAATATGTTACTGTATTGTTCATTTAAATCTCGAATCATTATTGAGACTTAATTATTAGGATGTGTTTAGCTAAAAATTCAAGATTTTGACTGGATAGTTGAGAATTATTCATCATGGAAAACCTGGAAGCACTGGACGGCCGTTTCCTCCTATTGTGGGACTCTTCAGAGGCAGTGAGCATCCACGATCCCGCCTCACAGGCTTCGAACTCAGGACCTACATAGAAAAATGTGTCAGGTAAGACAGAAAATAGATGGTTTATAATTTTTTAAAAGTCATACTTGGAAATCTGCTACACTTTTAAAACAATTATTTTGTTGTCAGTGCAAAGATCTATGGAGATTTATTGAATGTTAGTGATAAATGTAGTCCACTCGTATATGGTTTGAGAAAAGTACTCATCATTAACTATGAAAAATGGTCTTGCAATATCTCAAACTGATTCAAGTTAGACATCTACACCACCGGATCCCAGCTCAGTGGTCTGGAGGTTAAGCACTTGCATGTGAAACCGGATATTGTAGCTCCTGTCCTTGATAGAGTCATGGATACACTGCTAAGAAGTATCATGGCTATCCAATGTTTCCAGATTTTCAATAGTTGTCTAACCTAAAGTTTTGCTATCTTTTCTTCATCTTTTTATCTGTATATACATGAATGTATTGTATTTTTAACCTATTTACTATAAGTTACAATGTTGCTTTGAGTAAAACAGTTAAAAAATGATGAACCAAAACTAATCTGATCAATCCAATCCGTATCGGGTGTGAGACACTTATCATCCTCAGACAATTTATAAAAGGTTGCACACTATCATGAATTGTTTAAAGTTGAACATTAACACCGCTGGTTATCGGCTCAGTGGTCTAGGGGTTGAGCGTCCGCGAGCGAGACCGAAGGTCTTAGGTTCGATTCCCACGTGTGAGGTCATGAATGACCACTGCTGAAGGGTTCCATATTATATTACAAATTATTATATCATTGTAAATTAAATGACTTTGGTAGTTTTCAACTGGATGTTTCAGAAACATTATCACTATTGTATTCTGAATAATTTTTAAGGAAGGATTTTTCTATTATGTAATAATTGATTAGACAGATGTTTCATAAGAAAATAAATGTGGATTATAATTTGGGAAATTTTTTTTTCAAGAAGCCAAATAATTGGTTTTTTGTTTGTCAATGGGAAACATTGATTCACTTATGTAGATTTGTTTCACATACAGCTTCCAACCTTCTTTTTAGATATACATTATGATATCTTGTAGTGATACATAACTACACTGAATCTTTATTGTCTACTTATCTATCCGTAATTTTCATTGAAATAATTTTATAGATCAGAGGGGGTTTTGTGGAGAATTTAGTATTTTCATAGTTGAAATCATGGGTCAATTGAAACTAGACCACCATCGAAAACCTGGAAGCACTAGAAGCATTGGTTGAAGTTAGACATTGACACCGTTGGACACCGGCTCAGTGATCTATCGGTTAAGGTCTCCGGCTCGAGACCGATAGGTTCTGGGTTCGAATCTCGTGCGTGCGGGATCGTGGGTGCACACTGCCGAGGAGTCCCATTATAGAAATAAGTTTAATCAGCAAAATGTATTATACAAATTACACCATAATTTTAATAACTGAATTCATGAGCTAGACCTCCATTGAAAACCTGGAAACATGGTTTTTAGAGCATCCAAGATCCCGCGCGTAATACTCGAATCCAGAACTTCGGTCTCGCGCGAGAACGCCTAACCACTAGACAATTGAGCAGACATCCAACGGTGTTAATGTCTAACTTCAACCAATCTACAACCCTATACTGAGAATTACCATGTGCTCACATATAAATAGCTTCGAGAGGTATTTCTCGGAGTTCTAGTGAAAAGTCGTGACCGGTGGGTTCTAACAGTGTTGGGTGTGAGCCAATTACCTCCCAAAGACAATGAAAGATGATTTCGAAATATCATGAATTGGTTAAAGTTAGACATTAATACCTTTGGATGTCGGCTCAGTGGTCTGGATCGAATGTCCTAGTTTCAAATCCCGTGTGTCGGATCGTGGAAACGGCCGTCCTGTGCTTCCAGGTTTTGAAAGTTGGTCTAATACTAATCAATAGATTATTGATTTAACTAGCTTAAAGCCATAATCTTATGTTACGTTGGAATACTAGTTTAGTATCATATAAGCTGTTTTTAAGTTAGCTTGTGTCAAAGCACAATAATCAACCTCTTCAGAAAATGTATTAATTATAAAGTCGTTGAGTTTTTCGAGCCACAACTTCAATCAACTCAAGATCTTGCGCAACCATTCATTGATTGTCTGAAATCGATAAATATCTCACAACTGACACAGACAGGACTAAACTAGTCATGGCTTCTATTATGTCATCCCGAAACGGTTATTCAGGGCTTCCAGGTTTTTAATGATTGTCTATCTTAGATTAATTCATCAATTATCCGTTAAATAATTTTAAAAACCACTAGTTATGTTAATATTTCAAAATTTTTTGTCAACTTTTATTTTTTTTATTTCAATTCTTGAAAGGTACTGGGTTCGAGTCCCAGAGTGAACGTCAACTCTGAGATGCAGGTAAATCGAGCTGACGAGTCCCAAACAGGACGAAATGCGCTTCAAACTGGATTCCACTGCTAGTATAGACTCCCTAAACAAGGTGGTAATAGTTTTAGGAATCCTTACTATCAAAAATACCGTAGTATGTTATCACTTGTATGGTTTGTTATATTGTGAAAGTCAAATAATAACTATCATTTAAATGATTCATCAAGCGATATTTAAGCGATTAACATTTAAAGTAAAGTGACGAATATATACGTAGGCTGTCGCATGTGATCAAGTATACACGTTTATACAGACATGATAGTGACCATAATAAGACAAAGAAATAGATGAATTGTTAATGTTCGAATAAGATTGCCTGTTAAATAAGTTAAAGAAAAGAGCTTGACAAAAATTAACCCTACGTTAAATTAATCATATAAGAGTTTCTATAATTCCCTCAATGATCCAGTTCACAGGATGATAATATCTTGTTAAACGCCCATAAAATTGATACAGCAACCGCCCATGTAGAAACAGAAAAAGTGAGCAGTACATTAAATGCAGCCGCACCAATTGAAGTTCATCATCCTACAAAAGAAATTTCTGGCTAATCTAATTATCCAGATTCTCATGTTTTACCAGAAAATATGTCATATGCATCGAATGATAACCGAGAATCCAATACAGTTTTCGTAGATACTGATTATCCCAATGATTCACTATCTAATAATGAGGTTCCAAATAAATTCAAGGAATCTGTTTCAAAAGAATCAGACACTGGTGACCTCAGATCAAATGTCGTCGCTCCTCACTATCTAGTCAGTTATAATGGATTCTCTGTTAAATGCGAAAAAACATGTTTTAAGTAATGTCACATTATTGGTAACTTGGGTATATGAGGATCCAACACTCTTTCGTGGGGGAGGATAAATTGCCAGCAACCACGATGTCTCTGATTAGGTGTTTTGTAATCTTTACAGCGAAAGGTTGTACATTTTTCAGAAATAGATTACGCGATTAATGATCATAATGGTGTATCAAAGTAAGCAAAATTAGATAACTTGTTTAAATATCTAAATGACAGGAACAGGTAGCCCAGATGTTCAAGCAGGCCGCCAATGATAAGTGGTTGCTGATGATAGTTGCCTACGTACACAGTCAAAACCATGTTATTTAACTGAACTCTTTGATATTTACCACAATGGTGTTTTGATTTTTGATATAACCACCAAATGGATAGATTAAAAAAACTACATCAATCGTCTTATTTATCTTTTTGACATGGTAATTGATCTTCTTAGCTTCCATAAGAATGTTACTTTCTTTTTGTAGAATTTCAGAAACCCTTCAATAATGAGTGTACGGTCGATTCACTTTTCTTATTCAGCAATATATAATCAATGCCTCACTAACTGATTATACAATATCAAATATAAATAAAGTATAGATTCACTTAGTATTGCGTGTTTGAATCTTCCCATTGATACTTTATGACTGCAACTGGTCAGTAGCTGTTAGAACTAAGTAGTCGAGTGTATAACATGATGGCATTTGAAGTGATAGGCACTGGGTTCGAGTCCCAGAGTGAACATCAACTGTGAGATGCAGGTACATCCAGCTGACGAGTCCCAAATAGGACGAAACGCTTGTGATACTGGATTCTACTGTTAGCTACTATCCATCTTTGCTTACTATAGATAAAGTAGTTCATTATTTTTGGGCGTATTTTCATTTTTCATTCGATCAGGTCAAGCATATATATATTTCTAATAAGGGCATTTAAGGAAGAATATTAAGTATATATATATGTGCTTGATAACTCATTCATAAAGTATACACCCAAAAAATGTCCCCAAAAAATTTAATTAAAAAGGGATACAATATACAAACCTTTATCCGAACACTTGGAAATAATCTTGAAGAAGGTGAATTGAAGTGTATAACCCTATTTGTATACTGAAGTTATTTTTTTCTAACCTAAATAAAACTTTGGATAGCTAATTAGTTAGATTCGACTAATTAAAAAAAAAGATTTCTTTCTAATCAGAAAATTTAAGACTTTAAAAGTACTTATGTGGTGTGCGTGCTACTTATATCGACATAAAGAGTCTATAACGTCAATCAGGAATAGAATGTTTGACAACAGAAGCTCAACAAGATTGAGGAAGAAAAAATGGGAACAGAAAGCAATTGGTATAAAAATGCAGGAACTTTGAAGTCTGAGACGATGGACTGATAAATTTCAAAAGGAACAGTCAAGTGTGATACAATTGTTTGAATGAATTATTTACTGTATGAACATGAAGATGGATAGTGGCTAGCAGTGGGATCCAGTTTGACGCGCGTTTCGTCCTATTTGGGACTTGTCAGCCGGATGTACCGGCACCCATCTTTGCTTATAAAGCTTATGACTTCAGGCAATATCGAGGCAGTCTTCACAGGATACATATATGTCAACAAGAGACTGCTCAATCGCAGTCCTAAATAACAATGAGAAGATACAAGTAAACAGCAACAAGTGAATATTTTCTGCGTGATTCTCAGATTTTACCAAGACCTTCTGTAATTTTAGATTTAAATACATTCAATTGTCTCCATTAATGTTTTCGTTTACTACACTCACTCATTGTATCAATTTGCTTATTATATTCTATGGTATGTAAAATAGAACATGAATGAGATGTATTCCCAGGATCCTTTTTCTTCGAAGATGATTATTCTATGAAGGGTGGAAATCTTTAATGAAACTCAAACTCTGCTGCAATTTTATACTGAAACCAGAATTTGAAGGCACTTGAATATTCCGATGTTCGTTATAGATATATTTGAATATATCTAGAATATGGCTAACAGTTTAAATCAAGGTGGTTGTTTCGATAGTTAAATATACCAATAGTCTAGAGTTGACACTAAATAATAGGGATATATTTGTAAAATCTCAGTAAATGAATTTGAAGTAAATCTAAAGTTTGACCTGGCAATCTGGTCCAAGCTTTTTCATGTCTAGAGTTGGGCTTCAAACTATATCTCACTCTCGGTAATGACTGTTTTTTTAAATACACATGCAGTTATCTAATAGATAACTAGTATCTTTTAGTATTTTAGTAACCCTATATCTAACTCCATTTGGATTGTATGAATGTTATTGAAATATACTATGTTGCCAATTCTCGCATATAATCATAAACTTATATCGCGTTGGTGAATAACGAATTTAAATAAGTCGAATACAAGAATGGATTTTTGAATACGTACATTTTGTACACATACTAATCTGGATAAGAAATGAAAAGGATGAAACGAATAGAAGAGAGCGAAGCGAAATAAAGCGCAATGGCGATGGTGGGCAAGCCGACTCCAATTAATCAAGCGTTAATCAATATTTATATCCAGATGCTTAATGTGGATTTAATTTGAAATAAGATGACTTACATAATATTTTTTTTTACAAAATAGTCATATTTGTGTTTTACTTTGTGCATTTTGTTTTTCCCTCATGTTTTTATCAATATGTTCTTCAAACATTTTGATGGGGAGTTGTGTGCAGAAGGTTGATGCAAAGTTAATTTTTACATATTTTTATTAGTGTGGGGTTGTGGAGATTGTTGGGTTTTGATTGAGTTCATGAATCGATGAATGTTAGACCGCCAGTGAAAACCTGGAGATAGTGAACGGCCGTTTCGTCCTGGTATGGAACTCCTCAGCAGTGCGCACCCACGGTCTCGCACATGGGATTCAAACCCAGGACCTTCGGTCTATCATGTGCACACTAGTGACTAATTTAGTGAGGCAACTCTCGGAGTTCTAGTGAGATGCCGTGATCAGTAAAGCTAATCCATGTCAGGTATA
Organism: Schistosoma rodhaini; assembly: GCA_944470415.2. NCBI lineage: Eukaryota > Metazoa > Platyhelminthes > Trematoda > Strigeidida > Schistosomatidae > Schistosoma > Schistosoma rodhaini. Next base: position 6,313,469 of record OX104044.1, read on the forward strand.
GACAGATAACTATCTCAGACAATGGTAGATGATCTCGCAATTTTGAGGATTGGTTGAAGTTAGACATCAACACTGTTGAAAGTTGGCTCAGTGATCTAGGGGTTAATTGTTCATGCGCGAGATCGGAGGTCCTGGTTTTGAATCTCATGTGTGTGATCATGAGTGCACACTGTTGAGAGGTCCCATACTAGAACGAAACAGCCATCCAATGCTTTCACATTTTCGCTTAACGACACTAACTTTTAACTAATTTTTTTGGAAGTGTCTACTAAACAAACATGATGACATTCTTGGGATAAGTTTTACGGTACTTAAATTTTTTCTGAGGTTTCATACATGTGGATTTCTCAACGCGTTTATGAAATTTAAAATTCTTAGAGGAGGATAGTACCATGTTTACTACCATGATTTACGTACATAACGAATCTGATCGTAAACAGCATGTGTCAAGAAATTGTTTATCCTAGTACATTGTTTATGTCTATATAAGAACTCTCGTCTAATATATATATATATATATATATATATATATATATATATATATACAAATATATTATTCCTATTTATTGTTTATGTCCGTTCATTTCTAAGTGAATTATATTACAGGAATGTTGTCTAAATGTGATGTGTGCCACTGACGTCGACAGATATAAGTAGTATGTATCATTAATTGAAAGTGAAATATCCGGAGACAGAAGGTCAAGAAGATCAAAGAAAAGAGAACGAGAACAGAGAGTGATTGGTGTGGAGATGAAGGACCAGTGAAATCTGAGACGATTGATTAGCATAATTCAAATGAATCATTTACTGTATGGTTCTCAGATTTTACTAAGATGTTCTGTAATTTTGTGTTCAGATACATTTGATTGTCTCCGCCTGTGCTCTCGTTCACTTCATAAATACGTAAACCAATAAGATGGCGGTTGGAGGTGGTCAACAGGAAACGTTGGACTCGCGTTTTGTGCTACTTGGCAATCGTCAGCAAGGTGTACCTGTAATCTTGAGGGAACTGGTGCCCCCTGACGGATTAGATCCCGTGACACTCAGCTTCACAGTCAGAGACCTTACCACTAGTCTATTCGAGCTTCGACTGACCTCCTATAGGACTGAGATGTAATCAAAATTGATCGGTAGCATTCGATCAGCACCAAAAAGGACTTGACACGCATGACAGTGATCACCACCGTGTGATCAGTCAATTGTGACTTAAACCAATCAACAAATTGGGGGACTATTTGTTTTAACGAATAGTGGCTAAGTTTTTAACGTGTTTTAACTTAAATGTAGCTATCTTTCCTCAGTGGAAGTTATGTATCCATTTTAAGTTGTCAGAAAATAGGGATGATTAATTTGAGAATAGAAGTTTGTGTAGAACAATATAATTCCAATTGTACAGTTATTAGACACACATCATAATAAACGTAAAATTAACTTAACAAATAAAATGAAATATTAAACTTTAACTATCGACAACTAACGAAAAGTACAGTAAAGAAGTATCTGTTCTCTTTCAAGAAAATATGATCCGCAAAATGTTCTTGAATAAAAGGTGCCTGGATTTCGTAGTTTTCAGGTTTGTAGGTGAAATGTTTAATAAAAATGATTCATAACTGTCGACGAGTGGATATAGAGTAAGTTCTAGTGATGAAAAGTATTAACCTTAATTTACTGTTTGTGAATATATTACCAGTAATATACAATTAATTTATAGAGAAAACCATTTCAAAACGCATATATTTGCAGTGATTTGAAGCACCTCTGGATACTTTTAAGTAAAATCTTCAACTATTTAAACATTTAACATGTTATTCCAGGATACTCTCAGATTTACAAATGAGTTGAATATGAAAAATAATGCATGATAACTGTAGTAAACGAGCAATTAGGTAGGCAAGACCAGGTTATTGTTTAGTGCAAAATCACACAGTGGTGTAGTACAATATGAAAATCTCACATCAAATACATTATTTGCACGTCTTTATTGAATTGTCCCTTACATGTTTCAATGTTCCTTCATTCCATCTGTTATTTTAATAACCTTCAGTTCTTTTCTTTTTTTCTCTTTATTTCAATTTTCTCAACGCTCCACTCACACAGACATTACACTTCTGACTGATGTTTATACTACTTATATCTACAATCATCAGTAATATATACCACATAACCACTGTTTTATTACAACAACAAGATATCATGGTAAGCAAAGATGGATAGTGGTTAGCAGTAGAATCCAGGACGCGTGTCACTTCGTCCTATTTGGGACTCATCAGGTGGATGTACCTGCATCTCATAGTTGATGTTCACTGTGGGACTCGAACTCAGTACCTTTCACTTCAAACGCCATCGCGTTATCTACTCGGCCACTGAGTTCCGACAAGTCCCAAATAGGAAGAAACGCGCGTCAAACTTGATTCCACTGCTAACCACTATCCATCTTTGCTTACAATGCTTGTGAATTAAATCTATGTCGAGGCAATACGCACAGTATGCACATATGCCAATAAGAGACCGACCAGTTACAGTCATAAAAACATCAATGGGAAGATCCAAACTAAGTAAAAAGCTATCATATTCTATGTTTCTGAAAATTATGTAATATAGTTGACATTAAATTCATTTAGTATTGTTTGTTTAAATCTTCCCATCGATGTGTTCGGACTGCAACTGGTCAGTCTCTAATTGGCATATGTGCATACTGTGTGTATTGCCTCGATATACATTAATTCACTATCCATCTCTGCTTACCATAGTCGACATTAGTTTTTCAAAATATGTTAGTAATAGAAAATAAATTTCGTTACATTTTCTAAGCAACTAATCAATACTTAATAGACAAATTACTATTTAATCTACTGATTGTATAACTGAAAGATAGAAGGAATTTAACTATTACAAAGGTATATTTGACTAAAGGATCATAAAAACTGAAAAACATGGAGTGGACTTTTAGAGTAATAGTTTGTAAAATGTAAGAAGAAGGTTTTTTGTGGAGATTTTAGTAATTTTATATAGTTGAAATCATGAGTCAGTTAAAACTAGTCCATCATGGAAAACCTGAAAGTACTGAATGTACTTTTCATTCTAGTATGGGACTCCTCAAAAGTGCGCATCCAAGATACAGCCTCACCATCGTGCCTCTCGATCATATGCTCACTAGTGATTGGCTCTACGAGGTATTTCCTGGAGTTCTAGTGAAAAGCAGTAATCAGTGGATTTCAACCGGGTCTCTTGGGAGATATCAACTCACTGAAAATATTGGTGGACGGTTGCTCAATTTCATGGATTGGTTGAAGTTAGACATTAACATCGTTGGATGTTAGCTCAGTAGTCTAGATGTTAAATGCTCGTGCTTGAGACTGATAGGTCCTGAGTTCGAATCTCGCGAGGTGTGATTGTGGATGGACACTGCTGAGGAGTCCCTAAATGGGACGAAACGACCGTCCAGTGCTTGCAGGTTTTCCATGGTGGTCTACCTTGATAACATTCCATAGTCATTTATTCTTATCTTTTTTTCGCTTAAAAAGATGTTATTAAAAGTTTTCAAGCGATGAAGACACTTTTCTTGTTCCACTTTTTTGACAATGGTATCTTAATATACCATTTTGAGTTCTTTTTATTTCTAACCAACTTCTATCAATATACGCTACAAGAGTAAATCAAATAGAGATACATATTAGATGTGTTTTACTTTACTGATTTCAACAAGAGACATTTTATATTCCATGGGTAATGCTGAAACAATGTTGATTCATATGATTTTCCACGTGTGAAACATTGTTGTATTAAGATTAGTTCAATAAGAAATAAAGTTTTCACATTAGTAATTGGAATGGTTATTTATTTATTTAAACATACATATTAGTATAAAAGGGCACCAGGTACATATGCGCCACACAAAATAATGAAAGTAGGAAGAGAAGGGATGAAAAGATAATGCGGACTGAAATGTACAACCAGAAGACTCTTTCAGTTAGGAAAGTTAGAACCATTCTTTATGTACAAAGTAAAAGAAGGTTGCAGCAGGATCGCCACTGGCTTCTATTAGGAGCCATATCTGATAACGTCTCTAGCCACTGTGTTGCACCATCTCTCGGACCCCAACCAGGGAGTCGTGAAGGACCAACGGAAACTAGCCCTTTGCAGCTTTATTTCATACCACGACACCATGTCATACACTGACCTCCTCGAACGTTGAAGGAAGCTAGCTTGAACGGCGTACGTGGTTTCAGAAAGACTGCTTCAGTATTCATTATCGGTGGAAGCATTCACTTTCAACCAGACAGTGACTTTAGATCGTTTAGATAGGACAGATTTTCCACCATGGGCGAGCTGCTGCATAAGTTGAAAAGTAAGGTTACACAAATTGGGGATAAAAGGGGGTGAGTTAGCGATATGGTGAATAATAATAATAATAAAGGTAATAATAATAATGTAAATTGTCTTGCTTTTAGTATGAGCAGGGATATTATCGTCAATAGAGTTCATCATTTCATTCATGGCAAAGATGGATAGTGGTTAGCAGTGGAATCCAGTTTGACGCGAGTTTCGTCCCATTTAGGACTTGTCAGCTCGATGTACCTGCATCTCAGAGTTGATGTTCACTTCGGGACTTGACCAGTTGTAGTCCCAAAAGCATCACTGGGAAGATTCAAACAAGCATTACCAAGTGAATAATACTTGAATGGTTTTACCATCTAAAATTAGATAATCTAATTTCTTATGTTGAGTTTCACTAACCATATAAATATGTTACGTAATATTTTGTGGTTGATTATACAATCAGAAAGTTAATAATGTTTTTGTGGAGAACAGAAGTTGAACTGATTTAAAAAAAAATATAAATAACCACCATTTATAAGCAAAGATGGATGCTGCCTAGTAGTGGACAACAGAACGCGCGTTTCATCCTATTTATGACTTATCAGACGAATGTGAATGGACCACAGAGTTGATGTTCATTGTGAGATCCATCTGATGAATCTCGAATAAGACAAAATGCGAGTCATAGATTTCACTACTATCTACCATCCATCTTTGCTAATAATACTTGTGAATGAGGAAAAAATCAAGACAATCCATATAGGATGCACATATGCTAATATGAGACTGATCAATTGCAAGACTAAACATTATTGAGAAGATTCGAACAACCAATACAAAATGAATATAATGTTGTAAAAATAATTCATTTATAACGTGCATGTTATGTGGTTGTATCAGAATGATGATCTTTGCATTGTGATGAACGAGAATACAAGTGTGAATAATCGAATGTATTTGAATACAAAATAAAGAATTTCTTAGTAGAATCTGAAAACCATACAATAAATACTTCATTTGCAAAATATCAATCAACCGTCTCAGACATCACTGTTCCTTCATTTCCACACCAATCACTCTCTGTTCTCGCTTTCATCTCTTCGATCTTCTTAACCTTCTGCCTCCAGATATTTCACTTTCAATTGACGATACACACTACTTATATCTATCGACATCAGTAGCACACACCACAGTATGTTATCCAGGAATGCTGGCTAGATGGATATATAAAAGTGCAGTGAGTTTTGAACTTGTAGCTTACTGATTAAAAATCAACTATCATAACTACTTACTCATTGTACAACTTAAATATACCAAAATTAGTAGCATGAAATGCTGGCCTATTTATTTGTACTTCTGCTCTTAACAAACAGTCATTCACCATCATGTCATAATGATTATAATCAGTATAGGTATTACATAAGAATAATTCAGAATAGCATTTACGATGAAACCTCATACTTTATAGCAAATTATCGACCGATAAAGTGTTTTTGATGGAGTTTTGCTCTCTGAGCTGGATGGTTTGGTTGTGGAGCTTTCATTGTCCTTCTGTAAGACATTATCAAACCAATGGGAGATACAACCAAAACAAAGAAATAAACAATGACAAATTCAAGGTCAACAAAAACCGATCAACATCGAGGTGTACAGGACAAGCTGTGAACCACATGTGCAGAAATTCAAACACTTCACTTCCACCCGGAGTTTGTGCTGATGATTTTGTTCAGAAGGACGATGAAAGCTCTACGACCAAACCATCTAGATCAGAAAACAAAACTCCATCAAAATTATCCATCTGAACTACAAATCCTCTTCACCATACCAATAAAGTGTTATTCATTATAATTATTCATGATAGAAGTATGCTAAGTTATTCAGGTTAACTAATTAGATGAAGTTTGTTAATTGACATTTTGAAATTTACATTTATCTGAAATAATAATTTGCATCAAGTTTTCATAAGTGATAGCTTTAATTTCATCATCTGATAAGTTTGTATAGGCAATTACTTCTAAATAGAATAGATTGAACAAGCTTGTCAAATTTATCAGCATATTGCATATTATAGAGTTGAGATCATGAGTCATTTGAAGGTAGACCACCATGGAAAGCCCGGAAGCACTCGACGGCCGTTTCGTACTATTATGAGACTCCTCAGAAGTGCGCATTCACTATCCCTCCACGTGAGATTCGAACGCAGAACCTACCAGTTTCGCGCCAGAACACTTGACCGATAGACCACTGAGTCGGCATGCGATGGTGTTAATGTCTAACTTCAACCAATCCACGAAATTGAGCAATCATTCAACAGTGTCATCAGTGAGTTGATATCTCCCATGATGAATAGATTTTTATACTCACTTAATTAAAGCATTAAGTGTGATCTAGGGAAGAGTGGTTTCAACATAAATTCTTACAAACTTTGATATTTTTATACCATATATCATGATAATCTGATGTTAAGTGAACCTGGGTCTCGGTAGTGATTTGTTACGGCGTCAAGGGTTTAGATGTATTTCACCCTGCCTATTTACTTTCAAAATCAGTGAAACACGTGAAGTGATTATGGTGGCCTTCAAGTAAATTTTATTAATCTGAATAGGGATTTGTGGAGATTGTATTAATTTTAACAGTTGAATTCGTGATGTTATCTAAGCTAGACCATCATGGAAGAACTGGAAGCATTCAAGGACCGTTTCGCCCCAGTGTGGGACCCCTCAGCGGTGTGTATCCACGATCCTGCATGTCCTGGATTAGAGTCTCACATTCAGAGTCGTAGGTGCACACAGCCTAGGAGTCCCATACTACAACGAAACGATCCTTGAGTGATCCATGTCTCTAATGTTAGTTTAGCTTAAATCGACTCATGAATTCAACCATTACAATTGCAATAAATGTTATGTTTGCTATACTTATGTCTTAAAGTCGTTCCTAGCAATATATCTGCTAGGAAAATTTCAATGGATCACTAAACTGTTAAATTCACAGCACAGCTATCTTATCTGAACGAAACGAATCCAGTTAGCACAGAATAATGAAGAAACTTTCCCGTTCAGTTTGTTGTTATGTCTTATAATTTAAATAGTTTAATTGTATACCTTTTGCCATTGTTCTACCAAAGATAATCAGTACTAATTTCCAATATTTCAGTTCAAAATAATCAATATACAGGAGTACGTAAGCGTAAATCCGCCTGTAGATCTTTAGAGTTACTGCCGGTCCCAAGCCCAAGTAAGGGGGGAGGGTTAGGCATAGGGTCAGCGACCCCACCCCGTAGAAGAACTAACTCGCTAAGGAAATGCTAACCAGTAAGTAAGTAAACGTCTAAAAACTACACCGATGTTTTATGTTAACTCTTTTGTTTTTATTTTTGAAGTCATTCCATTCTAGATGAATACGTATTATAATTTCAATAGTTGAGATAATGAGTCCAGTGGAGTTCGATCGGGTCTGTTGTGAGATAGTAACTCACTGAAGACAATGGTAAATGTGTCGCTCAACTTCTTGAATCGGTTGAAGTTGGACATCAACACCGTTGGATGCTTGCTCAGTGGTCTAGTGGTTAAGCGGTCACGCGCGAGACTGATAAGTCCTGGGTTGGAACCTCGTTAGGCGGGACCGTGTATGTGCACTGCTGAAGAGTCACATGATAGGAAGAAACAGCCTTAAAGCAGTGCCTCCAGGTTTTTCATGGTGGTCTTCTTTCAATCGTCTCATGATCTCAACTATTGAACTTGTTATAATATCCACAAAACCCCTTCTGATATTAATACCTATTATTGCAGATACCTTTTCATCCATAATATTCTATTTTATTCGAATTATACTCTTTGATAACAAATGCCGAATTACTTGTTTTTTAAATGAGTAAAAAACCATATTGGGGGTCTGCTTGAATATCTAGATTACCTGTTCCTGACATCTAGATATTTCATCAGGTTATCTGTCCTTCTTTTGTTTCAACAGATCATTATGTCAATTAGTTGTACAACTTGTTTAAGGGTGTTTATGAAAAGTTCACGACCTTTCGCTTCAAAAGATAGGAAACAGTAAAATCAGAGACTTTATGGTTGATGTCAATATACATCGAATAGGATGTACATTATCCAGATGTCAATTACTGAATTGGCAGGTCCTGGGTTCGAATCTCGTGAGTGCGGGATTGTGGATGCGCACTGCTGAGGAGCCACACAATAGGACGAAACGGCCGTCAAACAGTGCTTCCAGGTTTCCCATAGTGGTCTATCTTCAATTGACTCATGATTTCAAGTATGAAAATTCTTGAACTGCTTAACATCTAACTGGCGATCAATCAATGTTTATCGTCAAGATCGATCAAGAAATAAGAAATGAGGAACTTGTTGAAATACTTTGTGTTGAGAATTCTATATTATACCAAGAATATAAGATTGAAACACGCTAATAAGAATATTTGTTAAAGATGTGAAGTTTTACAAACAAATTCTATCTGTTTATACGAATACTCGTCAAGGTTAGAACGATTAGACTGACAAATATTAGGCGCCGAGTATAGAGACACCATTATATGTGAAAAAATTATATTTGAAATAGTCTCAGCGACTGAAATTTAAATCATTACAACGTTTCGTCCAACTAACTTGTCTGGACTTCTTCAGGGAAATAATCGAAAATCGAAATCATCATAGCATATCTATATGATTTTGATAAGATTATATTCAGTGGTTAGAATGAAATCACATCAAATGACCACTCCTACAATAATATTTTTTTATTTCTCATAATTGAAGCTAGACCTATTATGAGACTCCTCAGTAGTACGCATCCACGATCCCGAACCCGCGAGATTCGAACCCAGGACCTACCAGTCTCGCGCTAGAGCACTTAACCGATTTTTTTTTACTTGATTCAACCATAATCAATCTAACTATTCACTTTATGTCATTTCAAATAGAAAATAAGTAGTTAGTAGAAAAATCCCATTCATTTCATTATGGGACAATTGGAACTTCTGTTATATGATGGAAACTAGTTTGTAATTCACTAAGAAACAGAGTTTAATGGGTCTTTTTTTTAGGCGTTAAAAATAAATTTGATATTTAACATTTATTAACATTTTTTTCTCGTTTTTTTCTTTGCAATACATAGTTATGTTGTTTATTGATTAGACAATCAATGATGAACTGAATTTCTTCCATGATTTATTAATTTAGTCCGATATTGTGTTTGTAAGATCGAAATAGTGTGAATTTGACTAGGGTTAATGATAAGTATTAGTAAATCTATCACAGAGATGGATAGTAGCTAGTAGTGGAATCTAGGACGCACGTTTTGTCTTATTTAGGATTCGTCAGACGGATGTAAATGGACACCAGAGTTGATGTTCACTCTAGGACTTGAACCCAAATAGGACGAAACACGATTCATGAATTCCACTACTAGCCACTATCCATCTTTGCTCATAATACTTATGAATTAAGGCAATATCGAGATAATAAGTATATGATACACATATACCAATAGGGAATGATCAACTCCAGTCCTAAACATCAATGGGTAGATTCAAGTAAACAATACCAAGTGAAATCTATAACAGTTTTATACATATTCACCGGTCTTTTCCGATTTTCATTAGTACTTCAATCGATTTCAGCGCGTAATGATAATAGATTTAAACGAATATCTGAACTGTTTATATTGATATTCATTGACATATGATGCACATAGATTATACCTACTAATTACCACATTTATCCTATTTAATAATTAGTCAGTCAGCTACAACGTGGGAACAGGCACATATATGCATCGGTTTAAGTTCCCACGCCTAATTAGCACTACAAGATGAACACCGGATTCATATAAGCAATCACCTCAATGGTAGTAAGAAAGATATAGTATAAGAAGAGAGATTTAGTTAGTAGAAAGAAAGATATGAAGCAATTTTAATCTCAAGGTTTAAGGGAAGATAAAGAGTGTATACACCTGCGCCATTATGATCGATTCCGAGATATGTAACCCCGAGGTAGCCAACCATTAGTTACGGTAGTCACGTGGACCCCAACCAAGTAGTCTGCATCTACCAACACGGCTCACATGAGAAGATAGTGAATTTATGGACTGATGCTACGTTTTGGTTTGGCCGCCCCTAACTCACTTCCAACCATCCCCTACACTAGTCAACATTGCGCGTTGTGGTTATCGGTGATCAGGCATACGTGACAAGTGGCCCAGCCATCTCAGTCGATGAACATTCACAACCTCATCAACTGATTTACCTGTGTCTAACCTCACTATTATTTACCTGGTGATCCAAGTAAATGCTAGTAATATTTCTAAGACATCTGTGGTTACATATTAGCAACTTACGGGATTTTCTACTCTTAATGGTCACCTTTCACAGCCGTAAAATAGAACAGAACAAACTGTCACACAGTATACTTGTCTTTTAATTGATAGACGAATATCTCGCTTTCTCCATAGGTGACGACGAATTAATAATATCATAATATAAATCTATATCCTAACCAAAATTTTACTGATCTCAAACTATGACATATCTAAGTAATAATTTATTTAATGAGAGATGATTAAATTAAACCCTCATTGTGTAACTTTTAAGTGAATTTAAGTAGTATATCATTTACGGAAAAATTTAAAACGGAATTGTGACTTCACAACCATGGTAAGCAAAGATGGATAGTGGCTAGCAGTGGAATCCAGTTTGACGCGCGTTTCATCCTATTTGGGACTCGTCAGTTGGATGAACAATGCTTGTGAAATAAGCCTATATCGAAGCAATACACACAGTATGCACATATGGCAATAAGAGACTGACCAGTTGCAGTCTTAAAAACATCAATGGGAAAATTCATATAAACAATACTAAATGGAATTGTGACATTTTTATAAAAAAAATTAATTAATATGAAATTCATTCAGTATTGTTTGTTTAAATCTTTTTATCGATTTGTTAGGACTGCAACTGATCAGTCTTTAATTGGCATATGTGCATAATGTGTGTAATGCCTCGATATAGCCTTAATTCACAAGCATAGTAAGCAGAGATAGATAATTAATATTGTTTATACTAAAAAAGGTGGAAAAAACTTTCATTGAAGCGTACATGAACTTAAAATTATACTTATATCATAAATTAATGGTTTGATAGTAGATATGGATAGTGGCTAGCAGTAGAATCCAGTTTGACGCGCGTTTCGTCCCATTTCGGACTCGTCAGCTGGATGTGCCTGTATCTCAGAGTTGATTTTCACTCTGAGATTCGAACGCAGTACCTTTCGCTTCAAACGCCATCGCGTTATCCACTCGGCTACTGACTCCTGATAGCAACTCGCTTTGACAATGGGGTGAAGTTTAAATTCATTTAGTATTGTTTGTTTGAATCTTCCCATTGATGTTTAGGACTGCAACCGGTCAGCTTCTAATTGGCATATGTGCATACTGTGTGTATTGCCTCGATATGGCCTTAATTCACAAACATGGTAAGCAGAGATAGATAATTAATATTGTTTATACTAAAAAAGGTGGAAAAAACTTTCATTGAAGCGTACATGAACTTAAAATTATACTTATATCATAAATTAATGGTTTGATAGTAGTTAGGATACTGAATTATTCATCTGTGAATGGTAAAAATGCAAGAAAACCAGTTTTACATCTATCCACTACTGATAAGCTTGACAGAATAGAAAGGCCATATCAGCATATGATTTAATATATAATGAGGATTATTTGTTACTGAGGTAAGATGGTGGTTGGAGGTGGTCAACAGGAAACCTTCAACCACCATCTTACCTCAATATATATATAGTGCAAGCAGTGTCGAGCCACCTACACTGGTGGCCACATTGTAAACTTGATCGATAGCATTCGATCGGCACTAAAGAAGGACTTGACACGCATGACATTGATCACCACCCAGTGATCGATCAATTATGATTATTTGTTACTATTTTATTCTTTATTTTTACATTTAGGGTTATTAAAACCCTGTGTAATCATGTGAATAGATTATTAAGTTTTATTGGAATAGGTTTTGTGTATATTTTAGTAATTTTATAGTTGAATTCATGAATCAATTGAAGATAGACTATTATGGAAAACCTGAAAGATATGGACGGCTGTTTCGTCATAGTAATAGGACTCCTTAACAGTTAGACATTAACGTCATTGGATGCCGGCTAAGTGGTCTAGAGGTTAAGCTTTCGCTGGCGAACCTGATTGGTCCTAAGTTCGAATCTCATAAGGTGGGATCATGGATTCGCACTGTTGAGGAGTCCCACACTAAAACGGAATGGTTATAAAGTGCTTCTAGGCTTCCTATGGTGGTTCACCTTCAATCAACTGATGAGTTCAACCATAATATTGATTTTTATATTGATACTTACAAGAATAACCTGATTTCAAATAAATTAGAATTAGTGAATGTATAGATTTCATGAAATTGTTTAATTAAATCAAATATTGGTTTGTTTTAATATGTAAAGAAAGACAAATTGACATTTGCCAAGATAATCTACATTTTTGTATTTTTGTATATTAACTGTTGAATACATCAGTCTATCTAAACTAGACAATCATTGAAAAATTGGAAGCACTGAATGATTGTTCCCTACTAGTGTAGTGAACAAGAACACTAGTGGGAACTATCGAATGTATTTACAGAAGTCTCACAAAAATCAGACAACCATACAGTAAATAGTTATTTTGCCAAATTTGTATCCACTGTCTCAATCTTGACTGTTCCTTCTGCAAATATCAGTCCATCGTCTGTGTTCATGAATTTTAATACAAATTGAATTCTGTTCCCGTTCTTTCCTTATCGATCTTCTACTGAAATACATTGAATGCCCGACTATCGTTATATACTACTTATGTGGATTTAAGTAGCCAACACTACACTAGTATAGGACTCCTAGAAAATCCCCACCTACAATTCGGCACACGGGACTCGAACACACGACCTTCGGTTCATGTACGAACCCTTAACCTCTTACTTTAATCAAATCATGATCTTGCGCAACACTTCATCGATTATTTGAAGTGGTTATCTGTCTCACATCCGACAAGGATTGGATTCCACTGGTCACGAATTCTCACTAGAATTACAGGAGTTACATCTCAAAGCTAGTCACCAGTAAGCACATGACTGTTATCAGAATGTGAATTTGTGGTTAGTGTAGTATTTTCATAGTTGAATACACGAGTCTAGAGGTTAAGCATTCGCGCGCGAGACAAGAGGTTCTCGGTTTGAATCCCGCGTCCAAAGTCATGGATGCCCAATTATTAGGAGTCCCATACTAGAATGTATCGGCCATCCAGTGCTTCTAGAATTTCAATGATGGTCTAGCTTGAATTGACTCATAAATTCAACTGTGGAACAACTACAATCTCCACAAATCATAATCCTGATATTGTAGTAAACTTCATAAGTGTTTGAACGAATATTCAGATCTTATGAGGGTAATACTTTCTTGCATTACTTAACTTATAATTATTATAGTAGAAAGCATGAGTCAATTGAAGCTAGACAACCATGGAAAACCTGGAAACACTGGACGGCTGTTTCGTCCTATTATGGGACTCCTCAGCAGTGCGCATCCACGAACCCGCTCTCGCGAGCGAGACTCGAACCCAGGACCTACCAGTCTCAAGCTGAAGCCCTTAACCGATAGACCACTGAGCTTGCATCCAACGGTGTTAATGTCTAACTTCAACTGATCCACGAAGTTGAGCAACCATTCACCAATTGTCTTCAGTGATGCGGTGGATGCGCACTGCTGAGGAGTCCCATAATAGGACGAAACGGCCGTCCAGTGTTTCCAGGTTTTCCATGGTGGTCTAGCTTCAATTGACTCATGCTTTCTACTATGAAAAATACTAAATCTCCGGAAAACCCCTTCTGATAATTATTATAATTATTAGTCAAAAATGTGACTTTATTTTAATCGTATAAGATATGATATGATACACATTATTACCTTCATATCATTTCTTCGTATTACATAATCATTGTTTATTTTCATTAACATATATGGTTGTTTACATGAAATTGTATAGATGATTTATTACTGAATCCAATAAAAGAAAAAAAATCATAGACAATCATAGTTGATTCATCATCTGATCTATCTATTCGGTGTCATTTACTTAGTATGTCTGAAAAGACCAATATAATTTCTTGACATTGAATACAATTTCTGCTTGTTTTCAAATTACCATTAAAACTGTATATACTTCAGTCAAAGATTATAGAAACTAATAAACAAACTTAAAGAGAAGAATCACATGGTAGGAGAAACAGTAAAATTCAACCTTTTATATACATACATTTATTGAAATTTATATGTGCTTCCATCATCTAGTAGTCTGTAAGATCTATTTTAACGTTTTAAATTAGTAACTGTTAATTCTAAAACAGAATCAGTGATCTTGAGGTATGAGGGTAGTTATCACCTCCCGGTTGCCTACACTGTGGAAAGGTTCTTCTAGAAGTACCTGAAAAAGAAATTGGGTTAGAGGTGGTCTTAATGATCTGAGAGCGTGACCACAGTGCCGAAGGGACAATTGTTTGTGGTCGGTCACACATGAAGTTTTTGTGGGTAATTTTTGTGTTAGCTTCGTACTTGTTAGGACCTTACCGCTTGAGACGGATATCAGTGGGATAGGGTGAGGTTTGCATTTTTAGGGTCGACCTTTTCTAACCCTACCCCTACTTGTGGGAAGGCAGCATCGCTGTTATGCTGGTTGTGTGAAGGAAACACCATGCTGCCGTCACAACTCTGAACAGTCAGCAACACGACTTCGCCTTCGAACCTTGAGTTTGTAGTTTTTAGTCTTACCGCTCTTCAACCGATTTGTCTGGGATGGTAGGATCTTGAAGAACGATTGTTTCAGCTAGTAAAGCTCGATTGGTTCATCACGATAGGCAAGCCCGACCACCACGTCAAGGTGGCAGCAACGGTCGGGCTAAAAAGGGATAAAATTAATTTAATTTTTATGTGGTTTGTTTGAGTTGTGTTCGGGATTAAAATTGATCAGTCTCATATTGGCGGTAATGAGTACTTGGTTCAAGAGTGAAAATCAACTCTATTATTCAGTTACATTCAGATGATGAGTCCTAAATGGGACAAAACACGCTTTCTAGATTTGGTTACTAGACACCATATATCTCTACCTAAGAATAAAATTAACCTTGACAGACCTTATTATGTTATTTAACAGCTTAGAAGGCACTCAAAGGAACTTGAACCTATTACCTTTCGCTTTAAATGCCATCGCGTTATCCACTCAGCCACTGAGTCCTGATAGCCACTTGCTTGTGCAATGGGGTGAAGTTTGAATTCACTTAGTATTGTTTGTTTGAATTTTCCCAACGAATCCCAGAGTGAACATCAACTCTGAGATGCAGGTACATCCAGCTGACGAGTTCTAAATAAGACGAAACGCACGTCCTGGAATCCACTACTAGCCACTATCCATTTTTGCTTAGAATCCTTGTGAATCAAGGCTATATCGAGGCTATACGCACATTATGCACATATGCCAATAAGAGATTGACCAGTTGCAGTCCTAAAAATCAATGGGAAGATTCAAACAAACAATACTAAGTGAATATCTAGATATTATTGTGAAGAATTTCGAGAATAGGCAAATATTCAAAATCAAAACCGAAATAGAAAATTTAATGAGCACATTGGTTAGGATACATTGACTGAGATTGCAACTTTGACAGTTTTAATTTACTTTGATTATAGACAAACAAAATGTATTGTTAACTAATATATCTATGCAAAAAGAGTGATTACTATTATAAAGGGAGGCTTTGTGGAGTTTTTAGTAATTTAATAGTTGAATTCATGAGTCGATTAAAGCTAGACTACCATGAAAAACCTTGAAACAGTGGAGGACCGTTTTGTCCTAGTATGGGACTCCTCGGCAGTGTACACCTACGATCACACACACAACCCTCGAACCCAGGATCATCGGTCTCGCGTTTGAGAACTTAACCTGTGCACTACTGAGTTGGGATCCAACAGTGTTGATGTCTAACTCCAACCAATCAACGAAACTGCACCACCGTCAATGAGTCACCGCCTCACACGGTTGAACTTCATCAGTCATGACTTCTTACAAGAACTCTAGGAAATACTTGTTAAAATCAGTCACTGATAAGTATATGATGATTATTATCAGAAAGAGAGTTTTATGAAGGTTGTAATAATGATTACTAGACATTTTAAACAAATTATAATTTGTCTATTTAACTAAACATATTCAACCATATGATCATACAAAAATAATGTTTCTCTATATATTAAAACCTTTATGAATAAGTTGAAATCATGACAGGTTAAGCGCTCGCATTCGAGACTGATAGGTCTTAGGTTCGAATCTCATGAGGCGGGATCGTAGATGCATACATGTTGAGGAGTCCCATAATAGGACGAAACGGCCTTAAAGCAGTGCCTCCAGGTTTTCCATGGTCGTCTAGCTTCAATTGACTCATGATTTCAACTTTGAAATTACTGAAATCTTCACAAAACCCCTTTTGACATTTATGAATTAGTGGTTAAATATAAAAAAATGATTGCAAATACATTTTATTACATTTTACATACATTAGTACCATGTAATTAGTATAAACATGAAAAGAATCATTTTTATTACCTTTAACATTTAGATATGTAATGACCATTTGAAAGTGAATACTAAGTCGTAAATAAAGACACCCTCCTACTCTTTCTTTACTTTTATTACGGTTTTTTAAAGAAAAAAGAAGATTGAACATTGATATCGATCCATTAAAGTAATATTTTTGTCTTATTGAAATATACTACTAAATAACTATTTAACGTTTAATTACTAAAAGAATTTGTCTTAGATAAATGATAAATTTCATTATAGATGAAAATATTAATAAATAACTAATGTAGGATACTGGTGTAGCAGAAGCCTCAGCAGTAGTAGGTCTTAATATAAACAAAGGCAAAAGTAAGGCTCTCCTATACAATACAGAATGCACCAATGGAATTACACTTGACGGAGAAACTTTGGAGGATGTGAAAACATTTACATATCTAAGCAGCATCGTAGGTGAACACGGTGGATCTGATGCAGATGTGAAGACGCGGATGGACAAAGTAAGAGCAGCCTATTTACAATTGAAGAACATCTGGAACTCAAAAAATTTGTCAACCAATACCAAGGTCAGAATATTCAATACAAATGTCAAAACAGTTCTATTGTATGAAACCTGGAGAACTACGAAATCCATCATCTAGAAGACACAAGTGTTTATTAACAGTTGTCTATGCAAAATACTTCGGATCCGTTGGCCAGACACTATCAGCAACGTTCTACTGTGGGAGAGGACAAACCAGATTCCAGCTAAGAAAGAAGTGAGGAAGAAGAGCTGAAGGTGGATAGGACACACATTCAGGAAAGCACCCAAATGCATCATAAGACAAGCCCTCATATAGAATCCTGAAGGTCAAAGGAGAAGATGAAGACCACAGAACAAATTACGCCGAGAAATGGAGAAAGGCATGAGAAGAATGAACAAAAGTTGGGTGAAACTAGAAAGGTAGGCCTAGGACAGAGTGGGTTAGAGAATGCTGGTCGGCGGCCTATGCTCCATTCGGAGAATCAGCCGTTAGTAAGTAAGTAATGTAGGATACCAGACAGTGTATACTTACGACTTAACATAATAATTAAACTCTTGAAATTTAAGCTTTGAATAAGAATTACATTATCATTAAATAACATTGTCTTAATATAGAGAATTACATATTGAAATACAATTATATGAAACAACCGCGTTGATTGTTTAAGCTTTTGACAAGTTGGATATGTTTTTTGTTTGTTTGATCTTTCATTAATTATCTTTGTGACGTAATTCATAAACTGGAATCCAAGGTATTGTGTTCATTCATCAGTTGTCAATTCTCTGCGAGCAATATTTACTTCTATCTACGTCAAGTCATTATCGAATGTATGAATTTTATTAAGTGTATAGGGTTTTAATGTTTGTATTTATTCTGTTTGGATGAATGTGATTACGGTGTAATGACTTATATAGAACAGTTTCGGATAATGACATGATTCATTATAGTTTTCGTTTCTGTGAAGTTTGCGTTATACTTCAGGAATTGATTGCCTTCAAGGCTATAGGTTAATCACTAGATTTTGGTCACTGGAATATTCCCAGTTTATAGATTACGTCACAAGGATAACTAAGGAAAGACCAGACAATAAACATATTTAACTTTTCAAAAGCTTAGAAAATCAACCGGTTAGTTCATATGATTGTGTTTTAATATAATATGAATTTTTCAGCGGTTAATACTATACATTCCATTTTAGATAATTGGCAATTGAACATTAAGGTAAACTAATATTACCCATGATAACTAACTGATATCATTACATTTAAAGTATATTCCTAGTTGAAAACATTGAATTATGACCATTGAAAGTTGAAAGGATAGCAAATAACTAAATTGGTATATAATTCCCATTTAAACATTAAAATTAAAACACAGATTTCAGCGAAGGGATCTCTTTTCAACGAATTTATTATCAAGCTGTACAATCGTATATATATATATATATGAAAATGTTTTGTTAAAGTACTAATTCCGTGAGGAAATGTGAACACTAATAACCAAGATTATAATACTGGATTACGTAATACGAATAATAATAACAATAGATTTAGTGAATAGAATAAGACGAATAAAATGTTTTGTTTACAATAATTAAAGGTCATAGAGGTGTAAAATAACCTTCACTAGTAAGAACTTATTTTCTGTGTCCATAAAAGATAAGCTCCAGCGGTTGGTCGCCTCCATGTGCATCTACCAGTTCACCTGCTCTTGTGGAGCAAGGTACATCGGCCGTAGCCAGCGCTCGCTTTCAACCCGGATACGAGAACATATACCAGCTTGGTTCTACAATGGTGGAAAGAAAGCAGTTCGAAGTTCTATACTCGAACACCTAATCGACTGTAATCATTCGACGAATCCACAGTCTGATTTTAAGGTTGTTTATATGATTCGTTCAAATCTACCAAGATTTCTTCGGATCAAACTTTTAAAAATAGCCGAAGCTCTTACCATCCATGAGCGCAAACCAGAACTATGCGTACAAAAGAAGTACGTTTTATCATTATCGTTACCATGGCCTTAATATTATTATTATTATTATTATTATCATTCTTATCATTATTATTATTACTCCATTCCCCTTTACTTATGTTTTATATTCTCATTATTTTATTCATGAATACTCATCACCTTATTTATTTATTTATTTTACACCTCTATGACCTTTAATGACCTTTAATTATTGTAACCAAAACATTTTATCCGTCTTACTATATTCACTAAATCTATTGTTGTTATTCATATTACGTAATCCAGTATTATAATCTTGGTTATTAGTGTTCACATTTCCTCACGGAATTAGTACTTTAACAAAACATTTTCATATATATATACGATTGTACAGCTTGATAATAAATTCGTTGAAAAGAGATCCCTTCGCTGAAAATAACTAAATGTCAACTAAAAATATCTTTATTATATAGTATTTATAAGTAATTTGAAGTTTATATTTTTTTAATTCATAGTGTGGTGTGTGTTACTTATATTGACATAAGTAGTATAAATCGTGCGTCAAGAGTAGAATATCTGTCAGCTGAAGATTGAGAAAATCCAGAAGAAAAGAAAAGAAACAGAAAACAATTAGTATGGAGATGAAAAAACAGTGAAGTCCAAGACGATTGATTAACATATGCAAAAGGAACAGTCAACTTCGATTGATATTTTGCAAATTAAGTATTTATTATATAAGGGGTTTTGTGGAGATTTAGTATTTATTATAGTTGAAAGCGTGAGTCAATTGAAGCTAGACCACCATGGAAAATCTGGAAACACTGGACGGCCGTTTCGTCTTATTATGGGACTCCCCAGCAATGCGCATCCACGAACCAGCTCTCGCGAGATTCGAATCCAGGACCTACCAGTTTCGAGCCGAAGCCCTTAACCGATAGACCACTGAGTTGGCATCCAACGGTGTTAATGTCTAACTTCAACTGATCCACGAAGTTGAGCAACAGACGTGGTTTTGAACTCCACTGGTCACTGCTTCTCACTAGAGCTCTTAGATATACTTCTCGAAGTCACTAGTGAGCATATGATAATATTAATTATAGTAGGGGTTTCGTGGAGATTTAGTATTTATTATAGATGAAAGCGTGAGTCAATTGAAGCTAGATGAAGCTGAGTAGTCCCATTATAGGACGAAACGGCCGTCCAGTGTTTCCAGGTTTTCCATGGTGGTCTAGCTTCAATTGACTCACGCTTTCAACTATAAGTATTTATTGTTCGATTTTCAAATTGTACTAAGACGTTCTGTAACTCTGTATTCCAATGCATTTGATTGTCCCCAGTGGTGTTTATATACGAAACAATAGAATCACAAAAAATGGGTATAACAAAATAAACTTGATAAATCTCTGTTTAAATTTTGAGTTTAACCAAATTTATATACGGTGAGTAGTTTCAAATTTGAATAAAATAATTTTATTCATTTCTTTTAAATAATTCATTCACCAATATTAAATAATGAATAAAAGGGATCTTTAAGTAGAACAACCTACAGATTATTATCCTATGTTAAATTTAAATGATTAATTTTAATAGTTGAAATGATGTATCAATTAAAGCTAGAATACCATGAAAAACCCTGGAAACACTGAATGGCGGTTTCATCCTATTGTGAGACTTCTCAACAGTGCGCATCCAATATCCCACCTTTTGAGATTCCAACCCAGGACCTATCAGTCTCACGCGCGAACGCTTAACCTTTAGACCACTTAGCCGGCATCCAATGTTTTAATGTCTAGCGTCAACCAATCTACGAAATTGAACAACCATTCACCAATGTCTTCAGTGAGTTGATATCTCAAAACAGACCTAGTTAAACTCCACTTGTCACTGCTTCTCACTAGATTTCCAGGAAGTATCTCCTAAATCCAGATTTCATTATATTTATTTGTTTATTTAAATATGCACCACTGAGCAAGCATCCGGCCGTCTAACTTCAACAAATCCACGAATTTGAGCAACCATTCACTATTGTCTTCAGATCTGGTTGAACTGCTCACTGCTTCTCAGTAGAATAACAAGAAATATCTCTTAAGCCAGTCACTAGTGAGTATATGAATACTATAAGAAAGGGATTTTGTGGAGATTTCAGTAATTTTATTGTTGCAATCATGACTAGCTTCAAGAGATATTTCCTGGAGTCCTAATGAGAAGCATTGACCAGTCAAGTTCAACAAGATCTGTTTTGAGATATTAACTCAATGAAGACAATGATGAACGGTTCCTCAATTTCATGGATTAGTTCAAAAAGAAGGAAAGAAACCTAAGACAAACACCTTCCCCCTCCCAACTAATACAATCAACTTACTAATTTTCCATCTAATGTATATAATTTATGTATTGGTATTTGAAATAAATTATTTAATTCTTGTAATACATGTTCAATTGTTTTAATATATTTTGTTTTAATTATTAAAGATTTCATGATATTAAATTGTTTATTTAAATATACATGGATACGTTTATTCATTTGTTTTAATTGTTTACATATATTAATATCATTTGAATTTTGAATAATCAATTTATCAATCATTGGTAATTTAATCGATTTATTGATTAATCGATTATTATTATTGTTTAATTGATTTTTTGTCGAAATTAATGAATATTTATTACATTTTAATGGATTACATAATAATACTGATGATGATGATGGTGCTGGTGGTGGTGATTGATTACGTAATAATCTATAATCAATATATTTATTTTGTTGTAAATCATTCATTGATTTTACTTTATTGATTTTTTGTGATTTATATAATAATAATAATGATGATGATTGTTTCTTAGATAATTGATTTAAATTAGTTTCTAAACTATGATGAATATTGGATTGAACAATTAATGGTATATTATTTAATTGATTATTGATATTGTTATGATTATCTGGATAAAAATAGATAGTTTTAATGATTGGTAATATTTTATTAGGGGAATTATATATAGAATCTGGTGTAACACTCATAGATCGTTGTTGTTGTAGTAGTTGACGATGATGATGATGATGAGAGGTATGAGAGGTATTATTATTCCGTTTTGTTCTCTCTATCATCTTTTTTTGTCTATCAATACTACTTATATAATTAAGTAGTCAAGAAGAATTGATGAATGATTTTAAAATAAATGTTTTTCTTTCATTGATAATAGTTACATGGTTATATATGTTATTGATTGTATCTGTATTGTTTGAAAATTTGGGAACTTTTTTTGGAATGATTAAACATTAGAAAATAAAGTTGTTGCTAGAAGGGATTCGAACCTAGGACTTTCGGTCTGGTGAACGAATATTCCAATACTCCAATAAAGTGAATTTACATATATATGTATGTGTAGATATTTATATAGATATACTCTACAATATTGAATCATAATATAAATTTAATATGAATTATATTACTAATTCTTTTTGATAATCAGTAGTATTCTACATTATAATAAAAAATTTCCATAGATAGAATGAGTATTTCTTTATTATAATACACTGAAATTATTCACTATTAATGATTTTAATTAGGAGATGTATTTCGGTTATTCAAATGGGTTTTTCTTTTTTAAGTTTATTCTAAAAATTCAATCATATTAATAGTGATATCATTAGTATAATAATGGACACTGGGTACCACTTAAAGTTTATAAACATATATATATATATATATATATATATATCCCATGGAAACAAACCCCTACACGTATATATATATATATATCCCTTATATAGTAAATATAAATATTTCGATCTACTCAAAAATAAAATTTTGATTGGGGAGATATATTTTTTTATTGAATAAATAAATAACTATGTATAATAGGGGGTGGGTGGGTGTTTGAATAATATGAAATCGTGGTAAGTTATATTTATCAATGTTTTAACGAATGAGTTGCATAGCAACGTAAATATTCTTTTCATTAGAATGTGTGTATCCTCATTTTGCATACATACATCATGTACATACATACATACGTACATACAGATATATTTACTTATGAACAAACACCTTTATGTATGTAATGATAAATTAAAGACGAGTAATGATGTTTAGTAAATACTTCTTTCAGTTCAGTGGTAAACATAAAGTAATTTAAGTAGAAAATTGACCATAATCATGAATTCTAACTATACCTCAAGCATATCATGATTAGAAAATTACATTTTTAATTATAAAATCAATAATATTACTTATGGGGTATGGGTAGGAGTTTGTTTACTATTTATTACCATATTAGCTTTAACAAATAGAGTCGTTATATGTAATACCGACATGAATGATAATTGATGTTTCAACATTCTATGTTTTAAACATTTTCAATGGGCTAAAAACTTGAAAGTGGTCTATCGGTTAAGTGATCCGGCGCGAAGCTGTTAGGTCATGGTTTCGAATTTCGCAAGGCAGGATAGTGGATTTGCAGTGCTGAGGAGTCACATAATACGGTGAAACTGCCGTCTAGTGCTGTCAGGTTTTCCATGGTGGTCTAACTTCAATTGACTCATGATTTTAAATATGAAAAAAAAAATTTAAAAATATACGACACAACAGAATTAGATTACTTTTTCATTGTTATACAAAATTAAAATGAAACTTCAGTTTAGTGAATTCTATGTGCGAGATCATGGATGAGTGCAGCTGGGAAATCTTACACTAGAATAGAACGGCTGTCCCATGCTTCCAGATTTTCAATGGTTTTCATGATCTCAATCAAAACTTAACAATCTTTACAATTTTGTACTGATGAAATGAAATTGTTTACATTCTCCACATAGCGACTATTTTAAATATGATACTATGGATATAGCAAAGTATGTTAGACACGTAAAATTTATGGTAAAGTTAGTTTGCATATAACTGATAAGTTTTGATCATATTCAGTCACTTATCGAAATAAATTGAATCAAATCATGTTGACGTTTATACGAAACCATATCAGTCACAAAGTTACTTTATTTCGTTTAATGGTCAACTTATAGATGTAGAAAATGAAACGTTACTAGGATCAAGAATTAAACAACCTAGCAATGGATCAGAAGGGGTTATTGTAGATATTTCAATATTTTCATAGTTGAAATCATGATTCTATTGAAGCTAGACCACCATGGGAAACCTTGAAGCACTGCTTTAAGGCCATTTCGTCCTATTATGGGACTCTTCAACAGTGGTCACCCACCATTCCACACCCGCGAGATTCAAACCTAGGACCTACCAATGGTTATCGTTTAATGATGATAATTTAGATATTTGAGAAATTCTCGACTGATAAATTATTTATGAATAAGACCTAAAAATTATTTTTATATACCTAACTTGGGACACATAGACTACTTGTTGATATGATTTATAAGTAGTTTCATTTAGTGAAGATGAAGAAAATGCTTTTTCTGGGTTAAGTATTATATAAATCTAATAAATGAAAGCTTTTATAGTACTCGAAAAATTGCTATCCTTGGATTAAACTTGGAACATCATTAATAGGTTACAACTGTGACTTTCAATTCGAATCGTGAGTGACTAGTTAATATGAGATTCTTACATAATCTATTAGTATAGTAATAGTAAGTAGTATTATAGAAAGTAGAAATGAAGTTTATTAAGAAAGAAAGCTTGACATTTTTGAAGAATTCTGGTTGATATTAGAAGATTGTAGTGGTAGAATTCATCAGTCATTTTATTAAATCTTGAATTCAGACCCAGGACCTTCGGTCCCGCGAAAGGGATGGTGAATGTACACTGCTTAGGAGTCCCATACATACTGGGACGAAACGGCAGTCCAGTGCTTCCAGATTTTACATGGTGTTCTGGGTTTAATCGATTCACGAATTTTGATTAAGTTTATAAAATTTTATTCAAAAATCTTCCTGAAATTCAGATGAATTCGCTGCACGTGCATATCGTCATCTTGTGTTGCCTATCCGAGAAAGAAAAGTCATGTGAACTATTAGGGTCATCACTTATAACAAAGAAGTAAATTACGTTACTGTAGTGGGAAAGATTTTTAACCATGTGATAAGCCTTATGTTTCGATTTTTTGTTTAGGGAAAATACACATTACATTCATTTACATTGGATAGACGATATTGTTGTTTTTTTTTTAACCAAATTATTGTTGTTGACCCTAGTAATACGTATGAAATGGGTAAACATATCTGTCTTATATAAACTGTTGTTGATTTTATGAAATGACTTTGTTTATTCTATCGGTCAGTTATAGAATGAGATCATGTGAATTTGATGAAAGTTATGACACGAACATGTACATCCAAATGTTCAATGGAAATATAAGAACTTTTGTTTAAATTTGATCAAATAGTTTGACAGTATTTTGGGCGCCGAGTTGATGTGAGACATTGAAAAGGAAGAATGTATTTGTTGAATATATCAGTAAATGAATTTGAAGTAAATTCAACGTTTCACCTGGTAATCTGAAAATATAAAATCTCCACAAAACCACTTCTGATTATAATCATGTGCTCACTAGTGACTGACTTCAAGAGGTAATTCCTGGAGTTCTAGTGAGAACCAATGAAAAGTGGAGTTCAACCAAGTCTGTTATGAGATAGGAACTCACTGAAGACAATTGCTGAACAGTTGCTCAATTTTGTGGATTGGTTGAAATGAGACATTAACACCGTCGGATGCCAGCTCAGTGGTCTATCGGTTAAGTGCTCTGGGGTGAGACTGGCAGGTCCTGGGTTCGAATCTCATGAAGTGAGGTCGTGGATGCTCACTGCTGAGGAGTCCCACAATATGACGAAACGGCCGTCCAATGTTCCCAGGTTTTACAACTATGAAAATACTAAATCTCCACAAAACCCCTTATGATTATAATCTGATCCCAGCTTTTTTAAATAAATATAATCAAACATCAAAATTATCAAATATAAATCGGTACATTGTTCTCTGGTTAACTATATAATGAATAGGTCATCCAATCAATGTTAACAGTGTTTAAAGTAGGTATTCGCTTTAGTGTGTAAGAGACATATGACGTGGAACGAAAAGTGTGTTCAGATAACAGATTGTGAGATTACGTAATTGGTGTGAGAAGAAATTTCATTTACTATATATTGTCCTCTATAATGTTCAGTGGACATGTTGAAATGCTAAAAGGTTCTAAAACAATTCAATGTTTAATATCAGAAAAGGTTTTTTGTGGAGATTTAGTATTCGCACAGCTGAAAGCATGAGTCGATTGAAGCTAGACCACCAAGGAAAACCTGAAAGCATTGGACGGCAAGACAGGTAGGTCATGGGTTCAAATCTCGCGAGGCGAGATCGTATATGCGCACTGCTGAGGAGTCTCACAGTGGGACGAAATGGCGATCTAGTGCTCCCAGGTTTTCCCCAGTGGTCTAGCTTCAAATGGTTCATGCTTTCAACTATGCAAATCGAAAATTTCAAAACATGATACTTACATTAATAGTCTAATCGAATTAACACTTGTATGTATAACTTGAAAAAAAAGTTTGAATGTCTCAATTAACTTAACTTAAAAGTGCGTTTTATTTAAAAATTAAAATAAAAATATGATTTTATTTAGTGTTCGATTATAATATAAATTGTTGGGTAGAACGTTCAGTACGGCCGAGGGTAGGAAGAGTCCACTATCCCCTCCCGAAACGCCTACACATCCTCGGCCAGGGAAGTCTTACACACTGCATTCTTGCAGCGGTGTTGTTGTTTACAAAATTGAGAGGATGTAAAGCGAATGTCCAACACTTTCACTGGGTTGATAGACACGGAGGATCCACCTGGGACAGTTGGAAAACCCTGATTCCAAACTGATGAAACACAATGGTTCCAGGATCCTGAGGAAGCACATGAAGTACGAACCAATTATTTGCCACCGGCTACCATTTACCTACATCGCCTGACATCTGTCCACTGTCTTGTGGAACAGACTTTTAAGTAGAAGGCTTTAAGTGTGGTCCCTTAAGACACTTACCTTTTTCGGTCTGGGCGCCTGGGCAGTATCACAGCCCATACACAAATCGAATGACTTGTGTGACGTGTATGTATTTGGTGCCTTTTTGTACCAATATTTGTGTCCAAATAAATAAATAATATGGGGTTTTAGGGATTGTAAAATTTCATTAAGATCATGACGATCATTTAGAAACTGGATAGAATGACTCATAACTCTAGATGAATTATTTATTTGTTGAAGTTGGTTATTTTGACTTTAATAGTTTCATTAATGACATTTTTTATATTCGTGCTAACGTTTTATGAAACTCACTGTACCTTCTTGAAAAGGATTTTTTTTCGTGAAAACTGCACAGTACTTTAGAGTCAAATATAAATCCACATTATGATCTATTAAGTCAATTCGATTGAATACAATTTAGTGTTACGCCGTTGTTCTATTTACCCAGTAATACACACGAGAATTTGTCTCGATCTAGATTAGGGCCTTGATGCGATAAGTTAATTAGTCCAACCTTGAGGCTAGGACTGTGTGAATCGGAATGGAAACTAACGGCCTTGGGCAGAGAGAGAGAGAGAGGAAAACTATTCTATCATTTGATTGCTTGACAAGCGAGACAGCAAGAGAGAAGACTAGTCAACTGAAAGATCACTCGATTTATCCCTAATTTCCAATTCAGATCGGTGTAAAAAGATATATGAATAATATAAATGACTAACATTACCTTAACGCACAAACAATTAGAAAAATGCAATTCTGTCTAAACTGGCATTGCTTATTTACGCCTATTAACCCTTGTGAAGGAGCACAGGTTTCTCACTAGCACTCTCCACCCAAGTCTATCCTGGGCAATCCTTTCCACTTCTTTCCAGCTTCTATTCATCCTTTCGATTTCTGCTTCCAATTCTCGATGCAATATGTTCTTCGGCCTTCGTTTTGATTTCCCTTTAGGAATCCAGGTTAGCGAGTGTCTTGTGATACAGTTCGATGATCTCCTTGAAATGTATCCCAACTACTTTCAACGTCTTTTCCTAATTTCCTCTTTATTTAGGAACTGGTTTGTTCTCTACTATAGTAGGTTGTTGCTGATGGTATCCTGTCAATGTACATTAAGTATCTTGCGTAGACAACTGTTTATAGTTACTTATACTATTTTGATGATGTTTGTGGTGGTTCTCCAAGTTCCAGCTCCGTGCTGTAGAAATGTCTTGACGTTCGTATTGAAGATTATGACTGTGATCTTGATTGACGGACAGTTGTTTTAAGTTCCATATGTTCTTCAATTGTAAGCACGCGGAAACCGAGCATTAGGTTGGAAAAATAGAGTACATAAGGTTTCATTTAAATTACAATAGCTTTCGAACACAAAAGGGTATGGTGGTGAATCATACATCAAACGAAAGCTTAATGTTTACACAATAACTTAGGGGAAAAACTAAATGTTAGCATTTTACAAACTTTGAATTAGGTGAAATAATGTCTTTGTATATAGCTTCCGTTGTTTGTCGTGGCTTCATTTTTTCTCTGTTCACACCATATATATACGATAATATTTGTTTTAGATTCATGATAGTATTAAGATCACGGTTAGTCTGATTTTAAACCTAAGTAGGATGTTGTTTAAAGAGATTATTTGAACTTTGAACAATGATATTCGTAGTTGAAAGCGTGAATCAATTGAAGCTAGACCACCAACGAGAACCATGAAGCACAGGACGGCCGTTTCGTTCTATTGTGGGACTCCTCATCAATGCGCATCCACGATCCCACCTTAATCAGCCATCCAGTGCTTTCAGCTTCTCCTTGACGGTCTAGCTTCAATTGACTCATGCTTTCAACTATGAAAATACTAAATCTCCACAAAACCCCTTTTGATAATAATATCCCTGTTAACAACTTATTGTTGAGCTACCGAGCTAGAGATTGATACTGTTATTTTCAGACAGAAATAAAAACAAGTTGTTACGGAAGATTTTTCAAAAACTCCTAGAAGGAAAAACATAATTACTGTAACTTACTAGAAAATTTATTTTTGTTACGACTAAAAAAAAACAAATTTATTTCTAATAAAATCAAATTTGTGCTTAGACGAAGTCTTAATAGACAGACAAGATGAAAAAAACAACCGTATGTACTATCCCCAGGTGATCATTTTAACTTAGTAACAATTTTAAAACAATCTACAATATTTAGTGTAATAAGAAGACGAAGATTAACAGAACTATGTGATGAGATATTAGCGCAATACATTTCGAACACTTTTCGAACACATTTGGTCGACCCCGACAATGTTTTCGTCCATCACCATACTACTATGATTCGCGTCTTTAGTAAGTATTGTATATCTTGATGTACTGTGTCATGTTTTCAGCACCTAATTTTCCCTGGATTGGAAATTTCTCATATGTGTAATTCGCTTTACGTTTTCCAAGTGTCATCAACACTGCTTTTATATCGAACACGAACACTTAAGTTTTACGATTATGAAGAAGAGGGTTCGTGAACAACACACAGGATTTTTAATCGGGTGATTACATGGTCAGAATGCATTCCATCTGCTACGCTTTTCGAAATCTAATTTCTGTTAATTAGTTTGAGACTAATATGTGTTTTGAAATAAATATATAAACATTTAGCTGAGTTATAAGGTACATTAAAACTTATAAAGGTACTTCTATGTCATGTGTACTTACTTACTTACGCCTGTTACACTTCGTGGAGGAGCATAGGCCGCACACCAGCATTCTCCATCCAACTCTGTCTTGTGCAATCCTTTCCAGTTGTTTCAAGTTAACATTCCACCTTTACATATCTGCTTCTATTTCCCGGAGTATTGTGTTCTTTGGCCTTCCACTTTTCCGCTTCCCTTCCGGATTCCAAGTTATGGATTACCTCGTGATGCAGTTTGGTGATTTCTTTAACGTATGTCCTATCCACTTCCAACGTCCTTTCCTAATTTCCTATTCAGATGGAAGCCGGTTTGTCCTCTCCTATAAAACGTTGCTGCTTATAGTATCCGACGAGTGAACGTTGAGTATTTTGCGCAGACAACTGTTTAAAATTACTTGTACCTTCTTGACGATGGATGTAGTAGTTTTCCACGTTTCAGCTCCGTACATTAGGATTGTCTTGACGTTCGTATTGAAGAATCTCACATTGAAATTATTTGTGAGTTGTTTTGAGCCCCATATGTTGTTCAATTGAAGAAATGCGGTCCTTGCTTTGTCGATTGCTCGTACTGATAACAAACTGATGCCTCTGTAATTCTCACATTTGCTCAGATCTTTCTTTGGGACTTTTATTAGATATCCTTCTTTCCAGTCCGTTGGCACTTGTTCTTCCTTCCAAATCTTCTTGAATACAGGTGAAGCATGTTTGCAGTTATTTCAATGTCTGACTTCAGTGCTTCAGCTGATATATTGTCAGGTCCTGCCGCTTTCCTACTCATGATTTGTCTCATGGCCATCTTGACCTCTTCGATCGTTGGTGGAGTGACATCTATAGGTAGGTCAGTGTGTGCCGCTTCGATGTCCGGTGGATTCAATGGAGCTGGTCTATTTAACAGTTCCTCGAAATATTCTGCTCATCTTTTCCTCTGTTCTTAAATCTCGTGATTGTCTTTCCTTCTTTGTCCTTGACTGGTCTCTCTGGTTTACTATATCTCCCTGCTAGTTTCCTCGTTGTATCATATAGTTGTTTCATATTCCCTTCTCTCATGTGTATTGGATGACAAATATCAGGTCGAATCAATTTTAGTTTAAAAGGATATTATCATCCTTCCTGAAACCAAAATCTTATCTATCTATACAGACAAAGTATCAATGATTGGAACCATATTTAGCAGCCATCTTTCAATACTTCCACTGAATACAAAATGCTTAATGGACTCTGCAATATGTCAATCTCAAAAAGAAGTAAACATTGAAAACAAAAGGGAGGATAAATTGAAACATCTTTATTAACGTTATCAGATGATATGATTGTTCCAAAAAGAAAGAAGAAAGGATAAAAGCACACACCTTATAAATAGCGTCAATTATCCAAAGTAAAAACGCCCATCAGTTGGGTATTCTTTACATGTGAAAATGCACAAGCCTCTTTGTTTCCATGTTATTTCTCTTTTTTTCTTTTTTTTTTTGTAACATAACAGTAAGTACTCGGTGAACTGTAAAACAAAAGTGCAGAAATGATTTTCTATTATGGTTCATCATCAGTAAACAGACATTAAAAGTCCTAATTAAAAAAAGGGTGAATGTTGATAATCTTTGGTATAGATTATTATTATTATTGTACTTTATTAATGTCCTTTAGAAAAAAAAATTGGATAAAAATGTATTCCATGTACCTTAGTTATCCAGTTCATTTGAATAAAGAATAACGGTATATAGTTGAGATCATGAGTTCATTGAAGCTAGATCATCATGGAAAAATATGGAAGTACCGGACATCCATTACGTCCTATTATGGGACTCTTCAACAGTGCGCATCCACGATATCCACGGTATATGTAAGAAAACCATATTATGGACGAAGAAATAAAAATTAAATATTTATTTTAAACTATCTATAAAAGAGCTCTAACGAAATGGATAACGCTATGGAGTTTAAAGCATACGGTACTGGGTTCGAGTCTCACGGTGAACACCAAATTTGAGATCCAGGTATTTCCAGCTGACGAGTCGTAAATAAGAAGAAACGCATGCCCTGGATTCCTCTACTAGTCACCATCCATCTGTGCATATAATATCTAAATAGAATTTTAGACACAATTTATATTTCTTAGCTTGACATAATGTGAATTTATTTTTCTAAACTTGATTTCAAATAAAACAACGGAGATAGATCATTTCAGTTAACTTTATCATTCTGTTTTCATCATTCGTCATACTAACTGACATCGAGTATCATACAATTTCTGTCTGGGACACAGGAATATTTTATTGTTTGTGTGAACGGAATTTAAAGTATCAATGGGATATGTTTCGTAATAACAGTCTGCTATAAGATAAAAGATAATTTATGTGTTAACACCGGATCTATGGACAAAAAAATGTTCATTGCCAACATACATATCATACAAAAAAGACTTGAAACACTTGGTTGTGTATTTCAATGCTCATACTATATGAATCTTAACTATAGCTATATTGAATCATCAAGAAATTTCTAATTGAAAGTCAATAGCAAATATCAGACAAACGCTAGTGACTATTAGTATCTAAGTATTTAAGTGACGTAAAAATAGTCTAATAGTCGAATTAATGAGTCAATGTAAGTTAGATCACCATTGAAATCTTGGAAACATTAGACTGCCGTTTCTTCCTCGTATGGGATTCCTTAGCAGTGCACATCGACGACTTTACCTCACGAGATCCGAACCCAGGACCAATCAGTCTCACATGCGAACGTATAATCTGTATACCACTGATCCGGCATTCAATGATGGTAATATCTAGCTTCATCCAATCAGGAATTCAACCATTAAATTACTATAATATCCACATAACTCATTTCCGATTATAAACATCAAAATAAGATAAAATAGTCAAGTGAATTTGATGTTTGCCTACTTCTTGTTCGAATTTGCATAATCCACATTACAGATAAATGCATAAGTTATAATTAGACATGGGTAATTAGAAATTCATTAAACAGGGAAGTAACCAATTACATTGATCATCAATTTATACTAATCACTGTATTTTTTCCAAATCCTTCTAAATAAACCCATTTATTGGAAAAGTCTATCTATCAGTATGCACATTGATTCAATGTAATAAAATTGCTCTGAACTACTATTGTAGTGAATAATGGGGGACAATCGAATGTATTGTTGCACAACATTACAGAATATCTCATTGAAATATGAGAACCATATAGTGAACAATTAATTTGCAAAATAACAATCGATTATTTCAATCTTAACTGTTCCCTCTGGAAATATCCATCCATAGTCTCCAATTATAATTGTTCATGCATTTTCATACCAATTGCGTGCCGTTTCCATTATCTTCTTATCAATCTTTTACTGGAATACATTCAATGCTTGACCATCACTATATACTACTTATGTGGATATCAGTAAACCACACCACACTTTAAGTTGACCAAATATTTATGAAACAATTATCTACCGAATATTTTCATTTCATCACTGATATTAATCTCCATTTATTAAAAAAAAAGAAAAAAAAACGAACAACAGAACGATTCAAACTACTAAATAGGCTACTCTTGGAAACTAACAGGTTGTCCATCATTAATTTAATATAGTGATTGAAATTCTTTAATGAATAATGGGCGTTGTTTGAAAGTTCGAAAAACAAAAACAAAAACAAAACGAATGATCAAAACGGGGGTTTTATGGAGACTTTAGTAATTTTATATAGTTGAAATCATGAGTCAATTGAAGCTAGACCACCATGGAGAAATTTGGTAGCACTGAACGACTGTTTCGTTCTCTTGTGGGACTCTTCATCAGTATGCTTCCAAGATCCCGCCTATTTCAATAATAATAAGCTCTTTTTTAAACTGATACTTACTTACTTACGTCTGTTACCCCATGTCGAGGAGCATAAGCCGCACACCAGCATTCTTCATCCAACTCTGTCTTGAAGCTTACTTTCCAGTTCTTTCCAGTTGTTATTCATCCTTTTCTAATATGCCTTTATTTCCCGGCGTAATGTGTTCTTTGGCCTTCCTGTTTTCCGTTTCCCTACCAGATTCCAATTTAGGGTTTGCATCGAGATGCAGTTTGGTGATTTCCTTAATGTATGTCCAATCCACTTCCAACATCTTTTCCTAATTTCCTCTTCATCTGGAATCTGGTTTGTCCTCTCCCATAAAACGCTGTTGCTTATTAAACTGATAAGTTGTGGTTATTTGATAATTGATCATGTAAAGTAAATTAGTAAATTGTAATTCATAAATGAAACAGAAAATTGAATATATAATTTAAATCTTTGAATAATTACTATGCCTTACGAAAGCGAAAAACGAGTCGGTGCTTATATGTACATATACTGTGTTGAAATCATAAAATCTTTCAAATAAACGAATAATTTCTAGCTTTTGATAGAGATATGATTGATTCATTTCATCGAAATCAGCGTACATATTATAAAATGTCAAGAAGCTAAGTCGTTAGAACTGTCAGGGTTTGATTTGTTTCATGGTATGAGGATGATCCACAGGTTAAGTTGAGGAAGCTCTAAAAATCTCAGAAGAAGCCCAACATATTTCATCCAATCAGATTTTCAAAGAATATTCTAGAATCATTAAGTGTAGCTTCCCTATTAGACAATGCTAATAACTCCTTGTGTGTGAATTAGATAACTATAATGATGATTTCGTTTGTACTAGAAACTATAAATAACTCACAGTTTTGTACCATAATTGACACTGTGTTGGGAATAACATTCCTACTTACTAGTCTTCTGTCTTCTGATTTTGCGACTTGGAAGGGTTCTAGCGTTCTATTGCTCAAGTATGGGGCGGCATACTAAGAATCTAAGTTCAAGATATAACACATGATAAGAACCGTCAACCAAGAACTGAAGTCGGAGGAAGGTCATTAGAATAGGGATATTATTCTTTGGGGAGTTATTTTGTTTGTTTGGTAAACAAATGATTTTTATTGCTTACTTGATTGATGAGTAAAATTGATTTTCTTGAGAAATATAGTTTCAGCTCTCATGAAAATATGAGTTAAATGACAGTCAAAAGATGGTCACGTAATATGGTGGATTGATTTCAGTTAGACCATTAGATGAGTGCTTGATGGTCTAGAGATTAAGTGTTCGAACGTAAGACCAGAAGTCCTGGATTTGAGTTGGGTGTGGAGGATGGTAGATGCTCATTGCTGAGAAGTCCCATACTAGAATGAAACGACTGTTCCGTGCTCACAGGTTTTCAAGATTGATCTAACATTGATCAGCTCATAATCGCGAATAAAATTCATAGTATTTAACTTAGTTAATGTTATTATTTCTAATTAGCTTCAGCAATTAATATTGTAGTGAACAAAACACGAGCGGGGACAATCGAATGTATTGTTGCGCAACATTACAGAATATCTCATTAAAATATGAGAACCATATAGGGAACAGTTAATTTTCAAACTATCAATCAGTTGTCTCAACCTTGACTGTTTCTTCTGCAAATATCCATTCATAGTCTTTGACTATAATTATTCATGCATCTTCATACCAATTGCATACCGTTTCCGTTCTCTCCTTATCGACCATCTACTGAAATACATTCAATGCTCGACCATCAACATATACTACTTATGTGGATATCAGTAACCCATACCACATATTAACTATTACGCATAATTTATTCAACAAACAACTTTGTTTCAATTCAGTAGTATCAATCTGTTAGTTGTTTAACAAAAAAACAAACTTCAGTCATAATAATAGACGTTTAGCTCGCTTCTTAAGAATGATCAATCAATGATCACTTTCCCATTCTATTGATTAGTTACAATTTTTTTGTTTATTTTTTTTGACATGGGACATTATTCTCACGTAAAATCAGTTTTTAAAATGTACCTTTTTAACTGTTCAAATTGATTAATTGAATTTAGATATTTGACTAACTTCAAGTTAAACAATATATTAACTATGATTCTACATTCACCTACCATTAATCTATTGTAATATCTTGAACTGAGATTCTTAGTATGCCGCCCAATACTTGAGCAATAGAACTCTAGAACCCTCCCAAATCACGAAATCAGAAGACAGAAGACTAGTAAGTAGGAATGTTATTCCCAACACAGTGTCAATTATGGTACAAAACTGTGAGTTATTTATAGTTTCTAGTACAAACGAAATCATCATTATAGTTATCTAATTCACACACAAGGAGTTATTAGCATTGTCTAATAGGGAAGCTACACTTAATGATTCTAGAATATTCTTTGAAAATCTGATTGGATGAAATATGTTGGGCTTCTTCTGAGATTTTTAGAGCTTCCTCAACTTAACCTGTGGATCATCCTCACATCTATGGATTCTATATTCTATATCAAAACAATGAATAACCATTACCCAGAAATATATAATGTAAACATAAAATATTTACTGACAATTAGTAGTATATTTTAAAGACTTTAAAAAAAATAAAATAAAGATAATGGACTTTTGATTCATAATACCCTTCAAGTGGTTGCTAAGTTACAACTTCAGTGTCTAGATATCCTTTTAGAAAGAAAAAAAGAAGAATAAGAAGAAGAATGCATTAAGTTAATTTAACCGTAATGACTTTCTAAATATATGTATAAATAAAGAAATGAAGAACTAAGGAATTGTCATCACATGTAACAATTAAAAACACTTTATCTATATTACCTCAAATATTCCATTTATAATCATTAATGACTATGGTATACTGACCATAGATACATATGCTTTATAGTAGTTTAAGGATTAGTTTAAACAAAAATACTAACTGAATGGTTTAAGTATATAACTTGCTGTTTGTTTATATACATAACTACTATTTACTGATCGATAGCATTTGACCAACACTAAGACGGACATGCCACGCATCACATTGATCACCACCCAGTGATCAATCAATTGTGATTACATCTCAGTACTACAGGAGGTCGGTCGCAGCCCGAATAGCTCAGTGGTAACGTCTGTGACTGTGAAGCTGAGTGACACGGGATCTAATCCGCCAGGGAGCATCAGTTCCCTCAAGATTACAGGTACACCTTGCTGACGATTGCCAAGTAGCACGAAACCCGGGTCCAGGGTTTCCTGTTGACCACCTCCAACCACCATCTTACCTCAATATATATATATATAGTGCACACAGTGTCGAGTCACCTAGACTGGTGGCCACATTGCAACTTGATCGATAGCATTCGGTCAGCACTAAGAAGGACTTGACATGCATGACATTGGTCACCACCCAGTGATCAATCAATCGTGAAAGTGAAACACTGTTTGGATTAATTTAGGGATAAAATGTCGTCTATTGATACTTGTTGCTATTTGTCTGTTGTGTACAGATGCAATTAAAGTTTATCAAAAAGGGATATCAAATTTATTCACTTTAAACTAAACACAGAATTAGCAGAGATGGATAGTGGCTAGCAGTGGAATCCAGGACGAGTCCCGAATAGGACGAAACGCGCGTCAAACTGGATTTCACTGCTAACCATGCTTGTGAATTAAGGTATATCGAGGCAATACACACAGTATGCACATATGCCAATTAGAGACTGACCAGTTGCAGTTCTAACAAAAATCGATGGGAAGATTCAAAGAAACATTACCAAGTGAATTTAAACACAGAATTGTTTACATTCTATAACAAAAACATTGGTGTATATTACTTATATAGAGAAATGTAAGTAGTATGTAACACCAATCAGAAGTTAAGTGTCTGACTGCAGAAGATTGAGAAGATCAAACTGAATAGAATGGGAAAATAATCATGTAGTAATTGTAGTAGCAACGAAGGAACAATAAAGTTTGAGAAAATTGATGGAAGGTTTTCAAATGAAGTATTTAATGCCTAGTTTTCACATTTTACCAAATAACTCTGTTACTTTATATTAATCAATAAATTTATTGTCCCCACTTGAGTTCTTCTTTACTACGGTAAGTTCTGCATCATTGACTATAGTTGATTTTTCAAAACCTCCAGAATATCTTTGAGTATAATTAACAATGTTTATTACAATATCAAAATAACTGAAATTCAATTGTCAACACTCCTTACTTCCCCTTTGTGAATAGATCTCACTGAAGACTACAATTATAAATAATTGCAGAATGAGTGAATATTTATGAATACTCTCAAATTACGATCAAATAGCCATCTAATGCACCTTTATCATTAATAGCTTTCCAAATCATGTCATTCTTTAACAAAAACCGATTTCATTTGTAAATGGAAAGTACAATAAATCATCTTAACAGTCGTAATGTAGAGAAAAGAACATGAGTGGGAACACCTGAACGAATTCGAGCACAAAATTATGGAATATCTTAGTGAAATCCGACAATCATACAGTGAATAGTTAATTTACAAACTATTAATCGATTCATCTTAACCTCGACTATTCCTTCTGCAAATGTTAGTCAATCATATCTGATTTCATTGTTCATGCATTTTCATACCAATGGCGTTGTGTTATCGTTCTTTCTTTATAGATCTTCTACTGAAATACATTCAATGCCCGATTATCATTATATACTAATTGTACGGATATAAGTAACCCACATCACAATAATTCCAATTCATTTAGTTAATTCTTTGATTTTCAAACAAAATGTACTTATCGGAGATGGATAGTGGCTGGCAGTGGAATCCAGGACGCGCGGTTCGCCCTATTTGGGACTCCTCAGCTGGAAGTACCTGCATCTCAGAGTTGATGTTCAGCCACTATCCATCTCTGCTAACCATGCTTGTGAATTAAGGTATATCGAGGCAATACGCACAGTATGCACATATGCTAATTAGAGATTGATCAATTGTAGTGCTAAACATTAATGGAAAGATTCAAATAAACAATACTAAGTGAATTTAAACTTCACCCCATCGCACAAGCAAGTGGCTATCAGAACTCAGTGGCCGAGTGGATAACGCGATGGCGTTTGAAG
Source organism: Schistosoma rodhaini (assembly GCA_944470415.2). Classification (NCBI taxonomy): domain Eukaryota; kingdom Metazoa; phylum Platyhelminthes; class Trematoda; order Strigeidida; family Schistosomatidae; genus Schistosoma; species Schistosoma rodhaini. The sequence goes on from OX104044.1 coordinate 6,352,503, forward strand.
CGAGGGTATGGGGTTCGAGTCCCAGAGTTAACATCAACTCTGAGATGCAGGTACATCCAGTTGACGAGTCCCAAATAGGAAGAATTAACGCACATCAAACTGGATTCCACTGCTAGCCACTATCCATCTTTGCTTATAATGCTTGTGAATTAAGGCTATATCGAGGCAATATGCACAATATGCACATATGTCAATTAGAGACTGACCAGTTGCAGTCCTAAACACATCGATGGGAAGATCCAAACAAACAATACTAAGTTGAATTTAAAATGTACTTATATTTCCATTGTTACACTTAATTTCGTCCACGTACAACATTATAGCTCAGAATTTAAATCAAGCATAATTAAAAGAATTCGTTTATATTTGATTGAAAAAAAACTTGAATGAGATTACCAGGCGAAACGTTGGATTTACTTTAAATTGATTCATTGAAATTTTACAAATACATTCTACCTCTTTAATGTCTCAAATCAACTCGACACCCAAATACTGTGAAGAATTCGTTTAGGTTCACAGTTTTTAATATTAGAACCAATTGCATAATCAACATGATTAAGATTAAAGATGTTTTACTTTGATTTGCATTGTTATGTAATCAACAGATAGTATGTTCATAATGTTTTACTTTTTCAACATTTATCATTTCATTAGTTGAGATCATGAATCAATTGAAGCTAGACTACCATGGAAAACTTGGAAACACTGGACGGTCGTTTCTTGATATTGTGAGAATCCTCAGCAGTTCGCATCCACGATCCCGTCTCACGAGACTCGAAACCAGGACCAATCAGTCTCACGCGCGAGCGCTTAACCACTAGACAACTTAGCCGGCATCAAATTATGTTAATGTCTAACTTCAACCGATCATTCTTCTAAGAAACTGAGGAAGGTTGTATTTTTTTATTTTCGGCATAACATACAGTATCAGATCATCTGTCTATTGATGCTAATTAGGCTACAGATTAGATGATAAACAGTAAAATAAACGATGTACAACTAGGGTACATGCCGAAAAACTTATGTCCCAATTATTTTAACATCAAATGGACTGTATCCTAATCATTACTATTACATAATAATTTCATATTTTATTACTAAAAGGGATATTCGTTGTCTTTTTTGATTACCACGGCACACTTTGTTGAATGTTAAAGAAAACTTGTATACACTATAAGCATATGTTACACAGCTGTTTAGCTTTCATATGAATTTTATTACCAAATAAACCGTTATGTAAATAAGTCAGTTAACATGTTACTTGTTTTTGATTTAACCAAATAGAGGAGGGCATATTCAAATGTCGATTGATGAGGTTTATGAATATGTATATCGAATGGAAGGTAGTTAATTCATTTGTCAATTTACTAAATTGAATTATATACACAATAGGTTCAGCTCATCTAATTGCACAATTCGAATCTCGCGAATGCGGGATCGTGGATGCGCACTGTTAAGGAGTCCCACAATAGGACGAAACGGCCGTCTAGTGTTTGCAGGTTTTCCACAGTGGTCTACCTTGAATTGACTCATGATTTCAACTATATACAACAGATGCTTACTTACTTATTTACACCTGTTACCCCTCGTCGAGGAGCATAGGACGCTCACCAGCATTCTCCATCCAACTCTGTCCTGAGCCTTCCTTTCCAGTTCTTTCCAGTTGCTATTCTACCTTTTCATATCTGCTTCTATTTCCCGGCGTAATTTGTTCTTTACAACAGATAATCCTTTATAATTCTTTGGATGACTAGAAGTTCATTAGTCCTCCCGCTCTCCAAAAAACTACCGACCGAAAAAAACTTATAGTCACAATAATTATAAAAATAGGTACATGAGTAGATTTAAATAATACGGATTTGAAGTTTTACATTCAGTGTTGATATATGACAGTATGAATAAATAGGATTCAGCATATAATCTTAACATATTAGAGTATTTTAATGCATTATGTTACGTTACTATCTGGCTATTCTTATAGACAAGTCAATTCTTTCAATTGATACTGTTGTAAGATTTATCAAAATAATTGCTACTCTTTGAAATGGTGAAGAAGATTCTTAGCTCAGCTGGATGATTTTGATAGAGTTTTGTCCAGTTCAGAGAACAAAACTCCATCAATTTTACTGCTTTTTTGTTGTTTTCTCAGTCAAACACAGGACTAATCTGATGATCGCACAACTAATATGATACACTCAGACTACTGACTACGAATTACATTATCCATCATATACAACTAATATCAATCCTTGATGAATCAGTAAAAGTTGTTAAAATCTTTCCATCAAGTTTCGAATATTCATCGAATTAGTTTTTCGATAAAAATATTGGGAGAAGATGGGTTCGAGCTATGAAGTATCATAGCTTTGCACGATATATGCTATAAAATCTGGTTAGACATTAACACCATTGGGTGCCGGCTTAGTGGTCTATTGGTTATATACTCTGGCGCGAGACTGGTAGGTCCTGGGTTCGAATCTCACGAACCGGGATCATGGGTGCGCACTGCTGAGGAGTCCCATAATAGAACGAAACGGCCATTGAGTGCTTTCAGGTTTTCCATGATGGTCTAGCTTCAATTGACTCATGATATCAACTATATGCAAACAAAATTGTTAGAACATTCATTTATGTAAACTAGTCAGTTGTTTTAAATGGATAATGAACCGCAGAAGTAGACATTGGACAAATGTGTATTCTTATGTCGATATTAACGTGTCTACTGGTTAGTTAGTTTTGTATATCACGAAGTTTGGCAACTTCGACTGATGCATATATGTGCCTGATCCTATGTCGTAGCTGACTGACTGACTTTGTATATCACAAGTGTTTTCTACCAGTTGTTTCATGGACAATTGACTTCTATAGAATGAAATTTCGGTATTGGCTTTGTAGATAATGATAAACGAAAATTTTGTTTTTTTTTCCAGTAAGCACTATGAATAACCATAAAACTTCATTAAACAGGGAGGAAATACTTTGTAAGAGGTATCGTTTTTGTATTAAACAGGTATAAACCCTAGGCTACCAGGGTTTGATGTAAACGATTTAATTTATAAATATTATTCTAGAAGAAAGCATTGATGCCTAGATTTCACATTAGTGTTATTTAAAGACACGTGCTATGGGTTCTTTATTACAATGGGGTAATATTGAAAACAATGATGGACTGAAAATTTTTCTAACCAATAAACTTATCATCTAATGGGCATATAGATCCATTTATCATTGGATGGTCAAGGTTATTTCCCATATCTGCACTACTTTAATAGGTTAATACAAAGAACAAAAAAAAATAATCAATAACGCATGTTACCTTCACAATCATTGATCAGCTGATTTCAGCCCAGTTATAAAGTCTATAAGTGTTATAGTAGACAATAAATTTCTTTGTGACAATACTCGGTTCCTTGAAAGCAGCACAATTCTACTTGAAGTAAATTCTAAAATGTATGTTTTTTCTTTTAATATTGCTAATATACTTAAATTTATGATGTTTATGTGCAGATTAGAGTTAGGAATAAACCAATGATACTCCTACTTATAACGAATTCTAGTTATGAAGATTTTCACTAGCGTTTTCTGTTGTTTGATATGTCATAAAATCTATCACTCGTTTACCGTTTACAAGAAGAACTATAGTTGTAATGAAGATGGATAGTGGCTAGCAGTGGAATCCAGTTTGACACGTGTTTCGTCTTATTTGGGACTTGTCAGCTGGATGTACCTTTAGGCTATATCGAGACAATACGCACAGTATACACATATGCCAATTAGAGACTGACCAGTTTCAGTTCAAAAACATCAATGGGAAAATTCAAACAAACAATACTAAGTGAATTTATAGTTGTAGTGGTTTTTGATAGATCTTAACCTTTCCGCTTTTTGATTCCAGTTGGCTCAGCAATTCGTTTCAACAGAAGTAGTCTTGAATTATATTGGTCAGTAGGATTTTAGTTTTGATCCACTTTATTGAATTATTATATCTCATTGCATACAAAATGTTGGTTGGGCCTATCTTGTTATTTGAGCTCATAACACTAGTTGATAGTAAATAACTAATCTTATCAGTGTAATCGTTCATTTCATGTACCTTTTCTTTTAATATGTTATGACTTCTAATGATAATTCAATCCAAGTCTTATCAAAAATTCTTGATAAACTTGCTTATATAATAATAAGCACAATAACTTATTAATCTCTAAGGGAACTCAAGTATAAATTCACTTAGTATTGCTTTGTTTGAATCTTCCCATTGATATTGAGAACTGCAACTGGTCAGTCTCTTATTGGCCATATTTGCATACTGTGCGTATTGAGCGTCCTGGATTCCATTGCTAGCCACTATTCATCTTTGCTTATAACTTAAGTAGAATTCAAATTTTGTCTATTTTGTCTTGCCAGTGGAAGACGAAACTATTCATCGTTGATTCGATGGTTGGATTTCTGTGCCGGGAACTTCATAAATTAGATATCTTTCATTGATATTGATTATTTTTGTGCTAACAATCTATTACTTTCGTCATAACAATGGATTAATTAAGATTAAATAAGTGGGATAATATCCCCATATGTTGACTTGTGTTATTCTATAAATTAATTATTTGATCATACATGTAAGTGAAGGCTTTCATCAATGTATTAACCTAAGACGTTTAACTGATTTGTTTCACTGGATATGTTATAAATATTTGCAGAGGCTATTGTTGTTAAACAGTTTCTTATTGCCATTGTTCCAACATATTCAGTAAGTACATTCTGAAGTGTGTCACTTAGTTATTTATGTCATCAAAGACTTATGCTATAGTCTAAGGTAGTGACAAAAAAGATTTGTACCTTTCAGTGTCAGAACACGTTAAAAGTATCCCGGTTTCGATATAACGATTTGTTTAAAAACAATGCTTCAATAATTAGTAATATAGTTTTTGGACTATTCGGCAAAATAAGTTAGTCTCACATGAAACAAGTCATTGATACTGCGATGAGGACAAGTTAAGGTCATACATTTTATGTATATTAGAATAATTCAAAATGTGTATAACACTTCTCAACTATCCATCTTGATCAGTTTCATTTATCAGAAGGGGTTTTGTGGAGATTTCAGTATTTTCATAGTTGAAATCATCAGTCAATTGAAGATAGGCCACCATGGAAAACCTGGAAGCACTGATTTAAAGCCGTTTCGTTCTAGTATGGGACTCCTCAGCAGTGCGCATCCACGATCCCGCACTCGTGAGATTCAAATCCAGGACCTACCAATCTCATTTACTTGTATTTTCTGAAAATAGAATTATTTCGCTAATCATACAATTTAAATATAAGTTTTTTTAAAAATCAATTCAAGACAGATTTCATTGGTACTTTTGTTTCATTTGTAAAGCTGGAAACATTGGAACATTAATTTAGAGTCAGAGGACAAACTGCATTATCATTGAGGATTTTAATGTACAAAATGAATTTAGTTTTTAATACCCATTGAACAACTAATAAAAGCTGGTTAACTTTCGCTCAGATCATCTCTAATGAATAGATAGTTTTATAAAAGAATATAAGTTACAACAGTTCAGCTAGTATTAAGCTAATCTTGCCGAAACCATCATCATGTCGATTATATCATTACCGTTATTAATTCTAATGACTTATGATTTATGCTAGTTTTTGCGAGTTTGAGTTGATCTGACTTATAGAAATAACTGAAGGATAGTATTAATAGCACATGCTTACAGGAATTCGGCTATTGGTTATTACGTAGCAGGAATCCAAACCAGTAACCGACATAATGCATGCATGTGTTAAGCTGTAAAACAATTTTAACCGTAAAAAAGCTTGAATTTATCATTTGTATACTATCAGGTAATGAAATGGTGGAGAAGATTTGTAGCTCAGGTTGATGATTTTGATGTTGGTTTGTTCTCTGAGCTGGATGGTTTGGTCGTGGAGCTTTTATCGTCCTTCTGAACGACATCATCAGCACAAACTTCGGGTAGAAGCGAAGTGTTTGAATTTCTCCACATGAGGAAGTTTGTGCTGATGATGTCGTTCAGAAGGACGATGAAAGCTCCACGACCAAACCATTCAACTCAGAGAACAAACCAACCATCAGGTAATCATTACTTTGTATAGTCTTCGTAGAGTTTTTCCCTCTACATTATATTTATTGTCCTAAAACTATTGAATTTGTATATTCCTTACAAACTCTCACGTGTCTCTGTTTGACTTGTATTAAACAATGTTGTTTATGAATATTTATCCGACATTCAGTATGTAGGAATAAATATTTCGTTACGTAATAGATCAGTATTACATCATATGATATGAACAACATACGTCTGTAGAACGGATATTCTCTATCTACAAGCGTTAACAGTATAGTGAACAAGAACACGGGTGGGGACAATCGAATGTATTTAATCACGAATTCCAGACTATCTTACTAAATTCTGATAATCATACAACAAACGGTTAATTTGCAAAACAACAATCAATTGTTTCAATCCTAATTATTCCTTCTGCAAATATCAATCCGTCTTCTCTAATTTCATTGTTTATGCATTTCCCTAACAATTGCGCTTCATTTCAGTTCTTTCCTTATCGATCTTCTGTCAAAATACATCCTATGTCTAACCATCACCATATACTACTTATGTGGACATAAGTATCCAACATCACAACAGTACTGATTTAAAGATTATAAATCTTATTTATGTAATGTTATAGCGTTGATAGTTAATATGTTAAGAATTAATCTAACAAAGAATAATTGGTCAGTATAGGTACTTTAAAAGTAAAATGTCTATTGGCAATAAACAATCTCAGAAGTTTATAAACAAACATACTGGCACTAGGGTTCAAATAATAGATGTTCAAACCGCTTATAAGTATCTAATTCGAATATGTACTTAGCGAAATGTTAATTTAGAGATTATACTAAACAGTTGAAAAACATTGCTCAATATAGTTAAGCTGCATTTAGTTTCTCACCTCCTTGACGTTCAAAGGTGATACTGAGACTATAATACGAAGTATCTAATCCAAAAAAATTCTTTTTATAATAGACACTTCCACTGCTTTTTGGTAAAAAATTACATTAGTCAATGTTTCATTACTTTATAATTCCGTTATGGTGATGAGTCAATCCAAAATTTCTTGATCTTAAATCATATGTTCAAGAGGGTTATAAAGATGACATAAGTTAGTCATTTTTAATGATCCAAAGTATTAATAGTAGTCAGTTTATGCTGTCTGACTGAGAGTCTTTTAAACAGTTGGAGTAATACCCTTTAAAACTATAAAATACGTGGTTGTAAGGCTAATATGAATACATACTTTCTGTTGTGTAAGATCCACCTAAAGGAGTTGGAAAACCATAATTCCAAACCAATAATTTACATGGCCTGTAGGATCCCGAGGCAAATGGACTCATCATGGGGCTGATTTTCCTAACATTGCTCCATTGCTTTGAGCATAAAACATTCAGTTCAAAGGCTTATGGTGTAGCCCCCTAAGAAAACCACCTGTTTTAGTTTGGGCACCCGGGTAGTATCACAGCCTTCACACAAATAATGACAACTGCCACTGGCCTCATTGTTATTGTGTGGCGCTTATGTATTTGGTGCCTCATTAAACCAATGTTTATGTGTTCCTGAATTGCGTAATCTTCGATCTGACAAATTCTCTGACCATTGACTACATTAATTTTTTTGCATTATTCCTTCAACTATATTTATTCTACTTATTATTCTTACAATTTTTATTAAACCAAGAACTGATTTAAGTACATACCACACACTCTTCATCTAAACATTGACAAACATCAGTTATGGAACTTATTTCACCCATAATATTAAATTGATATTCTATATTTCTGGAGAATATACTTGCTTTTAACTAGGCTTCCCATTTCGGCCATTAATGTGAATTTATAAATGTAGAAGTTACTTACTTACTTATGCCTGTTACCCCATGAAGGAGCATGAGCTGTTCATCAGCATTCTCCACCCAAATCTATCCTATGCAATCATTTTCACATCTTTTCAGTTTCTATTCATCCTATTCATGCCTGCTTCCGATTCTCGACGCAGTGTGTTCTTCGGCCTTCTTCTTTTTCGTGTCCGTTCAGGAATCCAAGATGGGGCTTGCTTAGTGATGCAATTTGATGATTTATTCAATGTATATCCTATCCATCTCCAACGTCGTTGCCTGATCCCCTTATCAGTTCGAAGATGTTCTGTTCTTTCCCGCAGTAGGTTGTTGCTAATGGTATCCGGTCAACAGACATTGAGTATGTTGAGTAGACAATGGTTCATAAATACTTGCACATGTTTGATGATGGTTGTAGTAGTTCTCCAAGTTTCGGCTCCATACAGCAGAACTCTATTGACGTTCGTATTGAGGATTGTGAGTTTGATCTTGGTTGACGGACAGTTGATTCGAGTTTCATATGTTCTTCAATTGTAGGAATGTTGTTTTTGCTTTGCTAATCCGTGCACTTACGTTTTCATCAGATACTCCTTGCACATCGATGATGCTATCCATGTAAGTGAAAGATCCCAAATCTTCCAGAGCTTTTACATCAAGTGTGATAGGGTTGGCGTTCTTCTTGTTGTATTTGAAGATCTTGGTTTTTCCTTTGTGCACGTTGCGGTCTACTGATAAAGAGGCTTCTGTTACACTATTTTTCTTGACCTGCATTTTCTCGTATGTATTGGATAAAAGGGCCAGGTCATCTGTGAAGTTCAAATTGTCTAGCTGCATCCAACCTGTCCGTTTCATTCCGTGCTCTCCTAGAGATGTGAAGGTCTTCATAATCCAGTCAACCACAAGAAGAAAGAGAAAGGTAGACTGGTGAAACTTGTGAGGAATTTATTGAACAGATTGTTTTGCCTTCTTTTATGTATGTTTTAAAATAAGTTCCGAACTTGCGTGTTATATATAAATATATATCTATATATAATCCTTTTTTTTAAATCTGGTTACTATCATTATAATTATTTTGCTTAGCAACTGATCTGTTAGCTAGTTTTGTTCGGTTTAACCGTTGGATACCGGCTTAGAGGTTTAGTGGTTAGTAGCTCGCTCGCGTGCGAAACTGATAGGTTCTGGGTTGGAATCTCGCGAGGCGGAATCGTGGATGCGCACTCCTGAGGAATCCCATAATAGGACGAAACGGCCTTAAAGCAGTGCTTCTAGGTTTTCTATGGTGGTCTAGCTTCAATTGATTCATGATCTCAACGATATATAATAAATTTTCCTTTATAGGTTTTCAATAATAATGATTCTATGATTAGCCTTAGTTTTTGTTTTCAGTCTATCCATTTTTCTCTTACTATACCCTAAAGATAACCTATGCTTACTAAAACCATTGTCTATTTTTTCGATATTCTACTTGTCAATGAATAAATGGATGATTACATACATCAAGCAACTAATTAATATTATCGAACAACTAGTAATGCCTGCTCAGTGGTCTATCGGTTAAGTGCGAGACTGATAGGTCTTGGATTCGAATCCCGCGAGTGTGGGATCGTGGATTCACACTGCTGAGGAGTCCCAAAATAGGACGTAATGGCCGTCCAGTGCTTCAAGATTTTTCATGGTGATCTAGCTTCAATTGATTCATGATCTTAACTATATAAAACTAGTGATGGCTGTACATTATCTCAAACTGATTAAATTTCTAAATATACATCCTTAGATATCGGTTCAATGGTCTACAGGTAAAAAGTTCAAATATCAAAGTGTAGATCTTAAGTTTGATCATCATTGAAGTAATAGATGTGTTATTGATGATGAAATAGCTGTTCAATGTTTCCTGTTTCTACTTCATACAGACTTCATTAGAATCAATGAATGATATAGTCTATGAATATATACATAGAACTATTTCTATCTAACATCTGGTTCATATCTTTTTTTTTACATTTCAATCTAAGAAAACGATCTAGCAACTAAATGTAATGCTTTACCATAACACACATATCTATATAGTAACCAGTTATCTGTCAAAACAAAAAGGATTCATTCATTTTTCAAATATAGATTAGTATATTCTTTCATTGAATAAACTTGTATCATCATTATTCCGCTATTATGATTGTTAATACGCATTTTTCTTGGGAAAAAGGGATAGTTTTAGTTAAATAATTTATCATTTTAAAAAAATATGGGAAAAAAAAATTTTTTTTTAACCGCAAATATTTTGTTTTACAAATTTGTCAAATAAAAAAAAGTTAATATTAATGTTAGAAGTGAGAGGGGGGGAGGGGTTTGTGGAGATTCTAGTAAGTTAATAATTGAATTCATGAATCGATTAAAATTAGATCATTATGTAAAACCTGGAAGTATTGGACCAGTGTTTCGTCTTAGTATGGAACTCCTCATAGATCGGTTGAAATTAGACATAAACTTCGTTTGATGTTGGCTCAATGATGTAGAGACCGATGGGTTGTGGGTTTAAATCCTGTGAGCAAGATCGTGGATGTATATTGATGAGGAATCCCACACTAAGACGAAACGGCAGTCCAATATTTCCAGGTTTTCCATAGTGGTCTGGCTTCACTTGACCCATGAATTCAACTGTTAATATTAAGGTACTTATGAGTACCTTGAGTATGAGGATGATGTTGTCTTACTGTGCGATAATGCCCAAGCCATGCAATTGACACTTAACCAGTTGGAAATCAGTGTCCGCAGGTATAGCAGTGAAACATAGCCGGAAAGAGTAGAGGATATTCGTAGGCTGCTTGTATTCGATCATAGGTATCTTCGAAGCATTGCTCGTATATCCTGGGACCACAGGATAAGTAATGCAGTTGTTAGGAAACGGGTACTAGGTAAGGATGGCAAATCGATTGATGAAGTAGTGAAATTTCATCAATTGAGATAGCTGGGACACGTGTTACATATGCCCAATCACCGACTGCCCCGACGTGCAATGTTTTATGGTGTAAGAGTAGGTTGGAAGAAAGCTAGGAGCGGCCAGACCAAGACATGGCACAAATCTACGAAGTCACTGACAATTGGACTCAGGCATGTTGATAGGTGTAGACTATCTGGTTGGGAATCACGAGATGATAGCAATCGATGATTAGAGACCTTGAGTGACATAGATGAAAATGGTTTGCAATGGCGCAGGTGCATTTACTCTTTGTGTTCTGCCAAATTCTAATCTCATGAATTTTCCATGTCTCTATTTTTATTCTATTTTCAAATTTATTTCACTGGATTATACTTCTTCAATAACATCTTCAAACCCTAATTTTTCACATTAATGCTTATACTCTTATTACTTCTACCATTATGGAATTTGAATCGACATGTGTATCTCTGTGTAAATGTGGTATGGCAACTCGAACTGATGTACGTACGTACGAAGATCTACGTTGTGACTGACTGACTGACGATGCTATGAAAGGTTAGACTCATAGAATGTATACTTTATAATGATTTTGTGCTATCGAATAAAAACCTTCCATTATGCTTAACCTCTATTGTTTTTGTCTTAGTTTTTTATTACCAACATTTTACATTTATTTTATACACTAACAGATGCCTGGAATTGTAATGGACAGAAATACTGGATCTACCATTGGTACTACACCACATGGCCGATGGATTGATCAACAACAATATCTTGTTGAAACATATCGTCAAATTCGTACAAATTTAGGTCAATTAGAAGCTGAAATAGAAGCTGCACGATTAAGAGTCACTGATTGGACACGACTAAGACGACATCCAAGCCGTAGTCGTAGTCTTAGTCATGCTAGTGTTTCAACTACTGCAAGCAGTTTATTAAGTTGTAGTACATTTGAAAGTGGTACAACAGATGCTTCATTTTTAAATGTTACAACAGATGGTACTACTGGTTCATCATGTCATTCATCATGTTCATCAACATGTGGTATACAATTACCTTCAGAAATAGCAGCTAAATTAAGTGCAGCAACATTAATTTCAGCATTTTTAGCTGCAAGTCATGATTTTACACAAGATAAAATACAAGATTCAACTATTATAGATCATTTAGAAAAACCTATTAGAGCTCGTACACCAGATCAATTTATATCATCTAATAGATCACGTTCAAATAGATCTATTTCACCTTCATCTCAATGAAACAATGAAATATACATGAGTTAATATATATATATATACTCAGGGTATTGGGTATTCATATATTGGGAACCTAAAACAAAACATACCCCTAACATAAATCTAAATTCATTTCGTGATTGATTTTCATAACGTACTGGATCCAATGATACATATTCCATTTCCATCATGTATACAAAGAACAGATTCATAACATCTTTTTACCTACTCTACTTTATTATACTCATATATGTAACTATTTATGGTCATAATTATGTTGTTGTATTAATTTTGTTTGCTTTCGTTTTTCTAATAAATAAACAAAACACGCTGAACGTCTGTCTTTCAATCCCTTTTTAAAAAAAGAAAGAAGAATCAACATCAATTTAAATTATTTACTTTGAATAACTTGTCATTATGATACATGATATATATATAACTATGGAATATTGATGCGTTTTTTAAAGGGTTATGTTTTTATGATCGCTAACCCCATGCCCAACCCTCTTCTCTTTATCCGAACTTGAGACTGACAGTAGCTCCCAGAGGAGTTACAGGTGAACTTATGGAATATTAAGAAATTAAATAATTAAATAATCATAACATTTGAAATGGGTTCTTTTCTTGAAAGTGTCCTTTAGTGTTTTGTAAATTAAAATGATGGTTTTCCTGTTGTTGTTTTTTATTCATCATGGAGTAGTGAATTAGCTACTCACTTTTCTTTTTAAATGATCCATTTTCATTTTCATATTTTTTTTTAAATAAAAAAAAGGAGGACTGTAAATTCCTTTCATTTGTGTTTTGGTCATAATAATAATAATAATAATGTGAAATTGTGATACTATTTGTTATATCGATTGAGTGAATGCCCTTTTTAATATATGAAGTGATAAGATCGCCAGTTGGAGATGAGTGATTTTATCGATCGGATCTAATAATACACAAAACCTGTATGAGCAGTCTTGAGTACTTATTAATTCTGCTTACTGCCTAGCTTAGTCATTTAAGTCCAGAACACCAATAACAGCCTCTGCAATATGAATCATTATTTTTAAACATACTGGGTTTATATATCAATCAAACAGACCACATCGTACCATAAAATAGAAAATAACATTTGTACAAGATTTGGCCAAATGTGTCTGTGAATGTGAGGTACCGTTATTAATAGACTGGGGATAACTCAAGAATGGTAAATCGTATAATAATAATAGTCTATGGGTCAAAATGAAGCTTATAGCAACCATCCTACAATCAATTTCGATTATAGCCAATTTTGGTTAAGCCCTTTTTTATAACTTACTTAACAGACATCGTCATTTGGATAGTAACAATTTGCATATTCTTTGCACTGCTATACCACTAGAGCACATGACACTCTAGCCGAAATGTTGACTGCTTAAATATCATTCGATGACTCATACTCCTCTTCATATATGTACGCACGCAAATATTATCATCAGCCTTTGTTTTGCTTTACCGTGCCCTTATTAAATTTGACTATAAATTGCCTATGTAATTGCTTGCTATTTGCTCGCTTGCACCTCGTTCGCTTCCTTTGCTTATTCGCCTGTTCACTCGCTCGTTGATATTCGCTCAGGTGTTGTTAACTTTCTGACCTGAGTTATTCGACAATAAACTGTAGTTGCTGCTATCCTTTGTCTTCTGATTTTACGCACCGTTAAGATTAGAATTATAACGGTTATGGAAGTAAACGATTAACGAATCGCGGTACTACAAGCTCATAAGACAAGGAACATGAATATGAAAAGTTACATAACTAATATACAATAGGAAATATACATATCATATTGGTCTATAAATAGTTCTCAAAGTTACCATTCATAAATCTCCACAGAATATAACAACTTTCTACATTATATATTGTCTAATCATTTATTAAAAGATATTTGTCATGTTTATTTGCATTCAGAACTAATCTTTTAATCAAAATAAAAGTAAACTACAGTTACTTTGACTTCACTTTTAGTTTAAAGATGAATGAAGTTTAAATATCAGGTGACGTTATAAGATGATTTATTACAAACGTTTTTACATACAAATGTTCTTAAATGCATATTTAGAGGATTGGTTTCATGTAATTGACACTTACTTTACATTGGTTCAATGTAGATTTCACTGAGGAGTAAGGAGTCAGAACAAAATATATATCTACCATCAGGACCTTCGAAACATTTTTAGTTTGTTTTGATTGATATTAAAAATTATTTACGTTTAATTCCTTTCGGAAGATCTTAAATTGATCATTTTTACAAGTGGATGGATTTCACAATTGTGAAATACATCTAACTTTTGCTAGTCTATTATGGTATGTCTTTGACTATGATATACCATACAATAAGAAAGTGTAGATTAATTTTGTTCACTTAAAAATGTATACTTGCAATATACACTGTCAATCAGGACACCAATAATCTGGAATTGATGTGGTTATAATCTGTATTTTCTCAATCTTTTTCTACTATAAACGGCATACATTTTTGTGTCTGCTTTACTTTATTTATCCAAATTATACGAATTCATCAAAAAATTTCACGGAGAACGACGGAAATCTTGCATTTTTAGATGGGAGAGTTTTAGTAAGTGTAATTATTATCCTTTTTACTTGTGAAGATGCTTTGAATTACTCTTGAGATACATAGATGCGGGATATTTGTTTTATTTCGGTCTCCTTTTGATTTTAAATAAATAATTAGTGGAGACAACGATACGTTCACGAATCTAGCCTCAAAGTCTAAGCCAAGTGTTATTTTGTTTAAATCAATGTGAAACATACTGACTGTCATCATTTAGAATGTCACTTCAGTAACATGTCAGTGATGACCACTGACATATTCTTATCTTACTCCAAAGTTACATTCATTTTTCGTAAACTTTTGCTGTGAAACGTACTAGTAACAAATGCATAGTGAACACATATATGTAACCAAAGATGGATAGTGGCAAGCAGTGAAATCCAGCTTGACGAGCGTTTCGTCCTATTAGGGACTCATCATCTAGATTTACCTGCATCTCATAGTTGATGGTCACTCTGGGATACGAATCCATCGCTATCCATTATCCGTCTTTGCTTACAATGCTTGTGAATTGAGACAGTATCGAGGCAATTCGCACAGTATGCACATATGTCGATAACACACTGATCAATTGCAGTGCTAAACATCAATGTGATCATTCAAGTAAACAATATCAAGTGAACAAGTATGTAACGCTAATCAGAAGCAGAATGTCTAGCAGCAGAAGTTTGGGAAAAACGAATCGGAGAGCACAGGAACAGAGAGTAAATGTTATGGTAACGAAGGAACGATGAGTTTTGAGACAAGCGATAGAGGATTTGAAAATGAAGTATTGAATTTATGGCTTTCACATTTGATGAAAGAACTCCGGTTTTTTTAATATATTGGTTATCTCTACCTGTGTTCTCATTGATTACATGTTTATTACAGCGAAAGCCCTGTGGTAGTAATGTTGAGGCATATTTTAAAGCCTAGTTTTTATTCTTTTTTTCTGTCTATAAGTAAGGCCTCATCAATACAGCTATTAGTTGGTCAGTAGTATAATTCTGTCATTTATCCTGAGGTTTGTTATATATTTGACTACGTCAATATGTCTAGCCAATATACATCGATCATTTTGGGAAATTATAATGCTATCTCATTCCCATTATGTAAGTTAGTCCCTATAGTAATGATAAACTAGTTTGATTATCATGCACCTTAGACTTATAGTTGCATCGATTATTATTGAATGTTAACTATCCAACTAAACAATTTCATATACACCCTCTTATATGCAAGCATTCATTACAATTAGCCTGATATAACAATTACAGATTCTAATGTGTATACAGATAGTCAGTAGATTTCGCTAAAACTAATGTCATCTACAACAAATAATCATCCCTTTTCAGTTCCTCTACTTAAGATACACTAATCGTATCTAGATGAAATGAAAAACTACACATGCAGTCAAATACAAGGTATAGAAAATTAGTAGAAATCCATGGTATTTAATAGTTAATGATTAGGTTTATATTGATGAACAGTAGATTTTACTTTTCATCTGATAACCAGACCAATGATTACGTAATACGTCTAGATAGTTGATTTTTGGGAATTATGAAAGTGGGTTTTTATGGAGATTTAGTATTTTTCATAGTTGAAAGCGTGAGTGAATTGAAGCTAGACCATTATGGAAACCCTTGAAGCACTGGACGGCCGTTTCGTCCTATTATAAGTCTCCTCAGCAGTGTGCATCCACGAATTTGAAAAAAGGTCAATTAAATGATATTATGGTAATGGTGTATATAGAGCTTTTGTTTTTAAAAAAAATGAATTAACCCGAATTGCCAATGGAAATCATGTTGACAGATAAGTCGCTGGAGGTAATTTCGAATAACAGTTGAAATCAAATAAAAATTAATTATCAGTATGGGATTATGGAAATGATTACTGTTAATTATCATGTGCTCACTAGTGACTGGCTTCAAAATGAGATTCCTGGAGTTCTAGTGAGAAGCCAAAGTCAGTGGGGTTCCACTGCCTCTGTTGTAGAAGCAGTTACTCACTGAAGACAATGGTGGACGATGGTGCAACATCGTGGATTACTGACTGACTTTTGAAATATCAACGAATTTCTTATTTTATACATTCATATAAAAATAGCTATGACAAAATAATTCGATCCGTGTATATAGTCTCCCACAAAAATTAATACACTTGGATTAACAGAACATTAAAAATGAAATACCAGTATTCAACTCAAACTGATGTACGTACGTACGTACGAAGTTCTACGTTGTGACTTACTGACTGAGTGACTGATTGACACAATTAAGCTAGTTAAGCAACAAAACTGAATAAGCATATTTAGTTATTCAATTGATAGTTTGGTAAGCTATTGATTAATGAGCTAAAAGTGGCTCTATGGATTAACTTCATCAGACCTTTTTTTACAAGCATATGTGAAATCAACAGTAACTTTGAAAATAAAACTAAGTTAGTTTTTCTACTGTGATATTGAATAAACTGTTTCATTTCTTTTGGTGATAGTCTGAACTACATCCATTGTATAAAAAAAACTTGAAAGACCAAATATGAACCAGTTTATATTCCCCTTGATAACATGTAGTATCAGTTTATATGTTAAGCCCATATACTTTATTCTAGTTGCTGGCCAAGCCAATTCACCTATCCATTATGAGTCATATTTTGGTCTTGTTAATTATTCGCTTACTAACCTTGGCTACCTTGTTATATGAGCGCATGTGTATGTACCCTTTTTATACTACCTATCACATGTCTGTCATTCATTTTTGTCCGACTATAAATGTTGGTTAACGCTTGCTTAAATTGAGTTGGTTTCCCAGCCATCTCCAATACGCATCGTCTTTCGCCTCGCTCTCTCGCTCGTTATTATTCGCTCAGGTGTTGCTAACTTTCTGACCTGAATTATTCGACAATAAACTGTAGTTGCTGCTATCCTTTGTCTTCTGATTTTACGCACCGTTAAGATTAGGATTATAACAGTTATCAAAGTAAACGGTTAACGAACCGCGGCACTACAAACAAAACATTGGCGTTATGGTTGCTAAAAAGTGGCGAGGTTAATGGAATCAAGTCTAAATGTTTATTTATATTTATTTAAACACATAAATATTAGTAGAAAAAGGCACCAGATATATATGTGCCACACAAATCTCATTTGATTTGTGTGAGGGCTATGATACTGCTCAGGTGCCCAAACTGAAGCAGGTGGTTTTCTTAGGGGGCCACACCCCGAGCCTTTGACCTAAAGGCAGTGGAGCATCGTGAGGAGATGCAATCCCATGGTAGCTGGTCACCAACGATTGATTGATACGCCATTTGTTCCGTTAGGATAGTTGAGCCCATGTTCACCATTGGTTTGGAATCAGGGTTTTCTAACTCCCCTAGGTGGGCTTTCCGTGTCCACCGACCCGGTTAAATCGCCGGACATTCACTTTTCATCCTCTCAATTTCGTAAACAACACCCCTGAGACGAGAAGGCAGTGAGTAGAACTTCCCTGACAGAGGCTATATACGCGTGGTTATGTGAGAGCATTTCGAGAGGGAGGGGGCCGCTCCCCACTCTCGGCCGTACCAGGGCATTCGGGAGCTAAATGTTTACATTGTAGTGAAGTGGTAGTCGAATGTTTTTCACTTATGATATCTCTTAATAGACGACTTCAGGACATAAGGATACAGGTTGTTGGTTCAAACTCATGAAATCGCTATGCATTCAAAATAACGATTTGAAAAAACTTCTAGAAAAACATCTCAATAAAGAAAACGATCATAGATGATTCAGTTAGATTCAATAGTTGAATTTGTAGTGCCGTGCATTCGATAACCGTTATTATACCAATCTTAACGGTGGATAAAATCAGAAGGCAAAAGGAAGCGGCAACTACATTTTTTATGATAAATAATGCAGATCAGAAAGCTGTGAGCACACGAGCAAGTGTAAGCGAGCGAAGCAAAGATGATGCATAGTGGAGATGGCTGGGAAGCCAACTCGCTATGAGTAAGCATTGCTCAATATTTATGATCAGGCAAAAATGAATGACAGACATATGATGAGTAGGATACGAAGGGTACACATATACGCTCATATAAAAATATAGTCAAGGTTAATAAGCGAATATTGGCATATAATTCCCATTTAACATTAAAATTAAAAACACGAATTTCAGCGAAGAGATCTCTTTTCAACGAATTTATTATCAAGCTGTACAATCGTATATATATATATGAAAAAGTTTTGTTAAAGTACTAATTCCGTGAGGAAATGTGAACACTAATAACCAAGATTATAATACTGGATTACGTAATATGAATAACAACAATAGATTTAGTGAATATAGTAAGACGGATAAAATGTTTCGGTTACAATAATTAAAGGTCATTAAAGGTCATAGAGGTGTAAAATAAATAAATAAATAAATAAGGTGATGAGTATTCATGAATAAAATAATAAGAATATAAAACATAAGTAAAGGGGGGATGGAGTAATAATAATAATAAAAGAATGATAATAATAATAATAATCTTAAGGCCATGGTAACGATAATGATAAAACGTACTTCTTTTGTACGCATAGTTCTGGTTTGAGCTCATGGATGGTAAGAGCTTCGGCTATTTTTAAAAGTTTGATCAGAAGAAATCTTGGTAGATTTGAACGAATCATATAAACAACCTTAAAATCAGACTGTGGATTCGTCGAATGATTACAGTCGATTAGGTGTTCGAGTATAGAACTTCGAACTGCTTTCTTTCCACCATTGTAGAACCAAGCTGGTATATGTTCTCGTATCCGGGTTTAAAGCGAGCGCTGGCTACGGCCGATGTACCTTGCTCCACAAGAGCAGGTGAACTGGTAGATGCACATTGAGGCGACCAAACGCGGAAGCTTATCTTTTATGGATACAGAAATTAAGTTCTTACTGGTGAAGGTTATTCGTAGTTTTGCAGCGTTAAACGTCCTTTTAATCGTTGTTGTTAAACGATTTTTAATTATGTCTGATGTTCGATCACCTTTAAATTCCAGACTTATATAAAGGCTTTTCTTTGGGACTGAATAACTAAGATTCCTATCGACGCTACTTCTATTCATATTCTTCTCTATTAATCGGTCTGGGTAGCCATTTTTCATCAAGGTTTTCTTGAGGAACTCGAGTTCTTCGTTAATGCATTCAGTACTACATATCCGATGTATACGATAGCATAAAGAATGAATCAAATTTCTCTTTCTATTTAACGGAACCCAGCTATAGAAGTTGGTTAGTTGGCCGTTCCATGTTTGCTTTCTAAAGATTATATATATATATATATATTTATATATATATATATATATATATATATATACGATTGTACAGCTTGATAATAAATTCGTTGAAAAGAGATCCCTTCGCTGAAATTCGTGTTTTTAATAAGCGAATAATTAACAAGATCAAAATATGACGCATAATGGATAGGTGAATTGGCTTGGCCAGTAGCTAGAATAAAGTATATGGGCTTAACATATAAACTGATACTACATAGCCCCATTGTAGAAAATAGCACATTTACGAAAAAAATATCTGTTTTCGAAATATAACACTGAAGCGGTATGTGGATAACGTCAAAATATGGAAAAAAATGGTACAATATCTGATAAATTACAGTATCATGTGAGGGGTGAGCGTATTAAGCGAAAGTGTCATACTTATGTAAAAAGGTACATGAATATTGTCGAAGTGCGGACAAAAATAGGGTTGCTAGCATGTGATTATGAGTAAATTAGCAAGCGTACGAAAAAATTTAACATGCATTTATGTCGTGACTGTTTGGATGATAAAATAACACGTTCGTACGAACGATTCGAAATATCGCGAAAATAGAGTAATAAATTGTTTATGGGTATGACAGCGGAATAGATTGTGGAAATGAGTCGGGTAGAATATAACAGAAATTGGTCTGTGGTGCCGACTGAATATGATGATAAAAAACAGTGAAATATGAATATGTTCTGATAAGCCGCTGTAGAGTAAATAGCGTCGATTCAGCGATGAGTATATTCGAATTTACATGCCTGGAGTTCATGAGGGTTAAAAATAATCCAGCCGTAGAATGATGACTGCATCAACGGTTGATATTCGTTGCTGTACTGATAATGTTAATAAAATGCGAAGTCAGCGTACGATGTCGTGTGCGTCGAGTTATCGTTAAATATGTATTAGTAGAATGACCAGAGGAACAGAATAGTGACTGCTGAGACGAGGTATGCGGAGTCGTATTCCTTTATGGTCATGCAGCCTAGCGTGGTTTGTGTAGTTAGAGGGATATGCACTCAACCTCGTTTGTTACGAAACCGTATTAAGACGTAATAAAAATACCAATACATATGATTATCGATGACGGCGAGTGAGACTGACTTGGATGTGAAGAACAAGAGTGTATCTTTGCGAGACCATCTCTAAACTCTATGTTCTGGCGTACAGTGCAATGGAAATAGAATATTAATTGCAGTAATCGAATAGTTTTTATGGGTAACGGATGATGCAGCATTCAGTTATACATGTGAATGAATAGATAATATGAAAATAATCATTACTAATCGGCTGGTAATGCGGCGTCGAATACTCGATTTGTGTATAGACATTAAAGTAGGGATCATCGTGAAACCGAAATTGCGGAAGTTCGGTTTAGATTGTCGCTGAAAATGTAGGAAACGAAGATTGTTGCGTACCAATGAGATGAATGAACATTAGTTGCATCGAGAACATAAGTTCCTACTATCGGGAGTATGATAGAGTGTAATATTAGACCGAAAATGACATGAAAAAGAAAAAAATTGGAACGAACTCACTTGAATCAGGAAAATTTTATGTCATTGGATAATAAAAATAATCCAGTGAGTTTAGAATATCAAAACGTGTAATGTCCATATAATTATAATTTGTTCGATTAATGAATCTACTGCGTGAATGTCATAGTTTAATGTCAATTCGAACAAAAATAATTATTCCACGTTAGATGATGATATGACATTATTGTAATAATGAGCATATGATGATTATTCGGATCATAACGGGATACGTCGTCGGTGGTTCCATTTTTGATTTGTGTTCGCTCGTTGCTGTCGCCAATTGTGTTGCGTGTTCGTGAGTACAGATTACCAATTATGTTGTGAGTTCGTGCGTTGAGGTTGTCAATTCTGGTCCGTGTTCGTTCGGCAAGGCATACAATTATGTTGCGTTCGTTGGTGGAGAACTCCATTATTGTAGAAAAAAGGTGCATGTTCAAAAAAAAGGCTCACCATTTATGTAGTGCCGTGCATCGATAACCGTTATTATACCAATCTTAACGGTGGATAAAATCAGAAGGCAAAAGGAAGCGGCAACTACATTTTTTATGATAAATAATGCAGATCAGAAAGCTGTGAGCACACGAGCAAGTGTAAGCGAGCGAAGCAAAGATGATGCATAGTGGAGATGGCTGGGAAGCCAACTCGCTATGAGTAAGCATTGCTCAATATTTATGATCAGGCAAAAATGAATGACAGACATATGATGAGTAGGATACGAAGGGTACACATATACGCTCATATAAAAATATAGTCAAGGTTAATAAGCGAATAATTAACAAGATCAAAATATGACGCATAATGGATAGGTGAATTGGCTTGGCCAGTAACTAGAATAAAGTATATGGGCTTAACATATAAACTGATACTACAAGTTCATGAGTATATCTAAGCTAGACTACAATGGATAACGTGGAAATACTGAACGGCTGTTTGTTCCTAGTATGTAACTCAGCTGTGCTCGTCCATCATCCCGCTCACGGGATTCAAACGTATGACCACCGATGTCGCGAGCGCGCACCTAAACCCTAGACCACTTAGTGGGCTTCCAGCGTTGTTAAAGTCTAACTTCAACCAATCCACGATATTTCACCACCGTCTACCATTGTCTTCAATGAATTATTATCTCACAACAGACCTGGTCGAACTCCACCGCTCACTGCTTCTCACTAGAACTTCAGGGAATACCTCTAGTAGTCAGTCACTAGTGAGCATATGATTATTATTATCAGAAGCAGGTTTGTGGAAATTTTAGTGATTTTATAGATGAGATCATGAGTCAATTGAATCTAGACCATCATGGAAAACCTATAAGCACTCGACGGCCATTTCTTCCTAATATGGAACTTCTCACGAGTGCGCATCCACAAATCCGCCACAGGGTTCGAACCCAGGGTCATCAGTGTCGCGAGCGACAGCTTAACCTGCAGACCATGGAGTGGGCACCCAACGGTGTTAATGTTCAACTTCAATCAATCCACAATATCACACCACCGTCCACCATAGTCTTTAGTACGTTAATATCTCACAACAGATCCGGTTGAACTCCACTAGTCACGTCTTCAAATCGCACGAGCGGGATCGTGGATGTACACTTCTGAAAGGTCACATACTAGGACGAAACGGCCATACAGTGCATCAATGTCTTCCACAGTGATCTAGCTTTAATTGACTCATGAATTCAACTATTAAATTACTACAATCCCCACAAAGATCCCCTTCATCCATTGAAAGTATCATTGTCATGAACTTTAAAACTATCTAAAAATTTATTAAAATAAGATGATGGTTGGAGGTGGTCAACAGGAAACTCTTGACATGGATTTCATACTACTTGGCATTCGTCTGCAAGGTGTACCTGTAATCTTGAGGGAACTGGCGCTACCTGACGGATTCAATCCCATGTAATTCAACTTCACAGTTAGAGACATCAATTTATTCTAGCTACATTTCAAAATTGTATTAATTTACCATTCTAATTATTTTTCTTTATATCTACTATCTATCTGAAAATATTCATTAAATGTTAAAAAAAGAAATAGAACAATTTTTGTGCCTATTTTTTTTCGAAAGTATTAAAACTTGTAGTTTTTTACCAAAGCAAATCAGTCAATTACTTTTTGTTGTTGTTCTTGTCTTATGACTTCACAGCTTGCAAATGTCTAGTGACATTATTGCTATAATTGTTATTATAATTTTGTAATAGTACGTTTAATTACCTGTTTGTTTATGTGTACAAATGTACCAGAAAATGAAGGAATAGATTTTTAAACATTATCTTGTTTTTATGATAGATATTATATGCTTGTATTAAGATTGTTCATCTTCTATGAATTTGAAACTTTATGTAAGCTCACTTTTGTTGTGTAGTTAATGATTGGCAGTGGAATCCAAGACGTGCATTTCATTTTATTAGGGACTCGTCAGCTGAGTATACCTGCATTTGGGACTTGAATCCAATGCTTCAAATGCCATCGCGTTATCTACTTAGATACTGACTCCTGATAGCCACTAGTTTGTGCGATTGGGGTGAAGTTTCAATCCACTTGGTATTGTTTACTTGAAGCTTCCTATTGATACTTAGGATCGCAGTTGACCAGTCTCTAAGTGAACAACGTTATGGCGTTTGAGGCGAGCGGTATTGGGTTCGAGTCCTAGAGTGAACATCAACTCTGAGATACAGGTACATCTAGTTGACGAGTCCCAAATAGGACGAAACGCTGATCAAACTGGATTACACTACTAGCCACTATTCATATCTGCTTACAATACTAATAATAATTTTATATTATTAAAAATCATTCATTTCTTCTTAGATTGCTTGTGAATTAGGACATTATCGAGGCTATACGCACAGTATGCACATATGCCAAAAAGAGACTGTTCAATTTCAGTCCTAAACATCAATGGAAGATTCATGTAAAGCAATGACAAGTAAGTTTTGACTTTTTTCGTGCCTATGAAAGTATTCTTTAAGAACTAGTTAATCATAATTGAGAATATTAGTGGAGAGGTTTTGGTCAGAAATTTAAATGTCATGTATAACGAGCAGTAGAAATACCTTCGTACACTGCTTAAAGCGCTTAAAATAATGTCAAAAATTATTACAGAGTAAAAATGATAATTTCAAACTTATTACAATCCTAATTCAGTCCCCTTAGATTGTAAATAATGGGGAAATCATCAATATTCCTAAATACTCGTCATAAGCTTTAAACTCTGAAACAAACCTAAGCCTAGTGACATTACATTACATGGACGAAGTAATCAGATAGAGTCTCTTATATTAATGAATGAAATCCATCAGACAAATCAAAAGTGGGAAGGCGGCAGGACCTGACAATATACCAGCAGAAGCACTGAAGTCAGACATTGAAACAACTGCAAACATGCTTCACCTTCTATTCAAAAAGATTTGGGAAGAGGAACAAGTGCCAACGGACTGGAAAGAAGGATATCTCATCAAGATACCAAAGAAAGGAGATCTGAGCCTATGTGAGAACTACAGAGGTATCAGTTTGTTATCAGTACCAGGAAAAGTTTTCAACAGAGTGCTGTTGAATCGGATGAAAGACGCAGTAGACGCCGAACTAAGGGATCATCAGGCTGGATTCCGTAAGGATCGATCGTGCACAGACCAGATTGCGACACTACGGATCATCGTTGAACAATCAGTTGAGTGGAACTCATCACTATACGTCAACTTCATTGACTATGAGAAGGCGTTTGACAGCGTGGACAGGAGAACATTATGGAAACTTCTTCGACACTATGGAGTTCCTGAAAAGATTGTCAACATTATCCAGAACTCATACGATGGATTACAGTGCAAAGTGGTGCATGGAGGACAGCTGACAGATGCATTTCCAGTAAGGACCGGAGTCAGACAAGGCTGTCTACTCTCCCCATTCCTCTTCCTTCTAGTGATTGACTGGATTATGAAGAATTCGACATCTGAAGGGAAATACGGAATACAATGGACAGCTCAGAATCAATTAGATGATTTGGACTTCGCAGATGACCTAGCCCTCCTCTCTCATACACACGACCAAATGCAGATGAAGACAGCAAATGTAGCAGCAGCCTCCGCATCGATAGGTCTCCACATTCACAGAGGAAAAAGCAAGATTCTCAAATGCAACACGGAGAACACCAACCAAATCACACTTGATGGCGAAACTCTGGAAGAGGTGGAAACATTCAAGTACCTGGGGAGCATCGTTGATAAACAAGGAGGATCGGATGCAGATGTAAAGGCGAGGATTGGCAAAGCAAGGGCAGCATTTCTACAATTGAAGAACATATGGAACTCAAAACAACTGTCAACTAAATTCAAAGTGAGAATCTTCAATGCGAACGTCAAGACAGTCCTACTGTATGGAGCTGAAACGTGGAGAACTATTACATCCATCGTCAAGAAGGTGCAAGTATTTAAAAATAGTTGTCTGCGCAAAATACTCAACATACATTGGCCGGATACTATCAGCAACAGCGTTTTATGGGAGAGGACAAACCAGAGAAATTAGGAAAAGACGTTGGAAGTGGATCGGAAAAACATTGAGGAAATCACCAATGTGCATCACGAGGCAATCCCTAACTTGGAATCCGGAAGGGAAGTGGAAAAGAGGAAGGCCAAAGAATACATTACACCGAGAAATGGAAGCAGATATGAAAAGGCTGAATAGTAACTGGAAAGAACTGGAAAGGATTGCCTAAGACAGGTTTGGATGTAGAATGCTGGTGAGCGGTCTATGCTCCTCGACGAGGGGTAACAGGCGTAAATAAGTAAGTAAGTAAGTAAAGAAACAGATAACTATACCATATCTAATAATATAATTTTCAGATGTTAATCTCGCATTTTTGAAATCAAACTCATGTTGAAGCATTAAATACTGTAATATCCTAAAGTTCAGCAAACTCAATTGAATCAGATTCATTGGTATATGACATGTAGAAACTGTTTACGTGTAAAAGTGAGACTACTTAATAAAGCTATCAGCTTTAAATGATAAAAATCATAATTCAGTTTCTTTCTATTATGATGGTTACAAAAATCAGTTCCTTTGTACACATGTAAGATTGTAGAATTCGACAAGAAGTGATAATTTTTTAAGTTTTTACTTAATTTAATACACAGGTTAGTTCCATTTTTATCACCTAGCGCACAAATTCCCAAGTACTCTGATTTAATTAATCATTGAGCAAATAAACTTCCGTTTATGAACCTCCGTCTTTGAATGTCTTCATTAGGTTACTCTTACTTACTTAATTATTTACGCCTGTTACCCCTCGTCGAGGAGCATAGGCCGCTCACCAGCATTCTCCATCCAACTCTGTCCTGAGCCTTCCTTTCCAGTTCTTTCCAGTTAACATCCATCCTTTTCATATCTGCTTCCATTTCTCGGTGTAATGTATTCATTGGCCTTCCTCTTTTCCACTTCCCTTCCGGATTCCAAGTTAGGGATTGCCTCGTGATGCACATTGGTGATTTCCTCAATGTTTTTCCGATCCACTTCCAACGTCTTTTCCTAATTTCTCTGGTTTATCCTCTCCCATATACGCTGTTGCTGATAGTATCCGGCTAGTGAATGTTGAGTATTTTGCGTAGACAACTATTTTTAAATACTTGCACCTTCTTGACGATGGATGTAATAGTTCTCCACGTTTCAGCTCCGTACAGTAGGACTGTCTTGACGTTCGCATTGAAGATTCTCACTTTGAATTTAGTTGACAGTTGTTTTGAGTTCCATATGTTCTTCAATTGTAGAAATGCTGCCCTTGCTTTGCCAATCCTCGCCCTAATATCTTCATCAGATCCTCTTTAGGTGGCATTTAAATTGATCACTGGGATTATTTAGTAAAATTACTCTTATAGCCTCTCCTATTATTACACTCTTGCATATTTGGAATGTAGGGTGATCAAAACTTAGTTGTTTGTAACTGAGAAGCAATTAATTCGAAGAAGTTAGACAGCCGAATAAAAAGTAATTTCTTTGATGTAACATTATGGTTGGTATTCCATTGTGTTGTTTAACAGAGTACAGAGCTTTGTTTTTTCTAACAGATTACTGGGACTAATAAAAACAAAGGATTACTGGTCATTATCGAGATGATGAACCCACTTAATCCAGACAACAATTGAAAACTCAGAAGAGCTGAACAACTGTATCTTTCTAATGTGGAACTCCTTAACATTTCTCACTCACGACCAAACCACAGGGAATAGTACTCAGGAATTTCAGTCTCGTAAGTGATGAACCTCTAGGCTGCTCGGACAGAATCTCACATAATGACAATTATCATGTTCTCATCAGTGACTAATTCCAAGAGGTACTTCTGGAACTCTAATGAGAATCTGTGACAATTTTGTGTGTGATGTAGCTAGCAGTTGATGACAATAGATGATGGTCGTGCAATATCGTTCGTTAATTTAAGTTACAAATATGTATAACTAGATTTCAGCCTGACGTTTAAAAGATCAAATGTGTTTGCGAGATTATAAAGATTCTAGATTCATGTATAAGTACCATTGAAGAATCCCATGCTAAAATCAAACTCCTATTCAGTGGTTCCTAGTTTTCAATGACTATTTAGTTGAAATTGATTCATGACATCAACAACATTTAACAATCTTTAAAACTCTCATATTGATAATTATTGAACAGCTGTTTCTTTTAATTCTTAAACTTTCAATATATTGACTGATTGATTACTTATCATTTAAGAAAAAAAAACTTAATTTTAGTTTAAATGAATTTACTACTTATAAACCTTTTAAGTAAAATTATGACAATCTTATTTTAGGTAAGACCAAAAAAAACTAAAAAAAAGTTGAGGTTCAGAAAAGGGGGAAAGAAAGAGAGAAAAAAAACTCAATTAATCTCTATGCACTGAAAAGGTGGATAATTTTTTTTCCCTTTTTACTGTTATGTAACTGTTATCAATGAAATTAGGAAAGAAATTAGAATATTGAAAAGTTTTGTAACTGGGTAATGAATAAAGTAGTAAGGAACGATTAAAAAGTAGTGGTATTGTTATTATTCATAATTACATTAGTAGTAAAGCTTTTACATGGTTGATTCATGCTGTGTATATATATGTATATACAGTAAGTCATACAGATTGTAAGTTATGGCTTTCGGAAATTTCAAGATCTATAAAGTATTCATATATTCTTAGCAAAGATAGATAGTGGCTAGCAGTGTAATCCAGTTTGACGCGCGTTTCGTCTTATTTGGGACTGGTCAGCTGGCTGTACCTGCATTTCAGAGTTGATATTCACTCTGGGACTCGAACCCAGTACCTTTCGCTTCAAACGCCATTCCGTTATCAACTCTGCCTCTGAGTCTTGATAGCCAATTGCTTGTGCTTACCATGCTTATGAATTAAGGCTATATCGAGGCAATACGCACAGTATGCACATATGCCAATTAGAGATTGACCAGTTGCAGTCCTAACACATTGATGAGAAGATGCAAACAAACAATACTAAAATAAGTATATTCTTATATTCTATTTTTTATACTAGGTAAGTTAAATAATTATATTCATCCAGAATTTCAGTTTTCAAAAGGTCAACATATAAATATAAAAAGATGATTAGGTACTATTAGTGTAATGAATGAGAACAGAAGTCGAGACAATCGAATGTTTTTGAACATGAAATTATAGAATCTCTTAGTAAAATCTGAGATTTACTTACTTACTTATTTACGCTTGTTACCCCGATGGAGCTTAGGTCGCCGACCAGCATTCTCCAACTTATTCTGTCTTCAGCATTCCTTTCTAGTTCTATCCTATTTTTGTTTATTTTTCTCATATCTGTCTCCAATATGTTCTTAGGTCTTTCTCTTCTCCTTTGGCCTTCAGGGTTCCAAGTGAGGGCTTTCGACGCAATTGGGTGATTTCCTCAATGTGTGTCCGATCCACTTCCAGCTATTCTTCCTGATTTCTTCCTCCGCTGAAATTTGGTTCGTTCTCTCTCACAGCAGGTTGTTGCTAATGATGTCTGTCGAACGAATATGAAATATTTTGCATAGACAAATGTTAATAAACACCTATATCTTCTGCATGATGATTTTAGTAGATCTCCAGTTTTCCGCCTCATACATTAGGACTGTATTGACATTTGTATTGAAAATTCTGACCTTGGTATTGGTTGACAAATGTTTTGAGTTCCAGTTGTTCTTCAGTTGTAAATTTGCTCTTCTGCTTTGCCGATCCGCGTCTTCACATCTGCATCAGATTCACCGTCTTTTTCAATGATGCTGCCCAGATATGTAAAGGTTTCCACATCCTCCAAAGCCTCTTCGTCAAGTGTAATTCGATTAGTGCATGCTGTATGGAATCGGAAAATCTTGCTTTTCGCTTGGTGTATAATGAGATCAATTGCTGCTGA
Source organism: Schistosoma rodhaini (assembly GCA_944470415.2). Taxonomy (NCBI): domain Eukaryota; kingdom Metazoa; phylum Platyhelminthes; class Trematoda; order Strigeidida; family Schistosomatidae; genus Schistosoma; species Schistosoma rodhaini. The sequence goes on from OX104044.1 coordinate 6,382,378, forward strand.
GGCTGCTGCAACACTGGTCATCTTCTCCTGCATTTGTTGTTGCGTGTGTGATAGAAGAGCCAGGTCATCTGCGATATCTAAATCGTCCAGCTGCATCCTAGCTGTCCACTGTATCTTGTGCTTCCCTCAAAATGTTGACGTCTTCATGATCCAGTCAATCACCATGAAAAAGAGAAAGGGTGAGAGTAAGCATCCTTGCCTGACACCGGTCTTCACCTCTAATGGTTCACTGTTGGTACATTGGATAAAATTGAAGAAGGGAGGAACGAGAAGGCAGCACTTATTCACTGTTCTCGTTCACTTTTCTTTGATCTTCTTAACATTCTGCCTCCAGGTATTTCACTTTCGACTGATGATGCATACTATTTATATCTACCGACATCAGTAGCACACACTACATAAGATTGTTTTATTAAATGTAATAATAAACTAAAACAATTCATCTTGGTAAACAGATGTTCTATTTTTTGATATTTATTCTGTTAGAGGCTATACTTCAATAAATTAGATTATATGAGCAGTTTCCATACATTCAAAGGTATTCTTTCAGTTTTAGGCAATTCATTTCACAATCAACATCTATTATTATATATCTACAGTTGTTTCACTTAGTAACTCATTTCATCCAAGTTATAAATCATTGATCAGTTTAAGTATCATGTTCCTGGAGGCTACAAGAAGTTTATAAAATTTTGATGAAGGTATTTATCTTCTCTTAACTGAGTGTATTCTTAGCAAATGTCAAAGCTTATTAGATTAAAACAAGATTAGTTGATGGTGAATATATTTCTTCGCTATGAATCATCTCTAACTAAATAATTCTAGGTTGGTTCCTGTGTTAGATACTATTATGCCCCGATAACAATAGTGAATGGTAACTTTGGGATCCATTTATGAACCAATATTATGCATATAATTTTTATTGTATATTTGCTAAATAATTAAACTGCTCATATTCATGTTCCTTTCATTGTGAGCTTTATTTTGACACTTGAACTATTATTGTACGATTTACCATTCTTGAGTTATACCTAGTCTATTGATTACTACTCCCCCTATTCACAGCCACATTTGGCTAAATCTTGTACAAATGTTATTTTCTATTTTATTGGTACGATATGGTCAGTCTGTTTGGTATATAAACTCAGTATGTTTGAAATACAATGATTCATACCACAGAGGTTGTTATTGGTGTTCTGGACTTAACTAGCTGGGCTAGGCAGAAGCAGGATCGGTTATCACTCTAGACTGTTTGTACGGCTTTTGTGTGTCACTGTTCCAATCAATAATTCACTGCTCTCTGATTGGCGGTCTTATCATGTCATACATTAACTGGGCATCCACTCAGTCACAAGATATGACAGATACAATCAATCTAATCAGGTTTGATGGATTAATATTAATTAAACTATTTTATGTGAATTTAACTAATTACCATGGATAAAAGAGGTAAACTAAATATATACCAGAAATTAACCATTAGACTGTGTGAAAATTTAGCACGTGTATAGTAAATCGCATTATTGTGATCCAATAGCAAATACACAGTAACTAAGGTGATGGTTGTGTTTACGAAGGGTCATAGTATGATAATCAAACCTTAATCCGCAATAATGTAAGAATAATCACACTTTAAGACTGTTTTAATCTGAACTGACTATTCAGAGGATATTATATGAATAGTTTACGTGTCTTGTCAATTAAATTGTATGAAAAGATGTCGATTTGACATACTCATACATAAAGATTAAAACTACACTTTAGAAGACATTGCCATTAACGGATTTTCTGTAATTTAGTTATTCGAACCAAAAGTGATTCTCTTATGTGATAAAGATAATTTGAACTTCATGAAAGTGTAACTAGTTGGAATAGGTATTTAATCTATCTGTTAGTTTCATATAGTTTGAAATAACGTAATGATTATTTTCAGTTTTTAATATGTATTAAAGGCATTAAAATTATGAACTCATCTATGTCAGACCAATAGTAAAAATTCCGGGGGTACTAGAAAGTCATTTCATTCTAATATGGGACTCCTTAGAAGTGCGAATCCACGATCTTGCACATGGGAATCAAACTCAGGTCGTTCGATCCCACTTGTGAATGATTTACCAGTGAACGACTGAACCGGCATCCAAATTGTTGATGCGAAACTTTAACCAATGATAATCTATTGAACCTAGCATGAATACAACCCCACTGTTAACGCTTTTATATTAGATTACATCAATATTACAATTCTTGACCATACTTGATGATAATTAGAATACGGATCCATAAGGAAATTTCTAATATGCTTAAAAATATTCAACTGAATACATGTGAGCCTTAGTTACGATTGTGCAGCCTGAAGGAAAGAAATTCCTAAGCGTGTGAAATTTGTTTGATTCATCCCTTCGCACTATCCTTTACCTAATCATGAAAGTAGTTTCAAATATCCTGCGGAGAGCCCAATCTTGAATCAGTTAAAAACGGTAATTTTTTTCTACTTTAGTACCAATTATCAATTCCTTTTACTTCTGTCGTATAATTTTAAATGTCTAGAATAAAGAGTAAAGCTAAGAATGTTTTCGGAGAGACGATTTTAGGTGTTGGATTTCCCATAAGAAGGAGAGTTGATTAGAAAAGTTTACTGATGTGAATTTCAATGATATTGTTTGTCTTCATAACAAAATCAAGCGATTTACAATCAATTTAAAGAGTTTAGTTGTCATAAACAACAAATCAACTTAATTCGGAAAATGAATTAAAGTCCGATGATTATTTTTTTCTACTGACTAGTAAATATATAACTGATAACACCAACATAATAAACTAATCTTATATTTTTACGTTCCAGCGTTTCTCTACTGAGCGTGTAAGCCACTTCGTTAAAGAACAAACAATCCTGTTTTTGATTAGCACAGTTTTAATGTAATCAAAATCAACTATGTTAATATCATTCCATTTAACTCAGAGGTGATATGAGCCACTTTTTGTTTATACACATGTATTTGAGTGAATTTAAAAGATGTGTGTGCTTGCTGTATAAGATTTGAACAATTAATCATGACTTTGGAAAGGTTAGTCAAATAGTTAGACCTTCCTTAGTATTGAAAGCGATATGTTACATTAGTACAGGAAATGCTTCACCTACTCACCTTTCTTTATAATAAGAAAAAACGCTTTTGAATTATTTTGATCCTTTTTAGTGTCATTTCTATATTTGTCAAATATATTACGTAATGTTATTGCTCATTTAATTTAATTTATTAGGCACTTGGATATACCTCAACATCAGTCAAGATTTCACATAATGACTAACCAATATAAAGGAAGTTACGATCGAAACAACTCAAACTTCCAATTCACTTAGTATTGTTTGTTTGAATCTTCCCATTGATGTTTAGGACTGCAACTGGTCAGTCTCTTATTAGCATATGTGCATACTGTGAGTATTGCCTCTATATAGCCTTAATTCACAGGCATTATAAGCAAAGATGAATAGTGGCTAACAGTTGAATCCAAGACGTGCGTTTCAACCAATCCACAAAGTTGAACAACCATTACACCATTGCGCACTGCTTAGGAGTCTCACAATAGAACGAAACGGCCTTAAAGCAGTGCTTCCAGGTTTCTCATGGTGGTCTAGCTTCAATTGACTAATGACTTCAATTATATATAAAAATTACTATAAATCTCCACAAACAACTCTCCTTGCAATACATAAATTACAAAATAACCTAAGAATATTCTCATCAGAGCAATTCTAACCAATTTACATATATCATAATATACCTAGGAAGATTTCAATTCAAGAAAAAAATAGATCAGTCCAAAAAGTTCTAATGGATAATGTGTGTAATACCATTTCACTTCTAGTAGGTAACAGTTACGTCTGGCCGATTGTGAACGCTATATTTAGATCCTAAGCTAGTTCCGTACCCCCGAGCTAGAACTATACACCGACTTGAAGACCAGAGAAAAAGACCAAAGTGTGTGGGAAGCGCTTTACTACAGGATTCATTTATGTACAGAAAATCCAGGGGTTTTATAGTAATTAAGCGACCTTGAGTTCCCATAGTAGCAGTGTGTTAAACAGCCAATCAGGATCTCGTTATTTTAGTAGCATAGCTTCTAATTAATCGCTGATTGGTTGGGGCTCTTTATGAACCTCTGGAGGCTCTGATAGAGTTTACTGCAAGTCGACTTAACAGTAACTATCGATTAGACTATATTATTCTATTCCTCCATAAATAAATGTCACTATAGTCCTTATACTTATATACCATTGCATTATATAATAAAATATGACATTTATCAATGAACAAATGGAATGTTTATATACTACTTAAATGATAATAACATTCTAAAATAGGTTTTATAGAATCATATGATTTTCGCTTTAACATTTTATGATTAAAGATTATAGTTGATTTGACAAATTAAACTAATGTCGTAATCATGTAATGACAAAAATTTTGATACAGTCTGTTTTAAAGGTTATTCAACTAGTTATTTATATTAGTAGGGGACAATTGAAAGCATTAGTCAATTGAATCTAGACCACCAAGGAAAACTTGGAAGCATTGGACGGCGAGACTGGTAGGTCGTGGGTTCAAATCTCGCAAGGTGAAGTCTTGGATGCGCACTATTGAGAAGGCTCATATTAGGATGAAATGACCATTTAGTTCTTCATGGTTTTCTATAGTGGTCTAGCTTTAATTGAATCATGAACTTTACTATTAAAAATAGTCATTTATATTCACTTAGTATTATTTGTTTGAATCTTCTTATTGATTTTTGGGACTGCAACTGGTCAGTCTCTCATTATCACATTTGCATACTGATCGGTTCCAGTCCTAAACAACAATGGGAAGATTCAAACAAGTAATACTAAGTGAATTTAAACTTGGTTCGAGTCCCAGAGTGAACATCAACTCTGAGATGCAGGTACGTCCAGCTGACGAGTCAAAAATGGGACGAAATGAGCGTTCTGAATTCTATTGCTAGCCACTATCCATCTTTGCTTATAGTTATTTATAGTTAATTTAACAATTAATTCAAATTTCTTGTATCAAAGATAAGTTTTTTTTAGATTTAACGTAAGTGACTCTATTTAAAACTTATCCAGCATTTTATGTTTGGAGGTTTGATATTGACTGATTCCAAAGAAGATTGGCAAAAATCATGATCAGTAGTCTATTATCCTAATATAAAAGTTGTTATGACTTAGGTAGATCAACAGTTAGATACAAGAACTCGTAATCGTTATTGAATTACATCACTCCTAAAGGTGCTGAAAGTTTTTAGGCATGATATGACACGAATTTTGTTGAGATGTTAGGTAGTGAGATGTAGTCGTTACCAGACGGTAGACGGTGGTTTCACATTAGTTGGCATTATTCAACAAGGCTCAGTTGTAATTTTGGAAGTACAGGTGCTTGCTGTGAGATTCAACGTCAAACCACCAACTAGTGGCCGTATTGCAACTTGATTGACGAAATTCAATCAACATTGAAAGGACTAGATTGAGATGATATTGGTCACTGTCCGGTGGTTTATCAATCAGCACTACATGAGGTCAGTTGCTGTTCAAATAGCTCATTAGTAATGTCTCAGGCTGTGGAACTGTGGATTATGGGTTTGAATTCCATTGAGATACATTCTTTCTTTCCAGATAACACTTATGTCTTTCTGATAAGTGGCGAATAACATGAAACCTAAGTTTTCTGTTCATTAATTCTAACCATGTAAGATATTCATCAGTTCATATGGTTATAGTTGAAATCATGAGTCAGTTAAAACTAGATCACCTGGAAGCACTGGACGACCCTTTCGTCCTATTGTGGGACTCCTAAGCAGTACGTATTTACTATCCTGCCTCGCGAGATTCGAACCTAGGATATATCACTCTCGTGCGCCAGCGCTAATATTATCTTAAATTCAATCTAGAAACACTGTTTCATGTATATGACGTTTATTCATCAATTCATTTGTCAAACAACACCAAGACATTACATAATACATATAAATAGCCTTCTGTCACAACTACTTTAGTTATTTCTACTTAAATCTATGATGTATGCTACTTATTTCAACGGATATAAGTAGTATGTAACACCAATCAAAAGTGAAAACCTTGGCATCAGAAGGTTACGAAGATCAAATTGAAAATAAAATATAAATAGAAATAAAAAGTAATTTTAACTTGAATGAATCATACAGAATATGAAAGACAAATGATGAATTAATCAATAAATTATTAGAAGGGGTTTTGTGGAGATTTGGTATGTTTCATAGTTGAAAGCATGAGTCAATTGAAGCTAGACCACCGAGGAAAACCTGGAAACACTGGACGGCCGTTTCCAGTGTTTCCAGGTTTTCCTCGGTGGTCTAGCTTCAATTGACTCATGCTTTCAACTATAATCAATAAATGGTTCTGATATTTTACCAAGAGATTCTGTAATTTTGTACCAAAATACACTACTTCCCCCCCCCACACTTTTATATTCTTTCATTACAAATCTGTTTTCCATTCATTTCTGTGTATATACATTGTCCTATGTTTGACTAAATAAAGAGAATAACACCTTTTTATTGATTAGTAAACATTTTTTTGATTATCAGGTTAGCAACAAAGGATATAATTTTAAAAAAGAAAAAAAAAGACATAGAACATTGATTGTGATAGGAAACAAAGAATCAATTGTTTACCGAGGAAGATAAAATGTGATTATGTAATAGGCATGGTAATAACATTTTGATAAAGGGTTATTAGACAAAGTTTCTTCAAAAAAAAACAAAGAAACCTGAGGAGTTCCAAAATAGGACGAAACGACTGTCTAATGCTTTCAGATTTTCTCTGGTGGTCTAGCTTCAATGGACTCACTCATTTAAACTATGAAAACCGATAAATGTTTACTAAATTTATTATAGTTGAAAGCGTGAGTCAATTGAAGCTAGACCACCATGGAAAACCTGGAAACACTGGACGGCCGTTTCATCTTATTATGGGACTCTCTCGCTTGCTTGCCGCTCACTCTCTCGTTCATATTCGCTCAGGTGTTGCTAACTTTCGAACCTGAGTTATTCGACAATAAACTGTAGTTGCTGCTATCCTTTGTCCTCTGATTTTACGCACCGTTAGGATTAGAATCATAACGGTTATCGAAGAAAACGATTAATGAATCGCGGCACTACAACCACCATTGAAAACGTGAAAACATTGGCCAGCCGTTTCGAACTAGTATAGAACTTTTTATAACGTGTGACTCAAACCCAGAACCTACTGTCTTGAGCGAACCTACAACCTCTAGATCTCTGAGCCACAACCCGGTAGTGTTATCTTCAACCAATCCACGATATTGTGCTACCATATTTTGTTGAAACTCAACAATCTCCATAATTCTATACCGATAATAATTGATTTGTTTGTAATTTACCTTAAAATGACTCAGAAATATGCATTTTGACTAAGAAATTCAAAATAATCGCGTTTGGGAAAAATACTTGAAGGACATAAGTTTACTTCAGTGATTGCTTGTATTGTAGTATCGGTTTCTATGTTAAGCCCATATACTTTATTCTAGTTGCTGGCCAAGCTAATTCGCCTTTCCGTTATGAGTCATAATTTGGTCTTGTTCATTATTCGCTCATTAACCTTGACTACTTTTTATATGAGCGTATATGTGTACCCTTCGTATCCTACTCATCATATGTCTGTCATTCATTTTTGCCAAATTATAAATATTGAGTAATGCTTACTTATAGCGAGTTGGCTTCCCAGCCATCTCCAATACGCATCATCTTTCGCCTCGCTCTCGAGTTGGCTTCTCAGCTATCTCCCATGCATGTCATTTCCACCTCGTTCGCTTCCTTCGCTTATTCGCCTGTTCACTCGCTCGTTATTATTCGCTCAGGTGTTGCTAACTTTCTGACTTGAGTTATTCGACAATAAACTGTAGTTGCTGCTATCCTTTGTCTTTTGATTTTACGCACCGTTAAGATTAGAATCATAACGGTTATCGAAGTGAACTATTATTGAAGCACGGCACTACAGTATGTGTAAATATCTGAAAAATTTCAAAGTGTGACTGAATAACTGTTAAATATTATCTGGTGCTGGCATTGTGAGATCTTGCGGGTTGCCCGGTGTGTATCCTTGTGTACGTGAACTGCATAAGTCTTGGATTTCATGGTTTATGTATGTATGTATATGCAAAGGGTACACTCTGGGATCGTTGAAGGAAAGTGAGCTGAAATGTCTGTCATATGTCTGGTAAAATTGGCGGACTAATCTCTCAGACCAAAGACATAATAAAAAATATGGTAGCAAATGTTAGGGAGACATGACCATCAGCCCTTCCTAAGGGTGCTTATTCTTAAGTGCGTCCGTCATGAAGTGCAGGAGCTTAAGCCTTTGTATCAGTGATATGCATGCAATGAGTAAGTGACAGTTAGCTCCGGCAAAAATGTTTATGAGAGGCGGTGACCATCTACCCTCCCAAGTGTATGAATATAACTATATGTATGCTATGGGATATATGATTAAAAACTTGTGTGTTACCGGTGCGTATTTAGATAATCACTTGCACCTAGTATAACATCCACGAGCCAAGACATGCGGGGTAACAACTCACCCATCCACACGGTTGGTTTGTGAACCTTATAAAAAGAAAACTTTCCCCAGAGAAATTAATCCGTTTCACTGGATAAGGCTTGACCAACAATAAAGCGAATAACAATTTCTTGAATATTTAACCAAATGATAATTCCTAGCACGTATATACCCTGGCAATTCTATGAAATTATAAATATCTTTCCTTATCAACCAACGTTAATCGAAAATTATTTTTATCCTATTGTGGTCATGACTACCGTATTGATATAAATGATTATGTATCTATTCGGTAACTATAGTTACTAAGTGCTGTGATTAGGAGTAATTAGACTTTAAATGAATGAAAAAAAAGTTGATTAAACCCCATTTTTGGTTAATAAACCCAAATAAGTATTTGATATATTGATGTAGGTTTGTTCTCTGAGATGGATTATTGGTCGTGGAGCTATTATCGTCCTTCTGAACGACATCATCAGCACAAACTTCGGGTAGAAGTGAAGTGTTTGAAGTTTGTGCTGATGATGTCGTTCAGAAGGACAATGAAAGCTCCACGATCGAACCACCCAGCTCAAAGAACAAAACTACATCAAAATCACCCACCTGAGCTACAAATCTTCTCCACTATTTGATATAATATATTGAACCAAATAGCTTAGATATATTAATGATTGAAATGAACAGGTATAATTCACTGTGGGGGCTCCAAGGATAAATCCGCGTTCAATGACTGTAAATTAGATAATATCACAACATAGATATTAAAACATGTAATGTGATGTTGAATTGACGAAATATATTTATGAACAGGAGTTGGGAGTAAGTAATTCTAAGCTGACTATAGTTACTGATTAATATCAAACGATTATCAGAAGGGGTTTTTTGTGGAGATTTAGTATTTTCATAGTTGAAAGCGTTAGTAAATTGAAGCTGGACCATCATCACAAACCTGGAAGCACTGGACGGCCGTTTTGTCTTATTGTAGGACTGCTAAGCAGTACGCATCCACGACCTCGCCTCGCGAGATCTCAACCCAGGATCTACCAGTCTCGCGCCAGAGTACTTAACCGATAGACCACTGAGCCGATATCGGGCAAGTGTTTTGGCGCGAAACTGGTAGGTCATGGGTTCGGATCTCGCGAGGCGAGTTCGTGGATGTGTACTGCTGATGAGACTCACAATAAGAAGAAACGGCTGTCCATTTCTTCCAGCTTTTCCATGGTGGTCTCACTTCAATGGACTAACGGTTTCAACTATGATAATATCAAATGAATGATAAATGAAAATGAATGAAAAGCAATAGTAGTAAATCACCAACTCTGTTATTATTGACATGTATTAGCAGTGAACTACGTATCACTTCCATTTAAGATTTACCATATATGATACTGATTAGTAAATAGTATATTGAATTATGAAAAAGAGGATGCTGTCAAGACGGCCTGCTTGAATATCTGGGCTACCTGTTCCTGCCATCTAGATATTTCAACAAGTCATCAGTTTCGTCCCATTGTGGGACCCCTCAACAGTGCGCATTCACGATCCAGCCTCGCGAGATTCGAACCCAGAACCTACCATTCTCGCGCCGGAACGCTTAACCACTAGACCAGTGAGCTTCAATGGACTCATGATTTCAACTATGAAAATACTGAAATCTCCACAAAACCGCTTCTGATTATCTGTTTTCTTGTTTTTTAATACATCGTTATGACTATTAATCGCATAACGTATTCAGATGCGTTTATGGAAAGTTTATTACATTTAGCTGTACATGTGAAAATAGACCAATTACAGAAATTGTGGTTGCTTGGAGCATGCATCAAATAGTATGTACATTATTTAGATGTCGATTCCTGAAGTGCTTACATCTAATTGGCGATCACTTAACATCTGTCGTCAGGATTGATCAAGCAATGAGGAACGGAAACTTGTTGAAATACTTTGTGCTAAGATTTCTCTATTCAACCAAAAATGTTAATATTGAAAAAGGCGAACAATAATAATCGATTTCAAACAGTGTAACAATTAGAAGTACTTAACCTATCCTATTTATACTATGAGTGTAGAAATGCGAGATTTGCACTGATGAACTACAATCTAATAACAAATATACGATTATATAATCTTTATTTTGAATTAATCTTTGATGCTTATCAAAGTTTGCCGATCAATTTGCCGCTAAACATCAGAGGTTACTATAGATGATCGACAGGAACCTGTGAACTTAAACTACCATAGTCCGTAATTTCATATATATTTTTATTATCTATTCGATATTGTAGTTTAACTGAAAAACATCAACTATCCAATAAATATCGAATGGCTTTTAATGGTTATCCAACTATATATTGTTTAAATACACTTGGTATTGTTTGTTTGAATCTTCCCATTGATGTTTAGGATTACAATTGATCAGTCTCTTATTGGCATATGTGAATCCTGTTCTGACTGTCTCGATAATGCCTGAAGTCACAAGCAAGTCATAAGCAAAAATGGATTGTAGCTAACAGTGAAATCCAGGACGCGCGTTTCGTCCTATTTGGGACTAGTCAATATCGAGGCAATCCGCACAGTATTCACATATGCTAATAAGAGATTGATCAATTGTAGTCCTAAACATTAATGGAAAGATTCAAATAAACAATACTAAGTGAATTTAAACTTCACCCCATTGCATAAGGAAGTGGCTATCAGGACTCAGTAGCTGAGTGCATAACGTTTGAAGCGAACGGTACTGGGTTCGAGTCGCAGAATGGACATCAACTCTGAGATGCAGGTATATCCAGATGACGAGTCCCAAATAGGACGAAACGCGCGTCAAACTGGTTTACACTGCTAGCCACTATCCATCTTTGCTTACCATGCTTGTGAATTTAAACTATATCGAGGCAATACATACAGTATGCACATATTCCAATTACAGACTGACCAGTTACAGTCCTAAAAACATCAATGGGGAAATTAAAACAAACCATACTAAGTGAATTAATAGTTTGTTTAATTTATTTTATATTCCAAACTACTTGTCTAATGAATTAGATCCCTAATTCTGTGTGTGTGTGTTCATGTATCTTACACTAAACTAATTCCATGTCCCATTTATTTCTATTTATAAAAGGCATACTTATGTTTATGTAACCAATTTCTATTATTAAACAAAGTATGATGTGACATTTTATTCTGATCTCTTATGTATAATTTCACGTGAAGCACTATGTTTTTTTTCAAACTAACACAATGATAAATATAAATCATGATATTTATAAACAAACTATTATGAAAGGATTGTAAAGTTTGTTGAGCTTAGATTATAAGATCATGAATGAATCAATGTTAGATCGACATTGAAAACTTGGAAGCGCTGGATGTCTGTTTCATCTTAGTATAGGACTCGTCAATAATGTACATCCAGGATCCTGTAAGAAAGATTCGAACTCAGGATATTTGATATCGCATACAAAGCTGAAGAGTTCCACGATAGGACGAAACGGCCGTCCAGTGCTTCCAGGTTTTCCATGATAGTCTAGCTTCAATTAACTCATGATCTTAACTATAATAATAGAATACTTTTATAATCTTTAATAGTGAACATCAAGTCCCTATGATTATGAATGTTTGTTTAGTTGATGATTTTTAATACAAAAGAACTTCAAATTAAACAATCTCCACGAAAACCAACATAATTTCAATCTTAAAGGAACGTTACTTTTCGCTTTACATACCTCATTCTAGATATTCACATTCATTCAGCTTAACAAGTTAAACATTCAGTCTAGAATATTTAGTTCACGTGTATGAAGAATACAAACTTCATTAGCCAATCTGTAGTGCCGTGATTCGCTAGTCATTCACCTCGATCACCGTTATAAACAAATCTTAACAGTGCATAAAATCAGAAGGCAAAGAGAAGCGGTAGCTACAGTTTTATTGACAAATGACGCAGGTCAAAAAGTTATAAGCACATGAGTAAATATCAGCGAGCGAAACACAATTGACACGCATTGAAGATGGCGGGTAAGCCAACTCACTTTTATCAAGCGTTAATCAATATTTATAGTCAGACAAGAATAAATGACAGATATGTGATAAATAGGATAAGAAGGGTACACACACCTACGCTCATATGAAAATGATCAGGGTTAATAAGTGAATAATTAACAAAGTGAAAACATGATCCATGATGGGTAAGTGAATTGATTTGTCCAGAAGTTAGAATAAGGCATATGAGCTTAACATAACAACCGATACTACAATTTTAAATATATTAACATGGTTTCGTAAGAACAAAAAAACAGCTACATCTTTATGGTATAAATCAAAATTATTACCAATGTTACAGTGAGACGACGATGTATAGACGACATTTGAGTGACGCCGTAGTGACTTTCTGAATGTCTATCTACTTACTATGGCTAAATGAGGATTATAAACCTGTATGAATAATAAAGACTATGATTTACATTAAATAGGATTAATATATTTGTAAAATCTCAGCGAATAAAATTTGAAGTAAATCGAACGTCTCGCCTGACAATCTGATCTAAACTTTTTCAAGGAAATTTTCTTACATCAACTCGCCGCCCAAATACTGTGAAACGAAACGGCCGTCCAGTACTTCCAGGTTTTCCATGGTGATCTAGCCTTAATTGACTAATGATTTCAACTATATACATTTACCAAAAATCTCCTTCCAAGAACGAAATATATCAAGATTAAGTTCCATCTGCAAATCAACTTGATTTCTTAATTTAAGGTAAATACAGTTCTTCTCTGTCTCTGTCTCTCATTCAATTTCTGCTTTCTCTCTCTCACTCACACTCTGAATTTATTGAAACTATCTTTCTTTGTTTATGTCACTTTTCTTTTTCAACTATGTTTACATGAATGGAATATTTGTGTAGATGTACTCTTAACATGTTTCTTCATTGGTTAAATTATATGTATAACCCTTAGATACTACTAATACCACTTATTCCTGTTACACTCATGGAGGAGCATAGGCCGCACACCAGCATTCTCCATCCAACCCTGTCCCAATCAATCCTTTTCAGTTAACATTCATCCTATTCATATATGCTTCTATTTCCCGGTGTAATATGTTCTTTGGCCTTCTTCTTTTCCACTTCCCTTCCGGATTCCAAGTTAGGGATTGATTCGTGATGCAGTTTATAATTCTTAGATACTTGTATTAATTTCATTCATAACACATTGAACTTAAAATCCTACCAATCACATGTTCTTTTTTGGAAATGGAGTGTATAGTCAAAATAATACGAAATGTAAACAAGTAAAAACTAAGTAACTAACTAAACAAGAACTTGGTGCCAGAGTACAAAAATCATTGTCACCTGATCTTAACTGTCTTTTTTATGTAATATATTACTAAAATAGACCTTGTAAACTTCATTCTAATGGTGTTTATACACTATGATTTGTAGATTAATTAATTATTATTATTGTTATTATTATGTGTCTCCACTATGTGACTTTGAATATTGACTTACGTAGTATGTAGATTTCTGGTATGCATAAATTAAAAAAAACTAAATTGACAATAGATTGTAAGCAACTATTGATGGTGGCTAACAGTGGAATCCAAGATGCCGAATTGAACTCCATCGCATTAACACAGGACTATCAGGACTCAACAGCTAAGTGGATAACGTGATTGTGTTCGAAGAGAACGGTACTAGGTTCGATATCCCGCAGTGAACAATAACTTTGGGATGCAGGTACATCCAGCTGACGAGTCCTAAATAGGACGAAACGTACGTCAAACTGTATTCCACTGCTAACTACCACCCATCTTTATTTATGATACTTGTGAATTAAGGTGATATTGGGGCAGTCGGCATCGGATGTACATATGCCAGTAAGAGAAGGATCAATTGTAGTTCTTCAAACAACAATGGGAAGATACAAGCAAACAATACCAAGTAAATTGATAATGTATTGATTTGCAATAATCCTTTGTTTCAGATGTTTAAAAAAATGTGATAGATCAGTAATAAGGATACTATTTTCGGAACAAGTTAATTACATTAATATGTAAGTAGTAAGATGATCATTTTGCCATTAAATAGGCTTGCTAATTCTTTAATCAATCAATTGTCTCAATCTTGACTATTCCTTCTGCAAATATCAGTCCATAGTCTATGATTATTATTTTTCAAGCATTTTTATAGCAATTGCGTTTCGTTTCCGTTCTTTCCTTATCGGTGTTCTAATGAAATACATTCAACACCCGACCATCATTATATACTACTTGTGTGGATATAAGTAACCCACACCACGTTACTTCTTTTTGTGATACCTAATAAAACTATCTTTAAAGAGCATGATATGGTATACTGATGGCTTTGAGAGGATCAGTCATATTGTAGATGGAGAATTTATGGTAAGAGCGCATATTTTGAATAGAAATGTTGACGTACGATCGTCTTACTGATGATTTTAATAGTAATGTCATTGTTGAACGTTCATGAGAGATGGGATCGCTTAGAAATAGTTTAACATGTATCTATGACAATTCAATGGATGTATGAGAAGAGATAGAGTGACGAGATTGGGAAGTATTTTAGTACCAGTTGTGTTGGATGATAAAACCAATAAAAACGATTTCATTATTCCAGCTTTCATATATAAACATCATTTTTCAGGTCTAACAACTAGCATCCATATGAACAACATAAACGTTATGTGGGCTTGACTGAAGAAAATTTCTTCAACCTCATAAACGGTCTACAGTTCAAATGATATGAAGTCAGATGGATGAGTTTATATCCCGGATATATGATGACTATAATATCAAAAGTCCCACTGACATTGGCTTTTCGTCCTCTCAATTTCGTAAACAACACCTCTGCTTCGAAAAGACAGTGTATAGGACTTTCCTGTCATTGGTTGTATGCACGTGGCCATGTGACAGCAGTTAGAAATAGTGAGCTGACTGTTTCCACGCTCAGCTATACCAGGGCATTTGGAGGCTTTAAACTAATTCCTCAATATCACACTCCATTTCACCTTCATCCAAATACCCTACCTCATCTATCATAAATATATGTTTATGTCTTAAATTTCTTAATTATGTATTGATCTTAATCATTTGTTTGTGGAGAGAGAAGAACTCATGAGGGGGAAACCAATTTATATTTGATGCAAAATTACAGAGTTCTTTATTAAATAGTTCATTTTCAAATCAAAGTCGCTTTTTACATCCTTCATGATTCTTTCATTTCTCAATTCGTTTCTGTTTTCTTAAGTTCAATCGTCTCAACTTTCTTTTGACAGCCATTAAAATTCCGATCGGTGTTACGTACTACTTATATCTGTCAGCATAAGTAGCATACATAACACATATAATTAAATACCTAGATGATTGTTAAACGTACATCACCTAAAAACTTTTACTCTACTAGAATAATGACATAGTAGCTTATACAGTTTTCAGAGTTTATTTTCCTTTCTATTCATCTCTATTGCTTTACATTCTGTTTTAGGTTCCTCAATAATGTTTTAGGAATCCTTATATCGCTGAGTAATTTTTTCTTGTCTAACAGTACAATGGTGCGAAAACAAATTAGATAAGTCTATGACGGCATTGTTAAACTTATCACGACACTGTGGGAGTAAAGCAACTCTCCTGCAATCATTGTTGATTATGGTGAATTTTGGTGAAACCCTTTTATTAACTTACTAAACAGACAATGTTATTTGAACAGTAACAATAATATGACCCCTATCTCGTCCGCGTAAACGTGTACACTTGATCTTATGGAACAGCCTACTAAAATATTCCTCACTCCAGCTTAAATGTTGATCGCTTAAATATCACTTGATGATTCATTCTCTTTCACATGTATATATGTGCTCGAATCCTAATAATAGCTTTTGCCTTGCCTCAATGCGCCTTCATTTGAATTAACGAGAAGTTCTCCTCTGTATTTGCTCGCATACACACATTCATCTCTTTGCTTCAAATCCTCTCGATGTGCTTATAGCTTTGTAATCTGTGCTATCCGCTAATACACTGTAGTTGCCGCTTCTTATGGCCTTCTGATTTCGAACACCGTTGGAATCTATATAATAACGCTTATCAAGGTGATTGATTAATGAAACTAAGCCACTACAAGAGAATGTAAAAGCATGCCTAAAATAATTTATATTAAGTATGTCTCATTTCACATTACCGTAACATAATAAGTTTTCCAAAGGCTAAATATTGTCAATGACAGTTATTCAAAGCAATATACCTGATTACCTACTGTTAAAATTAAATTTTTCTTCGTTATCTTAACTTTTGAATAAAAGTGGTATTCACTTTTCAAGTCACACAATTACGTTCTGTGTAATTCTGAACGGAAATCTAAATACCCTATGATAATGTTCTATGAATTCACTTAATTACTAACTAACTAACTAACTAACTTACTTACTTACTCCTGTTACTCCCAATGAAGCAAAAGCCGCTGACCAGCATTCTCCAACCCACTCTGTCCTGGGTCTTCCTTTCAAGTTCTATCCAATTGTTGCTCATTCTTCTCATGTCTGTCTCCATTTCTCAGCGTAATGTGTTCTTTGGTCTCCCTTTTCTCCTTTGACCTTAAAGATACCAAGTGAAGGCTTGTCATGTAACGCAGCTGGATGTTTTCCTCAATGTATGTCTTATACACTTCCAGCGCTTCTTCTGATTTATTCCTCCACTGAAATCTAGTTTGTTCTCTTCCACAGTAGGTTGTTGCTGATGTTCTATGACCAACGGTATAAATTCACTTATGGACTGATTATTTTGATAGCAATTAAAACGAGACTACCTAACCAACGCAGTATTCTCAAATTATTATTAAATATAAAAATATTCCATTTAGTTCATATTAACATTTTATATCAAATCCAATTCCAGATTGCTATTCTAATCACATCGTTTCATCAAAACTAATGTAAGTTTAGTAGATTATAGTATATAGGTGGAAAACCTTGCCTATTTGATGTATACTTTCCAAAGATACATTGTCAAGTTCTCATTTCATCCTACCATTATGATTCTGAAAGATATTCTTCTAGTTTTTTACCTTTAAGTTATCCTGAATGTGTACGTTAATAAGTTTGCAACCTTATTATGAGTATTTAAAATGTATGTAGTTTATCTCATGGTATCTTCCAAAAATAGATTATTGATGTGCGATTTTATTTATAGACTCCAATGAATAACACCAAATTCTTCGTTACTCAAAATTAATTAAAAGTACAAAAAAAAGTTGAACTAGATGTAATGGTAAGCAGTGACCAGTGGAGTTCAATCACGTCTGTTGTTGAGATATCAACTCACTGAAGACAATTGGTGAACGGTTGGCTCAAACGTCGTGAATTAGGTGTAATTACTTGACATCGAACATTTAAAAAATGTTATTTTAAAATTCAATCTACTTATAAGTAGTGTAAATTTAAACAACAAATAAGATTATAGGTCATTTTGAAATTATAGTGTATTGGTATTTAATATATAGAATTTAAAATTCTGTGAATTCTGTGAATAAAGTTGAGATTGATCTATGAAACTATGATAGATTCAAATTGAGTACGATTTCTTTGGATAATATTCCCAATATACTGATAGTATGCAGTGATGGATAGTGGCTAGCAGTCGAATCCAGGACGCCCGTTTCGTTCTATTTGGGACTCGTCAGCTGGATTTACATGCATCAATGGGAAGATTCAATTAAACCATACTAAGTGAATTTATACTGATAGTTTGTTTGTCTACAATTGTTTGATACATACTTTAGAAAGTAAATCTACTCTTTATAAATGCTTAAATAATTATTCAATGGTTTTTTTATGTCCATAGATCGTATGAGTGTGATTTTATACCAGATGAATTTGATGGAATTATGTATTCTGAAATTGTGGAAATGATCTGGAGCTCAGATATAGATGATTGTAGAAATATTATGTTCTTTGAACTTGATGGTTTTTACTGTGTAAGGAATTCTCTTTAAACTTTTGTACCTTTATGAAAGTTCCTTGAATTGGAACAATGTAGTTATGTCGCTGAAGGATAATAATCTCATTAAATTTACTGAATATTGTTCTACATTCAATCGTCTTAAGATCGTACTAAAATAACATGATTTCCTCCTAAAATGACGATACTGAGGACGGAAGCATAGCGTGGTTGGTTGTTTAGTGTACACTACTTACTTACTTAGGCCTATTACCCCTCGAGGAGTAGCATAGACCGCTTACCAGTATTCTCCATCTAACTCTGTCCTGGGTAATCCTTTCCATTTCTATCCAGTTAACATTCATCCTTTTCATATCTGCTTCTATTTCCCGGCGTAATATGTTCTTTGACCTTCCTCTTTTCCACTTGCCTTCAGGATTCCAGGTTAGGTCTTGCCATGTGTGCACTAAATGCATGATAAATAAAGGGAATTATTTGTACTTTGTACTTATGTTTTACCAGACTTTAAAGGTCACTTAAGCGACTACACTATTGTTTCAATCAATTGATTCTTTTCTTGCTAACTGGTCAAACACATTAGAATAGTTATATAAAAGCAGCTATCTTATATATACACTTACGTTCAAGATAGATTCAAAATATTATACTACTTGTAAGTAGGTGATTGTGATTTACGAAATAGATTTCTGCCAAAGTCTACTGATAGTTTGTTAGAAATTCTGACACTAATTAAATATCTCTATATGAATCATCATGACCTATAAATATAGATTAGGTAGTAGATGAATCATGGTGAAGAGGAATTTACAAGTACAAATCTACTTTTTTCTATTATTTCTAGCTACCTAATGAATATTCCAAAATAGTTCTGATTATCATTCTTTTGAAAGAAAACAATACAATATTGCAGATATTTATTTATTTAAACACATAAATATTGGTACAAAGAGGCACCAGGTATATATGCGCCGCAAAAATCTATTTTGATTTATGTATGAGGTCTGTGATACTGCCCTGGTGCCCACACCGAATCAGGTGGTTTCCTTAGGGGGCCACACCCGGAGCCTTTGACCTAAAAATCTGATCCACAAGGCAGTGGAGCCTCATGAGGAGATGTAGTCCCATGGTAGCCGGTGACCAATGATTGATTCATACCCCATTTTTTCTTTCAGGATAGTGGAGCCCATGTGCACCATTGGTTTGGAATCAGGGTTTTCCAACTTCGGTAGGTGAACCCTCCGTGTCCACCAACCCGGTTAAAGCGCCGGACATTCGCTTTTCGTCCTCTCACTTTCGTAAGCAACACCCCCGCCACGAGAAGTCAGTGAGTAGGACTTCCCTGGCAGAGGCTATATACGCGTGGTTATGTGAGAGCAGTGTGTTTTAGGATTTAGCTTATGATACCTGATATTTTAAATTCATCGATTTAAATTAAAATTGCTTAATACCTGGTGTAGAATCTGATGGTATTAGATAACTCTATATGTTTAGTAAACACTTCGAAAATATCACTTTCCAGTATTAATAGCTACCTAACTTCTTGTCAGTACATACTTGTCATGATAAAATCATAATAACGAGGATAAGTATGACATTACCGTTTAAATAATACTAAGACTGATTAGACGGTCATATCATGAGAATATGATTTATATAACTTGTGATTCTGTAGTGAATAAGAAGGCAGGTGAGGACAACTAACTATTTATATAGCATAGATTACAACGTTGCTTGATAAATTACAAAAACCGTACTCTGCTACTCTATTTGCAAAATGTTCCTTAATTGTCTCGGGCTTCATTGTTCTTGGATTTCCACATCAATTGCTTTCTATTTCTGTTCTTCTCTTCTTGATCTTCTCAATCTTCTGCTGTCAGATATTCTATTCCTTACTCACGATATATACTACTTATGTCGATATAAGTAGCCCACACTACAATTCTACTAAAATACGTACACGGATCGGTCAAGTAACATAGTCATCAACCTATAATGGTTGATCATTTGTTTTTCTAACATCTTAGATCAATTCAATGGTCACCACTCAAGATCCATTGATGTTCTAATCAAAATCTTATAAACATTTAGTGTTTTCAAAAGTATTTCTGGATTGCTTAATAATTCATATATCCTTGTTGCTTTTTTTTAAAAAGGTATACTGCCAGAAAGGTTTTCACTTAGGGAATCATCAATAGGGAACCTAATTCAAGTTTTGCTTGCGTTTTACTGATTTAGGTTTTTGGTAAACTGTTGTATTGTATTTTGATGAAGATTCTAAATTCCTCCTACGAATTATATCCAACTTATATTTTCTTCACTTCTTGATGCGTGAAAGAAACTAAATGGTAGCATTCAATGAAACCTGTACTCACTTAGCAATTAAAAGTCTTAGCCACTATCGATTTGCACTGGAAATTTATTCGTAGGATTTCAGTTATCTTGTGCATATCTTATTCGATAGTATAAATTAAATGGTTGCTGATTTAATCAAGCTAACTGATATTGAAGTGAAAACAACTCAAAGCAACTGTCAACTAATTTAAAAAGTGAGAATCTTCAATACGAACGTCAAGACAGTCCTACTGTACGGAGCTGAAACGTTGAGTACTACTACATCCATCGTCAAGAAGGTACAAGTATTCATAAACAGTTGTCTATGCAAAATACTCAACATTCACTAGCCGGATACTATCAGCAACAACATTTTATGGGAGAGGACAAATCAGCTTCTAGCTTAAGAGGAAATTAGGAAAAGACGTAGGAGTTAGATAAGACATACATTGAGGAAATCACTAAGCTGCATCACTAGGCAAGCTCTAACTTGAAATCCGGAAGGGAAGAGGAAAAGAGGAAGGTCAACTAACACATTACACCGGGAAATAGAAACAGATATGAAAAGGATGAATGTTAACTGGAAAGGATTGCCCAGAACAGAGTTGGATGGAGAATGCTGGTGTGCGGCCTATGCTCCTCCATGAGGGGTAGCAGGCGTAAGTATGTAAGTAAGTAAACTTAAATTTGATCAAACTAAGAGGTCGATTGTCCAATGAGACGAATTTTCGATACTATGATATTCCGTATGTAGTAAAACTCAGATACACTAATCTCCTGAAGTCATTTATTTTCCATTCACCTTTATCAAGCCAATTAAGTAATCCATTTCATTTCACCTTTATCTTAGGTATAATCGACAGCCAAATATTAAGTTATTCAACTTGTAATTCATTGACATGATTGTAAAAAGTAAGCCTATTTCTCAACGAATTGATCAAAGTCTTTACATCATAGCTGGAAAGTTATCATGCAGTAACTTATTGTATACACTAGTTTATTCTAGAACATTCGTTATCAAATACAAAATTCCTCTATTTCATTTGATATTGTTTACTTGATACTTCTTATTTTTGTTTAGGACTTCAATTGATCAGTCTCTTATTGTCATTTGTACATCCTTTGTCTATTGTTTCAATATTATCTTAATTCATAAACATTCCAAAAACAAAGATGTATAATGGCTCTTACTGGAAGCAAAACCCTACTCACACATCCTCGTCGTGCCTCCTGGATTAATGGGACTGTTTCCATGAATTAACGTAAGCGGTGGTGGAAATCAACCTAATCAACCACTCTACCAATACCCAAAAAACGATTACCAATGCTACAAAAAGTCATTGCATAACTATTGAGGGCTCAAAAGAGTGATAAAATATAAAAAGAGTTTGCCCAAATAAAAACAAAAACAAAAAGACATAAAAAATGGGTTCTCTGTGAGTGTTATGTAATGTTTATGAGTAAGCAGTACAGAAACAGCTATCCTACCCCGGTAGTTGTGCCGTGTTTCGATGTAGCACTCTTCTCCAGAAGGGCCTACTAAGCTTCACCATTGTATATGGCTGGAAGGGGAGGGATGGAGGGTAGGGAGTCCAGTTTGATAGGCGTTTACTCAAAGACCAAAAAAACAACATTCAGTTAACAATAATTATGAATTTATTAATCTAATCAATAGGAAAACAATGATAATCATTCAAATTCATTGAATCTTCTCTCGATAATACACAAAGAAAGTAAACGAAGAAATGGTCAAACTGTATACATCAATAATAATAATAATAATAATAATAGTAAAGATAATACTATTAAGATCATGATGATTCTAGTAACCATAGACCATACTTCGCCACATTCCATATAATCACTACTACTACTATTATTACTACTGCTACCTCGGGGATTTAAATGTATAAATCATTTAACATTCTACTTCGTTTAAGTATACTTTACGAAGTAAATGTATATAGAATGATATGAAAAACATTATATCCCCCAAAAAGGTAGTTTGTATAATATAAGTAAGTGGTATATGAGTAATGAGTCGAAGTATGTGCACTGGTAACCAAGTATATTGATTCACATAATATATATATATATATATATATATATATATATATATATAGATGTCATAGATAAACTGACTTACCTCTTTTTCACTTGATATTGTTTACTTGTATCTTTCCATTGTTATTTAAAACTGCAATTGATCAGTCTCTTATTGGCATATATGAATCCTATGCGGACTGATTCGATATTACCTAAAGTCACAAGAATTATAAGCAGAGATGGATAGTGGCTAGCAGTAGAATTCAGGACGTTCGTTTTGTTCACTGCTAGTCATAAGCTACTACAGCTTTATATAACCATTATCCATCAGAATGTAGTAGATATTCATAACGAAAAGGATCAACTAG
Source organism: Schistosoma rodhaini (assembly GCA_944470415.2). Classification (NCBI taxonomy): domain Eukaryota; kingdom Metazoa; phylum Platyhelminthes; class Trematoda; order Strigeidida; family Schistosomatidae; genus Schistosoma; species Schistosoma rodhaini. The sequence continues at coordinate 6,405,689 of OX104044.1, forward strand.
ATGTTCTCATTCTTCGTCTTCTTCATTATCAAAATGAAGTTTAACAGGATATAGTTTACATGGAACTGACCATTTTCAAAAATGTAAATTGATCATTTCATCTGGGATATATCATTTCATACATATATGTGCCAATATCTATCTATCTACGTGTATATATATATGCATATATATATGTATGTGTGTGTGTCTGTAGGTATTTGTTTAAAAAAAGAGGGGGGGAAAAAAAGAGGAAACATTCCACCATCTAATAGGTAATATGCACATTTTTTTAAAAAGAAAAGCGATTCCTAGTGTGCATTATTGATTAAAATTATATCCTAATATGAACCAATCATAAAACGCTATTTGCTTTATTTAAACCATGAAAATGAAAAAAAGGGGAAAAATTTCTTGTGGAAGAAAAATAAAAAATACAACAAAAAAAACAGAAGAAGAGACCATCTTCCCCCCAAAAAAAGGAGGGAGAGAGAGCGAGAGAGGAATAACATAACAGAGAATAAGAACAAAATGTGTAAGCACAGACACACAAAAAAACTTTTGTAAGTGTTAATATCTATGTTTATAGTCATGAGGTGCATGTGTAACTGTATGTGTGTCTGTGTGTGTGTGCGTATGTATATAGTTATACTGCTTTACTATCTATCCTATGTAATGTCGTTAGTAAAATACTAAAAAAAAGAGCACAATTGTAGTTTAGTTTTACACACACAGATTGATAATTATTGTCAAAAAAAACAGAAAAAAAATTGGACCGAAAAATAAGACATCAGGCAGCATCAGGCAGTAGATATATATAAAATGTCAGTCTGACACTTAAGGTAATGTATATGTGAAATAAGGGGATTAGTTAAATCGATGTTCCCTTTTTTATATAGATGATAATGATGATTTTTTGGTATAGGAGTGTGTGTGTAAGTATGTGTGTATAATTGTGTTTTTCTATGTTCAATTTTTACACAGAAAACAGTCTGAAATCTATAAAAAGAATAGAATATGAAAAAGATAACAAACTAGTATGATAGTAGTAGTAGTAGTAGTAGTAGTAGTAGTAGTAGTAGTAGTAGTAGTAGTAGTAGTAGTAGTAGTAAGATTTGTGGTAAAAAAATGAAACTGAAAGAAATATCTATCCATTGCTGATTCATTGAAATAGTAATGAGATTTAAAGAATTATAAACTAAACTAAGTTAAATTCATTTTGTATTGTTTGTTTGAATCTTCTCATTGATGTTTAGGACTGTAACTGGTCAGTCTTTAATTGGTATATGTGCATACTATGCGCATTGCCTCGATATCACCTAAATTCACAAGTATGGTAAGCAGAGATGTATAGTGTCTAGCAGTGAAATACAGAACGCGCGTTTCGTTCTATTTGGTTGAGTGGACTACGCGATGGCGTTTGAAGAGAAAGGTACTGGGTTCAAGTCCCGGATTGAATATCAACTCTGAGATGCAGGTACATCCGGCTGAGGAGTCCCAAATGGGACGAAACGCGCGTCAAATTGGACTCCACTGTTAGCCATTATCCATCTTTGCTAAACTAAGTTAACTTACTCTTATCTTTTTTCCCGTATGCTTTACTTTTTCTATACATTTATAGTATGAAATTGGCTTTTAGTTTAAGTAAAATCTTACTAATAGTAATTTTAATAGTTGAGATGATGAATCAGTTGAAGTTAGACCACCATGGAAAACCTAGAAGCAATGGACGGTCGTTTCGTCCTATTGCGGGACTCCTTAGCAGTGCGCATCCATGATCCCGCCCTGCGAGATTTGAACCCATAACCTACTAGTCTCCAGCCAGAGCACTTAGCCGATAGACCTTTGAGCCAGCATCCAACGGTGTTAATGTCTAACCTCAACCAATCCACGAAGTTGTACGACCATCTTCCATTGTTCTAAGGATACCTGTCTCTACCTGACATGGATTAGCTCCACTGGTCATGATTTCTCACTACAACTCCAGGAATTACCTCATAGAGCCATTTTTCCATGGCGGTCTAGCTTCAACTGACTCATGATCTTAACTATATAAAATTACTAAAATCTCCACGAAACCTCCTTCTGATAATGATCATATGCTTACTAGTGAAGTTGTAATAATCGGAAAAATGTATTTTATACATGTGTTCACAAACTGAATTCAAACAATATGTTGACTTTAATCAATTACAAATGTTTCAATACACTTACTTAATCAAAGTGTTTTATTAGTTAAAATGATCTCTTTGTTATTTAAGCAATTCATAACAACAGTAATGTTTATAATATTGGATGAAATGTTATCTTATTGTTGGAGAGACCAGGAAAATTCCTCGAAAAGTTTCTGAAAGGATAATTGAAAACTCTGGGAAACATGTTATCTAATCAGCATTGAATAGAAGTTTTTCAGAATCATCTAGGAAGTGAAGAGTCATGTGTCAAATTTCTAGTCGGATGGTTAACTATTAGGGTTCCATAACTTTACAGAAGCTAAAGATCGTGTGAAGTGCTATAAATACCCTAGATTTTCTGTACATTATATAATTTGGGCTTAAAACGTCCTTTCCATATTTCGCACCTTTTCTCTTGTGTTCAAGTTGTCCTGTAGAGTTGACCCGGGATTATTAGAAGAGATTAGGAAATCAGTTCAAGAGTGCAGGCAGATTTATTACTTATGTGCTTAGTGGATTTAGACAGAAAGTGATAGGTTCTATGATTCACCAGCTAAGATGATAGCTTATTTTTTTTTAATTTTCAGTTTTGTTTGAATGATTTCTGATGTTTGAGATGTTCCAGTGTGATGTACGGTACTTATATCGACAAGTGTAAGTAGTATGTAGCATGAATCAGAAGTGGAATGCTTGTCAAAACAAGATTGAACTGAAGAGAACAGAAAGGAATTAGAATACAAATAGAATTGGAATAGTTATGAAGGATGTCAAGAACAACTGATGGAAGATGTGCAAATGATGTATTTGATGGATGATGGTCACATTTAACTAAACCGCTGTTTGATTGTTCATTGAATAACAAATTGAATATTCTTACCAAGCCTTCGTTCAATAAACTGGCATTTTCACAGCATATCTGTAAGTCAACTGAAGTGAAACTATATTCTTATTATCCAGTGTCAATCCGGGAAATAGAAGCAGATGTGAAGAGAATGAATAACAACTGGAAAGAACTGGAAAGGAAAGCTCAGGACAGAGTTGGATGGACAATACTGGTGACCGGCCTATGCTTCTAAACGAGGGGTAACAGGTATAAGTAAGTAAATAAGTAAGTGTCAATCCGTAAGACCTGTAAACCCACAAATTTTGTCACTTGTATAAATCTTTTTGTCAGTTGAAGTCTTCTAATGATAATCACATAAATCTAGTGTATAACTTTATTGTAAACAATACTAGAATTGTTTGGAAGTAAAAATTGATTGTTTTATCATACACATATTATCTCCTGATGAAGTCACTTATCATCCATTTAAGTCAAAATCTTTTAGTGTTATCTTTGTAGTCGTTTATTTTTCAATCAAGGATAAACTAGTTATCCAAAACAAGCACGACAAGCATTTTCATATTAATGACTCATTTATAGGGTTCTATTGAATAGTCATAAGTACCGAAATTCACCCATGTTAGCTGTGCAAAAAATAATACCCAGTGCAATGGATAATAGTCATACAACATCTCAAATTGATTAAAGTTAGATAGATAATCCATTGAATGCCGTCTAAGTAGTCTATTAGTTAGGTGTTCACCTTAGGAATTAAACACCCTAGCTTTAATCACAGTACGGTCATAAATTCACATTTTCACTAGGTTTTATTTATTCTGGTAAAAGTAACCAAACTGGTCATAATATGAAAAAAAGATAAAACTATATTTAATAGTTGAATTCATGAGTCCATCTAAGCTAAACCACCAAGAAAAATCTGGAAGCAGTGGATGACCGTTTCGTCCTACTATGAGACTCCTCAACAGTGCGCAACCACGATCTCGCCCAAGAGATCATATACTGTTCAAATTTACGTACCAATCAAGAATCGATGTATCATTTATTTTGAATCTTCCAGTTAACCTAAATACAATTTTCCGTTTTGTGTATTTGAGTACTGTAATTTAAATTACAGATTTCATGTTAGGCCTAATGATGCTGTGAACAAAACATTCTAATGGTTTTCAAACTATGAATAACCTAACCACTAAATTAGTCAATTTGTGCTTGAGAATATTTCAATTTCTTTTTGTCTTTGTTCAATATTTAGTTTCATTTTATATACTTCCTATTTCAACCTAATGAAACAAATGATTGTATTAAGTGATCAAATGTAACGTATGATAAGAAGTCATTTCATATCAATTTTAAAGCCTTGACCAGTGGAGGTAATCCACGTCAGGGAGAGACAAGAATCTACCTCAGACAATAGAATATGGTTGCTCAATTACGTAGATTGGTTGAAGTCAGACATTAACACCATTGGATCCCAGTTCAGTGGTTTAGAGATTAAGCGTTCGCACGCGAGATCGAATGTCCTGGATTCTAGTCCCTTGGGTGCAGGATCGTGGATGTGCACTGCTAAGGAGTCGCATACCACGAAGAAACGGCTGTCCAGTGCTTCCAAGTTTTCGATGATGGTCTAAAATTGATGGATTCATGATCTCAGTCAAAAACTTCACACTTTAAAATGTTTTCTCGATGACTGGAAAGTGTACATATAAATCCATTAAATGTAGACAGGTTTCATATTTATCAACACTTGCCTATGATGTAGATTTATCATTTTACTCACAGACATGCTTAAACTTAAGTGAAAAAAATGTTTAGAACAGTAAATATTAAGAGATGAGGTTTACTGAAGTTTTACCAATAGCTGATTAGTTAAAATTAGATCAAAGGTAATAGTTTAATTGATAGATCAGCTTTTGATGTTGGTTTGTTCTCTGAGCTGGATGGTTTGGTCGTGGAGCTTTCATCGTCCTTCTGAACTACATCATCAAGTTTGTGCTGATGATGTGGTTCAGAAGGACGATGAAAGCTCCACGACCAAAGCATCCAGCTCAGAGAACAAACCAACATCAAAATCACCCACCTGAGCTATAAATCTTCTCCACCATCTCTGATAAATCAGCTTCCCACCTAGGTTTATTACTCGAAACATGAAACCAAAATTACAATCTAAATGATCTAATGTAAGTTCTAAGAAAAATCTCCTTGTGAACATTGAATTCAAAAAAAATACTGCTGCGGTAATCTTGAAAAAAACGTCTGATTAAATCTTTGAGGAACACTTCACATGCCACCAAGCTCCAAATCATTCTTTCCAGACACAACACTATTCGTGGATGTGTCAAAAACAAGCTCTTGCATCAATGTGTAGTTATATGTTCATTTGATTTGGTGGAGTAAGTTACATAGACCTCACAATGAGAGTGTATTCCCAAAGCATCTTCTAACATTATCTCATGTGGTTTTAGAAACGTGAATGTAAATCGGTCAATAGTCCAATATTTGAACATCCTGTGAACTCTGGTCACATGGCCCCACCTGACAAGTCCTTCAAAATTATCTATACAATCAGAAGGTTTAGTTCGAAAAAAAATTAAAAAAATGAACACCTCATACACTGCAGAGGTTTAGCAGTCTATCTTTTAAAACCTGAACCCTGTATGTAAAAGATACATGTGCTAGCCACTATTCTTCTATGGTCCTAATACTTAACTTTCATAAACAGTAATTTGATTTTATTACATCCTTCTAGTGTTTTCAGTATTATTAATTTTATTTATTCCTTATTATCACCTTCATATTTTTAATTTAGTCTTCACTCTTCTGGTACTTGTCAAGTGGACAATTGTCTTACTTACATTTAATTCCATCCTTTTATATCTTTTCAATTCTCCAATATTAAGCGATTCCTTTGATACATAGTACTGTGGTGTGATCTACTTATATCCATATAAGTAGTATATGGTGTGGGTCAGACATAGAATGTATTTTGGCAGAAGACCGATGAGGAAAGAACTGAAATGAAGCGCAATCGTTTGGAAAATGCATGAACAATGGAATTATTGAAGAAACAGTGAAGATTGAAACAATTGATTGTTAATTTGCAAATTGACTGTTCATTCTTTGGTAATCAGAATTTACTGAGATAGTCTGTAATCTTTGCTTACTCTAATTCTCGACAGACTATTTAATTTGTCATTTCATAATAAATACAATCTTACAACTTCAATACGAATCACTGTTCCTAAATCATACTCAATTTATTGATTATTGTATCCCACGTTCACAGCTTGATCTTGTACAAGTATTATTTTTCTATTTTATGGTGTGATGTGGTCTGTCTGTCTGGTATATAAATGATTCGCATAGCAGAAGCTGTAATTGATGTTCTGGACTCAATTGGACCTCCACATCCTCAGTGAAGAACGGAATACAATGGACAGCTTGCATAAAACTAGACGATTTAAACTTCGCAAATGATTTAGGTTTTCACTCTCACACACGGCAACAAACTTAAGTGAAGATAGCCAGTGTAGCGGCAGACTCTACAACAGTAAGTCTAAACATTGAAAAGGGTGAAAGCAATATCCTCAAATACAACATGGAGAACACCAGGTCAATTACACTTGATGGAGAAACTCTGGAATAGGTGGAAACTTTCATGTATCATAGTAACATCATCGATGAACAAGGAAGATCTGATGCAGATGTTAAGGCAGTAACTGACAAAGCAAGGGTACATGGAATTCAGGACAACTGTCAACCAATATCAAAGTCACCATCTTCAGTGCGAACGTCAAGGCGGTTCTGTTGCACAAAGTTGAAACTTGGAGAACTACCCCAGCCATCATCAAGAAGATACAAGTATTTATAAACAATTGTCTACTCATAAAACTCAATGTCCGTTGACCGGATACCATCAACAACAACCTACTGTAGGAGAGAACAAACCAGTTTCCAGTTGAAAAGGGAATTAAGAAAAGACGATGGAAGTGATTAGGACATACATTGTAGAAATCATCCGACTAAATCAGGAACAATCCATAACTTGGAGTTCTGAAGAGTAAATGAAAATAGGAATACTAAGGGACATATTGTGTTGGTAATTGGGAGCAGATATCGAAAAGGGTGAATAGCAACTGGAAACGATTGACCAAAACAGAGTTTGATGGAGAATACTGGTATGAGGCCTATGCTTTTCGACGAGGGGTAAAAGGCATAAGTTATGGTTTTCAGAGGAAAATATTGTCTATATCTAACACAAATTATGTTTCAATTACAAAGTAATGTATGTCATTTTGTTTTTTAGAGTTTAGACTAAATTGTCGATTATGTACTATGAATTCATGTACATAACAAAGACTGTGATATCAGTCCCAAGCCCGGGTAAAGGAGGAGGGTTGGGCATAGGGTTAGCGACCCCATCTCGTAGAAAATCAACTCGCTAAAAAAACGCTAACCAGAAAAAATCATTCAAACCTTTCAAACTCTGCCCTGGGAGTAGAAGGAATAATTATGACGTCTCGTGATGAAAGCCGAGTTCCTTCAGAAGTCATGAGGCCGATGCACCTTCTTACAACCAGAGCAACAATTTTTATAGGTACATGGAATGTTCGAACAATGTGGGAGACCGGAAGAGTTTTCCAAATTGCTGCAGAAATGAGAAAATACAACCTGGAGGTTCTTGGAATCAGCGAAACACATTGGACGCAGGTTGGACAACAACGACTGTCTTCAGAAGAACTTCTGTTATACTCCGGTCATGAAGAAGAAAATGCCCCACATACACAAGGAGTTGCATTGATGCTGTCCAGAAAAGCACAAAATGCACTTATAGGATGGGAATCTCATGGACCAAGGATCATCAAAGCCTCCTTCAGAACAAAGAGAGAGGGCATTACAATGAAAGTCATCCAATGCTATGCGCCTACCAATGACTACGATGAAGACGCTAAAGACCAATTCTACGATAGGCTGCAGTCGATCGTCGAGAAGTGACCAACCAAGGACCTGAAAATTATGATGGGAGATCTCAATGCTAAGGTTGGAATGGACAACACTGGATACGAAGACGTCATGGGACAACATGAACTGGGAGGAAGGAACAAAAATGGTGAGAGATTTGCAAACCTATGTGCCTTCAATAAACTGGTCATAGGTGGCACCATATTTCCACATAAAAACATACACAAAGCCACTTGGATTTCACCGGATCACACTACACAGAATCAAATCGACCATATCTGCATCAACAAAAAGTTCAGGAGGACCATGGAGGATGTGAGAAGCGGAAGAGGAGCTGATATAGCATCCGATCATCATTTGCTGGTCGCCAAGATGAAACTAAAACTCAAGAAGCAGTGGACAACGGCGCGGACAACATCACAAAAGTTTAATACGGCCTATCTTCGAGATGCTGACAAACTCAACAAATTCAACTTAGCCCTCAGCAACAGGTTCGAGGCCTCTCATGACCTACTCAATGGAGAGGGAACTACCATGGAGAGCAACTGGAAAGGTATCAAGGAGGCAATCGTTTCAACATGTCAGGAGGTTCTGGGCCAAAAGAAGCACCATCACAAGGAATGGATCACTGTTGGTACACTGGATAAGATTGAAGCAAGGAGGAACAAGAAGGCAGCAATCAATATCAGCCGAACAAGAGCGGAAAAAGCCAAGGCACAAGCCGAATACACAGAGGCAAACAAGCAAGTGAAGAGGAGCATCAGAACCGACAAACGTAAATATGTGGAAGATTTAGCGATGACAGCGGAAAAGGCTGCAAGAGAGGGAAACATGAGACAATTGTATGATACAACAAAGAAACTTGCAGTAAATTACCGTAATCCAAAAAGACCAGTGAAAAGCAAGGAAGGCAAAGTAATCACCGACATTGAAGAACAACGAAACAGGTGAGTAGAACACTTCAAAGAACTCTTGAATCGACCAGCTCCACTGAACCCACCCAACATCGAAGCAGCACCCACGGACCTCCCAATCGATATTGGCCCACCAACAATTGAAGAGATCAGCATGGCCATTAGACAAATCAAGAGCGGCAAAGCAGCGGGACCAGACAACATCCCGGCAGAGGCACTGAAAGCAAATGTAACAGCAACTGCCAAGATACTCCACATCCTCTTCAGTAAGATTTGGGATGAAGAACAAGTACCAATAGAATGGAAAAAAGAACTTCTGATCAAGATACCAAAGAAATGCGATCTCAGCAAGTGCGACAACTACAGGGGCATCACTCTTCTCTCAATACCAGGAAAAGTCTTTAACAGAGTATTGTTAAACAGGATGGAGGATTCCGTGGACGCCCAACTTCGAGATCAACAAGCTGGATTTCGTAAGGATAGATCGTGCACAGATCAAATCGCAACTCTACGTATCATTGTGGAACAATCAATCGAATGGAATTCATCACTCTACATCAACTTCATCGACTACGAGAAGGCATTTGATAGTGTGGACAGGACGACACTATGGAAGCTTCTTCGACACTACGGCGTGCCTGAGAAGATAGTCAATATCATACGGAACTCCTATGATGGACTAAACTGCCAAATCGTCCACGGAGGACAACTCACCGACTCGTTTCAAGTAAAGAACGGTGTTAGGCAAGGTTGCTTACTCTCACCCTTTCTCTTTCTCCTGGTCATCGACTGGATCATGAAGACGTCAACATCTGGAGGAAAGCACGGGATACAGCGGACAGGCAGGATGCAACTTGACGATCTAAACTTCGCAGAAGATCTGGCTCTTCTATCACAAACGCAACAACAAATGCAGGAGAAAACGACCAGTGTAGCAGCAGCCTCAGCAGCAGTAGGTCTCAATATAAACAAAGGGAAAAGCAAGACTCTCCGATACAATACAATTTTCACCAATCAAATTACACTTGACGGAGAAGCTTTGGAGGATGTGGAAACCTTTAAATATCTGGGCATCATCATTGATGAACACGGTGGATCAGATGCAGATGTGAGGGCGCGGATCGGCAAAGCAAGAGCAGCATACCTACAACTGAAAAACATCTGGAGCTCAAAACAATTGTCAACCAACACAAAGGTTAGAATTTTCAATACAAATGTCAAGACAGTTCTACTGTATGGGGCGGAGACGTGGAGAAATACGAAAGCCATTATCCAGAAGATACAAGTGTTCATCAACAGCTGTCTACGCAAAATACTTCGGATCCGATGGCCAGACACTATCAGCAATAGGTTACTGTGGGAGAGAACAAACCAGATTCCAGCAGAGGAAGAAATCAGGAAGAAGCGCTGGAAGTGGATTGGGCACACCTTGAGGAAATCAGCTAATTGCGTCACAAGACAAGCCCTCACATGGAATCCTGAAGGTCAACGGAGAAGAGGAAGACCAAAGAACACATTACGCCGAGAAATAGAGACAGACATGAGAAGAATGAACAAGAAGTGGATAGAACTAGAAAAGGAAGCCCAGGACAGAGTGGGTTGGAGAAAGCTGGTCGGCGGCCTATGCTCCATTGGGAGTAACAGGCGTAAGTAAGTAAGTAAGCCTTATTCTATCCAACAAATGATACAAAATATAGTTGAAATCATGAGTCAATTGAAGCTAGACCATCGTGGAAAATGTGGAAGCATTTGTGTGCTGCAGGTTTTGTGAAAGTGCAATTATTAACTTTACTTACATAAACTAATTAAACAAGCAGTTAACAAAAGCACATTGACATTATTATATAGAGTTGTTAAACTTCAGTTTAACGATTTAACCATAAATTGTTTGACTAAACCAAACGTTGTTGTTGATGAGTCATTAGTTTCCTTTTTCCACAACATTAATTGCTTAAATTCACTTAGTATTGTTTGTTTGAATTTTCTCATTGATGTTTAGGACTGCAACTGGTCAGTTTCTTATTGGCATATGTGCATACTATGAGTATTGCCTGGATATAGCCTAAATTCACAAGCATTGTAAGCAAAGGTGGAATGGTGGCTAGTAGTGGAATCTATCTGGGACTCGTCAGCTGGATGTACCTGCATTTCAGAGTTGATGTTCACTCTGGGACTCGAACCCAGTACCTTTCGCTTCAAACGCCATCGTGTTATCCACTCAGCCACTGAGTCCTGATTACTTACTTAAATTACAAGTTATGTACAACTGATATATGATGAATAAATGTGTTCATAACAACCTCACTAACCCGTTCAGACTCTCAGATCAAAACATTTCATAAATTATAAATAAACACAATTAAAACAGAAAAGGTGTTTGTGGAGATTGTAGTAATTTTAATAGTTGAATTAATGTGTCGATCTAAGCTAGGTCACCGTTGAATACCTGGAACCACTGGATGTCTGTTTCGTCCTAGTATAGGACTTTTCAGCAGTGCACATCCACGATTCCGCACGCAAGACTCAAACCCAGGACATTCGGTTTCTTGTGAAACAGTTATCCACCTCTGATTGCAGATGAAGGGTTGTCACGATCATGGATCGATTGAGGTTAGATATCAACACCATTGGAAGTCAGCTTAGAGGTATAGAGGTTAAGCGTTCTCGCGTGAAACTGAAAGTTCCAGGTTCGAGTCTCATATGCGGGATCTTTTGTGACCACCTCTGAGGAGTCCCGTGCTAGAACGTATCTACCGTCGAGTGCCTGCGGGTTCTCAATGTAGGTCTAACTTAGATCGACTCATGAAATCAGCTATTATAATTAAATCAAATAAGCAGGTAAATTGAGTAATATACATTTAGTAAACTAATTGCTACTTTTGATGAAAATGAGAATAATAAAAGAAATCTTGAAAATTTAAAAACTCATTATTCATTTTTGTATTGTTTGTTTGAATCTTTCCATTGATGTTCAAGACTGCAATTGATCAATCTTTTATTGGGACATATGCGTCTTGTGAGGACTGCCTTGAGTTATAAACATTTTAGGGTACATCTTTGCTGACGAGTCCCAGATAAAACGAAGCGTGTGTCCTGGATTCCAATGCTAGCCACTAAACATCTTTGCTTTAAAGTTTACTTCTAGCGACTTGGTACACTAATATATCTCCACTTGTGTTTATGAAATAATATTTATATTGTTGTAATCGGAAGCTTTCATTTAACTTGTTAACGGTTGATCTAACTTTTATTGAGCATAAAATAAATTGATGACAAACTTGGTTTGTTAGACTAAATAGATATTAACTCAAGGGAAAGCACACACTATCGGTCATAATTTGACTTCACTTTTTAAGGAAGGACATATATTATTGACTCAATCTCAGCCAATAAATCTTTCCTCTCACTCAAGTAAGCAGTTTGGGCACATGTTTGGAGCTTGTTTAATGGTATAAGACTCGGGAGACTGTAAAACATAATAAAACCTATTACTCATTGTTGTAGCACGAATTTACTACTTTTACACATTATGATTTACGATTCATAGTGATATATAATCTTGTAATTTATAGGTTTAGTCAAATGAGTTCGAGTAATGAAAACTAGAGAGATGTGTTTATCTGGTCTTTCTACAATTCTACATGGTAGTTTTTGGAAATTGTTGGAATATCCCACGGGCTATCGATTGTTTTGACATATAAACTACATCAGCTGACTCAATAAATCGCTAATTATAAACAGAGAAGAGTTTATAACACTTCTGCATGGTAAACAATATTGTTATGTCTTCACAACAGCAACAGGGATTCTAATTAAATCTATGGAATAAATCATTGAAACCCATAGTTACTAATCAACCTAATCAACGTAATTGACAGACTGATTTTCGTGAACAATAGTGATAATTTAATTTGAAAGAAAACTGTATTTATTTTTCCTGGAAATTTGAATTGTAACAAATTTTCTTTTTCAGTATGAACAATAATTTTAATGAATCAAATGTCAAACAAACACTGAGTTATCACAAGGGGGTTTTGTGGAGATTTTAGTAATTTCAGTAGTTGAATTCAAATGTCGATCTAAGCTAGGTCACCGTTGAAGACCTGGAAGCACTAAACGGCCGTTTTGTCCTGTTGTGGGACGCCTCAGGTCCTGGGTTCAAATCCCGCGAGGCGTATCGTGGATACGCACTGATGAGGAGTCCCACAATATAACGAAATGGCCGTTTAGTGCTTCCAGGTTTTTCATGGTGGTCTAGCTTCAATTGAATCATGACCTTAACTATATAAAAACACTGAGTTCTTGGAGCTGTGATGGTGACAAGTCGGAAAGTGAAAATGAAGATTTTGGATTATATTTCCAGGAACGATCATTCTAACTACCTATGTCAGTGTGAAATTTCTAAATAACATTTGGACTTGTACTATAAAATACTTTATTTATTTTGTATTTAAACAGATAAATATTGGTACAAAAATACACCAGATATATATCCGCCACACAAATCTCATTTGATTTGTGTGAGGGCTGTGTTACTGCCCAGGTGCCCGAACCGAAACAGGTGGTTTTCTCAGGAGGCCACATCGGTAACTTACTTACTTACTTACTTACGCCTGTTACCCCTCGTCGAGGAGCATAGGCCGCTCACCAGCATTCTCCATCCAACTCTGTCCTGAGCCTTCCTTTCCAGTTCTTTCCAGTTACTATTCAGCCTTTTCATATCGGCTTCTATTTCCCGGCGTAGTGTGTTCTTTGGCCTTCCTCTTTTCCTCTTCCCCTCCGGATTCCAAGTTAGGGATTGAGTCGTGATGCACATTGGTGATTTCCTTAATGTATGTCCGATCCACTTCCAACGTCTTTTCCTAATTTCCTCTTCAGCTGGAAGCTGGTTTGTCCTCTCCCATAGAACGCTGTTGCTGATAGTATCCGGCCAGTGGATGTTGAGTATTTTGCGTAGACAACTGTTTATAAATACTTGTACCTTCCTGATGATGGTCGTAGTAGTTCTCCACGTTTCAGCTCCATACAGTAGGACTGTCTTGACGTTCGTATTGAAGATTCTGACCTTGAAATTAGTTGAGAGTTGTTTTGAGTTCCATATGTTCTTCAATTGTAGAAATGCTGCCCTTGCTTTGCCAATCCTCGCCTTTACATCTGCATCCGATCCCCCTTGTTTATCAACGATGCTCCCCAGGTACTTGAATGTTTCCACCTCTTCCAGAGTTTCGCCGTCAAGTGTGATTGGGTTGGTGTTCTCCGTGTTGCATTTGAGAATCTTGCTTTTTCCTTTGTGAATGTGGAGACCTATCGATGCGGAGGCTGCTGCTACATTTGCTGTCTTCATCTGCATTTGGTCGTGTGTATGAGAGAGGAGGGCTAGGTCATCTGCGAAGTCCAAATCATCTAATTGATTCTGAGCTGTCCATTGTATTCCGTATTTCCCTTCAGATGTCGAATTCTTCATAATCCAGTCAATCACTAGAAGGAAGAGGAATGGGGAGAGTAGACAGCCTTATCTGACTCCGGTCCTTACTGGAAATGCACCTGTCAGCTGTCCTCCATGCACCACTTTGCACTGTAATCCATCGTATGAGTTTTGGATAATGTTGACGATCTTCTGAGGAACTCCATAGTGTCGAAGAAGTTTCCATAATGTTCTCCTGTCCACGCTGTCAAACGCCTTCTCGTAGTCAATAAAGTTGACGTATAGTGATGAGTTCCACTCAACTGATTGTTCAACGATGATCCGTAGTGTCGCAATCTGGTCTGTGCACGACCGATCCTTACGGAATCCAGCCTGATGATCCCTTAGTTCGGCGTCTACTGCGTCTTTCATCCGATTCAGCAGCACTCTGTTGAAAACTTTTCCTGGTACTGATAACAAACTGATACCTCTGTAGTTCTCACATAGGCTCAGATCTCCTTTCTTTGGTATCTTGATGAGATATCCTTCTTTCCAGTCCGTTGGCACTTGTTCCTCTTCCCAAATCTTCTTGAATAGAAGGTGAAGCATGTTTGCAGTTATTTCAATGTCTGACTTCAGTGCTTCTGCTGGTATATTGTCAGGTCCCGCCGCCTTCCCACTTTTGATTTGTCTGATGGCCATCTTGACTTCTTCGATCGTTGGTGGAGTGACATCAATTGGAAGGTTTGTGTGTGCTGCTTCGATGTTCGGTGGATTCAATGTGGCTGGTCTATTCAGCAGTTCCTCAAAGTATTCTGCCCATCTTTTCTTCTGTTCTTGAATCTCAGTGATTGTCTTTCCTTCTTTGTCCTTGACTGGTCTCTCTGGTTTGCTATATCTCCCTGCCAATTTTTTCGTTGTATCATATAGTTGTCTCATATTCCATTCTCTTGCAGCTTTTTCCGCCGCCGTTGCTAGTTCTCCCATGTATTTCTGCTTGTCGGCTTTAATGCTTTTCTTCACTTCTCTGTTTGCTTCTGCGTAGTCTGCTTGTGCTTTGACTTTCTCTGCTCGTGTTCGGCTGTTGTTAATTGCTAGTTTCTTGTTCTTCCTTTCTTGAATTTTGTCTAGGGTTCCCATAGAGATCCATTCCTTGTGATGATGCTTCTTAGGACCAAGAACCTCCTGACACGTTGAAGTTAGTGCTTCTTTTATCCCTTTCCAGTTGTCCTCCAAAGTAGTTTCTTGTTCTTTCAGTAGATCCTGTAGAGCTTGGAACCTATTGTTGAGAGTTATCTTGAATTCTTGGAGCTTGTCAGCATCTCGAAGGAAGGCTGTATTAAACCTTTGTAGTGCTGTTTGTCCAGTTGTCCAGTCTTTCTTAAGCTTCAGTCTCATCTTGGCCACAACCAGGTGGTTATATGAAGCTATGTCAGCTCCTCTCCGGGTTCTTACATCTTCCATTGATCTTTGGAATTTTTTGTTGATACAGATGTGATCTATCTGGTTCTCTGTGGTATGGTCCGGTGAGATCCATGTAGCTTTGTGTATGCGCTTGTGTGGGAATATTGTGCCGCCTATAACCAATTTGTTGAAAGCACATAGGTTTGCAAGTCTCTCCCCATTTTCATTTCTTTCTCCTAGTCCGTGTCGTCCGATTATATCTTCATATCCTGTGTTGTCCACTCCAACTTTAGCATTTAGATCTCCCATCAGGATGGTGAGGTCCTTACTTGAGCACTTTGCTACAATTGATTGCAGCCTTTCATAGAACTGATCTTTATCATCGTCGTTGCTATCATTGGTGGGTGCATAACATTGGATAACGTTCATTGTGATCCCTTGCTTCTTTGTTCTGAATGATGCTTTGATTATCCTGGGTCCATGAGATTCCCATCCCACAAGTGCATTTCTTGCTTCTTTGGACAGCATTAGAGCAACTCCCTGAGTGTGTGGAGCGTTTTCCCCTTCGTGACCGGAGTACAGCAGCATCTCTCCTGTACCTAGCCTTTGTTGTCCAGTTTGTGTCCAATGGGTTTCGCTGATTCCGAGTACTGCCAAGTTGTATCTCCGCATTTCCATTGCTATTTGGCTGGTCTTTCCTGTCTCCCACATTGTCCGGACGTTCCATGTACCTATAAAGAGTGTTGCTCTGGTTGTTAGAAGGTGCATCGGTCTCGTGACTTCCGAAGAATTTCGGCTTTCATCATGAGACGTCATTATTCCTTCAACTCCCAGAGCAGAGTTTAAATGGTTTGAATTATTTTTTCTGGTTAGCGTTTTTTTAGCGAGTTAGCTTTTCTACGAGATGGGGTCGCTAACCCCATGCCCAACCCTCCTCCTTTACCCGGGCTTGGGACCGGCAGTAACTCTAGAAGAGCTACAGGCGGAGTACCACATCGGTAAACTATGACCTAAAGGTCTGATCCACAAAGCAGTGGAGCATCGTCAGGAGATGCAGTCCCATGGTGGCCGGTGACCAACGATTGGTTCATACTCCATTTGTTCCCTCAGGATACTGGAGCCCATGTGTACCAATGGTTTGGAACCAGGGTTTTCCAACTCTCCTTGGTGGACTTTCCGTGTCCACCAACCCGGTTAAAGTGCCAGACATTCGCTTTTCGTCCTCTGAATTTCGTAAACAACAGTACTGTCACGAGGACGTAGGCAGTGAGTAGGACTTCCCTGACAGAGGCTATATACGCATGGCCACGTGAGAGAATATCGGGGGAGAGCGGACTCTCTCCACTATCGGCCATACCAGGGTATTTGGGTTGCCGGAAAAGACTTTAAGCGTACTTCTTCAGAACTGATTCTTAGATTTTTCATGTTATTTCCTCTCACTTTTCTAACCACAGTGCAATTATCTCTCAATTATCTTACCTTGTAGATGATTCTAGTTATAGAAAACTAAAAGTTCACATTCTAACATATCACAGCTATCCACTAAAATGATCTCAGTTTAATCGTACTGTTGTACAAGACCAATCAACTAGTTAACGATAACTACTTTTCGAAACTTTGCACTCATTGAACTACATCAATTTTTCATAGTTGAAATCATGAGTCAATTGAAGCTGGACCACCATGCAAAACTTGGAAGGCTGTTTCGTCCTATTGTGTGACTCCTCAGCAGTGCTCTGGCGCGAGACTGGTAGGTCCTGGGTTCGAATCTTGAGGTTGTGGACATGCATTGCTTAGGAGTCCCATAATAGGACGAAACGGCCGTCCAGTGCTTCCAGGTTTTGCATGGTGGTCTAGCTTCAATTGACTCATGATTTCAACTATGAAAAATACTGAAATCTCCGTAAAACCCCTTCCGAACTACATTAAATTTTACATTGTTTCAGAAAAACACTTCAGTGGTCCCCTGAAGCTAATTTAATAGCCCAAAATAGAAACGAATAAACACAAGATTGTCATGAACACATATGATCAGATCACTGTAGAATACTTAATTGCGAACAGACCACTAACAATAGAAAAGAAACTAAACGAGTTATAAGATTCTATAGGAATTATTACAGAGTTTGTGAATAGCGCAAAAATAAAGTCTACCTAGTTTCGAATTTTCACATTTTTGGGAAAGGTATTCAGATTTTTAAATTGGTGTAAACCATCTAGAATTCATTAAAATAATTTATGAATGATATCGAATATCACCAAAGAGTGAAGTAATCTAAAAAGCTGTCTTAATCACTATCAGCTGAACTACCGCCCAACAATCTTCATAATAAATATAATTCTTGAAACCCTATGATGGCTTTATCTCCCTAGTTGACTAACTACTTAACAGTTTCGTAGTATTCATCTATCATACAGCTAATATGTAAAGCACTTTGCATACTAAGGTTAGTCTGGGGCGTGTAAATGACTAAATCGAACTACAAGCATAATATTAATAACACTTAATAAAACTCACTTGGTGTTGTTTACTTGTATCTACACATTGTTGCATAGGATTACAATTGGTCAGTCTCTTATTTGCATATCTACACCCTGTACGGATTACCTCGATATTGCCTGAAGTCACAAGCTTTATAAGCAAAGATGGATAGTGGCTAGTAGTGGAATCTAGGACGCGCGTTGATATAAATATATAACATATGGGTTAATGAAAACCAAAAGCTAGAAATTTATACTTGGTTTAACTAAGCTACTAGTGTGGTATGTGCTATTGATATCGACAGATATAAGTAGTATGTATCATCAATCGAAAGTGAAATGTCTGGAGGCAGAATGTTAAGAAGATCGATTGTCCCCACTTGTGTTCTCGTTCACTACACTACCATTAAGGAAATATTCTACACTTATTAAAATCGAAAAACATCCCTCAGATTATTTTAGAAAGGAATCAAGAAATGTATGTAACTCGTTGTATGACATCTAGTTGATGGTTATATACGATACAGTATAGCATTGGTGTAATCACAATTTCTTTCAATTCCAACTACAATTGCAAATTTCATTTAAATGCTCATTTTAGTTTATACATAGATATCAACAGAAATGTAATATAAGATCTAATGAAGAATATTATTGAAGAACCCTGTTCAAAAAATGAACTACCATTTTGTGTAATGAGAATAAAATCTAATTCTGTGTTGAGATGGTGGTGATTTGTAGTTCAGGTGGGTGATTTTTATGTAGGTTTGTTTTCTGAGCTGGATGGTTCGGTCGTGGAGCTTTCATCATCCTTTTGGACGACATCATCAGCACAAAATTCAGGTAGATTGATCATATTTAACCTTTTAATTTGAATACAAACTGAAAAGACTCTACACTTATGTAGCTGAAGTGCCGGTTACATCCACTTCGGTTTCTTAGTGAATTACTTTTAAAGATTAGGAAGCTTCAAAGTGATTAGACTTTGTTATAAACCTAGAACTGTTTAGGTGAAGATTAATTTTCTAGTACATTTGTCGAAAATTAAGTACAAGAAACGACTTGACATTGGTAAGCTGATAAAGAGTATAGGCAAAACTACAATTTATGGATGAACCAATCAGATTTAGAATAACAAGTGTTGGATTTTAGCGTGAAATCCATTCAATTATCTAGTTAATTAGCGTTTTAGCTGTCAGTTTGTGATAAAAAGCATAAATCTAATTCCTAACCATATATATCTAATTCCTCACATCGGTTTATAATCGCCATTTAGTCCAAGTTAGTAGGTGGACATTCTGAAGGTCACTCAAAGGACGTCCATAAATTATAGTTTCACCGACTTCAAACAAACTGATCCTAATTAAGTCATGGCATAGCAGTTTAGTTAAAAACTATTGACTTAACAAACGTTGATTAAATACGAAAATCCTGTTGTTTATGTATCACGGGCAACATGAAATTAGATGCGTGCATCGTGTAAAATAAAAACAGGTGGATTATGGATGGCACATTTATTTTAATTTATATTGTTGAAACGCTGTTTTTGGTAAAGGATAAATTTTAGAAATCACTGTTCTGTTTGTCAGTTCTCATAGGTAAAATTTATTTATGAAGATGTTAGATGAATGATGGTTTCATTCTAGCTGGTACTCATTAGCGAGAAGTAATTTCGATTTTGGGTAAACTGATGACGTTATGGGATTCGAATACATTTTATACTACCAAAAACAAGGAAAGACTACGATTTCGAGGTATTTAGAATGCTGATTACATTACTGCTTGATCCATAGAGTTTGATCAGTACAAAGAACTGGACATGACATTGGTTACTTCTCAATACAATTATCCTAAACTCAAAATATTCAGCAGTAATCAGTTTACATCGGTGGCAATATCTCTGATCCCGACCGTTGCTGCTACCTTGGCGTGGTGGTCGGGCTTGCCTATTGTGGTGAATCAATCGAGCTATACTAGCTAGAACATTCGTTCCTCAAAGTCCTACCATACCAGGCAGGTCGGTTGAAGAGCGGTAAGACTAAAAGCATCAAACCCAAGGTCCGAAGGCGAAGTCGTACTGCTGACTGTACAGAGGTGTAACAGCAGTAAGGTGTTTCCTTCAGACAACTAGTAAAACAGAGATGCTGCCTTCCCACAAGGAGGGGTAGGGTTAGAAAAGGTCGACCCTAAAAATACACACCTCACCCTATCCTACGGATATCCGTCCCCGGTGGTAAGGTCCCAATAAGTACGTAGCTAACACAAAAACTACCCACAAAAAGGTCGTGTGTGACCGATTTGTCCCTTGGGCACTGCGGTCACGCTCTCAGATCATTGAGACCACCTCTAACCCAATTTCCTTTTCAGGTACCTCTAGAAGAACCCTTCTACAGTGTGGGCAACCGGGAGGTGATAACTGCCCTCACACCTCTAACAGAATTCAAGACAAACCAACTGACAATATCTCTGACACAGTTTCTTAAATAATATGTACTAACTAAAATCTAGACAATGAAACAAAGAAAAAACCACAACCACGGCAACATCATTTTCATTCCTAATTGATATATATTTATTTATTTATATAAAACCATTGAAATATTTAACAAATGATACATACATAGTTGAAATCATGAGTCAATTAAAGCTAGATCACTATGGAAAACCTGGAAGCATTGGACGGCCATTTCGTTCAATTGTAGGATATACACCAAAACAAAACAAAAATGACTATTTACAATGTGTATATCTATTTTACTGAGAGGGTGGGGGGGCGGGCGAAAACTTTAAAAATAAAAAAAAAACTAGAAAAGTAAATTATATTTTCTTTTTTTTTATATTTTTTTTACAAAAAAAAATCTAAATACCAGCACCTAAATCTTTTACAGTTACACTAATAATATTTACATCTTCTAATGGTTTATCATTTTTTGGATTTGTTTTAATATTTGATATTTTTTGAACAACTTCCATACCTTTAATCACACGACCAAATACTGTATGTTTATTATCTAACCAAGGCTAGAAATAAAAATAGAATCAATGTAAGAAAAAATTGTAAGGGTGATAATATAGAAAAGAAATTCATTTGTTTATGAAAATTGAAGTCGTCAACACCTGAACTAAAGATAGGGAGTGAAGTAGTTAGAGGCGTCGACAACTTCACTTATCTTGGAAGTCTGATTAGCCCTAATAGGTTGATGTCTGACGAAATCATAGCACGGATTGAAGTGTTGGACATTCGCTTTTTATCCTATTAATTTCGGAAAAAAACACCCCCACCGCGAGAAAGAAGTGAATAGAACTTCCCTGTTAGTGACTGTATACGCGTGGTCATGTTAGAGCATTCCGAAAGGGAGAGTGGACTCTTCGCACACTCTGGCGTACCAGGGTGTTTGAAGGCTGCAAGTAGATGGAAAAATCTCGGGCCTAGATTTCGTGCTGTTTAGCACCTGTCATTAGGGTGTAGCTGCAATCATAATTAAACTGAAACACCTTGGGTGAGTCGATTATATGTTGTCTAGCTTCATAATCATAGAATACCTCCAACCATCACCTCACATCTCAACATAGTGAACATGATATCGGGTCACTAGTGGTTACATTGCAACTTGATCAATAGAATTCCATCAATTCAAAGAATAACTTAACATATATGACAATGGTCATTACTCAGTGATTGATCAATTGTAATGAGTTAATAAACTGATGTCACATTGGTTTGACCGCCTCTAGCTTTTTTCATACCTGCTCCTATGACCCCAAACATTACATTAAAAATTGTCCTATCATCGAGAAATAATGTTAGCTAGAAAATGATTAGAAATACAGAAAGCACTGTATATCCTAGTTAAGATTCATTTGTAGAGAGTAATGAGTGAGTACTTTTAAAATGATCAGGCAGTGTTCTAAGTATTTTAGTAGTTTTTTTTAAAAAAAAGTTCACATTAGATCATGATGGAAATTACCTTCAACATGTTCTAAAGTCATTGTGAGTAAACAGGAACACGGATACCGAACCAATCAAAAATGTATAAAACGGAGTCGTAATTTAATTCAAAATCCATGTACAAAGTCATGTTTTGACTTTCTACATAGTTCTTATTCAACCTGGAACAAAATGATAACTAAGAGTCCAGTATTGTAAACTTTAAACCATTACATCATTATTGACATTGATAATCATATAAAAATTAAGACAGTTAACAACACCTAATGGCATTGAATGATGAACATCTTGATAGAAGTTGGAATCATGAACTTTAAGATTTCTAATTATTATCTTAAAGGTCCATCGTGTTTGTAAGGAGATTTTAATGTCCTAAGCTCTCTATAGACTTCATATATAATCTGATTAAATATCCAATTTTATTGAGATTTCATAAAAATTAAATAAATACAATTACGAAAGGTGACAAACAGGACAAAATACTTACAGTTGGAGCAACAGTTATAAAAAATTGAGAACCATTAGTATTAGGACCAGCATTAGCCATACTGACAGTGTATGGTCGATCATGTCTTAAACTAGGATGAAATTCATCTTCGAATTCACCACCCCATAAAGATTCACCACCGGTACCAGTGCCTATATGCAAAAAAAAACACATAGACAATTGTACTTCATAAATAGCGATTTAACAATAAAACCAACAGTTTCATCGAAAAATTGATGTGTATTGTATAGTTATAAATTAACTAGATTTTATATTATTGCATGAAATAAATAATTATGACATCATTTCACAAGGAGGAATGATGGTTCCTTAAAAAGATCCATTTATAGAAAATAAACATGAAACGGCCAACTGATCAACTTGGATAGCTGGGTTCTATTAAGCAGAAAGAGGAATCTTATTCGTTCTTTACGTTATCGAATACATAGGATATATAGTACAGAATGCATTGATGACGAACTCACATCCCTCAGAAAAACTCTGGCTAAAAACAGCTATTGAAGTCGAGTTTCGTGTGCGGGGTTATGGATGAGCACTGCTTAGGAATCGCATGCTAGGACGAAACGGCCATCCAGATTTCCAATAGTGGTCTATCGTAGATCGTACTACAATATCTACTAACTCTCATTCTGATGAATCAATTTTAATCATCTTACTTCGTTCTCATTATAATCCGTTGTTAACTTATCGATTTTACAAGGCTTTTTATCTACATGAACATAATCTTTTATTAGCAAATATGGATAGTGACTAGCAGTGGAATACGGGATGCGCGTTACGTCCTGATTAGGACCCGTTAGCTGGATGTACCTGCATCTTACAGTTGACGTTCACTCTGGGACTCGAACTCAATGCCATTCACTTCAAACGTCATGGCGTTATCCACTTAGTAAACAATACGAAGTGAATGTTACGATCTTTTATTGTTGTTAGACATACTACGTAATCTGACATTGTAATCTTATTACATCATCACGTTTATTCCTTGTTCATATGTTCTCACAGAACCAGTACTTAAACACACAAAAATTTTCATACGATTGTAAAGTTTGATAATAAATTCGTTGAAAAGAGATCCATTACCTCAACTTCGTGGTTGTGATAGAAAAAGTTAAGCATCGAAGATATGATTTGAGAAAACAAAAATGGGTGAAATAAGAAAAAAAATTGATGGGGGATTTAGAAACTATGGGTTCCAGGGAAGACAGCAAGTGAATACACCTGCGTGATTTTTCATAACCAAAGATTTCGAGCTATATTACCCAGTCTCTAACCATTGGTTACGATAATCACGCGAAATGCAACCAGGTTGCCTGTATCCACTACATAGGCTAATTCGATAGCACTTATTTTGATGAACTGTTGCCGTGTCTTGGTTTAGCCGTCCCTAACTTCCCCCAACCTACCCCTAAACTGGTCATCATAGTACATCGATGTGGTTTGTGGATTGGCACACGTAATACATGTCCTGACCACCTCAGTCGGTAATGGTTCATCATCTCGTCAATCGATTGATTTATTCATCTATTTGCCTATACCTAACATCGGCATTGCTCATTCGGTAGCTGACCAGGCTGTTCCCACAAAAGTACCATTTCATATTTGTTTAACGTGAGATAAATATAATTCATGTATAAAGGTAATTTAAGTAAAGTTCCCTCTCTTTTTCACTTACCTAAAGGACAACCAGTTTGAATCATGAAACCTTTAATAACTCTATGAAATATATGACCATTATAATAACCAGCTCTTGAATGTCCAACGAAATTCTCCACTGTTCTAGGACATTCTCTAGGACATAAGCGAATATGTATATCACCTAAAGTTGTATGTAGAATAGCGCTACCAGCTAATCGTGAAGCAGCTGTTGCTGAATCTCTTGTTGCAGCTAATACTTCTTCTTTAGTTGGTTTCTCATTGAATACATCACGTTCGGCAGTAGATCCTGAAGTGACTGTATCACCACTGAGGTGAAAAGAAAAAAAACACGACGAAAAACATGTTATCATGAAACAGAGATGTGGAAATTAATCGTCAGATGTTGATATTAAAAGTACTTGTTGTCATAAAATGTAGTCCATAACAAAATATCATGAATCAATCATTGAATCATTGACATTTTATACTACTATTATCACCGATTAGATTGTGTTTTTTTCAAGTACCTAGTTAGTTTGGGCACCCGGGCAGTATTCCAGCCCTCACACAAATCGAATGATTTATGTGGAGTATATCTATTTGGTGCGTCCTTGTATCAATGTTTATGTGTTTAAATCAATAAAGAAATAAATTAGTCCAGTACATTTTTTTCAGATTCTGATTGAGATCATGAATCGATCAGTATTAGACCACAATTGAAGACCTGGAAGCACTGGACGGCCGTTTCGTTTCAATAGTGATTTAACATTGATCAATCTTTGATCTCCACAACCCTATACTGATATTTTTCAGATTTGTCTTTTTTAAGGTGATAACTGAAGACAATGTAAATTGTGGTGTATTAATTTTATCACTTGGATTTCAACCAAAAGAGGTTATGAATTCGAACTTTGCTCAATACAATTTACAAACTTCAGCTAATTCATGATTATTTATTTATTTAAACACATAAATATTGGTTCAAAGGGGCACCAGATATATATGCGCCACATAAATCACGCGATTTGTGCGAAGGCAGTTATACTGCCCAGGTACCCAAACTGAAACAGGTGGTTTTTTAGGGGGCTATAACCGGAGCCTTTGACCAAAAGGTCTGATCCACAAGGCAGTGGAGAATCATAAGGAGATGCAGTCCCATGGTAGCCAGTGACCAACGTTTGATTCATATGCCATTTGTTCTCTCGGGATAGTGGAGACCATGTGCACCGTTGGTTTGGAATCAGAGTTTTCCAACTCCCCTAGGTGAACTTTTCGTGTCCACCAACCCGGTTAAAGCGCCGGACATTTGCTTTTCGTCCTCTCGATTTCGTAAACAACACCCCCGAGACGAGAAGGCAGTGAGTAGGACTTCCCTGTCAGAGGCTATATACGCGTGGCCATGTGATAGCATTTCGAGAGGGAGAGCAGACTCTCTCCACTCTCAGTCGTACCAGGGCATTTGGGGGCTAATTCATGATATAAGCCAATTATCGGAGATAAACATCAATTAATCACAATGTTACATCGTCAACTGACTAAAAAGTGTAAAATGTGAAATCCATAAGAATCTAATCCAGTAACTACTACTGTATTGTTTCCTTAATGATCTAAACTATTGGGCTTTGATTCACTAAAGGGCACTATTGTAGTTCTAAACTACTGTCCCTTGCTTTATCATTTTATAATGAATAATGCCAGAGTTAACAAACGATTAAATATGTAGTTTTGAGAGTGTGTCAGTCAACAGAAGAAACAAGAAGTTAATAAAATGAAACCAAACATTGCTATTTTGATTTCAAACAAATGAATCACTTTTCAGTTCAACTAAACAGTAGTATAAATAAAAGCTGAGGAGTCCCATGCTAGGACGATACGACTGTCTAGTGCTTCCAAGTTTTCAATGATGGTCTAACATTGATCCATTCATGATATCCATTTGAAGTTACCATAAAGATTATGTATATATGTGTGCATTATAGATATATACATACATGCAACACAACACTGGGTATGTTCTTAGTTTGACAGCTATTACTGACATCGATAAAGACCGTTATCATCATGATTGAAAAAAACATATTTCAACATGTCAAAAGGAGAAAAGGTTTGAAAGAATAATGTAAAAACTATGAAAATGATGTGCAAAAAAGAAAGGGAAGAATAAATGAAAGGTTTGAAAGAAAGTAAAAAACGATTTTCTTATTATCTACATACATACATACAGGCGAAAGCACAAAATCTTTAACACTAAAGAGCATAATCATTACAAATGAATCAATAATTTGTGAATAAATGAACACAGCCCACAACAGATGAATGAATGTAAGACGTGGGTGTGTAGATAGACATTACTGTGCTAAAAATTATGATTGATAGTTCCAATAATAAAATACAGATATAAATAGACAGAGAGGGAGAAAAGGAGGTAAAGGTATAGTGAAGTGAGAGTGTTGTAAAGTGTATACACCAGTAGGATCCGGATAATAATGTTGCTTTACAACACAGCGGGTATTTTAAGGCAGACAAAAGCAACCATAAAAAAATTGGCACATGAAAAAGTATAATGAATGATTGGTTTAACTCTCACTGAACTATATTTGATCAGAGTAGTTGAAAAGCGGAAACATCACGATTTTTAAGGAGATTTAGAAACTATGCTAATAACGGATATGGATTGTGGCTAGCAGTGGAATACAGGACGCGAGTTTCGTCCAATTTGGGACTCGTTAGCTGGATGAACCTGAATCCCAGAGATAATGTTCACTCCGGCACTCAAAATCAGTACTATTTGCTTCAAACGCTATCATGCTATATGCTTAGTTACTGAAGCATCCAATGGTGTTAAAGTCTAACTTCAGTCGATCCATGATGTTGCGCAACCCTTCATCCATTCTCTTAGCTTAGATCGACTAGTGTATTCAAGTGTGAAAATAATCCAATCCCCAAAAATCTTCATACTGATAATTATCAGTTCGTTTACTTGAGTCTTCATTTAATTGACGTTTATTAATTTTCATATAAAATGCTTTGACGAGCAAAGTTGTGACCCGATTGTTCGAAATGTATAGCGTAAATGCGTCACATTTTTCAGATCAACTTCGTCTCATTGGTCTATCGATATTCATATATACATAGGTAACAGACAGAATTTAGAAAGGTAAGCACATAAACTGAAAAGGATGGTGCTTTTTGTTGTAACAGGACAAACATCGTACATAGTGTAACTCTTGGAACCGTTTTTCAAACTATTGTTATTTGTATTTCCATTGTATAAGTAATGGAATTCTTATGTTTATATTCCGTCTATCATAAGTCTTTGTTTTGGGATTCAGGTTCAGCTGGCTGACGAGTCCCGAGTAAGTGGGAAACGTCCGTCTTCATGATCATTGCAAACCATTATCGAATTCTACTTATAATCTCTATTTTATTACCAATCTATTATTTGCAGGTTGCCCTATTCAAAATGACTTTTGGCTTAATCATGTATAATTGTGATTTTTTCAATTCACAGTGTTATGTGGTTGATAAAACCATGTGTACTTGAAATATATTGACAGTACAAGCCGGCTTTTGATTTCGTTTTCCACGCAAGGCAAGCGATAGAGAGAAGCTTGTGGATAGCGAGCCAATAGGAACTTAACTTGTGTTAACTGAAGGTTAACTGCGCAAGTCAGGTTATATAATTGGCCAATTCTAGGATGCTACGCTACAGATGGAATTTCAGAAGCAAGATAGGATGCGCACTGTTGAGGAGTTTCACAACAGGACGAAACGACCGTCCAGTGCTTCCAGGTTTTCCTGGTGGCCTAGCTTCAATGGACTCACGCTTTCAACTATGAAAAACAGAGATTAGATTAGGTTAGTCAAATAAATAGAACGCTTTTTTGTATCTCATAAGTTTTGGGTAACGGTCATGACTGGCTTACTAAAGCTACACAATAAGTGAATTAAATTCGAAAAAAATAAAACCGATATGCTTCTTGATAAGTGGTTTGATTAGGATAAATTCAGCATTCAAAAACCACATGAATCCAAATTTCAATAAGTAAACTTTACAGTTATTGACGTTGATTAACAATGCTATTAAACTGGAAATATCATGACATGTTACTTAAATTATATTAGAATTCCCTTTATTTACACTAAATACATTCTGTTGCGATATCTTAAACATTTTAACAGCCTGGATAAAGTTTCGAAGAAAAGATACGATGACACAACAATTATTAGTTATCAGTATAGAGTTGTGGAGATTATCGAGTTTTGATTGAGGTCATGAATAGATCAATGTTAGACCACCATCAAAACCTGGAAGCACTGGACGGCCGTTTCGTTCTAGGATGGGACTCCTCAGCAGGACGCATCCATCATCTCGCACCAAAACGACTCAAACCCAGGGCCTTCAGTCTGGCGCGCGAACGCTTAACCTATAGACCAGTGAACAGGCATCCAATGGTGTTAATGTCTAACTTCAACCAATCCATGATATTATGTCACCGTCCACCATTGTATTCAGTGAGTAAGTGCTTCATAACAGACACGGTTGAACTCCATTGATTACGGTTTCTGACAATGACTTCAGGAAATCAATTTTGAAGCCAGTCATTAGTAAGCACATGATAGTTATCAATATAGAGTTGTGGAGAGTTTATACGGCTGATTGATAACATGAATGGATCAATGTTAGACCACCAAGGGATCATGGATAGGCACTGTTGAGGAGTCCCATAATCTAGGACGATACGGCCGTCCAGTGTTTTCAAGTTTTCAATGATGGTCTAACATTGATCCATTCATGATTTCAACCCAAATTATGAATTAATCTTGTAAACAAAGGTGATTCGATTTGATGTGCTAAAATCAATATATAATGAACAAGAAATTTCACAGAACAATTAAAAACAGAAAAATGATCAAATAATAGTAACATACTCAGATTTTACATCATGTGGTTCACGATTTGTAAATAAATAGATACGATTTTTCTTAAATGCAGTACATACTATTACAGGTGTACAAATTGCTGTTGAATCACTTGAAGTGGTACTATTGTTAGTCCCGGGTAATGAATCATTTGCCATAGCAAGCATTTCTAAACTAGGCACACAAGATGATGTCCCAGAACCAATATTAGTTGAACCGTAAAATATTGAAGTACTACGTGGTGGCATAAAAGCAAGCTGAATAAAACGTAGATTCTCTGGTCCACCAAGATTTCTAACTACACGATTTGATATGATATTAATAATTTTTATGCCTAACAAAGTAGCATAGGCTAAAAAATTACTAGAAGAGTCAAACACTGAAAAAGTAAGTGAAAAGAAAACATAACAGCGGTAGGTTGTAGTTCAGCAAAGATAATATTGAAGTAGTTAACCAATAAATAAAAATGAGACTGGTTTATATGACTATAAATGATTGAGATCTAATAGTTTACATTATGAACGGACCTTCGTTAAACAATCATTGGAAACTAAGAAGAACTACACAACTTGATGAAACTCCTTAGCATCAATTATAATGATTTGTGCAGTAGTGAATGATTTGGAGAGATAATATTCAGTTTTAATGAGAGGATATGACTAGTTGATTTCAGTTATTTAGGTTTGAGGCAGTTACTTACCAATTCGTCTTAAAAGATAGTTGAGGAATATTACGAATTAATTGAAGCTATAAATGTAAATCATTAAATAACAATTGAATAGTGTCGAGGTTAAAGGCTCATCGGGACAGCTGAGTGTTTAGAGTTCGTCCATGGGTGTGAACTCCTAGAATCAAAAACGGCTATCCAGAACTTCCCGTTTTCAGTGGTTATCTAAGGTCAGTTCGTTAAAAACAGCTATAAAATTCAATAATCTCCACAAATATCTTACCATGTTAATTAGGATTCACTTAACTTTCGACATGGTTGCGGAAAGATACAACTGTCAAGTATTCTACTGGATTACGGGAGAATACGATATACAACTAATGGCATTCGAACGTATAGAATCCATAGTCGCGATTCAGAAGACGGAAAAAGTAGGGAAGTGATAATTGAGAAGGAATCCAAAATGTGCAGAAAAATATCAGTATTTATAGTTATTAGAATTCGATATAACACCATTATAATTCAGCCCGTCAGCAAGGAGACATTATTATTATTTATTATTTAAACACATAAATATTGATACAATGAAGCACCAGATAAATATGCGCCTCACAAATCTCATTCGATTTGTGTGAGGGCTGTGATACTGCCCAGGTACCCAAACTGAAACAGGTGGTTTTTTAGGGGGCCACACTCGGAGCCTTTGACCTGAATGTCTGATCCACAAGGCAATGGAGCATCGTGAGGAGATGCAGTCCCATGGTAGCCGTTGACCAATGACAGGTCCGTCCGCCATTCGTTCCATCAGGATATTGGAGCCCATGTGCACCATTGGTTTGGAATCAGGGTTTTCCATCTCCCCTAGGTGGACCCTACGTGTCCACCAACCCGGTTAAAGCGCCGGACATTTGCTTTTCGTCCTCTCACTTTCGTAAACAACACCCCCGCCACGAGAAGGCAGTGAGTAGGACTTCCCTGGCAGAGGCTATATATTCGCTGGCCATATGAGAGTATTTCGAGAGGGAGAGGAGACTCTCCCCACTCTCGGCCGTACCAAGGCATTTGGGGGTAAGGAGACAAGTTATGCTATCGTCCAATCGTAGCACGCCACCTTGATATTCTAGAAAGTCCTATCACGTTCTGATTGGATGGAATCTCTCCAGTTCACTTAGGGCCTCTGTAGGCTTCGTCGTGCTTCTCGAAAGCCATCCCAACAACAACAACTTTATGCACGACATTAGTTGTAGTCATTATTATCATTATCAGTCAGTCAGTCACAACGTAGAACTTCGTACGTACGTACATCAGTTCGAGTTGCCATACCACATTAGCACACAGATGCAGTTGTCGATTCAAATCCCATAGTGGAAGAATTAGTAAGAGTATAAGCAGTAATCGGAAAGATTAGAGTTTGAAGATGTTATTGAAGGAGTATAGTACAGTGAAATATATTTGGAAGGAGAAAAACATAAAGACATGAGAAATTCAGAAGATTAGAATTTGGTAGAACACAAAGAGTGGATGCATCTTCGCCATTGCAAACGATTTTGAGCCATGTCATTCAAGGTCTCTAACCATCGGTTGCTATCATCTCGCGAATCCCAACCAGGTAGTCTACACTTACCAACATGGCCCAGTCCACTTGTCAGTGACTTCATTGATTTGTGCCACGTTTTGGTCTGGCCACCCCTAGCTTTCTTCCAACCTACTCCTACACCATGAAACATTGCACGTCGGGGCAGTCGGTGGTCGGGCATACGTAACACATGTCCCAGCCATCTCAACTGATGAAGTTTCACTACTTCATCAATCGATTTGCCATCCCTACCTAGTACTCGTTTCCTAACAACTGCATTACTTACCCGGTGGTCCCAGGATATACGAGCAATGCTTCGAAGACACCTATGATCGAACACTAGTAGCCTACGAATATCCTCTACTCTTACCGGCCATGTTTCACTTCCATAAAGTAGGACGGAACGAACTGCTGCACAGTAAACCCGTCCTTTGGTTGCTAGACGGATATCTCGCCTACGCCACAAATGATGCAAGTTGGCAAAAGCTAGACGAGCCTTCTGTATCCGTGCTGAGATTTCGTCAAACACCAGACCACAAGGGCTGATGAGACTCCCAAGATAAGTGAAGTGGTCTACACGCTCAACTACTTCACTCCCTATCATTAGTTCAGGTGTCGCTGCAACCCAATCCTGAAGTAACATTTTGCACTTCGAGGGAGAGAATCGCATCCCGAACATGCCTGCATTGTTGCTTATGGTGGTCAGAAGACTCTGCATTTTGTCAGCGTCTTCACCGAGTAAAACTATGTCGTCGGCGTATTCTAAGTCAACAAGTGAGCCTCCCGGTAAGAGTTCAACTCCTGGAGGCTTAGCTGATGAAAGTGCTGTCTCTAAAAGTATGTCAATGACAAAGTTAAACAAGAATGGGGAGAGTGGACAGCCCTGACGAACTCCACTTGTGGTAATCAGTTCTGATGACAATTCGCCATAGGCTCTAACTCGACCAGTTGTGTTCGAGTAGAGAGCCTTTATGAGGTTAATGTACTTCTTTGGTACTCCTTTCAGTGACAAACATTGCCATAGAACCTCACGATCAACAGAGTCAAATGCCGCCTTAAGGTCAAGAAATACTACTATTGTGGGACGTCTGAATTTGTGTCTATGTTCTAGAACCTGACGTAGGGTGAATATCTGGTCTATGCAACCACGTCCAGGTCGAAAACCAGCCTGGTTTTCTCTAGTCTGCTCTTCACGAGCTTTGGTTAGGCGACCTAGTATTATTGAAGCTAATATTTTAGACACTATATTAGTCAAACTGATCCCTCTGTGATTGTCACAGGAGGACTTTTGTCCTTTCTTATAGACTGGCACAATCAGTGATTGGGACCAGTCAGATGGAATTACGTCCAGTTCCCAGATTCTACCTAAGACCTCAGTCAATCTCACTGCTAGTACTGGACCACCATCCTTAAAAATCTCAGGGGTCAACCTGTCAGGGCCTGCTGCTCTCCCTCGCTTCAGATTTCCTATAGCTTTTTCAACCTCACAGAGGGATGGAGGACTTACGTCAATTTGCCATTCAGGACGACTGGGGATCGTGGGTAATTGAAGCGTGGCTGAAGGCCAGTTGAACTGATCCCTAAAGTGTTCTGCCCATCGATCCAATCTCCTGGATTGAGAATGAATAATATGCCCATCTCTATCTGAGATGGTTTCACTGATATTCGGGTTCCTAATGCCGGTTTCTTTAACGAGTCTGAATAGCTGCCTACTGTTACCTATTGCCGCTGCCTTTTCCATCTCTCTTGCTTTCCCTACCCACCACTGTTCACGATCATTACGTAGGCTTCTTATAAGCCTGCGCTTAAGTTGACTCCGCTCTTCGTTATGCTCAGAGCCAGGTGGGATGAGTTTACGAGCATCTATCAGTGCGGAAGATGCTGCCGAGATCCATTGTTTCTCCCTAACGTTATGGTTTACCTTACTAGCGGACATCACTGCTGTTTCCACAGCTTTTCGGATGTCATTCCACGCTGCCTCGGGGTGGACACAACTTACATGGCTGCCTAACTGTTTTTCTAGTTGTTCCTGATATATATTCTTAGCTTGCCTATCATTAAGTAGAACCCTTAGAGGCTTCCCTGCAGTGTCTTTCCTACGACCAGTTAGACGCAGACAGATACGTGCTCGCACTAGAGCATGATCTGAATCTAGACATGTGCCCCATAATGAGCGACAGTCTTCAATCGAGCCCCTCCATCGGTGGCTGATAGCGATGTGATCTAATTGGGTCCAACGTTGGGACGAATTCGGGGGTCGCCATGTCAAAAGATGTTTTTCCTTATGCTTAAAGTTAGTATTTGCAAGAAATAGGCGGTTATCTGAGCACAGCTGCAACAGACGGTCGCCATTATCTGTTCTTTTCGCCATGACACCATAAGATCCACCCAGGTGTCTTTCCCTTTCACTTAGTTTACCTACTTGAGCATTAAAGTCACCTGCTACTATTACAACATCAGAACGCCTAGCTTCTCGGAGAAGGTCAGAAAGTTTCCTGTAGAACTCATCTTTTATATCGTCTGAGCTGCAGTCAGTGGGAGAGTAGGCAGAGACGACGAAGAGGCAACGACGAGTTTCCCTACCTTTCCGGGTCCTTACTGATCCGTTTAGTCGGACAGCGCATAGACGACTGTCTACTGGGATCCAGTCTAAAAGAGCTAGTTCTGCCCTAGGACTTAATGCTATACCTACTCCAGCGAGGCCACGGGAAGCAGCGTCAGGGCTTCCAGATACACGAAGCGTGTATCGAGATGAAACTTTATTTTGATTAGGTGAGGTCAAATGAATGACACTACTCGGATCTTGTATGCGCGTTTCGGAGACGCAGCACACATCGATGGTGTAAGATTCTAGAGTCCTAGCTAAGGAAGCCTGTTGTCCTATTTGGCACAATGTTCGGACATTAAAAGTTCCTATATGTAGTTTAGAGCGTGGTTTCAGGAGACCAGAAATAACGTTCTGTGTACTCGAATCGTTTGCCCTAGCGGTGCGAGGTGATAAAAGGACGTGGGAAGGGTTAGTCGTGGAGATAACAGAGTTATTAGGAGGTGTAGGAAGGATTTGAAAGCGACCAACTTGGTCTTGTGTGCAGCTAAGGGTATGAGGGCTAGTATCACTTCCCGGCTGCCCACACCGTGGAAGGGTATTTCTTGAGGGACCTGAAAAAGAAGTTGGATTAGTGTTGGTCTTAACGACCTGGGTGCGTGACCGCAGTGCCCAAGGGACATCTGCTTGAGGCCGGTCACGCACGGCCTTTTTGTGGGGGATTTTTGACGTGTTAGCTCCGTTCTTCAAAAGTCCTTACCGCCGGAGACGGAAATCCGTGGGATAAGGCGAGGTGTGCATTTTTAGGGTCGACCTTTTCTAACCCCACCCCTCCTTGTGGGAAGGCAGCATCGCTGTCATGCTGGTTGTCTGAAGGAAACACCTTACTGCTTTCACACCTCTGTACAGTCAGCAGTACGACTTCGCCTTCGGACCTTGGGATTGCTGCTTTTAGTTTCACCGCTCTTCAATCGACCTGTCTGGCATGGTAGGACCTTGAGGAACGATTGTTCCAGCCAGCATAGCTCGATTGGATCATCACGATAGGCAAGCCCGACCACCACGTCAAGGTAGCAGCAACGGTCGGGTAAAGTTCGTCGCGAGCAGGATATGAACCTGCGCGGGGAAACCCCATTGGATTTCGAGTCCATTATAATCATAGTCCATTATAATCATTATAATGTAAAGTGTAGATGAAATGTATAAAATAAAGACTTACCTAAGTTACAACTATGCTTAAATTCTGAACGATCAAGTTCTTTTTCCTGTGCTAAACGTCGACCGAATTCCATACTAGGTAGCAATTGTTTAGTCTGCAAAAACAAACAAATATACGTGAAATATACGTGAATCAATACTAACGAAACTTTTAATATTTTTATTATTATCAGAAGGGGTTTTTGTGGAGATTTAGTATTTTCATAGTTGAAAGCGTTAGTCAATTGAAGCTAGACCACCATGGGAAACCTGGAAGCACTGGACGGCGTTTCGTGCTTCCAGGTTTTCCATGGTGGTCTAGCTTCAACTGACTCACGCTTTCAACTATTTTAATAGTTTGCTTGTAGGTATGTGACTACTTATAAGTAGAGAAGACCATATTAGTGGAAATACTTTGTCAAATAGTTTGTTACAAATATGAGTACCAATAAAAGTATAAATTACTAAATAGATAGGAAACAAGAAAAAATGTCAAAACTTTTTAATGTCGTCAAGAGAGAGGAGGAAAACGGAGTAGATAAACACCAAATCTGAACATTATTCTGTAATCAAAAGTTTATGTTCTCTTAAAGAACAATGGGCAGGTGAAACAAAGAAGAACCTCTGATTTAATATGTCAAACATGAAGATGAACTAGATAGATATTCTTAACTGATAAAGTCACTTTTTCAAAAAATCTGTGATAATGTCAATGAACACCTCTTCAAAATAGCAAGAAATACAGATATGATGATGATTCACATACGATGATTGTCTATGCAAAATAGCTCTGACTAATAAAACCGTAGAACTAGATGGAATTAAAACTGATGTGGAGGAATACACTATCCAATATTATTATTCTTCAGACCCAATATAGCAACATGACTCGAAAGTAGAAAAACTATTCCAGAGACTGGCAGCCTTAAAAAAATGTCAATATCTAGCTGCACTACCACCTTTTATCAATACCTATGTGTACAATAAGTAAACTTCGAGTGTTACTACATAAACCAACTAGAAAAAGACAATACAGATCACAGTTAAGATATACCCGTTCAAATTGCCCATTTCACAAATGGCATATAGAAAAGAAGTCAGTTAAGGTGTACATTTATTTTATTTAAACACATAAACATTGGTACAAAGAGGAACCAGAAACAGGTGGTTTTCCTAAGCGACCACACCCGGAGCCTTTGACCTAAATTTCTGATCCACAAGGCAGTGGAGTATCGGAAGGAGATGCAGTTCCATGGTAGCCGATGACCAACGATTGATTCATATGCCATTTGTTCCCTCGAGATAATGGAGACCATGTGCAATATTGGTTTGGAGTCAGGGTTTCCCAACTCCCCTAAGTAAACTTTCCGTGTCCACCAACCCGGTTAAAGCGCCGGACATTTGCTTTTCACCCTCTAAATTTCGTAAACAACACCCCCGAGACGAGAAGGCAGTGAGTAGGACTTACCTGACAGAGGCTATATACCCTTAGCCATGTGATAGCATTTCCAGAGGGAGAGCGAAATCTCTCCACTCTCGGCCGTACGAGGGCATTTGGGGGCTAAGTGCATACTAGTATGAAATAATGTAGTTAAGAGAACAATAATTGATGAATAAAAATGGACCATAATGATCCATTTTGAAATAAATCACATATGGCCTCAATCATTGAAACTTAGGAGCCATTAAACATATTATACCGATTATATAAATGTTATAACTTCTTAAACTTATCCATTATTATCTATGTATCGCGTCTGTGAGTAAGAATTTAATCATTCAATCATCTTTTTAATTTTGCCATTATCAAACGTCTATCATTCCATCATAAACTATTGTAGATATCATACACTCTAATAAAGGAACTCAATCACATGTTATATAAATCCAATAATATTTTCACAGTTGTATTCAAGAATCTAGAGGTTAAGTGTTCACACGCAATGTCAAGAGTCCTAGGTTCGTGTTCTGGTGTACAGGTTCGTGGATGTACACTGTTGAGGAATCCCATACTGGGATGAAACGGTCATCCAAAGCTTCCAAGTTTTCCATCTTGGTCTACCTTAGATCAACTAATGAATTCAACTATGAAAATAATAATTTGATTAATTATTACTAACCTGTTGTAAATTAGAATATTGTTGAAGGCTTTCATCATAAACACGAATTAATTTTCCAGTAGAAAAACGAAATAATCGAATCTAAATTATAAAAAATTTGATATTAACAGATGTGAATTTGTATATTTGAAACATGAAAATTGTTTAAAACTGACCAATAATTTGAATAAAACATATGAATGCCAAAAATTTTTTTTCATAAATAGATAAAGTCCGAATGAAAATTTTTACATTGTATTTTTTTTTTATGATACTGTGGTGTGGGCTACTTATATCTATATAAGTAGTATATGGTGATGGTCAGACATAGAATGTATTTCGGAAGAAGACCGATAAGGAAAGAACTGAAATGAAGAGCATTTGGCAAGAAAATGCATGAACAATGGAATAAGAGAAGATGAGTGATTGATATTTGCAGAAGGAACATTGAAGATTGACACAATTGATTGCTTTTTTTTGCAAATTAACTGTTTGTTATATGGTTATCAGAATTTAGTGAGATAATCTGTAATTTGTGCTTAAATACATTCGATTAGTCCCTAATCGTGTTCTCGTTTATTACAATACTTGTTCTGTTTACGGAATTAATGATGATTATGTTGTCTAGAACGACGGTGGTGAATCCAAATTTTGAGAAAAGCTAAGTTCATTTAAATTAATTCAAAATAAGACGGTTGTTAGCGGAATATAAATTGAATTGAAGTATGTTCTGTGTAAGATTGTGTTGGGGTACGCCAATTGACTAGTTCTTAGCCAATCAGAGATAAAGGATACTTAGAGAAGACTCTAGAATCTTCCCACGTAAAAACTATAAATATACTAACGTTAATCTTATTGTGATTCTTATTTCCATCCAACTATTTTAGTTGGAATATAATTACATTCCTGTTCAACCGTGTTCTGATTTGGGGACTTGTTGAGTGAAATAGTGTTCTAGAATACTAAGTCATAAAAGTAGCTGGATCGTATTAAAAAGAATTATAACGACAGTATTAGTTATAAATTTGAAAGATAAAAATCATTGCGAAGTGTAGCGACTAGGTATTCAACTTGGAAAAAAACCCATAAATTCTCTTTTCTAAAATGATGTAGAAAATATCAGTTATAGTATGGTGTGTACTACTTATACAGCCAGATATAAACAATATGTATCCGGAACTGGGAGTTGGATCCCTACTGACAGAAGAAAAAGAAAATAAAGAGTGGTCGAAGTAATAACTGGAACAGAAGAACGATGGAGTTCGTAAGGGATAATTCCAAATGCACTCTGTGGTTTTAAACAACAAAATAAATTGTTTTTCCCTACCGAGTCTTCGTTCATTGAGATACTTTGTGCATTAATGCTTTCCACAACATATGGATCAAATATCTCCAAATTACATATTGTCATAAAAGGATGCAATGAACTGAATATTAGGGGGATAAGTATGTACAAAATTCTTTTTTTTACAGTTGTAGTTCGATTGGATTATTTACCAAAAAATGTAGACATTCATGTTCCCAATCTAGTAAACAGGCAATATGTTCTCAAAGAGTATGGGGGACAAGGAGCATAATACAATAAATCAAGGACGAAAGATTATCACAACAGCACGAGTGCACTAGAGAATTGAAACAAGAGTATAAACGGAATAGATTAGAGGATGGGTTTGAACAAACAAATCTCACACGTTACATTGGATAAAATACAAAATATTAGATAATTCAAACTACTCCACAAAAACATGCGTAAAGGTGTTAACAAACATTTTGACAGAAATTGAACGCCCAGTATATGTAGGACATTAAATCTGAGAAATATACTACAAATAATCTGAGATTGGAATTTCAACAACTAGAACGTCCAAACTAAAAAGAACCACCCTGAATCTCTTTTCTGATAATTTAGATCTCGGTTATTTTCCTCAAACCAATTTGCTGGAAGAAACGTCGGAATTATCTAAATTTCAATCTTTGAGATTATTTCGTACATACTTTTTACCTTTAATTCAGACTACTAACTATTATTAAGTAGTACTGTATAACAAACGAAAAAAGCGAACAAGGAAAGTACGAAGTTGAGAAATGAAAATGACACTATGAACACTTACTTTTCTATCTGCTCCAAGTACTGCTAAAATCTCACCAGATGGAGAGAATACAACACTGAATGCAAAGGTTTTATCAGCTAGTAAACAATAAAAATCTGTGTCTGATTTATATTCCCATTTAAGTGTCTGTGGGAAACTGTAATTATTCTTTGGACCAGACCAACATTCTAGCATACCGTCGGAATCCGCGCTTAATGCACATGCGTATACAGGATTAAACTGTAAAGTGGACGAAAGATGGGAAACATGTTAAAAGGTAGCAAAAAGCGTTCATTAAAAATCTGAAAGTCACTTTTTTGGAATTTAGGCTTCAGACATATTTGACACTTTTTGGATGACTCAAAAAAGTGGACATGGTGACTTGGGCAGGACAAGCAGTCTAGAAATATGAAGCTGATACATAAAAGCACTAATTATTTCATCACTAACATGTGAGTATGCACATATATTCGACTATGTGATGCAACAAGTATAGATACTCAAAAACTGTGTAACATTTGCACAACAAATTCTTGACTGTCGAACAAACACTATTACAATTAGTTTATATGAGCGCTACCCTAAGTTTAACCAAATATCCTATCTTATGCCAAAAAACTAAATCCACTTACACATTAAGTGAGCCTGTAAAATTATAGTGCACTATTCGAAACCCAACAGAAAGTTTTCCTTTAAGTAGTAATTAAATAATAGGATATTCCTAGTACGAAGTTATCCACAGAGAGAGAGAAGTGATGACATTTAGTAGAGTACAGATATATCAAGTGGATGTTAAGCCCCAGATGTATTCAAAGTGGTCGACCTCCCACAAATTAACACCGAATCGGAACTTCGAACCTTATTTCTGGGCACCAGGGTTGTTAAAATGGGACTAATACAGCATGATAATCCTGGGCCCCCAAATGCCCTGGTACGGTGGATGGTGGTGAGAGTGCGCTCCTCATATCAAAATGCCCTCATATGGGCCACGCGTATACAGCCACTAACAGGGAAGTCTTATTCACTGCCTTCTCGCATAAGGGGTGTTGTTTACCAAATTGAGAGGACGAAAAGCGAATGTCCAGAGCTTTAACCGAGTTGGTGAGTACGGAGAACCTACCTAGGGGGTTTGGAAAACCCCATGGCACATATGTATTTGGTGCCCCCAAACAAACCAGTTTCTATCTGAAGAGGAAATTAAGAAAAGACGTTGGAAGTGGATGGGACGCATGTTGAGGAAATCATCAAACTGAATCACAAGACATGCGCTAACTTGGATTCCTGAAGGGAAACAGAAACGAGGAAGACTAAGAAACACATTGCATCGGGAATTGAAAGCAGCCATGAAAAGGATGAATAGCAACCGGAAAGGATTTTCCAGAACAGTTGGTTGAAGAATCCAGGTCCGTGGCTTATGCTTCTCCACGAGGGGTAACAGGCATAAGTAAGGAATCTTATTCGGTATGACCACAAAGATATTAAGACTTTGGTCGATAATATCCCGTTTTAAATAAAGAATGGCTATTTGAGGAAAACCTAGTTTTTATTGTTTCAAATCCTACAGTAAAATATTACAAGGATTGTTAAGAGTCAAAAACGCCTGAAGACACATTCATGATAATTCAGGTAACTGAGTAATTACGTGTATATTCGCTTAGCAAACTGTAATTCACGTAAGTCATCTGATTTCTACTCAAAACAAGATAAATGTGATGGATTACACCTAAAACTTAGAGGTTAAGTATCGATTGTGTACATCATTCCTAACACCGAAATCTCAAGAGATAAAAACAAGGTATTTGATTATCCTAAACTCTTCTGGAAGGCATTAAGACGAAAAAACATTCATCCCAATGCAAAAACACTCAAACGTCATGCACTCAATTGTATCGATGCTATTTGAAAAGTGTTTATAATAGATTATAACTATTAATAGTCTAATTGATAATAATTATATATGAACTATGTGTAACTAATAAGTTAACACCAAATCCAGCACAAAAGTAAAATATAAGAACTTACCGCTAAACATACTATAGGTGCTTCATGTAATTTTTCAATTGTATGTAATAATTCACCTTTGCTACGTGCATCAAATATCCGAATTTTAGAACTATCTTGATCGGATCTACAAATCGGTTTTTAAAAACATTTTTTTAATGGCTAGAACTCCGTAATTTTGTGAGTAAACAATATTTTTCAAGCATTTAGAGTAGGATTTAAGCGAGTAACTTAAAATGATATTTCATACACTCATTGATCCGAACAGACAGTCAGTGGAACGAAGTTACGCGCGGCGGAGAAGGGGAGTGAGTCAACCCGATTTGATTAAGCACGATCCGATATTTATGGTCAGACCAAAAATAAGTTACAGACCACCTGATGAATAGGGTAAGTAATTAACACACATACACTCAAATAAAAACAGTCAGGGTTAATAAGCGAAGAATCAAGAAGGGCAAAATGTAGATTGAGAAGAATGAATATACTGGTCTGTCCGGAAGCTAGAACAACCTATGTGAGCTTGGCAGCGTACCAACCATTACAATTTCTACAACTATCGCTCACATTCCACCTGAATTTTGATGCATAAAAGTGGTACTTAACTATAAGGTAAATAAAATCAGTGTTTCAGTCTTATAAACAGCTGGTTGATGTTATATCTAGTTGACCAAACGTTTAATTATACTAACTGAACAATATTTATGATCCTAAAAAACATGTTGACTGTTGATGTTTGCTTAGAAAATGTTGAACATTTGTTTTATCTAGTGAGGGTACTTTACCA
Source organism: Schistosoma rodhaini (assembly GCA_944470415.2). NCBI lineage: Eukaryota > Metazoa > Platyhelminthes > Trematoda > Strigeidida > Schistosomatidae > Schistosoma > Schistosoma rodhaini. The sequence continues at coordinate 6,447,825 of OX104044.1, forward strand.
CAGTGCATTACACAAGGTCAAAATAGATCGTCTTGAATTTATACGGAAGAATATCGGACTTCTGATCAAAGACTAGCTCCTTCAATATTAATTTTATATTGTATAAAGTAGTTATCACTAACATAGAGGGTTTTAAGAAGGGTCAAAAAAGAGTATTGAAAACAGTTCTCTGAACTGATGGAAACGACTGGTTCTTTGACTATTAACAATGCTTAGTCTTTCTCATCATTATTGCTACTACATTATTCCAATCTCTCGTTACTAATCTTGTTAATTTTATGTTGTGCTGATATAGTATGGGAACTCTGGCTGCTGAAAATCTGTCCAAAGGCCTTACATTGGTTATGATTAACAAACTGATACAACACTGCAATAGAATCCAATCCCGGTAAAAAATATTTTCTTATTTAACAGTCAAGCAATTCCATTGAAATCATGAACTGACCATAACCAGACAACCATTGAAAACCTGAAAGCACTATATGGCCGTTTCGCTTTTGTAAATGACGCCTTGACGATGTGTATTCACTGCCAAGCGGAAAGGAATGTAGTCCACAACCTTCCGTTTCGCGAGTGAACGCCCAGCCTTTAGAAAACTGAGACGAAATTTGATGGTGTACAAGTCAAACTCTAATCAGTTCATAATATTGCACAAACATCTATTATTTCCATCGAGTAAATTCCTTACACCTGAGACAGTTTGGCTCTACTGGTTGAAGGTCCTTACTACGACGCCGGAAATTTCCTCTCGAAGCTAGTCATTAGTGAGTACATGATATTTCTCATTATGGAGTCGTGAAAACTGTTAAATTTTGTTTAAATCACTATTGGATTCTGAGTCAGTGGTCTAGAGGTTAATAGTTTGCATACAACACCAAAGGCCCTGGGTTTGATTCTCGCTTCTGGGGTTGAAGATCACACTGCTGAGGAGTACCATACCAAGACGAGGCGGCTATCCGGGGCTTCCAGGTTTTTAATGGTTGTTTTACTTTGATCGGCTCATGATTTCAGTGAAATTCAATAATCTCCGCAACTCCATAATGAAAATCGAAAAATCACTTTTCAAGTACATAAAATTTTAGTGTTCATAAGCGCAGTACAACAATATTAATATAAAGTCCGAATATACTGGTTTCAGATAAAATTAGTATTTAATAAATAGTAGATTAGATAAATAAACAAATAAACTAACAAGTAGCATACATTGCAACTGCAGTGACCTCATCCTTTGGAGTATAAATGAAACAACACCCACTAGGTGAAAAATCTAATTTCATCATACTAATCATATCTGTAATTAAATGAGAGCAAGAAAAAAGACACATTTATAAATCATTACTAGAGATACTTACAATACTCTAGTCTATATATGTTGTACTGTTTATGATAAAACCGGCTAGAAAACATGATTTTTAATCTCAAAATGCGATGAGATGATAAGAATTTAAATTGTTTACCTTATGTGTATAAAGACAACTGACTAAGTAGTTTGAAAGCTATATATAGACATGTTGAAGATGGGGATAATGGTCACATGTGTATTTCAAATAAGTGAGGAAACCCAGAAAATTCAACGTAAAAAGCTCAAAGGGTACCTGAAAACTCTGGGAAACATTTTATCCAATCACCATTGAGTAGAAGTTTCTCAAGAACATCTAGAAAATCAAGAGTCACGTGTCATATTTCTTATTGGACGGTTGCTTATCCTGTTACTAAAATCCAGGTATCCTGATTAAGAACAAAGACATAGTATATTTCCATGAAGTCAATGACTGTTGCACTGAATCTTAAAGGCAGGTGCAGACAACCTGGTTGAGGTGAGAGAAATTATCGTAACCAATGCTCAGAGACTCGGCACCTTATCGCTTAGAATCCGTCTTGGTAGTGTAGATATATCAACTATTTTTCTTTCCTAATTTCTTGAGGTTTAAAATCATTTTACGCTTTTTGCTTCGCTAACTTATTCTGTATCCTTGGATCCTGCTACATCTATTAATTAAACATTTATTTTGATAATTTCAGATCGCTGTGTTGATGTGGTGTGCCACCTCGAATGGATGTACATATGTCAAGTTGCTTACAACTGACTGTGACAACAAAATATAAGATAATAAAAAGCAATGTTAACATTAGGCTCTACGAACTAAAGTCAGTTCGTCATTGCCCTTATTTTTTCAAACATTTATCACTCGTTATTTATTTAGTATATCTTCATCATTTATCTTTTTTTTATCATTTAATTATATCCACTAATATCCCAGATTCTATCATAATAAGTCATTCTATCTATCATTGGGCTTATCAGAAATATATATTCAAAGTTTTAACTAGACGGCGAGTTGTTTGATGCATATAAAGATAATTAGTGGACTTGAATAGGACATATAATCAACTGTGCCAACGTCTAAGTGATCAAGGGTATGTGACGAAACAATCAAAGTTTCCTATTACTAAAGACATTATTGTAGGTTTGAGTGTAACAAAAAGTCCCTAAACTTCGCATACAGTTGATAGGCTGCCAGTTTCTCTATTAATGTCATCTGAACGAAAATAGTTGATGGTAACTATAATCCGTTTATGTAATTATGGTGTTGATCAATATAATCACTCATGGTTTATGACACGTCAGTCAGCGTACAGCCAGATAAGAATGTGTGATGTCCCAGGTTGTCAAACCACATCACTATGATGACATGAAATGAACATGATGACTAGCAAATGAATCAGTATAATGTGGTAACAATGATCATGAGAAAGATTAAACGTTGAGAATGCAGTTCGAAAATAATCTCAAAACATTACATGAGATTACAAATGTTTAGTAAGAACTATGAACATCCAATTTTATTGGTAGTTTCAGTGATGGCTTTATGACGATCAAGATTACTTCGATTCATTTAGGTGTATCCGTGACTAACGATTATCCGTAAATTCCCAAAGCATACAGTTCATATGCTCTTTTTTAACCCAATGCTCACAGAACGTAAAAAAGTGTATTACTTAAACGCTATCTATAAAAAAAAATACTGGAAACTAAGCGGATGAAGAATACATAAGGAATGAACAAAATTTAAACCTGTCAAGACAATGAAAGGACAATTGATCTGAATCTTTTGATAACTCACCAAAATTAATAACATCAAAAACCTTGGCAGTTTTATCATCACCAACAGTACAGGCTAATTCACCATCACAGCTAACTGACAAGCCAAGAATAGCTCCTGCATTTGACAGTGAAATGAAAGTATAATGAATGAGATTTATTTAGAGTGGAAATATTTAGAAAGAATACACATAACGCATTATCATTACATATCATGGTTAGAATTTCAGAAAATAAAGTCAATTAATTAGTTGATTTAAAAAATGAACTAATCAGGATACTTGATTTTTACATGCATTGTAGAGAAATGAAACTTTTGGATATTAGGTTAAAAGTTAAAGTTGATTCAAAAGTAGAACAATATTTGGACGTTATAATTAGCAAAACAGCTATCCAGTACTCTTTTGTTTTAAATAATTTCTGACTTCATATCAGTCTATAATAAGGGACAATTCAAATCTATACTAATCTCTACAAGCGTCTGTCATCAGACTTGACATTTAATCATCGAGTTACAAACCGAATTTCATTCTTCTGATTCTGACATTTAGTCACCAAACGTATCATTCTCTTTCTGCGTTAAGATATAATATACAGTTTAGTATATAAGTGAACTATCAGCTTTGATCAAGTTTAATCAATTTATCCGGAAAGTAGATAAGATAGAAAATAGATTCATTACAATCTATTGTTTCGGATGAGAACAGCTTGTCGCGAAACCCAGAACACCTCACTTTGGTATGAGAACACCTGATAGGTTTCGAATGATAAATATCCCAATAATGAGTTAAAATATTTGTCTGGCGTTCTTTTACATCTAAAAATTTTCGAATAATGCCTATTATTATTCAAAGATTACACACCAATAGGTTACTATCTGAAAAAGACATTTACTGATAGGAACGCTATCCTTTAGAAATAGAAATCTGACTGTTAACAGGTAATGAGAAAAAACAATTTACACAGTTTTGAAGATTTTTAGGCTGATAAGATTGTCACCGTAGTTTAACTCAAATACAAAGATCATTTTGAATCAAGAGTACCCAAGATTGCCCTGCATCATCTATGGGAAACAACACTATTGTAAACTCTGTCATGATATTGGATGTGTGAAATCAGTCGGCAAAAGCCTAAGATCTAAATTTATTGATAATCGGTAAATATGATCAGTGCATAGATAAACCCCAACCCATAAAATCCACTATCGAAGTCAGAGACATCGTCACGAAGCTGGCCAATTAATAACCTATACAACTAAGATATGAAAGAATTATACAGCAAATACATAATACCGAAATGACGGGACGTTTTAAGGTAGAAAATATACCAATCGAAATGGAATAATGAAATTAAGATGGTAGAGAAAAGAAATGTCTGTTAGAGTTTCTTACCTAAATGTGTTCGGTAGTGTTTGATAAACTCTAGTCCAACACCATCGGCTTTCCGCCAAAATTTAAGATGACCATCATTGCTACATGTCATCAAATAGTGAGTTCTGTAATTTAGGAAGTCAATTTAAAAGTTAAGTAAAATAAGTAACACTAGAAAACGCTAGTTTAAGTGTGGAAAACTTGAACATGATCACTAGGAAGTAAAGGCTATAGAATAAAACAAAAAAAGATTTTTCAAAATGTCATTTAGCTAAACTGTCTTTCCTCTTCACTAGCACAGTGGACCTTTCAAGTTATAATTAAAAGCTAATTAAAGGCATTCATGGAAAACAACCCATGAAGTAGCCGACATTTTACTAGTAGCAGGAAACGATTTTAAGTTTGGCTCCTTTTGGAGTTGTGAGTTGACATTCCTGAGTAGCCATAAACTATGATGAAAAGATCGTTTGGTGCTAGCCAATTATTTGCATTCCTATAATCTATGCCAGTCTGTGGGAGAAACTCTTCAGAATGACCTTGATTTTATATTAATCGTAATTCGGTAGTGAATGAACTGATTAAGTTTCGTCGGGGATATGAAAATTAGTGTAGATGAACCAATCATATAAGAGTGTGATTATTTCCAGCATTATTAGAATTAAAAAGTCACTTACTTTGAGTAGGCAACGTGTGTTATCACATTTCTATGCATATAACTTATTTCGTAGTACTGAGCTATTGGAATATTACGTAGGTAAATTGCTTCATCTTTAAGGACTGAAATGCACAAAGAGAAGCGAAATGTTTTTAAGTATAATGCAGTTGGACAAACGCTCAACAAATAAAGAATAAATTATCTTTAAAACACGTTGCAATTTCAAACAGAATGACAAAATAAACGTTTCACGAGACCGTACCTGTTAAGCGCTCCACAATGGTTAACAATAAAAACAGGAATTTAAAAAAGTGGCAAAACATCAAGGTAAAGTGGAATACATTAGAACTGTTGAATGGACGGAAAATAATGTATGGGTCTACGAAAAAACTGCGATTAACTTTGAGTCGTGTCACTAGACCGTAAGTCTGATGACCCGAATACCACATCTGCCTACACAACAGTACATGATTAGAATCATCAACAGCAGCAGACCTCAACAGCTAGCATCACAACTTCAGATGACCATCTTCAGCTGTCTACAAACTAATCTTCCCTTTAGCTGGTTGTGTGACGTGTATAATTTGTTCATGATCAAGGTATTACATTCAATACAGTGTGGTGGTTGATGTGACCATTATTCAACATCTTGAAGAGAACTTGGAGAGACTATAATTTATGGACAACCTTTGAACGAATATTAAGTGACCTTGGGAAATATTAGCCAATCAATAAACAGTCAGCATAGAGCGAAAATATATTATACAAAACCAAATAAATAAAGTGGATACACTCCTTTTATATGGTCCAAAAACTTGTCAAGGTTAGGAAAAGGTTTAAAGGTTCCAAAATCACAATGCATAAGGTAGAGGAACTCATCCATATGGCTCCATAATAGTTGGTCTCTGGAGCCATGATAAAGTCATAAAAACCGTCTCAGCCTCGACCACAGCTTCATTATTGTTTGTATGTACTCCGGTTGTTTAAGTTCATCATTTTTATTATAGACATGTCCCTACAATACTCATACCACTGAACAGCCGAAGGTTCAGTAACATCTGCGATTACTGTAGCCAATATTACTGGTGCTTTTATTATACAGTTGGCGGCAATTATTATAATATGTCTTAGCCTCAATCCGGATCGAGCGATAAAGGTTCCTATTCTAGCAAACGTCTTCCATCAACATATATTACATCTAAGGACAACCTAACGGTAGTCTGCACAAGGTCAACAAGTCATTTAACAGTTGTAATTACAAATACAGCAACTTCTTAGCAGTTTCATCTTTTGTAGCTGCTTAATTGTCAAGTCTTCTCTAAAATTCTCTGTGAACTGATCGTACATGAGCATCGGGTACTAAAATTAACGCTGTGACCTTGAAATCCCTCAAACGCTTCTGATTGGCTCGTCCATAAATTATAGTCTCGCCGCGAACTTGTAATCTATCGACTTAAAAGAAAAATGTCAGAACAATAATATCCGAAGTTCGTCAGGGACAAAACAAAATTCAGTAATAAAAGACATAGCCTACCTTTACGTTTCTTTTTAGGGACTGGTAGAGAATCACCGTTTTCGCTGACATCTTCCTGAAACTGCATCATTTCAGATGGTAAAGGACCAACAGTATCTTCTCTAGATTCATTTTGATCATTATCGTCGGCATCGTTGGAATTTTCGGTTGGCAAAGGGCCGATGGCTTCATCATTATCAGACATGATCTACGAAATAAAACAGACGTTTCGGGGTGTTATAACATGAAAGGTGAACTTGTTGAGTTCAAAAAAAAAGAATCGTTACAACGTGCAACAATTTATCAATACAAAGTTGGAAATAACGGCGAGACTAAAGAACATGGACGAGCCAATCAGAAGCTTTCGCGGGTTTTCAAGGTCACAGTGCTAAGTTCGGTACCTGACGCTTACGTACGGTCAGTTTACAAAGGATTTTAGAGAAAACATGATAATTAAGCGACTACAAGATATGTTACCATTAGGTTTTGGCGCAAAATTCAATTATATATTTGGATTGAGTTGTGGCATTATAGCTGATGGCAGTTCGTGATGAAAACCCTAAGTAAAATTCATAACCTTATCCATGAACTGTAAATCATAATTTGAATTCTTCACACGGGTTTATAACCCTCATTTAGTCTTAGTTATTATGTTGACACTCTCAGATTCACTCTAGCGTCGCTCAAATGTCGTCCATTATTTATAGTCTCATCTTTAACCCTAAACCTTAACCCTAATCCTAAACCCTAAACCATAACAACATACCGACAACACTGAAACTATGTGGTTGAGGCTGAAAGAATTTTCGGGACTTTATCATGGTTCCAGATGTCGACTAATATGGAGCCTCAGGGATGAGTTCCTGTGCCGGATGCACTATGATTTTAGAACTTCTGAACCTATATCTGACCTTGATAAGTTTTTGATACATGTAAAAGAACAGTATCCCCTTTAATTTTTGAGTTTTGTATAATATATTTTTATTGTATGCTAACTGTCTTCTGATTGTCCAATATTTCTCAAGGTCATTTAAGATTCGTTCAAAGGTCGTCCATGTTCTTTAGTCTCGCCGAAATAACTCAGTCGCGTGCATTTAGTAATATATCAACAAAGACAATAAAGTGAAGAAAATATTTTTGAAAATGGAAGTAGATATTATCAGGACAGTGGACCCCATTACTTGACTGAAGACATTTCAAATTACATCGTAACGTTTTCCAGTAACTTTTTCACTTTGCTGTCCGTGAGAACATAAGAAAACTTTCGGAAGTCCGAATCGTTTTGAGTCCGTTTATATTTATAATTTTAACGTACAAATATGACAGACTTTAGCGAATTCCTGGGACCTTAGTACGATTCCTTACCACATTGATTGTGCATACTAACCTTGAGATGTCGTTTCAATTTGTTCCACCCGCTCTTCAACTTTCAATATCCGTATCACGAGCATGAACAAACGGATTGATTTCTTTTCGCTCACTTCTTGGTGCTTCAGTAGGGTTTCAGAAGTTTGATAATGTTGAGTGAGGAGAAGTTCAGTCTTTTGAACTCTCTATTTCCAGTGGTAGCTATTTGTGTGTTTTCGTGTATCATGTAGTTGAATAAGTGAAATTGTCTCAGGATAATAGGGTTTCTATCGAACCACCAGACAGGAAGTTGATAGATTTCTGTGTGAAACTGATAAGGTGATAATTCGAGTGCTAAGAAAAGATGATTGTTATAAGAATAAATAAGTTAACTGATTGGTAATGTGTCGGAAGACGGAGTCCGAAGAATAAAAATGGAAATGGAGATGATACCAACGGCAATAAGAAGTAGTCACCGATATGCGATGATTATGATTGTGGTAATCTACGAAATATGACCAGACACAGATAAGCCATGAGAGTGACGGTAATCCATGAGTGAATACGTGTTCTTCAAGTCTCCTCTTAAAGCTATCTACCGGTGAAACTATAGACCCTTTGGCTAGGATAGAATTCTAAATGGAAACAACACTTAATGAAAGAAGTGAGTGTACTCAGGTGTTCGCCCTTTTATGTACAATCTTTCGTAGGTTGTATCAAGGAGCTTGGTGATGATGTTCTCGTAATGCGCTAGTGTTGGGATGGCTTCGCACACCCAGTATGATGTACGACATTATCAGATCACCTTTTATTCTCCTGTTTCCGAACGAGAATAGTCCTAAGTAATGAAGAAAGTCCGCGTAGGATCTATGTTTTAGACCTATCACCCACTTTGTTGCCAGTCTATGAACTTGGTCTAAGAGGTTTATAACATTTTAGGGGGAAGCGACGTTTTAACTTCTCATATGTTCATGATAATACCTTATGCACAATACTTAAGAAGTAACAGCACACCTTTAAGATGGCTGTACATAAAAAAGCGTTCGTTACTTACTTCAAGTGTTAAGAAAATGCAAGCACTTTATTGAAGAATTCGCCGATAAGATTATTTGAATAATTTCGAGGACTTTAGGGTCTCTTTCCACATATCTTGTTGTGCTTAATTTTACGAATGACAGGTCATTTTTACAGCGATTCGGAATAGAGCTAATTGTGTGAACTCACTGTATGAAACTAGCTAAGTATTATAGTTGACAGCCGAGTGAATTTGTTTCTCCTTGAGGTTCATACTAATGCCGAGGGTAAATACTGACCCTCGTATTATTTTTTTATACAGCGTTCCGTTTGACCCTGTTTGGACAACAGTGATAATGGAAATTCTGAGTATGAAATATAGGTGGATCCTTGTATTTCATACGCTTGTACCTAAAAACAAACGATATGGAGTGATTGGTGGTGAGCCTTAAATGTTGCTGGCTTAAACATGATTCTCTAAATGTGACTCAATTCTCATACTGAATACACACTGTATGAAATACATATACAAGCTAAAGCTTTCAGATGATGTTCAGAATTAGTAAGGACGAAAACAAGCAGTGTAGAATCAACGGGACGCAGATATAAGGAATGAGTTTCAACTCAAGGTCAGACGTAAAGTGTTGTATTGGGGACTCTAAGCAATCTGAAACAAATGACGATGAAGTATTTCTACAGATAATAACTGTGAGAATTTCTCATCGTATTTTTTCACATGTTAAGATTTTTAATGTTGTCTTGGCCGATTCTTATAGATGTGTGGAGATAGAACCTTAAAACCTATTTTGTAAATAATTTTTCATAGTTTTCGCATGTATTTTCATATTCTGTACATTAAGCATTAAACAATTGTACTTGTTGTTTAACTGTATTACATTGAACGCATGTAAGACACCTTCCTTCCGTTGTGATTACAACATACCGTGCCACTGTTAATTCTCCTCAGCAAATACACTCTAATTCACATCTACATCGTTCTGCCCTGTCTGCTAATATGTTGAATGAAATATTAATTGCATACCATCTACATTTATAGACAATTGCGACATTCTTATTGGATTCTACGCTTGGTAAAATTACTGGATCTATATCGTCCATATTGGGATTAATAATTTTGTTATAATTGTGGAGTATCTGGACCAAACCCAGCCGAACACGCAATAACCTGAAGACTTAAGTAACGTCCCTTATTTTGTTATTTGTGTGTGTAATTACTTGTTAACTGTTAATTGTTACATAAACTATAGACATAATATTTTTGTTGCTAATTTTTTGGTTATCAAACATTTTGGTCCGCCACAATTATCTGGTGAGCCTCGATTATCTTTTTATAGACATTTACTATATATAGCTGCATAATTTAGTATTCTTATTAATTGGCACGACCCCATTTTTTGTTTTTGACATTATGGACTCCCCTAATAAACTTATCGATATTGATAGCTCATTAACCAACCCCTTTCATTCACCACCGCCAGAAGATAATGTTTTAAACTCAATCAACACTATTTCTGAACTGAGATTACCAACATATGGTGTTAATAATCCCAGAATCTGGTTTGCACAAGTTGAGGCACTATTTTTGGCGAGGGGCATACGTTCACAAGCGACTAAATATGCCCACATCGTCGGGGCACTACCTATAGATGTTGCAACGGAAGTCAGTGACCTGATAGACAACGTACCAGAAACGGACCCCTATGACAAAATAAAAGCTGCAGTGATCCACCGTACTTCGCAGTCTGATGAAAAACGCTTGCAGCAACTACTCACCGCATGCGAGTTAGGGGACAAAAGACCTTCACAGTTGCTTAGACATATGAGACAACTATCAGGCCCTTACAAGTTAGACGAAGCATTACTTAAGCAGATATGGTTACAAAGGTTACCATATAACGTCAGACAAATCCTCAGCATATCAGGAGCCTCTGTCAGTCTTGATGATTTAGCAGACATGGCTGATAAGATGATAGAAATATATTCTGATAGTCACGGCGTTAGCGCGATACAATCCTCAAATGCAGAAAACATGAGCGACGCACTCAACATCCAACAACAAATAACACTGTTAACACAGCAGCTAGCATCACTGCAGGCGACTGTTGCCACCATCCATTCTCGACCTCCCAGATCTACGTCCAGAAGGAGATCAGTATCCAGACATCGTCTTAGGTCACCTAAGCGGGCAGCCGGAATGTGTTGGTATCATTCGAAGTATGGTGAGAAAGCACGTTGTTGCACAAAACCGTGCACCTTTAAGACAAACAACCCAATCTATCAGGGAAACGAAGCGGCCAGACAGTAACGGCGGCAGCTGCTACTGGCCAACATGTTAGCCGCCTATTTCACGTCAGGGATCGCATTTCTGGCTCGGACTTTTTAGTCGATACTGGAGCAGAAATCAGCATCATCCCACTCCATCTCTCCCGCAGACAACAGACAACAAGCACTAAATTGTCCTTAATAGCGGCTAACGAATCAGTTATCAAAACTTACGGAGAACAATCTCTTATATTAGACCTCGGGCTCCGCAGAAGATTCACATGGGTATTCATAGTTGCCCAAGTCAAACGACCCATCCTCGGGGCTGATTTTCTTAGTGCGTACAACCTGTTAGTAGATATGACCAACAAGAGACTAATCGACGTAAACACACGTTTACAGGTAAATGTTGCGCTCTCCAATGACAACGAGATCCACGGTGTTCGAATAATGAAACCTGTGAACAACATCTTCAACGACATTCTAACAGAATACCAGTGCATTACGAAAGCAGATTACCAAAAGGAGGGTAACCCACAGCTGGTGCAACACCATATCACTACCACCGGACCACCCACCCGCGCCAGGGCGAGAAGACTCCCTCCAAACAAGTTGCAGTTCGCTAAGAGAGAATTCGAACACATGATGCAACTTGGAATAATCAGACAATCTAACAGTCCTTGGGCCTCGCCGCTGCATATGGTCCCCAAGAAAGATCAGGACTGGCGCCCATGTGGAGATTATCGCAGATTGAATAACCAGACGATCCCAGACAGGTATCCGATCCCTCATCTACATGATTTTTCGTTAAATCTACATGGAAAACAGATTTTTTCAAAGTTAGATCTTGTTCGAGCATACCATCAAATACCGATGGCACCTGAGGATATCGAAAAAACAGCCGTAATCACACCTTTTGGGTTGTTTGAATTCTTGAGGATGCCATTTGGGCTTAAGAATGCTGCGCAAACATTCCAACGATTTATGGATGAAGTCACGCGAGGTTTAGATTTCGTATTTGTGTACATCGATGACGTCCTAATTGCCAGCTCATCACTTGAAGAGCATGTCCATCATCTGCAGATTCTCTTTGAACGATTCAAGAAATATGGCGTAGTTATCAACCCTACTAAATGCATATTCGGTACGTCTGCCTTAGAATTCTTAGGACACTATATTGATGCACAAGGTATTAAACCTCTACCAAAGAGAGTTGAAGCCGTCATCAACTATCCTGAACCCACTTCGGTTAAGTCATTACGTCGCTTCCTGGGTGCATTCAATTTTTACCGTCGATTTTTACCTAACTGTGCCGACGTTCTACAACCGTTAACTGACTTACTAAAAAACGATAAATCAGGTAGCAAAAAGAAAAAGAATCAACCATTCACGTTACCTTCCGATGCCAAAACGGCATTTGAAAAAGCCAAATCTTTGATTGCTGACGCCACCATGCTACAACATCTAAATACTGACCCCAAAACTCATCTGCTCCTCTGTACGGACGCATCACAAAAAGCCGTAGGAGCAGTATTACAACAACGAGTAAACAATACGATTACACCCATTGCTTTCTTCTCTAAAAGGTTATCACCTGTACAAGAACGTTATAGTACATTCGGTCGTGAACTCTTAGCCATGTATTTAGCCGTTAAACACTTCAATTTTTTGCTACAGGGCCGGGATTTTACCATCATGACGGATCACAAACCCCTGTGCTACTCCTTTAGTATGTCGTATGACAGACATTCACCACGCGAAGCAAGACAGCTTGATTACATCTCACAATTCACCACAGACATTCAGTTTATCAAAGGTCACTCCAACATTGTAGCAGATGCGTTATCGAGAAAAGACATCAATGTAGTTGCATCCAACCATGACGTCAACCTAGAAATAATCGCAAAACTTCAAGCAGACGATGCAGAGCTAAAAACCTGCAAAGAAAAGTCTCGCCTGAATCTCCAACCTGTACCCATTCCATTCTCCGACGCATCCATCATCTGTGACACATCAACAGGTAACAATCGTCCTTTTGTTCCACTTGCATGTCGCCAAAAGTTATTCCAACACTTGCATGGTTTATCACATCCGGGCATCCGAGCTACTACAAAGCTGATAACTGAACGTTTTGTTTGGCCGAAAATCAATTCAGATATTAAACGTTGGACACGTGGTTGCCTTCAGTGTCAACGTAGTAAGATCCAAAAGCATACTATTAGTCCAATCGGAAAATTTCCTATTCCTGATAGACGTTTTCAGTATATCCATTTAGATTTAGTAGGACCTCTACCTCCGTCAAATTCTTTTACTCACATCCTCACGGCAATAGACAGATTCACTCGATGGGCCATCGCATGCCCCATCAAAGACATATCAGCTGAGACTGTAGCATCCGTTTTTCTAGACCGATGGATATCGCACTACGGTGTACCGACAACCATCACAACTGATCGTGGTCCCCAGTTTCAGTCTATCCTGTTTCAGGAATTCACAAGACTTCTGGGTGTAAAACACATCAGAACCACAGCTTACCACCCAGCAGCAAACGGCATGATTGAAAGATTTCACCGGCAATTAAAAAGCTCACTCATGGCTCAAACTGATTCAACAAAATGGAGTGATGCCTTGCCGCTTGTTCTCCTTGGGATTCGTGCCACGGTGAAGGAAGACATAGGTTGTACACCCGCCGAATTAGTCTATGGTACGACTCTAACGTTACCGGGTCAACTAGTCAACTGTGCACCTACAACGCAAGAAGATGCTACTCATTTCGCAAGTTGCCTATTACAAGTAATGCAGAACATTAGAGCAATACCACCGCGAGAACACAACAATCCAGTCCATCTCGACAAACATTTAGAAACGTGCAAATTTGTTTTCGTTCGAGTAGACGCGGTGAAAAAGCCACTGACACCACCATATGAAGGTCCGTATAAAGTAATAAAACGCACTTGCAAATATTTCATTATCAACAAAAACGGAAACAATGAAACCATTTCCATAGACCGAATTAAACCAGCTTTCTACGAACCCCCTCAAGCCACTGATGACAATACGGCGAACAAACAATCACTCCCATCAATTGCGAAGAAACAAGAGGAAGAGGAAAAACTCAGCACTACACCCTCTTGTTTAACACGATCTGGGAGACTTATTAAAAAACCCAAACGTTATGTACATTTTATGGACTAACACAATCAATCAGTTGTATGCATTACTTTGTGAAGTTACGCAATCTTCTAATAAAAGATATTTATTTTCCCTACATGTACATTTAATAACTACATTTATTTGTTATCACTGGTTTTGCCAATTTTTTTTAATAAGAAAAAATTGTCATAGTAATAAACGAGTGGATGCTAACTAACTATTTATTAAATTCATCCATTTATTTTATTTTTTATTTTATGACTCTATTAACAGTTTTGCACATTTTATTATTATTATTAACAAACCGAAACTTTGTAATGTTTGTTCTTCAGTTTCATTTTGCGTAGCATAGCGTATATTATTAACGTGCCATTTATTCCTATCTCCACCATTTTTTTTTCCGTTATTACAGTAAATACTATTTTATGTACATTTGTATACAATATTTCTCAATTTCTGTTCTTCATATTGTAAACAGTGTTACCTCCGGACACTCTGGGGGGGAGCTATGTGGAGATAGAACCTTAAAACCTATTTTGTAAATAATTTTTCATAGTTTTCGCATGTATTTTCATATTCTGTACATTAAGCATTAAACAATTGTACTTGTTGTTTAACTGTATTACATTGAACGCATGTAAGACACCTTCCTTCCGTTGTGATTACAACATACCGTGCCACTGTTAATTCTCCTCAGCAAATACACTCTAATTCACATCTACATCGTTCTGCCCTGTCTGCTAATATGTTGAATGAAATATTAATTGCATACCATCTACATTTATAGACAATTGCGACATTCTTATTGGATTCTACGCTTGGTAAAATTACTGGATCTATATCGTCCATATTGGGATTAATAATTTTGTTATAATTGTGGAGTATCTGGACCAAACCCAGCCGAACACGCAATAACCTGAAGACTTAAGTAACGTCCCTTATTTTGTTATTTGTGTGTGTAATTACTTGTTAACTGTTAATTGTTACATAAACTATAGACATAATATTTTTGTTGCTAATTTTTTGGTTATCAAACATTTTGGTCCGCCACAGATGTTATGGTCTTATTGAGCACATAAGTCGAGAATCTTCACTTCTAGATTCATCACTCACCAAAATATGGTTGGTGGTCACTGTATCGGTTATACTGAAATCCAATGAGTATCCGTCAACTGAATAAATTTGTTTTACACGATATTTAGAATATGTAGCTGGATTTTCATATATTCGCAACGCTCTTCATCACTATATCGAAGAAAGAAAAATGGCTTCCTGCCAAAACATTTGATTGACAACGATGTCGTAGGTAACTAGTAAATTTTCTGTACAAATAAATACCATAAATTGTTTTAAACCGGTCAAAACATACGACATGATTTCACTCATTCTAATCCAAATTACAGTTCCAAGCTTTTGCCTTGTCAAAGTCCTAGAATGGTTTATATTAGTATTAATTCGTCAGACGATTCTGTATTCGCATCTGTCATCGTGTCACACTAGACTGTTCATACTGGTGGAATGTCGTTGATTGGGCATATTGTCAAGATAAGAAAAGTCGTTTTTCGATTGGTGAATAAATCACATGATAAAAGGCGAACATAATATCACAACGAATCGGATACGGCCCTCTTATTTTGTAGTCATACTAAATTGGCGACGGCCTTTTGTAAAGTCACAACACGACGTAACTTTAAAGATGGTATTTTGGTCCATTTCGTAACTGCTATCGTTAGCTTGTATTTCGTTACCATGGGCCTTGCATTAAGACTTCAAAAACAAGCTCCCACTTGTAAGTTTAGGATCACCTACATATCCAACACCATGACCGTCTAGTTCCCAGCTGAATGATCCTAGACTAATAAAACAGATTATGTCAATACTCTTCGGCATTTTTCACTTAGATAAAGACTTGTCATTTCACTTATCAAAATGTTAGTAATGATATTCGAGATGCTGTCGCTGTAACGGCCAAATTGCGAATAATCAGTTTTAACACAAGACTAACGAACCTAAGTTCATTCTATTACGTCAGACTATGTTCTGCGTATAGCATACTAATCGCTTTTGAGTGACTCACATTAGATCATATCAAAACACGAACTCTGTGTTCAATTTAAACAGTTCCCATTCAATAAAGAGTATAAATTATATCAGAAGTACGAAATACTTCAGACGGTACAGCCTGTGTTATACAGTCATGGGCTTCTCTGGCACGAACTAACGTGGTAAACAACAAGAAGAATAGTTACTAAACAAGAATTCGATACCTGTCAATCAATAAAAGTATTCCCGACAATATGGGATTAGATGTCTATCTGCAAGGATTCCGTCAGCCTTTTAGAGCAAACACTCAAACGTTAACATTTATATCCTGAGCCACGTGACCTCATTGTCGGTGATCCGGCACCATACAACAATGAATCAAGTAATTCTAGGCGAATCTTTAACTAAGATCAAAGAACAAAAAACCGGAAAAGGAAGACTGAAGAACACAATGTGTGATTAAAAAGAGACTTCAATAAAGGTTAAAAACAAGACAGTGGGAAAAAACTAAGAGATGCACCCCAATGAAATGACGTGGAGGGATTTTCAGCGATCTTTTTCAATCACAGTCATAGAACAACTAGATGTCTTATTATCCAGTGTGGATGAATCTTTTATACTACGTGAAGCTCAGATTTCTAACAGAAACAATTCCTCTTCGTTGAAAGAAGTAAATAATTAGGAACCAATTTTAGTTCGTTTTCACAGAATAAATCCTGTCTTTCATGACATAAACTGCACCTTTGCAATTTATGTCGACTTCTTTGAACACTTTGTCGTAAATATGGAATTATGGGACTTGTGAAAGAAGTCTGTAGAAGTTTCAAGTCACCTACCACCAAAAAAACCGAGCGATTGTGGGTCAAGACCGGGTGCTTCATGAAAAATAATGGATTCGTCTTCGTATTCTGCCTTCTGTATCACTAGTTCACGCGCAACGCAAAAAATAATTACTACAAAGGCAAACCCTAATAACTTAATCATGATATTGGTAGCATATCGTCAATTATTATATGTTATTTCTTTAAAATGATGTGAATTTAAAACTTGAAAGCAGTGCAATCATTGGCATGACTGAACTTTCTTACCCGACATTGACACAGTTTTCACTGAGAAAAGAAGAAAGTAGTTGCGTCAATA
Organism: Schistosoma rodhaini; assembly: GCA_944470415.2. Lineage (NCBI taxonomy): Eukaryota > Metazoa > Platyhelminthes > Trematoda > Strigeidida > Schistosomatidae > Schistosoma > Schistosoma rodhaini. Next base: position 6,465,446 of record OX104044.1, read on the forward strand.
TTCCTTCCCTAGGTGGTGACCATGGCCCACATGTGTTTGGATTACAGATCCCCAAATTACCGAATTCCCACACTTCCTGTGGTGTTTGTATGACCTAACGATTCCTTTTCATTTGATGACTGCTTGATTTCGAGTTCCAAATACAATACTTTTGTTTGTGTTCATCTAATACTTCTTGTTTATATTGCGTTTTTTCTGGGATTCCTATGTTGTACTATAATTCAATACTTCTAACTAGCAAACTGGCGTGGCGATGAAGTCAGTAATGTGATTTTAGGACATGCACTCGAATTTTGACGCTTTTGAAGATTACATGGAAAGGTTTGAGATCTGGATCATGACCAAGGAAGATATTGACGATGTTGATATTATAGCTCATTTCCTTACATTGATCGTAAAATAAACCTAATAAAGACTTTGGCATTTCCAGATAAGCCGGTTAGACGCTGTTATTCAACTCTCAATGAACTACTACTAGACCATTTAAAGTGTACAAATTTCCAATGCGGTAAAAGAGAAAACTTCATAAAATAATCCATCAGGACATCGTTCTAGTATTGGACTCTACATCAGTTCGTATCTATCATCCCGCACCAAAGGGACTCGAACACATGAACTTCAACCTCTATAGTGTATTAAATGAAACGGAAACTATTCATTACACAGTGGACTAAATGAAGCTTTTAAATATGAATTTGTTTCATTTCCAAGTAATGCAGTATGTGAACGTCTTGAAGAGGAAGTTAAATTGCTTTGGATTCTTACTCTATATTTAATAATGCTTTATTTGTTCTAGTGTTTTGAAAATTGTATGATGTTATTCATTTTCATTAGTATGGGACTGTGGAGATTGTTATGTTTTTGATCTAGATCATGAACCAATTGATGTTGGACCACTACTGAAAACCTGAAAACACTAGACAGAGGTTTCGTCCTATTATGGGGCTCCTGAGCATCCACGATTCCCCCAGCGGGATTCGAACCCAGGAACTTAAGTCTCGCGCGCGAACTCTTAATCTCTAGGTCACTGAGCTGGCCGGCATTCAATGGTGCTAATGTTTAACTTCAACCAATCCACGAAATTGAGCGACACGTCCACCAATCTCTTCAGTGAGTTACTATGTCTCAACAGACCGCAAGTGACCAGTAGAATTCAACTGGGTCTGTTGTGAGATAGTCACTCATTGAAGACAACGGTGGAAGGTGATTTCATGGAAAATCTCACCTTATGTATTGAAATTTTATTGATAACTTGCATTCGATGGCACTCTGTTTGCAGTGTATGCTACTTACGTCTATCGACATAAGTAGTATGTAACACCAATCAAAAGTTGGATGGGTGGCAGCAGAAAGCTAAGAAGATCGAATTGAAGAAAACAGAAGGGGAATCATAAAGGGACTGTGAATAAGAAGAATCGTACAGAATATGAAGGACAATTGATGGAAGATTTGAAAATGAAGTACTTAATGTATGGTTCTCATATTTTATGAAGATGCTCTGTAATTTCTTAAGAAATAACAAATTTGTTGTCCCACCCTCCCTGAATCTCGTTTACTACATGTTGAAAATCGTGAAGAACTAAATAGCTATATTTTCCTAGATTTTGATTCCCAAAAGAGTTTTCATACAGGTTTCTACTTTTAGAGGTAATAATATGTAATATCCGCTTGTAGGATAAAAAACTTAGTGGTCAAGTATCATAAAAGCGTTTTTCAAAGAAGAAAAGGGATAAATTATAGTGAATGTCATTCAGTGCTACGCACTCACCAACGTTAGTAAAAGAAACAATAATGATCATCATGATAAAGTGACTAAATGACAAATTCGGTATTGAGTGGGAACGGCTGATAAGGCGACATGAACTGAGAAAAATGAACAATTACAGTGCGATACTTGTAGGTCTGTGATTAATATTTTCACACGCAGAAAGTTGTAAGTTTCCCAATATCTAGAAGAAAATCATACCACTATGGGAACTTGCCGAAAGGAAACTGAGAAAGCATTAGTTTCAATATAACAAAAGCAAATTGGGTGCAGGAAGCATCATCACGAAGAATGGATCTGCTGGGAATGATTTAAGGAAAGGAAAACAAGAAGGTAGCAGTCAAAAACGCGAGAAAAAGAGCAGAGCAAGCTAAGATGTAGTCCAGATATTCGGAAGCAAACAAACAAGTGGAGAATAGAGTTAGGGTTGAAAAGTGGGAATATTTAGAAGAACTGGTAACTACATCAGAAAAATCTGTAATTTAAGAAGTATGAAAGGACTATTTGGTACAGACAAAGGGTTAACGGAGAAATATAGTAAATCATATCAACCAATCAACAACAAAGAAAACAAACAAATCACTGAGTTTCAAGAACACTCAGACAAGTGTTTAGAACAAAGTGAAGAGCTCACCAATAGATCAGGGCTCATGTTTACGTCTGATATCAAGGCCGCATATACACACCTCTCTATATATATTACGGCACCAACAACAGACAATCAGTAAGGCGACCATACAAGTCAGGAATAACAAATAGTAAGAAGAGTGAGCATACAAACTAAAGCGATTAATTCAGATGTAGAGGTAACGGTATAAAGATCCCATATTCTATTCAGAAAGATTTGGAAGTAGGAACAACTTATATCAAAATAGAAAGTGAGAAACCTCTACAAGCTACTGGAGAAATGATATTTCAGTAATGATGAAAACTACATGGATATCACGTTACTGTAAATAATGGGTGAAGTTTTCAGCTGAGTGCTACTGATCCGAGTGGGAAATTGAGTAGACTTATAATGTCGAGATCAGAAGCTGGTTTTTATAAAGACTGATCATGTACTTACACAGGGTATGATTGTTTGGAAATCGATTGGATGAAAATTGTCAATACTTATGAAAATCGTTTGACTGTGAGAAGACAATCGAAATTATGGATGGAAAAACGTCTTGGTATCCTCTTCAAAACTGTGAAGCACCCAAAAAACGTTATGGGGATTTATTTTGCATCGTTTATTTGAATCGTTCCATTGATGTTTAGGACTTCAATTGAATGGTCTCTTATTAGCATATGTGCATCCTGTAAGGATTATCTCATATGTTTCTGAGATGGTGGAGAAGATTTATGGCTCAGGTGGGTGATTTTGATGGATTTCTGTTCTCTGAGTTGGATGGTTTGGTCGTGAAGCTTTCATCGTCCTTCCGAACGACATCATCAGCACAAACTTCGGGTAGAAGTGAAGTGTTTGAATTTCTCCACATGTGGTTCACAGCTTGTCCTGCGCACCTCGATGTTGATTGTTTCTTGTTGACCTTAAGGTCCATCAAAAAGTTTTATCTCAATATTGATTTGAGTCACGAGCATTATAAGCATAGATGGTTGGCGGTTAGCAGTGGAATACAGGATGAAGGTTTTATTCTATTTGTGACTCGTCATTTGGATGTGTCTTCATCCCATAGTTGATGTTCATCCATCACTCGAAATCAGCACCATTCAACTAGAATGAGTTGAAAAGTTAACATTTTTCCTTTCTAGTCTATACCGAATGGTCAAATTAAAGTGTTCTTTTGACGGAATGCTAACCGACATACACTTAAAATATGATTGGACGCAGAAATAGGGTTCAAGAAACACAAGAAATAGCATCTAAAAATCTCATAGAACAAAATCCTTTCCATTCCTGTATAGTGAAATAAACGTAATCAAATTCATCCGTTAAACAGAAAGTTTACAATAATTTGCATGAAATAATGCATGATAGAAGAAGGAGAAAATTACTGAATACGAATTTAACTACCTACTGATAAAAGTAGTATAGCACTAAACAATAAAAAACCTCAGATATCGCAACCTTTTTAAAGGTAAAACGTTAATCAACAAATGTGAATTAGTGGTAATTAAACGTTTATATCATCATATGTATAATTTACTTTATTCTGTTTTGTATAGTCATGGTTGGAAAAGAGTTAGGGGCGGCCAAACTAAAACGTGGCATCAGTGCTTGAAGTCACTAACTTATAGTCTGAGCCATGTTGGCAGATGTAAACTACTTGGTTGGGGTCCGCGTGACTATCGTAACCAATGGTTGGAGACTCTATGTGACATGGCTCAGAATCGATCACAATGGCGTAGGTGTATACACTCTTTATCTTCCCTTAAACCTTGAGATTAAAATTGCTTCATAACTTTCTTCCTTCCTATACTATATTCTTATATACAACCTATCTTTTATATATTGCCACCACTAAATTAACTAGTTCTATAAATCCAGTGTTCATCTTGTTGTGCTAACGAGGTATAGCAACTTGGACCGATACATAAATGTGCCTGGTCCTGCGTTGTAGCTGACTGACTGACTGATAGTCATCACTTATCTTCTACAAAACGTCCTTGTTTCTAGGATTTTCCTGTAACAGAGTTGTTTATTCATAATTGGAAATATGAAGTTGATTAACTCGTCGCAATAGAATTTACAAAATTTTACTTAAGCTTTATCCACGTTTAGAAAAAATATGCGAAATATCATACATGTATGCAATCTTGATTGAGATTATGAATCGATAACTTTTCAACCATCAATGAAAAGCTGGAAGTACTGGACGTCTGCTTCGTCCTACTATGGAACTCCTTGGTACTGAACATCCACCATCTCGCTTGTGGGATTCATACACTATGCAGATAATCACCATGCGCTCTTCAGTGACTAGATTCGACAAGTAATTCTTACACTTCTAGTGAAAAGCCATGATTAGTGGAGTTCAACTACGTCGGGTATGATGCAGTTACTCACAAAAACAGTGGGAGATGTTCACACAGTATTGTGGATTGGTTAAACTTAATCATGAACACCTTTGAGTATTGACTCAGTGGTCTAAAGATTAAGCGTTTGGGCACGATACCTAAGGTCCTGAGTTCGAGTTCCTCGAGTGGGGTGATGTATGCACATTGCTGAGGATTCGCATACTGGGACAAGATAGCTGTCTAGAACTTGCAGGTTTTCATTATTGGTTTAACATTGATCGATTTATGACCTTAATCGAAACTCAGTAATCCCCACAACTCTATAATGATGTACACAATCGTCAGAGCATAGATAAATTTTAGCTAATCTTAAATTAGGAATGAACTACACCTTAGGTCAAAGTGTAATTTAATGACTTGCCTTTATATTTCAGTTATTAATCGGAATCATTAAAATAATAGTAGGACAGAGAGAAGTTTCATCTGCATCAGATCTTCCTTGTTCATCGATGATGCTTTCCATTTACGTGAAAGACTCCACCTCTTCCAGAGTTTCACCATCAAATGTGACTGGGTTAGTGTTCTCTGTGTTGTATTTGGGAATCTTGCTTTTCCCTTTGTGTATGTTGAGGCCTATTGATTCAGAGGCTGCTGCTACATTTGTTGTTTTCATCTGTATTTGTTCGTGTGTATGAGATAGGAGGACTAGGTCATCTGCGAAATTCAAATCATCTAAATGATTCAGAGTTGTCCATTGTATTCCGTGCTTCCTCTCAGATGTCGAAGTCTTCATAATCCAGTGAATCACCAGAAAAAAGATGAAGGCAGAGATTAGACAATCATCAAAATATAAAACTTCGATATAAAGTCCACTACGGATTTTACTTAACACTTTATCCATAAAGCGTTCAATTCATTAAAACAACAACAACAACAACAAAAGAAACTTACAAAACTGAATCACCTGTTCATTCATTAATGATTTGTAAATATTTATTTACATAGAAACATTAATTGAATAAATAAGTAAACAATCCTGGATGTAATAGAGATATTCATTGTTTTTATTTATTTATCAGTAATTATACCCTATGAAACATTGAACACTATGACTAAGAAGGGTATAATGAATAATTGTGTTGTTATGAACAACTGTTGTACAAGTCTTTTTTAAAATCTACGGATAATGTTATTTTTACATTTTAAGTTTATTATGTTGCTATGGGAAAAGATGACTTTTCAGTATAGCAATCATGACAACTTTCCTAGTTGACTTTAGTTTCTTAAAACTATCGAAATGATGATCTTTATTGTAAGGATAGCTTGTTGGCAAACTCTAGAAAGCCTCAAGAAGCCCAGAAAGAGCAGAAGACATTTCTTCCAATCACCACTAGGGGAACGTTCTAGAATGTCGACGTGTAGCTTCCCTATTGGATGGATAAGAATGACCCCCTATGAGCAGATTGGCTGTCCGAAATGATGATATACTTTCAGCCAAAAAACTGTAAATATATGAGATTTATGTACTATATTTTGACACTGTGTTGGGAATAACATTCCTACTTACTAGTTTTCTGTCTTCTCTTTTGCGACGTTGCGGGTTCGATCGTTCAAGTAGTCTAATAGTACGTGGCATAGAAAGAATCTAAAGCTCTAGATAATAACATGCCCTTTTACAGATACAAAATATCTTCATCACAATCAATTTTGTTTCTAAGATACACTTAAAAGTTAGAAATATTAACAGAATATGAACACGTTTCTATCTTTAGATTTCAAGACTACTCATGAGTACTATTGTATTCCTATGAATTTTTTATATTTTTAAAGTATACTATACTAAATATAATATTCATTTAGAACTAACATAAGTTAGAGTAGGACTGCCTTATGTCTACATTTCAATTTTCTCTATATGAAACATGGAAATAACCAAAGTGAAAAACTTATGAATTTACACACCCTTACATGCCTACATTTACACCTTGCTTTCATTCGTTTACAATTATATGTTTCAGTTATTGTTTAGTCATTGAATAATGTTAAGATTTCACTCTCAGATTATTAGTCATAATATATACTTTTACCTATGAATTGTAAGTCATAATTAAATGTTTCTTCAGTATATAGTTGTGGAGATTTTTGAGCTTCGATTGAGATCATGAATCGATCAATGTTAGACCATCATTGAAGACCTGGAAGCACTGAACGACCGTTTTGTCTGAGTATGGAAACGCTCATCCATCGTCTCGCAAGTGGAGTTCAGTTGTGTCTATTGTGACGCAGTTACCCATCAAAGACAATGGAAGATGGTCGCTCAATATCATGGATTGTTTGAGGTTAGACATTAACACCGTTGAGCGTTGATTCGTTTAGCCTAGAGATTAAGCGTTGGCGCGCGAGACCGAAGGTCGTAGGTTCGAATTCTGAGTGTTGGACAATGGATGAGCACTATTGAGGAGTCCGAAAGAGGAGAAAAAATGGCCGTTAAATGCTTCCAAGTTTTCAATGATGGTCTAATATTGATCCGTTCATGATATTAATCTAAATTAAATGTTTGTAAAATAACCACCTTATTCTGAATTTTTTTAAAAAGGCAGTTGCAATTTGTTGTTCTTATTTTAAATTCATGTGAAAGTAATATATCACTAAAATTAACAAAGATAATACTATTTAGTATTGTTTGTTTGAATCTTTCAATCGATGTGTTAGGACTGCAACTGGTCGGTCTCCAATTGGCATATATGCATACTGTGCGTATTGCCTCGATATAGCCTTAATTCACAAGCATGGTAAGCAGAGATGGATAGTGGCTAACAGGGGAATCCAGTTTGACGCGCGTTTCGTCCTATTTGTGACTGGTCAGCTGGATGTACCTGCATCTCAGCATGCACATATGTCAATTAGAGACTGATCAGTTGCAGTCCTGACACATCGATGGGAAGATTCAAACAGACAATGCTAAATGAATTTAAACTTCACCTCATTGTACAAGCAACTGGCTATCAGAACTCAGTGACCGAGTGGATAACGCGATGGCGTTTGAAGCGGAAGGTACTGGGTTCGAGTCTCAGAGTGAACAACAACTCTGAGATGCAGGTACATCCAGCTGACGAGTCCCAAAATAGGATGAAACGCGCATCAAACTGGATTTCACTGCTAGCCACTATCCATTTCTGCTTACCAAAGATAATACTAGATAGAAATTCTGATATATAATAATATCAATCATAATAACGATAACAAATCTAACTCATTCATATGATGTTAGTACAAGAAATGAGAACAAGAGTGGGGGGTAGACCAAATGCATTTTCATACAACATGACAGAATATCTTGGTAAAATCTAAGAACCAAATGGTAAATACTTTATTTGCAAAATATCAATCTATTATCTCAAGCTTAATTGTTCCTTCGTTTCTACACCAATATATCTCTCTCTACCTCTCCCTCTCTCTCTATTCTCGTTCCCTTCTCTTATATATTCTTAACTTTCGGCCTCGATGTATTCCACTTTCGATTGTTGATACATGTTACTTAAATCTGTCAACATCAGTAAAACACATCACATTAGTTGAAGGTAATTATTTTCATTCTCAAGGAAATATTTTCTCTTGAGTAGATAAATGTAGTAATTTTCTCTACCATTAACTAGATTACTAATGATTATCGCATGTAACAAATCGTCTACTGATATATAATTTCCATTTAAATATTAAAATTACAAAGTTGAGCGAATGGTTCACTTAGCAACGAATTTATTATCAAACTGTACAATCGTATATATGTGAACCATAGGAACATATGAATTAGGAATAACCATGATGATGCAATCGAAATATTATAATACCAGATTACGTCATATGGATAATAACAATAAAACTAATAAGTTAGTAACCAATTATAATGTGAATGCAGTAAGGTGATTAAAATGTTTATGTTACAGTAACTAAAGATAATAGAGGTGTGAAAATAAATGAAGTGATATCATGAGTAACTACGGATAAAATAATGAGAATGTGGGACATAAGTAGAAGGGGAAGTTCAGTAATGATAATAATTATAAGAATAAGAATAAATCTGTCTTGACCTCATGGATGGCAAGAGCCTCCGCCATTTTGAGGAGCTAGACATGAAGAAATCTAGGTAGATTTGAACCAATCGAATACAACCTTAAAATCAACTTCTGAATCGGTAGAATGATTGAAGTCGACTGGTTGTTTAAGAGTGGAACTTCTAACTGTTTTCCTTTCACTCTTATAGAACTACACTGGGACATTTTGTCGTATCCGAGCTGAAAGCAAGCACTGGATACGGCTAATGTACCTTACTTCACAAAAGTAATTTAACTAGTAGATGGTTTTTATTTATTTATTTATTTGAACACATAAATATTGGTACAAAGAGTCACCGGATACATATGCACCACAAAAAATTGTCATTTCATTTGTGTGAGAGCTGTGTTACTGCTCGGGCGCCTAGATCGAAACAGGTGGTTATCTTAGGGAGCCACTCACCGAGCCTTTGACCTAAACGTTTGATCAACAAAGCAGTGGAGCATCATCAGGAGATGCTGTTCCATGGTAGCCGGTGACCAACGATTGATTCATACACCATTTGTTCCCTCAGGATACTGGAGTCCATGTGCACCATTGGTTTGGAATCAGGGTTTTCCAACTCCCATAGGTGGACTTTCCGTGTCCACCAACCCGGTTAAAGCGCCTGTCATTCGCTTTTCGTCCTCTCAATTTCGTAAACAACAGTAATGCCACGAGAATGTAGTGAGTAGGACTTCCCTGTCAGAAGCGGCATACGCGTGGCTGTGTGAGAGCATTTCGAGAGAGAGGGCGGGCCCTACCCACTTTCAGCCGTATTTAGGGCATTTGGGGGCATGGAGGCATTTAGACTGAGAAACTTTTCCTTTATGGATACAGAAAACAGGTTCCTACTAATGAACGTTATTCGTGGCTTCGCTGCACAGAACGTTCATTTTATCACTGTCTTTAACCAATTCCTAGTGAGATCAGATGTTCTATTACACTATAAACTTACTGATATCATTTAGCAACTATTAATGTAGATAAAGAGTTGTAACGAGTGAAAGAACAGCTTTTATTTCTAGACAACAGTACTTTTTTTTAGTCATAGGAAACAAACCTTTCACTATTCACTCTCACAATATAGACATATTAAGTAAATTGTTTATACTCATCAGAACTTATGAAAAATAAGTAATTAAGGAAATTACAAAGACTATTTCAGACAATTTGAAGTATTATAATAATAAGTGTCTCATTTGTGTTATCCATTTTTAGTCAGTTTTATAACTAATTACTTAGATTTATGAGTCTCTTTGTCTATTACTTAAATATGACAAACTAATGGACAGTTTTTGATAATGAAACAAATGGATTAGTAGTCAGATGAAGAAGAAAAATAAGAAGAGAAAGTAATTATCAAAAAAAGTCTGTTGAATTTTTTTAAGGATACCGTTGGCCAGACACTATCAGCAACAACCTACTGTGAGAGAGAACAAACTAGATTTCAGTGGAGGAAGAAGCGATGGAAGTGGACAGGACACACATTAAGGAAGTTACACAACTGCATCACAAGACAAGCCTTCACTCGGGATCCTGAAGGCCAAATGAGAAGGGGAAGATCAAAGAAAAGATTACACTGAGAAATCGAGACAGACTTGAGAAGAATGAACAAAAGTTGGATAGAACTAGAAAGAAAGGCTCAGGACAGAATGGGTTGGAGAATGCTGGTCGGCGGCCTATGCTCTATTAGTAGTAACAGGCGTCAGTAAGTAAAGTAAATAAGTAATAACACTATAGAAAACAAGTGTAAAACTAAGAATAGAATGATTCTATAATTGTAATGTTTACTACTTATGTTGGCAGATATAAGTAGTATGTCTGAAAGAAGAAGATTAAGTAGAGAGATGAAAACTGAAAGCAATCAAGATAAAAACAGAGATGAAGGAATGGTAAAGTTCGTAAGAGACAATTCAAAGAAGATGTGTAAATAATGTAGTTTATGTATGATTTTCACATTTTACTAAGCCATTGTGTAATTTTTTATTCAATAATAAATTGGCCTCCCCTATCTTAGTTTCTCGTACACTACATCATAAGTCAAACAGATCCAAATTGTTTTGTAGAACATAATTCTAAGATTATTTATATAATCCTGAATTCACAGTATATTGATCTATAGAAAATTTTAACGACTATAATGTTAGGTGGTTTAATTTGTATATTCTGGTTTACGCTTTTTTTTAGCATGGTTTCTTTTCTACAAGATGGGGATGCTGACCCAACTCGCAACCTTCCTCCCTTACCCGGGCTTGGAACCAATAGTAGCCCTAGAACAGCTAAAAGAAGAACAAACAAGCTTCAAACTGAAGAGGAGATCATGTAAAGACGTTGGAAGTGGATAGGATACATATTGAGGAAATCACTAAATTACATCACAAGTCAAACGCTAACATGGAATCCTCAAGGAAAAAGGGCAAAGAGGATTTGGATGCAGACATGAAAAGGATGAATAGAAACTGAAGACAACTGGCAAAGATTGCTCAGGATATAGTTAGATGAAGAGTGCTGGTAAGCAGTCTATGCTCCTCCATGAGTAGTAAGAGGCGTAAGCAAAAGTAAGTATATAAGTAAATAAAATGTTAGATGAATATCAAAAAAGAAAGCTTTAATTGAAATTTACAAGTGATCATGAAATTGATAAAGGAATTCATTAAAAATCACTTCTATTATCTTGACATTCAATTCAGATACATGGAAGTTGAACAGTCGCCTTGTTCTAGTGATTTATTCCATAATTTCTCAATGAATCAAGAAGCAGATCCTCAAGCTTCTTTAACAGTATAAAAGAATATAGATGAGAACCCAGAAACAAATGGAATATATTTTAAAATCCAATCATTTTACGATAAAGAAACAATACTCTGTTGAATAAACTGTAATTTTGATGATTGTACTACTGAGTTGTTACAAACTACAATAAAAATCTCTCTAGTCCCTCTCGGTTAAAAATGACTTTTCTGCCCGTTAGAAATTCTGCAGTTACATGCGCATAATCGTTTTTTACAGTTGATGCTACAGTGAGTGACACACTAGATCACTCTGAAATGTCATTAGTTTCAAACTTTTCACCTTATACCTATCTTTCATAGTAGAAAGCATGAGTCAATTGAAGCTAGATCAACATGGAGAACCTGGAAACACTGGACGGCCGTTTCGTCCTATTATGGGACTCCTCAGCAGTGCGCATCCACGAACCCGCTCTCGCGAGCGAGACTCGAACCCAGGACCTACCAGTCTCAAGCCGAAGCCCTTAACCGATAGACCACCGAGCTGGCATCCAACGGTGTTAATGTCTAACTTCAACTGATCCACAAAGTTGAGCAACCATTCACCAATTGTCTTCAGTGAGTTCCTGTCTCACAACAGACGTGGTTTTGAACTCCACTGGTCACTGTTTCTCACTAGAGCTCCTAGATATACTTCTTGAAGTTACTAGTGAGCATATGATTATGTTAATTATCAGAAGGGGTTTTGTGGAGATTTAGTATTTTTCATAGTAGAAAGCATGAGTCAATTGAAGCTAGACCACCATGGAAAACCTGGAAACACTGGACGGCCGTCTCGTCCTATTATGGGACTCCTCAACAGTGCGCATCCACCTATCTATCGAATTCATAACTAAACCTCAGCTAAGACGGGTAAAAGTGTAACTTCAATGGCTATTTTCTTGATTCCAGTTTTATCTTTAACCAAAAATTTGACATTTGATAAGAATCTCAATCGAATATAAAATATAAATGTACACCCTTATTGTGTAATATACCTGTGAGGATGGTCCACAGATGAACTTGAGGAAGCTCTAGGAAGCCCAGAAGGAGTTGAACATATTCCATCCAATCAGCTTTTGGAAGAATATTTCAGAATCACTTCGTGTAGCTTCCCTATTGGACAATGTTAATAACTCCCTATGTGCGTATTGCATAACTGAAATGATGATTTCGTTTTTACTAAAACTATAAATAGGTGACAGTTTTGTAACATAATTGACACTATTTGGAATAACATTTGTTCTATTTGTCTTCTGTCTTCTGATTTTGCGACTTGGAAGGGTTCTAGCGTTCGAGTGCTCAAGTATTACGCGACATACTAAAAATCTAAGTTCAAGATATTACAATACCAGTTATGTTTGCCCGATATTTCATATTCTAAAAACGAATCCGGCTTCACGTTAGTAACTTTTAGGTTAGTATTCAGAATCCATATTAATTAAGTTAAAATAACGATTTTTGTGTGTATCCTTTATTTTTATAGTTCAACTCATGAGTCAATTGAAGCTAGACCACCATGGAAAACCTTCAATGCCGGCAAGTATTTCCTTGAGTTCTAGTGAGAAGTAGTAACCAGTAGATTTCAACCAGGTCTGTTGTGAGATATCAACTCACTGAAGATATTGGTGAACGGTTGCTCAACTTCGTCGATTAGTTGAAGTTAGACATTAACGCCGTTCGATGTCGGCCGGCTCACTGGTCTAGAGGTTAAGTGCTTTGGCGCAAGACTGGTAGGTCCTGGGTTCGGACCTCGCGAGTGCGGGATCGTGGATGCTCACAGCCGAGAAGTCCCATAATAGGACGAAACTACCGTCCAGTGCTTCCAGATTTTTCATGTTGGTCTAGATCTTATTGACTCATGATGTCAACTATAAAATTACTAAAATCCTCACAAAAAACCCCTTCTGATAATAATTTAAAAAAGGATTATGTGGTGTGTGCTACCTATATCGACATAAGTAGTATATAATGATAGTCAGGATTAGAATGTCTGGCAACAGGTTTATAAAGAAAGAATGGAAACAGAAAGAAATAGGTATGTAAATGCTGGAACAATGAAGTTTGAGACGATTGATTGACATTTACAAAAGGAACAGTCAAGTTTAAGACAATTGATTGAAGTATATACATTATGGTTCCTAGATTTTATTAAGAGATTCTGTAATTTTTATTCAAATGCATTCGATTATCCCCACTTGTGTTCTCGTTCACTACAATTACACTTAGATACATAGTCCAACATTTCTGTCAAAGTATTAAGGTATCAATGAGTAAGTGATATTACTTTCTTTATCATTCATTTTTAAGTAATAATCATACTATTATTGTTTGTTTGGATCTTCTCATTGATGTTTTTAGGACTGAAACTGGTCAGTCTCTAATTGGCATATGTGTATACTGTGTGTATTGCCTCGATATAGCCTTAATTCACATGCATGGTAAGCAAAGATGGATAGTGGCTAGCAGTGTAATCCAGTTTGACGCGCGTTTCGTCCTATTTGTGACTGGTCAGTTGGATGTACCTACATTTCATAATTGATGTTCACTCTGGGACTCAAACTCAGTACCTTTCGCCTCAAACTCCATCGCGTTATCCACCTATCTACTGAGTCCTGATAGCCACTTTCTTGTGTAGGTACATCCAGCTGGCTAATCCCAAATAGGATGAAACGCGCGTCAAACTGGATTCCACTGTTAATCACTATTCATCTTTGCTTACAATCATATTATTATTTTAAACTAAGACTTAAGAAACACTTCAATGAATTTTTAAAAACCTATTTACCCATCTAATCTTATTATTATGATAAATAAGAAATATTGTAAAGTATATTCAATCTGTTTCCTGATGAGTCAGTTATGTAAACAGTTGAATAAGGGTGAATCATTAATAAGATAATATAAATATTCATGCAATAAACTTTGGTTGTTACTCATAATTTGATTATTATCATAGAATAATATAAATATCCCTAATCATTTCGTGAGTTCTCGTATTTAAATTTAGACTTTAATATCATTGGATGTCAATTTTGGGAGTTTAGAGGTTAAGTGTTTTCGTGTAAGACCGAATGTTCTAGGTTTGAGTCCTATTGATGTGAGATGATGGATGTGAATTAATGAGGTGTTTCATTTTAGGATAAAATGACTGTACAGTGGTTCCAGGTTTTCAATAATGGTCTAGCTTAAATCGACTAATGAATTTAAGTATTTAAACTAAGCAAATGTTTTGGTTTATTTATAAAATCAGTATTTTTAATCTGGTGAACAAAGCCCCCCTTCCAGCCATATAGAATGGTGAAGTCTAGTAGGCCCTTCTAGAGAAGAGAGCTACATCGAAGCACGGCACAACTACGTGGGCGGGATATCTGTTTCTGCACTGCTTAGGCGAAACCATTACATAACACTCACAACCCTTTTTTGCTTTTGGAAGACACATTTTTTCACCACTTTTTGAACCCTCAATAGTTATGTAATGACTTTATGTAGCATTCGTAATCATTCTCGGGTATTGATAGAGTGGTTGATTAGACCAATCTCCACCACCCTCATTACCGCTCACGTTAGTACATGGGATAGTTTCTATGATCCAGGAGGCATGACGAGGATGTGTGAGTCGGATTTCGCCCACGGTGAACAAAGCACATGTGATAATTATCTTTCGGCTTTGCTAGGTGATAATATATGTTAAAACCTGGTGTTAAAATTTCTTTTTCTTTATGGATAACAATTTATTCCCTCAAGATTACAGGTACACCTCGCTGACGAGTGCCAAGTAGCACGAAACCCAGCTCCAGGGATTTCTGTTGACCACCTCCAACCACCATCTTATCTGGATAACAATTTATACATAATTGTATCATCTTACTTCAATTAAAACTCTTCATATGTTCCTTGAAATTTGATGATTTTACTGCTCTCATATGAAATTCAATCATTTGTAGGTATCAGTTGAATGAACTACCCATTCATTAAAATGGGATTGATTGGATATATACGAACCTAAACAGCAAAATGGGAACTTTAAAACAATGATAAATAAATATCCTATTAAGAAAAGGTCATAGTGAATGATGTGTCCTTAAGTAGATATTCCTTTATTGTGTAATCATGTAGAAATATAATATTTTAACAAAGAGTATCATATCATTATTACCTTTGAATACACAAGCCTAACATCTTATTGTGTCCAATAGAAATCCTTATACTATTGTAACATTATTTAATTAGATTTGACCGTTGAATTAAGTTTTCTTTCATATTTCTACGAAGTGTTGTTAACAAGAATTCATGAGTCGATTTAAGCTAAACGACTATTGAAAATTCAGAAGCACTAGATAGATGCTTTGTCCTTGCATAAGACTCCTCAACAGTGCGCATCCACGATCCACGACCAAAAGAACTGAAATCCAGAATATTTGGTCTCACAGTCGAACACTTGACCTGTAGACCACTGAGATGGCATCCAACGGTGTGAATGTCTAACTTCAATCAATACATGACCTTGCGCAATCATTCATCTATTGTATTGGTCCTAGGTTCAAGTCGCTTTGGTGTGAGATGATGGATGTATATTGTTGAGGAATTCCATACTAGGACGAGACAGTCCGTCTAGTGCTTCTAGATCTTCAGTGGTGGTCTAGCTTAAATCGACTCATGAATTCAACTATTAAAATTATTACAATCTCTACAAACCCCCATTCTGATCACAATCAGTAAGTAGCAAAGATACATGTGTTTTAAAGCGAATTGTATGAAAAGTAAATAACCATTGCTCAGTGTTAAGTTTATAGTCACCTTAAGTTAGTCTTAAATCATAGTAAGCAAGTAGGTTCAAATTGTGCCCTGTATTGTTAACTGGTAATATAACGATCTTGGATTTCACTATTCAATATAAAAAATTAGTTAGGGATTGACTTTATTGAAAAAAAAGAAAAACATTTCGTAACTAAGTGTTATGTAATTTCCATTAAATTTCCAAGTGGTCAAGTAATTAGAAATTTATAATCAGAAGGGGTTTTGTGGAGATTTCAGTACTTTTCAAAGTTGAAATCATGAGTCGATTGAAGCTAGACCACCATGGAAAACCTAGAAGCACTGGACGGCGCACTGCTAAGGAGTCCCATAATAGGACGAAATGGCCGTCCAGTGCTTCCAAGTTTTCCATGGTGGTCTAGCTTCAATCGACTCATGTTTTTAACTTTGAAAACTTAGAAATTTCATAAGAGCATTACAAGATGATTCTTAACATTCATTAACTTGTTTGTTTATGACTACATTTTTGATGATTCCCAATCACTGTTGTTTTGAAATAATTTACGATTAAACTATTAACTTAGTATGTACAATAGAGGAAGGGACGATATTTAAAAGTGTTAATTTCCAAAATTCCGCTCTATCTATCTTTACTTATAGTGCTTGTGATTTAAGGAAACATCGAGAGAATCCTCATAGGATGAAGGTACGACGGCGGGACTAAACTTTATGGACGAGCCAATCAGAAGCTTTCACGGGTTTTCAAGATCATGGCGCTAAGTTCGGTACCTGATGCTCACGTACAGCGGATTTTAGAGAAGACGTGATAATTCAGTGTCTACAAGAGAAGGGATTACTAAGAATTTCCTATACTTGTGACTGTGGTACTTAAATAACTTTTATCGCTTGATCACGATTAAGGTTAAGACCCTAACCCTAACCCTAACCCTAAACCTAAACCCTAACCCTAACATTTCCAACGAGTTAGGAACCGACAGGCACCAACAATAAGACTTTTTGAGACCTTGTCATGGCTCCAGAGGCGGCCTACTATGGAGCCATATGGATGAGTTTCTGTACCGTATGCACTATGATTTTAGAACTTCTGAACCTATATCTGACCTTGAGAAGTTTTTGAGCCATGTAAAAGAATAGTATCCGCTTTAATTTTTTGGTTTTGTATGATATATTTTTACTGTATACTGTCTTCTGATTGGCTAATATTTCTCATGGTCATTTAAGATTCGTTCAAAGGTCGTCCACAAAGTATAGTCTCGCCGAATTCAAACTTCACTCCATTGCACAAGCTAGTGACTATTTGGACTCAGTAATTAAGTGCATAACGAAATAGTGTTTGGAGTGAACGGTACTGAGTTCGAGTCCCAGAGTTAACATCAACTCTGAGATGCAGGCACATCCGACTGATGAGTCCCAAATAGGACGAGACTCGCGTCAAATTGAATTCCACTGAGTTCATTCTATTTCTTTACGTTCTCATTAATGACCTTATTGAACTCTATTGAAATCTTCTCTACATCATGATACCCATATTTATCTTCAATCACACTCGTATGTATAAGGATGTCAATATCTGTAATAATTTTGATTTTAAAATATTATAGGGATGAGACTATAATTTATGGACAAATCAATCAGATAACATGTCTCAAATTTTAGCGCGAAATTCATTCATCCATTTGGCTAAATGACATTTTGACATTTTAGCTGATATCAGTTCATGATGAAAATCATAAATCTAATTCCTAATCCTAATCACCAACTGTAAATCATTACACTTATTCTTTAAACTACTTCATAATCCTTATTTAGCTCTCAAAAAGTCACTTTGGAATAGCTCAAAGGTTGTCCAGAAATTATAGTCACATCATTATAGATTGTAAGTAATTGATAAGTACCTAACAAACTAAAATGAATTCATAAGCAAAGATGGATAGTGACTAGCAGTGAAATCCAGTTTGACGTACGTTTCGTGCTATTCTCAACTCGTCAGCTGGATGTATCTGCATGAATTCATATTATTCTGCACAAATCTTCGTTCTTACTCTTTGTAAGTTATTCGAATAACTAAATAATTTAACAAAAAAAAAGTATATCAAATGGATATTTACATCCTATACATGAATATCATGCAAATCTACATAGACTTGTATATAATGAATAATTACTTGGATGTGAAGGAAAAAAAGAAAAGAAAAAACGAAAGAGTTTAATATACAGAAAACGGAAAACGTAATAAAAAATAGACACCTAGTAATTGGATACCATTACATGTTGATGTAAGTTTGTTCTCTGATCTGGATGGTTTGGTCGTGGAGCTTTTATCGTTCTTCTGAACGACATCATCCGCAAAAACTTCGGGTAGATGTGAAGTGTTTGAATTCAATTTTAGAGAACAAACCTACATCAAAATCACCCACCTGAGCTACAAATCTTCTCCACCATCATTACATGTAATTTGTATTACAAAAAAAAATTATATTTTGTCATGATGTTTGTTTGTTCATTTGTATGTTCGCTGGTTTATTTGTTTGTTTGTCTGTTTTTGACTCCACAGAAAACCCCCTTATGTCTATGGTTTTGTAAATATTTTTTTCTATACTTCATTTGTTTTGCACACAAATTGATGGAAAAGGGGGTGTTTATTTTCTTAAATTGAAGGTAGTAATAATAATAGTAACTATAATAATAATAATAATAATAATAATAATGGGGAAGTAATTTATAATTAATTATTCTTATCACGCAATTATGTGATTATCCTTATGAAGAATAAATAGATGAATGATAACTGTTAGGTATTATTATTAGTGAACTATTATGGAAATATATTATTATTGGAAAATTATTACGTAACTAAATTATTATCAGAAGGAGGTTTTGTGAAGATTTTAGTGAAATCATGAGTCAATTGAAGCTAGACCACTATAGAAAAGATGGAAGCAGTGGACAACGTTTCATCATATCGTGGGACTCATCAACAGTGAGTATCCATGATCACGCCTCGTGAGATTCGAACCCAGGACCTATCAGTCTAGAAATTCACATCGTTGGATGCCGGCTCAGTGGTAAAGAGATTAAGCGTTCATGCGCGAGACTGATAGGTCCTAGGTTAGAATCTCGTGAAGCGGGATCGTGGATGAGCAGTGCTGAGGAGTCCCACGATAGAACGAAACGGCCTTGAAGCAGTGCTCCCAGGTTTTCTATGATGGTCTAGCTTTAATTGACTCATGATTTCAACTATAAAATAACTAGACTATATATATAAGCTATTGTGATATGATTTATCATTTTTAACTTGATAGAGTCTAGTCTGCTTGTATATAAACTGCTTACGTCTGAAATACATGATTCATATAGTGGTAGTTGAGATTATGTTCTGGACTCAACGGGTAAGGCAAGGGAAGAGGAAACAATAAGGACTCAGATTTCACTCTAGACTACATGTACTGGTTAACGCATAATTGGTTTGACACAAGGCTAAGGTCGTATAAGTCGGTTGTACGAAGAATTCAATTACTGAGACTAATTAAAAAGTTCATTTTTAATTTCATTGCAATCAACGGATAAAATTGTAACTTTTGATTGAGATCATGAATTGAGCAATGTTAGATCACCACTGAAAACCTGACTAGTGGTGTTAATTCGTGTCAGGTAGAGGCAGATACCTCAGACAATAGATTATAGTGCGATTTCATTGGTTGGTCGAACTTAGACATTAACACTGTTCGATGCCGACTCAGTTGTCTAGAAATTAAGCGTTTTTGTGTAAAACCGAAGGTTGGGGGTTCAAATCCCAAGTTCAGGATCATGGATGCACAGTTTTGAAAAGTCCCATACTAGAACGAAACGTCTATCCATTACTTTCACGATTTCAATGATAGTCTAACATTGATGAATTCATGATCTCAATCAAAAACTTGTTATGTAGTAGCGAAGACATAAGTACGGGTAACTTGCAGGACCTACTATTGGACTATCATTCTTATTGTATAACTATTCGGTAACTAGATTATCTAAGCTTTATTTTGACATATTGATTATTACTATGTGATTTACTGTCCCTATGTTATGCTCAGTTTTATTGATTATTGTCTCCCACGCTTACAGCCTCATTTGGCCTGGTTTTGTACAAATATTATTTTCTATTTTATGGTGTGGTGTGATCTGCCTGTCTGGTATATAGACAAAGTATGTTTGAAATAAACGATTCGCATCACAGCAGCTGCTATTGGTGTTCTGGACTCAAGTGGACGGGTTAGGCGGATAAGGACCAATAAGGACGCTAGATTACTCATATTAATCGAACGTCATCGTCACAGTGTGAAGGTCGTAGAAGGCGTATTCTATTGGTGGATAATTTACGCGGATTACGTCCTTGTTAAATTCGTAAGGTCATAACGAATCAGCGACGACCTTGATCAAGTCATAACAATTGGCTACCGCCTAGGTCAAAAACATAACAAAACTCAATAATCCTCCCAACCTCAAACTGAAAATTATAATTCTTTATCTATAGACATTTTATCAGTAATTCTCTGTTATCTACATGTCCTTTATTTTTTTACAAAGAAATAATAAGTTTTCATAGTTGAAATCATGAGTCAATTGAAGCTAGACTACCATGGAAAACTTGGAAGCACTGGACGTCCGTTTCGTCCTATTTTGGGACTGGTCAACAGTGCGTACGCACGACCCCGCCTCACGAGATTCGAACCCAGGACCTACGAGTTTCGCGCGCGAGCAGTTAACTTTTAGACCAGTGACCGGGCATCCAACGGTATTAATATTTAGACTGACAGGTCCTGGGTTCCGACCTCTTGAAGCGGGATCGTGAATGCTCGCTGCTGAAGAGTCCCATGATAGGACGAAACGGCCTTAAAGCAGTGCTTCAAGGTTTTCCATGGTGGTCTACCTTCAGTTGACTCATGATTTCAATTATGAAAATACTGAAATCTTCACAAAAAACCCCTTCCAAATAATAAATTATTATTTCCCATATATATAACTAATTATAAATTCTAAAACAATATCAGACAAATAACTTTCAAATATAAATAAATCAAGTTAATAATTTAAATTTTTATCATGAAACGACTCAAACGAATCTCTCCTTTTTTTGTTTCGTCTCTTTTTGTCTAAATCACTTCATCAGTCCATAGTATCTAAATGTTGTTTTGTACATCTATGAATGTCTCTATATGTTACTTGTCCATAAGATCTATTGGAGCATCTAAACTTCTTCTCTTTTCTTTTTTCTTTCCCTTTTATTGTTACTTGTAGTTTGATTTAGAAAATTATGTAACTTTATTGATATAGATAAGTAATTTAATAACTTGGTTATCTGAATTATAATGATGGTGATCATTAGATAACAGAAATGTATCTCGTCAGAAAAATGGATACATTTTATTGAAAACAAATCAAATTAATATTCATCAAAGTCATTTGAAGATGTATGAAGGAAGTAGAAGATTATGCATTACTATGATAGTTAAAATCATATTAAATTCATACGATGGACTACACTGTAAAGTTGTACATGAAACACAGCTCATAGATGGATTCCTAATGAATAATGGTATTAGTTAAGGATAATTAATTTCTCCTTGTCTCTTTGTTCTGGTGGTCGGTTGGATTATAAAGACCTGCGCATCTGACGAAAAGCATTGTATACAATGGATAGATTGGATGCAACAAGACTATTCGGACTTTGCAAATTACCTAGCTCATTTATCTCATACACATTAACTAGTGTACTAGAAGTCTCTGAATCAGTAGACTTCAACATACAAAAGCAAGATACCAAAATTCAAACAAGAAAACACCAAACCAACCACACTTGGTTGCGAAACTCTGGGAGATGTGGAAGCATTCACGTACTTAGGAAGTATCATTGATGATCAAGGAGAATGCGATGCAGATATAAAGGCGAAGATTAGTAGAGCAAGGATAGCATTCATACAATTGAAGAATATATGGGATTAAAAACAACTGTCAACCAATATCAAAGTCAGAATCCTCAATACGAATGTACATACAGTTCTACTGTATGGAGCAGAAACTTGGAGAACTACCACAGCCATCATCAAAATAGTACACGTATTTATAAACAGTTGTCTACGCAATCTACTCAATATTCGTTGGCTGGATATCGTCAGCAAAAACCTACTGTGTGAGAGAACAAGTCAGGTTCCATCTGAATAGAAAATTAGGAAGAGACGTTGGAGGTGGAACACACTATATCAAGAATCAGAAGCAGACATGAAAAGGATGAATGGCAACTGGAAATGACTAGAAAGGATTGTTGAGGACAGAGTTGGATGGAGAATGCTAGTGGACGGCCTATGTTCTTCCATGGGGAGGGGGTAACAGAAGTAATTATGTAGGTAAGTAATTGAGAATGAAGATGCTATTCAAAATATAGTCTAATACTCTACTCTAATGATGGTTTAAAGTCTATAATTTATTAGGATATAGGATTTTTATTACTGAACCCTGCCTTAGCTCGATCTAAAACAAAACATCTATTCTTGGTCCTCTCATTTTCCTTCCTTCCGTAGTGAGTGTTGGACAATGATTTAAATTATCCCTAAATAAGATTATTAGGCACTCTTTCATGAGTGACAGAATATTTTATATATTCTAAAACTAACTCTAAGGAAATATTCCAAATAAATGATTAGTTTATAGTAAACCGATTCGTCACCACATAATGGAACATGCATAATTACAGAACAATAAAATACAGATTCACTTCGTATTGTTTGCTTGAATCTTCCTATTGACGTCTAGAATTACAACTGATCAGTCTCTTATTTGACATATTGCTTGCTTATAAGGTTTGTGAATTAAGTCTAAATCGAGGCAATACGCACAATATGTATATGTGCTAATAAGTGACTGATCAACTACAGTCCTTAACATCAATAAGAAGATTCAAATAAACAATACCAAATGAATTCAAACTTAACCCCATCGTGCAAGCAAATGTCAATCGGGACTCAGTAGCTAAGTGGATAGCTCAATGGCGTTTGAAGCAAACGGTACTGGGTACATCCACCTGACGAGTCACAAATAGAACGAAACGCGCATCAAACTGGATTCCACTACTAGCCACTATCCATCTTTGCTAATAAAATGTAAAGTTTAACTATACTTTTTTTTAAAATCAAATCTATTCCATAAAATAAAATAAATAAACAAGTACACTTATTTGTCAAACAATGATTTAAGTCAGAATGGGTTTTGTGGAGATTTCATTCTTTTTATAATTTAAATCATTAGTCAATTGAAGCTAGACCAACATAGAAAACCTGGAAGCACTGCTTGACGACCATTTCGTCCGATTGTGGGACTACTCAGCAGTGAGCATCCACGATCCCGCCTCATGAAGTTCGAACCCAGGACCTACCAGCCTCGCGCCAGAGAACTTTTTATTTTATATACCACTTGAAAATATCTCAAGTAAATACATAAATTCTAACTTCTTTCTTTCTTTTTTTTTTTGATTTAGCAAACCAAATAAATTTCCCAGTAAGTTTTCTCTTTAATGATAATTTCTTTCTTTTTTTTTCTTTTTTTTTCTTTTTTTCTCTCTCCTTAAAATAATCATGTAAGTACTAGACTACTTAACTTAATCGAAATAATGTTTACATACTTCAAAGCTAACTTTTCTTTTTCAATGATAATTATATCAGAACATATAAACAAAAGTAGATGAACAATTCTAGTTATAGACAATCATAATAATAATACTACTACTAATTTGTATTACATTAGTAATATATGTGTATACATACAGAGACAAATATTGTATATGTCCAAAATACTTAAATGTTAAGTTGAACAACATGCCAACTTATTTTTTTCTTTCAATATATTTAAAAATTGGATAGTTATTAGATAATAAGTAAAGATGCATAGTGGCTAGTAGTGGAATCTAGTTTGATGCGCGTTTCATCCTATTTGGGACTCGTCAGTTGGATGTACCTGTATCTCAGAGTTTATGTACTTTTTGGTACACGAATCCAGTATCGTTCACTTAAAATGTCATCACGTTATCCACTCGGCCACTGAGTCCTGATAGCCACTTGTTTGTGCAATGGGGTGAAGTTTAAAATCACTTAGTATCGTTTGTTTGAATCCTCCCATTGATGTTTAGGACTGCAACTGAGAAGATTCAAACAAACAATACTAAGTGAATTTATTAGATAATAGTTTTTTTTCTGGGCTCTTTAGTGAAAAACGTTATGGCTACGCTGGTAAATTATCAAAGAATCAGTTTCCTTAAAATGAATGATAGAAATTCAAAGTTCATTATTAGTTAAACTAATCGTTTTATTAAAGTGTTTAAATGGAATACGTTTACGTTCCATGGTATAGTTCTTTCTTTTTCAAAATATAAACATTGTGATGTTTTTGTATCTGTTGCATCTTGTTATTGGGGTTCAATTATACTCAACACATTAAACATTTATAACTAGGACAGGAAGAAGACGGAATTGCAAATTACTAGATATTTGTGGTAGAAGAAGTAACTCAAACGAAATTGGTACGAAAATTGTTAATATAATAGCATGTAGCAATTTAGCAAACTAAAAATATCATGACAACCAATCAGAGGACAAAGGTCATCAGGAAAATCGAATTGGTAGAAAGTATGCTGTCGGTTATCGTTTCAGAAGTGATGCGACCTCAAGGTCTGATTCACAAGGCAAAAGAGCAACGTTAGAAGATGCGATCTCACCGACAATAGGTTCATACATCATTTTTCTTTCTGAGGACCGTGGAGCCTATGTTCACCATTGGTTTGGAATCAAGGTCTTCCAATTCACTTAGATGGAACCTCCGTATCTACTAACCCGGTTAAAGCGCTGGACATTCACTTTTCATCCTCTCAATTTTGTAAACAACACCTTCACCACGAGAAGGCAGTGAGTAGGACTACTCCGACAGTGCCTGTATACACGTAACTGTGTGTGAGCATTTCGAGAGAGAGTACTATCTCTTCCCACCTTCAGCCGTACCAGGGCATTTTGGGGCTCTTATTACATAAAAAAAATAAAACAACATCATAATAGACATACATAATTAGTACAGGAAATAAATATCCCATCAGTTTGATATGATGACAACTTTGAATTTTCATGACTATCAACTTAGCTTTGTATTCAATGTTTAGTTTAAATGAAAATAATAATAATAATATATTTTTAAGAAAAATGTTTAATCACTTAATTGGTATTTGTTATTTGACTAAAGCAATCTGACATAATAAACATCAAACATATGATTGCCTTAGATTGTTATACACAAAAGTCAATGTTAATCCAATTTTGACGTGATAATTTGTATTTGGCTAATCACACACTAGCATTTTGTAAACCACAATGTAATTCTGACAAAAATTTGCTATAAGTAATATTTTAATCCAAACTTTGCAGTTTCTGGACAGTATAAAGGACAGCGGACAGACGCATTCTAGGTGAAGACCGGAGTCAGGTAAGGTTGCCTACTCCCCATCACTCCTTTTCTCTTCAAGTGATTGACAGGATTATGAAGATCACTATATCTCAAAGGAAGCATGGGATAAAATGGATATGTTGGATGCAATCAGAGGATTTGAACTTCACAGATCACTTAGGTCTTCTATCCCATACACAAGAGCGAATGTAGGTCAACACAATTATTGTAGCTGAAGGCTTTCCATCAATAGGCCTCAACAAACACAAGGGAAATAGCAACATTCTCAAATACAACACAGAGTACATCAATTCAACTCTGGAACAGGTGAAATCTTTCATGTATCTGGATAGCATCATCAATGAACAAGGAGGTACAGATGCAGGTGTAAAGGTGAACATTACCAAAACAACAATATCATTCCTACAGTTGAACAACATATGGAACTAAAAACAATCATCAATCAACAACAAAGTCACAATCTTCAATACGAGCTTCCATACAGTTCTACTGTATGGAGCTGAAACTTGAAGAACTACCATAACCATCATCAAACTAGTAAAAGTATTTTTTATTAACCCAACAACATATTACATTAAGAAATTGAAGTAGGCATAAAAACAATAAAATCGCACATGGAAACAAACGGAAAAGATTGTCCAGGACAATGTTAAATGGAGAATGCTGATCGGTAGCCTATGCTCCTTCATGAAGAGTAACAGGCGTAAGTGAATATTGATTACCAATCTTTATTTTTAATAATCATTATATTTACTTATATCTAGTATTTGTAACATCACATACTTCGGGTACAATACTTAAAAAGTAAACTCTTTTGTATCACAAATCCAGTACAATTTTTTTCCTTTTTCTTTTTTTAACTCGAATACGATTGGATCAAATTTAATCTACTAAATTTGATTTGTCTCCATTGTCCACCCGATACATCTTTTTTTCTACCTGTCATAATACACATGAAAATATAAAAATATTTTCCTCTGAATAAAAACAACGACAATAACAATATAAAAGTACTTCATTCTCTTTGACAGATATCATTGTTCAAAAAGAAAAATGGACGGGGGAGGATGACAATTTCATCGTTGAAACTACTTTTAGTTTGAGTGGATCTATACATATGTAATTTCAATAAAATAATCTATGGAAACTAGGGGTGAAACTTGTAAATTTATCCGAAAAAAAGAAGAAAAGAAAAAAAGAAAAACGATGACATATTTAAAAAAAAGAAAAACAAACAACCGATCAGAAACATTTCATCTATCTTATCAATATGATGATCAAAGATCAGAAATTTTGTTAGTATTAGTGAATATTTAAATAAAAAAATATATTTAATTTGATTGAAAATTTAGTTATCTAATGCTATATGTTAATACATTATTCGCTAATGAAGTATGGATTGAATTTCACTATCCTACCATATTTGATTGTGAGGAGCAAACAGGCGCATTCCACGTGAGTCCCGGAGTCCCGTAAGTCTGCCTACCCCCCATCACTCCTTTTCTCTTCAAGTGATTGACAGGATTATGAAGATCTACATATCTCAAAGGAAGTATGGAATACAATGGGTAGCTTGAATGCAACCAGACGATTTGAACATCACAGATCACTTAGGTCTTCTATCCTATACACAAGAGTGAATGTAAGTCAACACATTCATTGTAGCTAAAGCCTTTACTTCGGTAGGCCTCAACAAACACGATGGAGATATCAACAATGACATATTAAAAAAGTAAAATAATTGCTAATGATGTATGAATTGAATTTTACTATCCTACCATATCTGATTGTGAGGAGTTATATTTGGAATTACAAAACAGAATTACATTGAAAGCAAAGATGAATAATGACTAGTAGTGGAATCCAATTTGACGCGCGTTTCGTCCTATTTGGGAATCGTCAGTTGGAAGTACCTGCATCTCAGAGTTGATGTTCACTCTGCGACTCGAACGCAGTACCTTTCGCTTCAAATGACATCGCATTATCCACTCAGCTTTTGAGTCCTGATAGCCACTTGCATGTGCTAGCCACTATCAATCTTTACTTACAATACTTGTGAAATAAGGCTATATCGAGGCAATACGCAAAGTTTGCATATATGGCCAATTACAGACTGACCAGTTACAGTCCTAAAAATCAATAGGAAAATTCAAACAAGTAACACTAAGTGAATTTAGAATTACATTGAGATTGAAATCTATTGATGTTAGTTTTTCGTACACTTATAGACTTACTGATAGTACAAGCATATATAATGCTGAATGATACAAATCGACTTTTGTACAGCTCATTTATTATTTATTTAAAAATATAAACATTGCAACGAGGAGGTACCATGTATATATGAGCCACATAAATAATTTGATTTGTATGAGGGGTGAGTTACTACCAGGGAGCGCAAACTGAAACAGGTAATTTTCTTATGGGGGGGGGCAACAAACAGTGTTGTTGATCAATTGAAAAAAACAACTTTAGACTACTACAATGAATGTATTAGATAATATTTAACACGATTTGATCTCAGTTTATTTTATATATTGTTCAGATTGTCTTCTACATAAGGATGAAAAATGAGCATTTATCCACAATGTTAATATAAAACAAACTGATGATGTGGCAAAATGAAACAAAATTTTGGAATGGTGGAGAAGATTTGTACCTCAGATGGATGATTTTTGGTGGAGTTTTGTTCTCTGATCTGGATAGTTTGATTGTAAAGCATTTATCGTTATTCTGAATGACATTATCAGAACAAACCTCATTGTAGATGATGTCATTGATGATGTTATTAAGACTAACGATGAGAGATATTATATTTACTTATAATATATATATATATATATATATATATATATATATATATATATATATATATATATATATATATATATATAATATAATATTTACCTTCAACCAATCCACGAAATTGAGCAGTCAACAACCATTGTCTTCAGTGAGTTATTATCTCACAACAGACACGGTTGAACTCAACTGACGAGACCAACAAATCCCGGGTTCGAATCTCGCAAGTCGAGGTCGTGGATGCCCACTGCCTAGGAGTTCTACGATAAGACAGAACGGCCGCTTCTGCTTCTTTTTCATTTCGCTCTTGCTCTTTATTATCGTCTAAATTGTCCATGACTAATTCTCTATCAATGTACTATGAATATTACTACTTAAATCTAAATTTTCTTCTTATATTATAGTTTAAATTTAATCTATTTTGACAATATAAATGATAATTATAAACCAGACAATCATATAGAAGATGACAACAATAAGTCTTTATGCAAAGATGGATAAGACTATATAGAGTTAATACGCATTGTATGAATAGTATGCCAATAAGAGACTGACCAATTGCAGTCTTAAAAACATCAATAGGAAGATTCAAACAAAACTATACTAACATGTCTGTATGTTTAGATGAAATCACTAAGTAGATATTTGTATAGATGAAGTTGACATTTATCAAAAATTTCACAATCGAATACAATACATAAAAGGGATACAAGTAGGATTGTTATGGTCAATGTAAATATTTTTGTTATAATTGTTTCTGCTAATAAACGACCCAGTTACTCCTATTGCTTAGTATTCTTATACAATGACACTCAAAAAGACCCCTTAAAATCAGAACACATTGAACAGGAACGAAATTGTATTCAAAATAACAATGGGAAGTGAACAGCAATCCATCGTTAGAAAAACATTCATATATTTATAGTATATGCATAAAAGAAGCTTATAGATGCTTCTCCAATAATCTGCCAGAACTGATTGGTTTGGAATTAGCCAATCAGCGTGCTCCGTCACGATCATGTATATAATGTGTCTGAATCCGGTTTATTTCCCGTTAACAGTTTTCAAACTATTGCAAAGTTTAAATACTTGATTATCAATGTAGTTTGATAAGGAGAGAAAAAAAGGGTTCATTTTGTATTGAGGAAATAATAACAGTTCTTGATTTCTAGATTATGTATTGGGCTGGTATTGGAATCCAGAGTGTGCGTTTTTGGAATTCATCCGACCAACATACATGATACCCAGTGTTGTTGTCCACAATAAAACTTAAACCAAGCATATTTAGCATTAAACACTAACCATTGTTGTTAATATTATTAGCTTTATTCAATATTATTGGTACAGTATAGAATTCTCGGCACAATGTATTTCAACAAGTTTCCGTTGATCACTTCTTGGTTGATCCTTACGATAAATATTAAGTGTTCGCCAATTAGAAATTAGCAGTCCAGTCAATCAACATCTAAATAATGTACATTGTTTTTGCTGTATATTGCCAACAATCACGATATCTTCGATTAGGCCTTTGTACGTTGTATAGAGAAAGGTTGTACACTTTTAAGAAACTCTCCTGAATAAGTTGTGTGATTAATAGTCATAATGATGTATTGAAACAAACAAAATTAGAGAATTTGTTGAAATATCTAGATGATGGGAACAAGTATCCCATATGTTCAAGCTACTGAGTTCATATTACTTACTAGAAATCTTCAACGGATATGAAGTTATTATTAATGACAATCATAGTACAGTGTTAGCAGAATAATAAATAAACTAAAACTTGAGATATCAATCTACTTTGAAGAAACAATTAAGGTGATACAAAAATAACCTGAAAAATAGAAGATATCTTTATATGGTAAAAGTATAAGATATGAAAAATGATAATTTTTTGTGTGATGAAAACGATCATTTTATTGAACATATGATCGTGAATGCCCACTGCTGAGGAGTTCCACAATAGGCCGAAATGGCCTTAAAGCAGTGTTTTCAGGTTTTCCGTAATGGTCTAGCTTCAATTGACTCATGATTTCAACTATATATATAAAAAAATTACTAAAAAATCTCCACAAACGACTTCCTGAACATATAATACTCAATAATTTATATATTCAGAAATAAGGAAATCTAGGCAAATCTTTATGAGGCAATTTTAAACTCATTATGGGTATTTGTTAAGTGGTTGAACGTCAGGTTCCGTTCATAAGCACTTCTATTAACCCTCAGGCTAACTCTACACAACGAATTGAACACGAGAGTAAAGGCGCGAAATATGAAAGAAACGCTTTACTCCATGGTTTGATTCTGTACAGAAAAACTAGGGT
Source organism: Schistosoma rodhaini (assembly GCA_944470415.2). Taxonomy (NCBI): domain Eukaryota; kingdom Metazoa; phylum Platyhelminthes; class Trematoda; order Strigeidida; family Schistosomatidae; genus Schistosoma; species Schistosoma rodhaini. The sequence goes on from OX104044.1 coordinate 6,496,429, forward strand.
ATTTTTAGCATTTTAAATGGCTTTGGATTTGCGAAAATTTCTGAAGCGCTACTAAACATAGTAGCAGTATAGATAGTCATCCAATCAGAAACGCGACATGTGACGTTTCATTTTCTAGATGTTTCTGGCAAAACTTCTATTGAATGCTGATTGGATAAGACGATCCCCAGCGTTTTCAGAGCATTTTTAGGCGTTTTTTTCTGAAGAATTCTCGGAATCTCCCCAACCAGATGCTCAATGACTGAACTCTTCATATATGTCCTAGGACTCTTATAAAATTATGTTAAAACTTGTTATAATACCCATGTTGAAATATGAAAAATTTAATAAACTACATTATACAATTCAAGTCAACTACTTATCATTTTTTTCCACAAAATTATGCGATAATACTGCAGTGATGTGGGACAAAATGTAGTGAATGAGAACACAACACAAAATTACAAAACATCTTAGTAATATATAAGATCCATACAATAAATACTTCATTTGCAAAATGTCAATCAATCGTCTCAGACTTCATTGTTCTCTCGTTTTCACAACAATCATCCTCTGTTCTCATCCACCTTTCTTCGATCTTCTTGACTTCCTGGATCCAGACATTTCACTTTCGGCTGACAATACATACTACTTATATTTGTCAACAGCAGCATACACCACAATAGGATACTTAAAAACATGTATTTGAAGCATAAAAATAGGTCAGAATTCAACTGTCCTCAAGTCCTTATTGAATTCAAGTTAATTTGTCTTAACTGTTTTATTATTTACAAAAATTCACAAACTACTATATACATTTTTAATTAATATTAAATCAGGAAACCTAACAACGTAATAATGTAATATGCAAGTATTTTAAGTCTAACATTCAATTAAGTTTTATATATTTGAAATCATGAGTCAGTTGAAGCTAGACCACCAAGGAAAATCTGAAAGCACTGCTTTAAGGCCGTTTCGTCCTATTATGGGACTCCTCAGCAGTGCGAATCCACTATCCCGTCTCACAAGACTCGAATCCAGGACCAATCAACAACCATTCACCAATGTCTTCAGTAAGTTACTGTCTCCCAAAAGACCTGGTTAAGCGGTGGTTATGCGCTCGCGCGCGAGACTGATAGGTCTTCGGTTCGAATCTCATGAGGCGGGATCGTGGATGCGCACCGTTGAGGAGTCTCACAATGGGACGAAACGGCCGTCCAGTGCTTCCAGGTTTTCCGTAATGGTCTAGCTTCAATTGACTCATGATTTCAACGATTTAAAATTACTAAACTCTTCACAAAACCTCTATTCAATCAAGTGTCTGAAAACTAATGAGACCTAACCTATAGTATTAATACTAAAAATATTGTATATCCATAGTTACTCAAACATTAAATGATTAAACTATGAAGCTTATACAATCTACACAATTCACCCATATATACAAATACTAAAATGACTGAACTTGTTCACTAGGCTTTTATATTTGTTTCCTTCCATATGTATAGTTTTGAAATAATCATTGATTTCAATGGTATATATTTGGTAAGTAGTTAAATTAAGTGATAAAAACATCAAGATATAAATATAGAACTGAATTGTCGTAAAATGTCGGCTGACTGACGATACTAAAAGTACTTCTCTAAAATTAGTCAAGTTTATAATCAAAGGTAAAAACTTGTAAAGTTGTAGTATGCAAGTGAAGTATCATACTGCATCGGTATTTAGGCAGCTGTAGCAATAAACAAAAAAACCTATTTAATTCCATAATTTTTTTTAAAACCAAAAGACCGACTATTGTCCAGTAGACCATGAAACTAAGAATAGATTATAATTGAATATAAAAGGGAATGATATGCCTACTGACTAACATTAAAAAGATATAAGCTTTGTGAATAGTTATGGTGTAGTATGTGCTACTGATGCCGACAGGTATATATAATATGTGTCACCAATCGAAAGTGGAATGCCTGGCAGCAGAAGGTTGCAAAAGTCGAAGAGAAAAGAACGAGAACAGAGAATGATTGGCATGGAAACGAAGAAACAACCAAGTCTGATATAATTGATAGATGTTTTACAAATAAATTATTTACTACATGATTCTCAGATTTTGCCAAAATATTCTGTAAGGTTGTATTAAAATACGTTTGGTTGTGCCCATTTGTGTTCTCGCTCACTACAATAGAATGTCTATGAATTTTTTACTGATTCGAATGAAATGATTTGATCTGGTTCTGTTCCTAGAGTGAAATTTCATCGGTGAACATTTAATCAATATTGCTGTTGTCTAACAAGTTTACTTTTTGGTTCTATATTATACACTTACTTACTTACGCCTGTTACTCCCAATGGAGCGTAGACTGCCGACCAACGTTTTCCAACCCATTCTGTCCTGGACTTTCCTTTCTAGTTCTATCCAATTTTTGTTTATTCTTCTCATGTCTGTCTCCATTTCTCGACGTAATATGTTCTTTGATCTTACGCTCCTCCTTTGACCTTGAGGATTCCATGTGAGGGCTTGCCTTGTGACGCAGCTAGATGCTTTCCTCAATGTGTGTCCTATCCACTTCCATAAACTTCTCCCTAATTTCTTCCTCCTCTGGAATCTGGTTTGTTCTCTCTGACCGTAGGTTGTTGCTGAGAGTGTCTGGCCAACGGATCCGAAGTGTCTTGCGTAAACAACTGTTAGTAAACACCTGTATCTTCTGGATAATGGCCTTCGTAGTTCTCTACGTCTCCGCCCTAAACAGTAGAACTGTCTTGACATTTATATTGAAAATTCTGATCTTGGTTTTGGTCGACAATTGTTTTGAGTTCCAGATGTTCTTCAGTTCTAAATATGTTGCTCTTGCTTCACCGATCCGCGCCTTCACATCTGCATCAGATCTGCCGTGTTCATCAATGATGCTTCCCAGATATGTAAAGGTTTCCACATCCTCCAAAGCTTCTCCGTCAAGTGGAATTCGATTGGTGCATACTGTATTGGACCAGCGAATCTTGCTTTTCCTTTTTTTTAATTGAGACCTACTGCTTCCGAGGCTGCTGCTACACTAGTAGTCTTCTCCTGCATTCGGTTCTATATAGGATAACAAAATCTATTAATCGGTTCAAAATCATGTTAAGTGAATTTATTTTAAATAAGATATTTTTTCGAGTAAAAAGGATAAAACCTTTTACTAGGTAAAGTGGGAATAAAAGCAGTAGTCGAAAAGGAACATCCTATTAGTTTGCTTATTAGTAATTCCGAGTTCATAACCTTATATTTAATAAAGTGGTGAACGAGAACATAGATAAGGGGCAATCAATTGTATTTTAATATAGAATTGCATGGGGAGTTTGGTAGAATGTGAAATCTATACGTTTAATACTTTATTTGTTAATCCCTACCAACTGTCTCAAAGTGCATCGTTCCTTCATTGACATAACTATTACTCTCTGTTCTTGTTCTCTTTGATTCAATCTTCCCAACCTTCTGCTACCAGGAATTCTATTTCTGATTGGTGTTATATACTACTTATGCGGGCATACATAGAAAACACCACAACAATACATATAAGTTTTATCAAATACCACCATAAATTGTTTTCTAATAGTGATTGAAACTAATCAACAGTGAATCTTAATTTCACTCCTTATTCGCTTATACAAGTAAACATTATTCATAATCAATACATGTAATTTTATAGCTCAAATCATGAGTCACTTAAAGCTAGACCATCATGAATGACTGTTTCGTCCCATTGTAGAACTCTTCAGCAGTGTGCATCCACTATCCCGCCTTGCGAGACTGATAGATCAATAAAACACTTAATCTATAGTGATGAAGGGCGTATGAACTTTTCTATCTTTGGATGATATTATTCGAAATGGTAATAAAGGTTATAAAGTTTAATTATCCATCTCACAGTGTATAACATTGACGAAAATAACCATCTAAATATTAAATATTCCATGTTTTTTACAACTTAATTACCATATGGTAAACGTTACCTCTTCTTTTATGAATCAATATTTCATACTAATAACAAATATACACTAAAAGTAGATCATAAAACAGGCTTCAATTTGAATTTCCTGCAGTTCTAATGAGAAGCCGTAACCAGTGGAGTTCAACCATGTCTGTTGTGAGGTAGTTACTCATTAAAGACAATGGTTGACGGTGACACAATATCGAGGATTGGTTGAAGTTAGGCATTAACATTGTTGAATTGCGGATAGGTGGTCTATATTTTAAATGATCAAGTGTGAAACCGAAGGTCATGAGTTCGAGTTCCTTTGTTGAGGGATCATAGATGCGTACTACTGAGGAGTCCCATAGTAAAAGGAAAAGGTCGTTCAATACTTCCATATTTTCAATGATGGCCTAACATTCATCCATCATACATGTGATCAGTTTAAACTTAGCAATCTCCACAACCCTATACTGATAGTTCTTAAAGCAACATAAGTCAATTATTATAACTTATAATCATTAAAATATTAAAACAATAATGACACAGAAAATTATATCCCATTTTCAATATTAGTCATTTCCACTTATTATATATTACAAAACATAGAATAACATAATTCGAATCCCATGAGCAGGATCATGGATGCACATTGCTGAGAAGCCCCACAATAGGATGAAATAGACCTCCACTGCTTCCAGGTTTCTCATGGCATTCTAACTTTAATTGATGGATGAATTCAATTATTAACTTACTATAATATCCATAAAACCCCTATTCTAATAATAAAAAATACCCATACTAGTAGCATTATCATAATAATTACTATATTAAGTTATAATTTATAATTATCAACCGGAAAATAAGTTTACCCATTAACTGTTATTTAATCACAATGAAATCAATACTTAAAAAAAAAATCGATTTTGTTTTGCTTGTTACCAATGTGTATCATTGATTGTAACCACCTTTCAACAATGTGGATACTCATTTTTTTTTAAAAAAGAGAAAGAAAGAAAGAAAGAAGGAAGGAAAAGAAGAAAATAGACCAATTCAAATTAGTTACTTCCGTTTTGTTTTAGTTAATATGAAATTGAACTATGATTTCATAGTGGTTAATTTTGAAGAAAAAAAAGGACAAGTCACCACTATTGATTATAATTGGTTATATGGTATTTGGAGTATTATAAACAATAGTAACGGATAGAATTGTTTGCATGTTTTGATATTTGATAGTTTATTATAAGGATATGGTTTGTGGAGATTGTAGTGAATTTAATAGCTTATCCATTATTTGAGGTGGATAACTGTCTCTTCTAATGAGAAACTATGATTAGTGGAGTTCAATGTGTGTCGGGTAGAGACAGATATCTACTACAGATAATAGATGAATGATTGCTTAACCACTTATTTATCAATTAAAGTTAGACATTAACACCGGCAGATTTCGGATCAGTGATATATAAGTTAAGCGTTCGCTTGTGAGACCGAAGGTGTTTGGTTCAATTCCTTTTAGTGCCGGGGTCTTGGATGCGCACTACTGGGAATACTAGGACAAAGCGGCCGTCATGTGCTTACAGGTATTCAATGATGGTCTAGCATAAATGGATTCATGAATCCAACTATTAAAATTTCATAGTTTGTCCATTTGTCTGAATATATATATATATATATATATATATATATATATATATATATATATATATATATATATATATAGTGAAAATACTACGATCTCCACAAATCCCTATACCGATAATAACCATGAGCTCACTGGAGACTAACTACAGGATGGATTTCCTGCAGTTTCTTGACCAATTAATTGAAATCTTACCAGTATGGGACCCTTCAGTAGTACGCATCCACGATCCTGAACGATGGACTCAAATCCAGAACCTTCAGTCTTACGCGTGAACTCCTAAACTCTAGATCAATGAATTGGCATTCATTGACATTGATGTCCAAATTTAATAGATCCATAATCTTGAGAAACCCTTCACCCATTGTCTGAGGTGAATAACTGTCGCACATTAGATACGGATTAGACTCCACCGGTCACGGCTTCTCACTAGAAGAGACAGCTATCCACCTCAGGTAATGAAAGAAGGGTTGCGCACGATCACGGGTAGATTGAAGTTAAATATTAACAACTCTGGATGTTGACAGAGTAGTCTAGAGGTTAGGTATTAGCGCTTGAGGCAGAAGGTTTTGGGCTCGATTCCTGCATACAGGATCTTGAATGCTCACTACTGAGCAGTCTTATACGAGGACGATTCGGCCATCCAGCACTTCCAGGTTTTCAAGGGTGTTCTAACATTCATTCATTCATGATATCAACCTAAACTCAACAATCTCTACAATCCTATACTGATTAAAAATTAATATTTTAATTAACTAAACTGTCATTTTTAATTTATACTTGTTTAATACCATTCAGACCACACAAGATAAAATGAAGTTTTTTCTACTCAGTCAATGAATGAATGAATGGATAAACACTTCAGGTAACTGTTTCCTGTTTCATTTTGAAAATATTTTAGTTTTTCTATACAGATTATAAGTCATGGTGGTTAGAACGATACAGTCATGATAAATGAAATAGATGGAGGGGTATGAAAAAGTTGCTTAAAGAATACCCCAAGGTACTAGTTGAGACATAATAAAACAATGTAAAATCAATATTTAAATTTGGTTTATATATAGTCAGATATAACTTATAAAAGATCAGATCAATCTTATGCCTCAGACCGGCTTATTGTAGTGTCTAATCTCAAGGCCCCTTTTAGCGGCTCTTAATCTCACTCCTAGTTCGATCGTGTGCTGATTGTTATGGAAATATACATATCTCCAATACTTGCATATAATTATTGACTTATGTTAGTGAATAACGAAATTAAATCAATCAAATACTAGAATGAAGTTTTAAATACATTTACTTCGTATAATCGTTAATCAGAACGGACAATTAGAGAAACAGAGAGAAGGAAGCGAAGACGATAGAGTGAAGCGAAACGAAATGACTCTCATTGGAGAAGACATGTGGACTAACTCATTATAATAAAGTGTTATTCAATATTTATATTTAAATGAAATCGAGGCGAAGAAAATAATTAACAAGGTCAAAATGTGACTCAAGAAGAATGAATAGATTGGTCTGCCTAAAATTTAGAATAAACTGCATTGACTCGACTATAGGGCCAGACACTACACCCTTTTGAGAAAAAAAACTTGGATGAAACTTTTAATATTTCTGTGAATAACTTTATTCCAGATTAAAGTACTTTTTATTGTTAGTCATAGATGGGGATATTTCAGGACCATTTTCAACAGTATGAAACTCAACTAAGAAAAATCAATCCAAAGTACCTGAATATGATCTAGATAACATAAATATTCGACTATCAAATATGACTATTATTATTTATCTGATATACAGAGTATATAATCAGTTAGAAGAATTGGATAGAAATGTAAATCATTCAGTGAACTCAGACTATCTTACAAACCGACTAAGTCTGTCGACAACTCCTTTCATTCCGGAATTTTTTTAATTTTCACAATTTTATAATTATCAGAAGGGAGTTTTATGGAGATTTTAATAATTTTATATAGTTAAGATCATGAGTCAATTGAAGCTAGACCAACACGGAAAACCTGGAAGCAGTGAACGGCCAAATCGTCCTATTGTGACACTCCTCAGCAGTGCGCATCCACTATCCTGCCTCACGAGACTGAAGTCCAGGACCTAACAGCCTGGCGCCAGAGCGCTTAACCGATAGACCACTGAGCCGGCCTGCATCCAACGGTGTTAATGTCTAACTTCAACCAATCCACGAAATTGAGCAACCATTCACCAATGTCTTCAGTGAGTTGATATCTCTCAACAGACCTGGTTCAACTCCACTGGTCACTGCTTCCCACTAGAACTCCAGGAAATACCTCATGGAGCCAGTCACTAGTGAGCATATGATTATAATCAGAAGGGGTTTTGTGGAGATTTCAGTATTTTTCAAGGTTGAAATAATGAGTCAATTGGCTCGAGACCGATGGGTCCTCGGTTCCAGTTGGGCGTTCGGAATCGTAGATATGCACTGCTGAGGTATTCCACAATAGGACGAAACGGACATCCAGTGGTTCCAGGTTTTCCATAGTGGTCTAGCTTCAATTGACTCATGACTACAACTACAAAATTACCATAATCTCCACAAAACCCCCCTTCAAATATGAAAGTATTGTGCTTTTTAATTAGGTTATAACCTAAAGTTTCAGAATATTAGAAATGGTGTTTCTTTTTTATTTCTCCTCAATTAACCACAATCTATGATATATGATTATCTGGTTGCAGAAATTTTTCAACCCTTACTGGATAATTTGTTTGTTGTTAATTTGACTTGAAAATCAAGCATTTGAATTGTCTTGCGAAATTAAACTAAGCCTGATTTATTGTAAACTACTATAGAAAACCTGGAAGTACTGGACGTCCGTTTCGTCATAGTATGAAAATCTTAGGTAGTGAGCATCTACCCTCCTGTACTCGAGACCTCAACCCATGACCTTCAATCTCGCATGCGAACACTTAACATCCATATCATTCAGGTGCATTGCTGAAGAGTTCCATACTAGGACGATTTAACCGTATACTACTTCCAGGTTTTCATTAATGGTTTAGCTTAGATTAGCTCGTGAATTCAATATTGAAAATACTACAATCTCCGCAAATCCTTATACTGATAAACTTGAACACTCCAAAATAACTATTTTTTCAAATTGTAGCTTACTTTATAAAACCACAACATGAGAGCCCATTAACTAATCCCATTTCTAAAGTTTAATTTCAGTTTCTATCAGATATAATGAACAATAAATGAAGGACAATAATCTTAAACAATCTTTTTCACTAATATTTAAAATTACCTTTGAATAACTGTTAACCTCATTCCATCAGAATATATTCAATTAATCCAATTCTCTTTTACTTTTGAATAGATTTCTAAAATCTTTCTAAGTTCGTAAATTAACATAAAATGATCATAGAATTCATCTTTTTATATTTTATCTCTTTATGTCTATACTACTTTAATCGTTTTTATTGTAAGTAGTTTACATTATAACATAGATGGCACTATCGTCAACATTATCCAAAACTCATACGATGGACTACAGTGCAAAGTGGTGCATGGAGGACAGCTGACAGATGCATTTCCAGTAAGGACCGGAGTCAGACAAGGCTGTCTACTCTCCCCATTCCTCTTCCTTCTAGTGATTGACTGGATTATGAAGAATTCGACATCTGAAGGGAAATACGGAATACAATGGACAGCTCAGAATCAATTAGATGATTTGGACTTCGCAGATGACCTAGCCCTCCTCTCTCATACACACGACCAAATGCAGATGAAGACAGCAAATGTAGCAGCAGCCTCCGCATCGATAGGTCTCCACATTCACAAAGGAAAAAGCAAGATTCTCAAATGCAACACGGAGAACACCAACCCAATCACACTTGACGGCGAAACTCTGGAAGAGGTGGAAACATTCAAGTACCTGGGGAGCATCGTTGATAAACAAGGGGGATCGGATGCAGATGTAAAGGCGAGGATTGGCAAAGCAAGGGCAGCATTTCTACAATCGAAGAACATATGGAACTCAAAACAACTCTCAACCAATTTCAAGGTCAGAATCTTTAATACGAACGTCAAGACAGTCCTACTGTATGGAGCTGAAACGTGGAGAACTACTACGGCCATCATCAGGAAGGTACAAGTATTTATAAACAGTTGTCTACGCAAAATACTCAACATCCACTGGCCGGATACTATCAGCAACAGCGTTCTATGGGAGAGGACAAACCAGCTTCCAGCTGAAGAGGAAATTAGGAAAAGACGTTGGAAGTGGATCGGACATACATTGAGAAAATCACCAATGTGCATCACGACTCAATCCCTAACTTGGAATCCGGAGGGGAAGCGGAAAAGAGGAAGGCCAAAGAACACACTACGCCGAGAAATAGAAGCCGATATGAAAAGGCTGAATAGCAACTGGAAAGAACTGGAAAGGAAGGCTCAGGACAGTGTTGGATGGAGAATGCTGGTGAGCGGCCTATGCTCCTCGACGAGGGGTAACAGGCGTAAGTAAGTTAGTAAGTAAGTATAGATGGCACTGTTCATTATTATCTTTTATAAAGTTTAAACACTAATTTATTTATTATAGTCAAGACACATTCTTCAATAATTTGATGTTATAATTATGAGAAAAAAAGGAACCCCCAACAGTGCTCATCCACACCCCCTCAAATGGGACTTACACTCAAGACCATCGGCCTCATACGTCGAGGAGGACAAAACGGCCAACCAGTGCATTCATTTTTTCAATGGTGGTCTAACATTGATCAATTGATGATCTAATTAAGAAACTTAACAATCTTCACAACCCCATACTGTTAGTTTGTCAATTCAATTACACTTACCAACATCAGCTTGTTTTAGGACTGGACTATCATTTACTCCATCATCGGTTACAGTAACAATTACGCTTTGACCGTTGACAACCTTCCACTATCAATAATTTTTGTTGTAGACTAGTATGTGCAAATACAATTTTTGGATGATTAACTAATATATCATCATTTTGTGATGGGGTCATTTCATGTAAAACAGAACAGTGTACTACACAAGCAATTGCTTCACGTGGATTCACTTACAAATTGAGAGTACAAAGAGAGAGTACAGAAGACAGTAAACTTTCACAGCTGACTGATCAATGTGTGGTGATCAATGTCATGTGTGTCAAGTCCTTCTTAGTTCTGATCGAATGCTATCGATCAAGTTGCAATGTGTCCACTAGTCTAAGTTGCTCGACACTGCGTGCACTATATAGCTCAGTGGTAACGTTTCTGACAATGAAGCTGAGTGACACGGGATCGAATCCGTCAAGGAGCACCAGTTCCCTCAAGATTACAGGTACACCTTACTGATGAGTGTCAAGTAGCACGAAACCCAAGTTCAGGCTTTCCTGTTGACCAACTCCAACCTCCATCTTATCACAGTATACTTTAAATGAATTGATAATAAACGTCTATATATTTTAATTCTTTATCACTATATTACTTTAATTGCTTTTATTATAAGTAGTTTACATTATACTATAAACAGCACTGTTCATTATTATCATATATCAGTAGTAATTTAAGTAATCTTTTATATAATTTAATCACTAATCTATTAATTATAAATAAGACACACCCATCAATAATTGAATGTTATAATTATGAGGGGAAAAAAGGAACCCTGATTTCTTTAGGGAGGGGGGACAAAAAAAGAAGGTGACATAAATACCTAATTCTTATTGTTCACCATAGAAATCAATAAAATTCATAATCAAAATTTTTAATCACATCATATTATTAAAATGTATAGTTTACATTTGTTGCTAGGTAACCAAGAAAAGTAATTTTTCTTTTTTTTTAATAACATTTTAAAGAAGAGTTCACAACATACAGAGAATTATTACTATGTGTGTATTTTTAAAAACGGGACAAAAAAACAAAACAAAAATACAATAGTTAAGTTGATTTTATTTCATACAATAGTTACTTAAGCATAAACTAATGTCTAAACTTTTGTTTTTAATGATCTAAAAAAATCTATTTAGATTAAGAATGATATAACTTAGTTCGAGTCCCGGAGTGAACATCAACTCTGAAATACAAACACATCCAGTTATCGAGTCCTAGATAGGACGAAACGAGTGTCAAACTGGATTCCACTGCTAGTCACTATCCACCTTTAAGATGGTAGTTGGAGTTGGTCAACAGGAAACCCAAGACTCGGGTTTCATGCTACTTGGCACTCATCAGCAAGGTGTACCTGTAATCTTGAGGAAACTGGTGCTCCTTGACGGATTCAATCCCGTGTCACCCAGCTTCACAGTCAGAGACGTTACCATTGAGTTAGACTAGTGGCCAAATTACAACTTGATCTCTAGCATTTGATCAGCACTAAGAAGGACTTGACACGTATGACATTAATCACCACCCAGTGATCAATCAATTGTGATTACATCTCAGTCCTACAGGAGGTCGGTCGCGGCCCGAGTAGCTTACGTAAATTTGGTAACTCATGAATAATACAAAAAAAAATTAAGTGAAATATTGTAGATATGATTATTACAGTGTACAACAATCTGTTTAGTAATTTGATGGTTGACAATATGCTGTTAAAATTAACATGTATGAATTTGTATCAGAATGTGCTACCTGTTCCTGTGATCTAGATATTTCAACAAATTCTCTAATTTTGTTTGTTTAAATACATCATCATGGCTTTTAATCGAATAACGAATTTAGGTGAGTCTCTGAGAAGTGTGCAAATTTTCGTTGTACAAGTTACAAAGACCCAATCAGAGATATCGTGGTTGCTGGCAATATGCAGCGAAAAGAATGTACATCATTTCAATTGACTAGACTGCTAACTTACAACTGGCGATCATTCAATATTTGTCGTCATGATCGATCAAGAAGTTAGAAACAGAAACTTGTTGAAATACATTGTACTGAGAATTCTATATTGTACCATAATATACTATTCAATGAAGCTAATAATATTAACAGTTGGAAACCACATTAATATTTGCTTACTATCTGTTCCATAATATCTAATAATAAGATATACTCACATTCATTATGACCAAGAAGTAGGATAATGATGAGGTAGCGGACTAAGCTCTGAAGTAATAACTTAACTAAAGCTTTCTACATTAGACTAATTATATCTGTTACCAGGGATGAATATTATTAAACTAAGTACTTTTTCCATTGTTTGAGCAAGTACATTCAGTTAAGGATTTTTTGGCAGTAGTTCCTCAACATTATATGATGTCACCAGGAATCTCTTCACTTCACCCAATTTCATCATTTAAATTCGTGAATACATGAAGAGTTTTTAATGTTATCCACTTTAGTGTAGATATTATAAATAGTCTCCTATTCAATGTATATTTGGATGTATAAGGACATATTTCTAATTTGATCAGTGAAAAATCAAGATTTTCATAGTTGAAATCATGAATCAATTGAAGCTAGATTACCATGAAAAACCTGGAAGCACTGAACGACCGTTTCCTGGTCCATCGGTTAAATGCTCGCACGTGAGACTGGTAGGTACTGAGTTCGAATCTCGAGAGACGGGATCGTGGACGTCCACGGCTGAGGAGTCCCACAATTGGACGAAATGGCCGTCCAGTGGCTCCAGGTTTTCCATGGTGGTCTAGCTTTAATTGACTCTTGATTTCAACTATGAAAATACTGAGATCTCCACAAAAACCCTTCTCATTAAAATCAAGATTTCTTGTAACAGATTAGGTAAATGTAAAATATGTTTCAACTGGTATGAAAAAGAATTCGCTTCTCACCTGTGTCCAATAAGTATGCCATTTTTCATTTTTCTTCGGCGAATTCATGTTAAAAGCTGCATAACCACAACTGTATACTTATCTTTCAAATTCAATTCTTAGAAAAAAGACCAATGTTTCCTGTTTTTTATATCTAAACAGGTATACTATGTTTAATTTTCATTATGTTTATATAAAAGTCACTAAAATTCAATTTCTTTTAGAACAAACTCTAAGGAAAACCTCAAATAAACCAGAGTTCAATGTTGAACTCATGACAGTGATTTTAAGCTGTTGCTTAAAAGTTTGTTAAACACGACAAGAGATCCTTACTACAGGTTGATTATTTATCTTTTTTTTATAACATTAACATCTTTTGATTCCGACTCAGCGATCTAGAGATTAAGTCTTCACACGCGAGACCCGAGGTCATGAGTTCAAATCCTGAGTTCGGGATCATATATGTGAAATGTCAAGGAATCCCTTATTTAGACGAAACAGCTGTCTAGTACTCCCAGATTTTCAATGGTAGTTTAACATTGATCAATTCATGATCTCCTACAATTCCATACTGAATATTCATAATATTCTTATCTTCATCAGACAAATGTTATCACAAATAAAAATATATTTGTTAATTATAATAAGCAAAGATCGATAGTGACTAATAGTGGAATCCAGGACGCGAGTCTCGTCCTATTTGGCACTCGTCAGCTGGAAATACCTGCATCTCAGAGTTGATGTTCACTCTGGGACTCGAACCCAGTACTGTACGCTTCAAACGCCATCGCATTATCCACTCATCTCCTGAGCCCTGATAGCCACTTGCTTGTTCAATGTGGTGAAGTTTAAATTCACTTGGTATTATTGGTTCAAATCTTCCCATTGACGTTTAAGACTGCGATTGATCAGTCTCTTATTGACCATATGTGCATACTGTGCGTATTTCCTCGATATAGTCTTAATTCACAAGCATTCTAAGGAAAGATGGATAGTGGCTAGCATGCTTGTGAATTAAAGCTATATCGAGGCAATACGCACGGTATGCACATATGGCTAATAAGAGACTGATCAATTTCAGTCTTAAACATCAATGGCAGATTCAAAAAAAACAATACCAAGTGGATCTGTTATTTATAGTATTATTATATAGTTGAAATCATGAGTCAATTGTAGCTAGATCACCATGAAAAACCTGGTGATTAGTTGCTCAATTTCATGGATTGGTTGAAGTTAGACATTAACACCGTTGGATGCCGGCCGGCTCAGTAGTCTATCGGTTAAGTGCTCTGGCGCGAGACTAGTAGATCCCAAGTTCGAATCTCGTGAGGCAAGATTGTGTGTGCGCACTGCTGAGGAGTCACACAATCGAACGCAACGGTCATAAATCAGTGTTTCCATATTTTCTATGATGGTCTAACTTCAATTGACCCTCTTCTGATTGACAATGCTACTGAATAACATAACAATAACTACAAATATTATTAATTCACTATTCATATTCAATTTTTCCATTTAAGATATCGTTTATAAAACTTCTCTATTTGATGAATATCTTCTTTTATGAATCTTAAATATCAGATAAGTTACTATGTATATTCATATTATGGCGATATATAGAAAGGAATGACTCACAAATGAAATGCATCCAATATATATAAATATGTATAATTTATGAATTAACTAACTGTCATTCATTTATTATCATTAGCACATATTTTTCCCCCTATCTGATAAAAATATTTTTATGACCTTGAAAAAACTGTAAAAATTAATTAAAATTTATTGAAAAAGAAAAAAAAATAGTTCCTCATCAGTCTCACTTGAAAAAATATCAAAAAAATTATTTTTCAATATTTATGTTATAATGACTAATATGTAGGAAAGTACGTATTGCGGAATCCCCCCCCAAAAAAAAATAAAAACAAAAAAACGGGGAAAGAGAGATTACTTATCTTAAAATTTTGGGGGGTTGTTTTTCTTATATTTATTTTTTTTGTTTTTTTTTCTTTGGAAACTAACTGACAGTTAATAACTTTTATATATAATAAAATTGTTTCATAAATACCTTATTTATAATTCGTCTACCATGAATAAAAAATCCAGTAAGAATGTCGTTATAGATTTTGTCGTAAGTGTTTGAAGTGAATGCTAATGAATGTACAACTGTTAACACGGGAAAGAGTTTTTTGTCGAGATTTAGTATTTTCATAGTTGAAAGCGTGAGTCAATTGAATGTTAGATCACCAGGGAAAACTTAGAAGCTCTGGATGGTCTGAGGAATCCCACAATAGCATGAAACGGTCATCCAGTGATTCCAGGTTTTCCCTGGTAGTCTAGCTTCAATTGACTCACGCTTTGAACTATAAATACCTAGTTCAAAAAAGAAAAAGTTCACATTCTCGTAAATATTAGAGTTTAGTCGTATGAGTATCAAATGTTTGATCCTGAATTATTTGACTGTTTATAACATAACTGAATGAATTCTGAATGAGGACTTGTGGATTCATGAGTTGATTTAAGTTAAACCGTTATCAGAATGGGTTTTGTCGACATTTCAGACTTTTTCATAGTTGAAATAAGAAGTCAATTGAAGCTTGATCTGAAAGCACTGAACGGCCGTTTCGTCCTATTATACGACTCCTCAGCAGTGAGCATCCATGATCCTGCCTCACCAGATTCGAACCCAAGACCTGACAGTCTGGCGTCAGAGCGCTTAACTACTAGACCACTGAGCCGGCATCCGATGGTGTTAATGTCTAGCTTCAACCAATCCATGAAATTGAGCAACAGTTCACCAGTTGTCTTCAGTGAGTTGATATCTCACAACAGACGTGGTTGGACTCCTCTAGTCACTGCTTCCCACTAGAACTCCAGGATATGTATCTTGAAGTCAGTCACTAGTGAGCATATAATTATAATCAGAAGGGGTTTTGTGGAGATTTCTTCATTGTAAACCCACAATCATTGGATGGATATTTTGTTCTACTATGGGAATTCTCAACAGTGTGCATACTTGAGTGAATCCAACCCACAATTTTCGGTCTCATGTGCGTACACTTCATCTCTAGACCACTGAACCGGTATCAAACAGTGTTAATGTCTAACTTCAATTAATCCACGATATTGCGCTACTATTGACAATTGTCTTCAGTGAGTAACTACCTCCTAGTAGACGTGGTTGAACTCCACTGGTCACAGCTTCTCAATAGAACTCCAGGAAATACATCTTGAAGCCAGTCAATCAATTTTTTGAGGATTACTAACATGAAATTATGAATTGATTTATCGTTATTGTATCATAGTTTTGTTCAGAAATGATTAACCTAACTTTCATATTATATAGCATCCACGGTGTTTAGTTCGAAAGTTATCTATTCCTTAATACTGATTTTCCAGAAAAACAATCAAAGCTTTACTATTAAGCTGTATAGTTCTGGAAGCATATCATCATTGAAACCATTCATTTTATTTATTATCATTAATCAACAACCTAAATAAATTCGTCATTGATCACTGAATGTTTTAAAAGGATCCTTGAGATTATCATTGTTAATACTGAGAATAAGCGACAATTTGTAGTATATAGATGTATATTATTGTATGTATCCTGTTAGTTAGGTCTAATTGCAAACTATTATTACTCTTTTAAACACACGCACATACTCTACAATTATATAACTAACTTCGTGATAAGCTAAGATGGATAGTGGCTAGTAGTGGAATCCAGTACGCGTGTTTCGTCCTATTTGGGACTCGTCAGCTGGATGTACCTGTATCCCATAGTTGATCTTCACTCTGGGACTCACTCGAACCCATTACATTTCACTTCAAACGCCATCGCGTTATCCACTTGGCCACTAAATCCTGATAACCACTTACTTGTGCAATGGGAAGATCCAAACAAACAATACTAAGTAAATTTTAACTTCATGTTAGTTTCATTCTATACATAGTTGTTCATATAACAATAAAAGCTCATTTCAATCTAATAAGCTTGTCAAATCATTAAATTATAGATGGAAATGTATTTAAAATTGAATCATATCAGACAAATATAAAGAAACTAACAATCAATTTGTATACCTGAAATGTACTTAGTATTTGGATACAACCTTGAACATAGATGCATACCCATAAACTTATTGAAATGTATAAACATTAGAATACTATTTTAATTTAGTGAAAATATATCAATCAAAAAATTTTCAAAGTCTATATTGATTAAAGTTTATCATGGTAGTTACTAAGGACAGAAGAAATTAGTAATAACTTAAGTATTATTATAACATATTCACTGACATTTTACCCAAGTTAAAACTATGGATATGTAATGCATTTAAAAAAATAGTAAGAAAGTTTTACCCATAGTTAAGATTATGAGTCAATAGAAGCTAGACCATCATGGAAAACCTGGAAACACTGCTTTAAGACCGTTTCGTCCTATTGTTGGATTGTGTAGATTGTTGTATCTTAACAGTTGAATTCATGATTTGATTTAAGCTACACCTAGAAGGGCTGGAGGGAGATTACACTATATTGTGGGACTCCTCAACAGTGCACATCCTTGATCCTACGCGTGGGACTCGGACCTAGGATCAACAATCTCGTGAACGAACACTTAACCTCTAAATCACGGAACTGTCATTCAATGATGTTAATATCTAACTTCAATCGATTCATGATCTTGCCCAACCATTTATTAAATTTACAAATCATGGAAGTACAGTATGAATACTTTAAGGTGTCGCTGAATGTAATTCTTGCTAAAACATATAAATGGAGTTAAATCATTTTAAAACTTTTTGTAACTATTCATTAATCACTTAAGATTCTAATGATATACCTTGCTAGCATAAGTAATACAATAAATAAAAAACTGAGTTTACAATGTGAATTAATTATAATTAATTGATATCCTCTTATCGCTTACATTTATTCGTTTTTATTTCTGTATTATGCCCGCCAAATGTCCTGGTATGGTCAAGAGTGGGATTAGTTCGCTCATCCTCTCAAAATGTTTTCAAATGACCACTCGTATATAGCCAATGTCAGAAAAGTCCTACTCACTGCCTTTTCCCAGTAGGGGTGTTGTTTACGAAATTAATAAGAAGAGAAGCTAATATCCAGAGCTTCAACCGGTTTGGCGGAAACGGAGGGTTTACCTAGGGGAGTTGGAAAATCTTGATTCCAAACCAATGGTGCACATGGGGCCCAGTATTAGGAGGGAACAAATAGCGTGTGAACCTATTATTGGTCATCGGCTACCATGAGGCTGTATCTCCTAACGTTGCTGTATTATTCATAACTATGTCAATTTATCTAACAATGAATTTGTTTTGAATATCCGTTGATTCGAAGATTTGCGCTAACAAACCTGTTTTTATAAGAACATGTTGTACAACAGTGTCTGTCTATCAGCAGGAATTTTATTTATTCATTTTATCTTTTCTCAAACTATGCATTATTCAATGAAATGTAAAATAAAGTGAGAAATATAGTACTTAAAATTCATTACCGTTGTAATTGACATATGAAAGTACATATTTAACTTTAAGTCTTTAAGTGAGAAAGTGGAAAACTATTTAACTAAATTGAAAATAGTAAATGTTATAGAAAAAGTTAGATGATCCACAGCCATCAGTGATAACAAAGAACTGTATTCGATGGATACATGTTGGTTGATTGATATTGTTAACAAAAACAAAATGTAGTTAGAGTTTAATTATTATCCCAGTTATTGAATATTGAAAAAAATATTACTAATATTATTCTAGTGAGGAACAGTGACCAGTGGAGTTCAACCGAGTCTGTTGTGAGATAACAACTCACTGAAGATAATTGGTGAACGATCACTCAATTTCGTGGATTGGTTGAAGTTATATATTAACACCGTTGGATGCCGGCCGGCTCAGTGGCCTATCGGTTAAGTGCTGTGGCACGAGACTGGTAGGCCCTGGGTTCGAATCCCGAGAGGTGAGATCGTGGATGCGCACTGCTGAGGAGTCTCCTTCTGCGACAAAACGACCGTCTAGTGCTTCCAGATTTTCCATGGTGGTCTAGCTTCAATTGACTCATGATTTCAACTATCAAAAAAATACTGAAATCTTCACAAAACCCCTTCTGATTATTAATATAAATTAAAATAATCTGTAAGCCATAATGCTAACGATGTTTTTAAGAAATCGTTTATGAATGCATACATATTTAATTCCAATGAACTGTTTGTAGTTTATTAATCTATACATTTATTACGTTTGGTCAATTATAAGCAGAGATGAATGGTGGCTAGAACTAGAATCCGGCACTAGTGTTTTGTTTCAGTTGGGATTCGTTAGCTGGATTTTAGGATAATATCGAGGCAATCCATACAAGATACATATATGCCTATAAGAGACTGTTCAATTATAGTCCTAAACATCAATGGGAAGATTTAAACAACCCATAAAAAATGAATAACGTTTGGTTAAGTTTCACATGTACTCTGAAAGTATTGATCTGTTATTGAGAACAATAAAAAATAGAAAACATTAAAAGAAATCATGCTATTATTCCATTTCTATCGAAAGAATACATTAGCAATTTACTAATATAATTTAGTAATGCATAAGTAGATGCGCACTGCTGAGGAGTTCCATAACAGGGAGAAACGGCCGTTCAGTGCTTCCAGATTTTCCATGGTGGTCTAGCTTCAATTGACTAATGATTTCAACTATATATAATGCATAAGTGTCAAATATCTACTTGTACTGCTAAGAATTATTCGGATAGCATTACGTTACACTGAAATAGAACAAACCTTATATAATGACATTGGTAAGTTAATTTTAAATAGTTGAATTTATGAATCGATCTAAGCTAGACAATCATTGAAAACCTAGAAGCACTGGATGATTGTTTCTTCCTAGTATGAGATTATTCATTTATAACACAATTAAATAAGCAAGATCACCATGGAAAACCTAGAAGCAGTGGACGGCGAGATTGTAGCTGCGTACTGCTAAGGAGTCTCATATTAGGACGGAATGACCATTCAATGCTTCCAGTTTTTCAATGGCAGTCTAGCTTAAATGAATTCATAAATTCAACTATTAAATTAATATCATCTCTACTAAATCCCTTTCTGAAAATAAGAAAGACTAATAAATTTTCTTCTTTTTCGAATAAATATTATCTTTCTTGATGGTTAATGTAATTTTGTTACTAAGACAATAATTAATAACTCTCACGATGAATGAATAATGTTCATTACTTAATGACTATAACGAAAGGGTTAGGCTTATAGAAATAAACACAAATATACTTAAGTATCAGTAAACAATCTATTTGTTC
The DNA here is from genome assembly GCA_944470415.2 of Schistosoma rodhaini. Classification (NCBI taxonomy): domain Eukaryota; kingdom Metazoa; phylum Platyhelminthes; class Trematoda; order Strigeidida; family Schistosomatidae; genus Schistosoma; species Schistosoma rodhaini. The sequence goes on from OX104044.1 coordinate 6,517,077, forward strand.
AATAATAAATAGAAGTTTTAAAATTTAAAAAAAGAAAACATTTAAATTTTCGTAGTTGAAAGCATAAGTCAATTGAAGCTAGATCACCATGGAAAACCTGTAAGCACTGTTTTAAGGCCGTTTCGTCCTATTGTGTAACTCCTCAGCAGTGCGCATCCACGATCCCGCACCGTGAGATTCGAACGCAGGTCCTATCAGTCTCACGCTATTTAAATAATAATCCTTATAATAGTTAATTTGTACCCCATCCATACAAATGAAATCTGTATTGAAGCTTAGTAACTGAACCCAATAAAAAATAAATAATATTCACAAATTGCTTAGTCATTTTCATTTTAATCCATTTTAGGAATAATTTGTACCCCCCCTTTTTTATTTTTTATACGCATATAAATATCCATATCCATGTATTATAAATAAATTGTTCTAAAATATATTTGTCCCCCCTATATCTGAAATGAAATTGTCTCCCCTCTCTCTCTCTCTCTACCTACCTCCCTACCCCCTCCCTCTATCTATATTTATATCTAGGATGATAATAAATAACAATAATAATATTCAATGTGTGTGTGTGTGTGTAAGAGTTCGAGTGTCAATGTTTACTTCACACTTACTAATCTTTAATATCAAATAAATTTTAAAAGTAATAAATAAGTAGTATATATAGAAAAGATAAATGTTACAACTTGAATTACTTTTAAAGTAAAAGGATTAATACATTCTGCTTTGTTGTTGTTGTTGTCGTCGTTAAATTCCATTCATGTAGGCATTTATATATTTTATAAGTTAAGCTTAACGTTTACAAATTCATGTATAACTTTGATGGGAAATTTTTTTTTCGGAGAAGAACGAATTCCAATATTTATGTTTGTTCTTTATGTATCTATAAAGAAAATTTCAGTTAACTAATACTAGTATAGATGGATAGTGACTAGCAGTGGAATCCAGGACGCGCGTTTCCTTCTATTTTGGGACTCGTTAGCTGGATGTACCTGCATTGGATGTGAATGCATCCTACAATTAATGTCCAATCTATCGCTCGAATTCAATACCGCTTACTTCAAACGACGTCATGTTATCCATTTAAATAATGAGTTTTGATAAATATTAGATTGTACAATGAGGTGAAATTTCAATTCATTTTCATATTTTTTTTGTTTGAATCTTCTTATTGATGTTTAGGACTGAAATTGATCAGTCTCATATTGGACTCAATAGCTAGTTGGATAACGTGATGGTGTTTGAAATGAACGGTATCGGGTTCAAGTTTTACAGTGAACGTGAATTGTGGGATGTATGTACATCCAGCTGTCGAGTATCAAATACAGCTAAATTCGCAATATGGATTCTACTGCTATCCACAATCCATCTTTGCTTACAATGTTTGTGACTTAAGACAATATTAAGTCAATCCATATAGGATGTACCTGTGTTAATGAGAGACTGATCAAATGCAATCCTAAACATCAATGGGAAGTTCAAACAAACAATACAAAATGAATCAATACTGGGATCATTTGACTATTTTGTACATTCAGAAGGGGTTTTGTGGAGATTTCAGTAATTTTTTCATAGATGAAGTCATGAGTCAATTGAAGCTAGACCACCATCGAAAACCTGGAAGCACTGCTTGACGACCGTTTCGTCCTATTATGGGACTCCTCAGCCGTGCGCATCCACGATCCCGCACTCACGAGATTTGAACTCCGGACCTACCAGTACATTATGAAATATACATCTATTTTCTTTGGATTTTTCTAACCATGTATCCATTTTTGTTATCAAGTAGGGACTGGGTAACTGTTACAAACTTCTAACCTATATAAGTTCTGTTTTTAAGTTATGCGGAATATGTATTGTAAGTCCAACAAACACCTTTCTATACAAGTCGATCTTATAAAGAGTGGTAAAAATATAAGTTTCATTGTAGCATGTAAATAACTGAGAGGAATTGACTGATCTGGTTCTCTGTTTCTCAATTACTTAAGAAGAAACTGGCAGAGCTTCATAAACCTCTAATTGTACACTAAATAGCATTTATAAAACACCCAAATATACATACATAACATAACATCCAAGTTTACGTCTCTCTGGTCATTAACAAATAATTTCCAGCTATCACATTCAAAGGTAAAATGAATATGGAATTAGTCAACTCGTCATCATTATCATCATCATGGGTTGGCAATTATCAATAAAGTTTCTATGCAAGATACTTAATGGAATCAGATAAGAAATAGAATATGGTCATTTTGAGCAAAAAAAAATTATTTATCATACTCACTATATCTGTAAAGTTGACGATAATTAAAATTCATTTCTAAAATTATAGAATTGGACATTATTCTACTTCTTAGCAGTAGTAGTAGTAGTAGTAGTAGTAGTAGTAGTAATAGTAGTCAATCAGAGAAAACTATGAGTCTATAATATAATTCTCGTTTTGTCATTTCTTTCTATTTTGGTACTTAACTAAGTAATTATCAGATGAATGTAGAAGAACTAATTAGATTCGTTGGTTATATTGTATCTATAAGTGGGGGTACTAACAGTATTAAACAGTTTCTCTATTAGTGGGTTGTTTAGTAATTTTTTTATATATAGTTGAAATCATGAACCAGTTGAAGCTACACTACCATGAAAAACCTGACAGCATTGGACGGCCGTTTCGTCACAGTAGGGGACTCCTTAGCAGTGCGCATCCAAGATCTCGCCTCACGAGATTCCAACATAGGACCTATCAGTCTCGCGCGCGAGTGCTTAACCACTAGACCACTGAGCCAGCCGACATTCAACGGTGTAAATGTCTAGCTTCAACCAATCCATGAAATTGAGCAACCATTCACCAATGTCTTCAGTGAGTTGATATCTCCCAACAGACCTGGTTGAAGTCCACTGGTTACTGCTTCTTACTAGAACTCCAGGAAATACCTCATGGAGCCAGTCACTAGTGTGCATATGATAAGTGGTTTGTTTGCGGAGATTTTTAGTTTCTTTATTAGTTTAATAAGCATGAGAAAAGAAAATTACAGGAAATAACTTCTTATCTGAATCAGAAATCAATAAGCCTAATATTTCTAGGGTGGAAGGAAAATATCACAAGTGAACATTGAATAATATTTTTTTCAAGTAACTGTGAATTATTCCCCATAGTAACTAGTTACTTACGTTTAGTTTATTCTGATTATACATTGTGTTACTTATTAGGCTGGTATACTTCAACTATCTCACAAGTAAAAATTCACTTAGCATTGTTTGTTTGAATCTTCTGATTGATGTTTAGGACTGCAACTGGTCAGTCTCTAATTGGCATATGTGCATACTGTTCGTATTGCTTCAATATAGCCTTAATTCACAAGTATTATAAGCAAGGATGGATAGTGGCTGGCAGTGGAATCCAGTTTGACGCGCGTTTCGTCCTATTTGGGACTGGTCAGCTGGATGTACCTGCATCTCACAGTTGATGATCACTCTGAGACTCGAAACCCGTACCGTCCGCTTCAAACGCCATTGCGTCATCCACTTAATTACTGAGTCCTGACAGCCAATTAGAGACTGACCAGTTACAATCCTAAACATCAATGAGAAGATTCAAACAAACAATACCGAGTGAACTTAAACTTCACCCCATTGCACAAGCAAGTGGCTATCAGGACTCAGTAGGTAACTGGATAACGCAATGGCGTTTGAAGCGAACGGTACTGGGTTCGAGTCTCAGAGTGATCGTCAACTGTGGGATGCAGGTACATCCAGCTGACCAGTCCCAAATAGGACGAAACGCGCGTCAAACTGGATTCCACTGCCAGCCACTATCCATCCTTGCTATCTCATAAGTAAATTATAGAGTTTTCTAGGTTGTTTATTGATGATTTTTGTAAATATTTGACTTGTGTAGAGTAGAACAACTTTAATTTCAAGCTTTCAAAATGCTAAGCATCGGTAAAGATTCGTATTTTTGTGGGGATTACAATAAAAGGTACTGATTTGTTTTAATTAGGTGTTGGGGATGTTAAATCCTCAGAATTTACTTGGTAAATGACTTACTTTTGTAATTTTATTTTGAAATTTTGAATTTCCTTGTTTTCGCGCCAAAAGGGCTCCTTTCACCTTCGAGTCGTATTTCCCATTTGGAAATATCTTAGACGCTATTGATCCGTTGTATCTTTTTGGTGTGCTATTTTGTAATGCTTCTCAAGGACAACTTTGTACTGTATAAATGCGTTTGATTTCTTCCTAATGTGATTGCTTGTACTTCGGCTGCTTACGGAATATATTTCCCCCTACTTCATCTTGGACATCTCACTCTAGTTAGCGGGGCCTGGGACAACGGACTAGATTAGCCTATAGCGTCACTGTTTCACTGACTTTCGTTTGTTTACCGAGAAAATCGTAATTAGTATCAAGCATATCGTTAGGCTAGCATAGTGTAAAATTCATACGAATATAGGATGATGTCATGCAGATAAACTTCTAAATACAAGAACCGCTGACTGTAAGGATGTTTTATCAGAAAGTGTTTCAAGAATATTTTCATTAAATTGTGTATATTTACTTGTCTAAACGTTATTTTTATCATCACATTGTTTATTATCAGAATGGGGTTTTGTAGATATTGTAGTAATTTTTAGTAGCTGAATTCATTAGTCGATTAAAGCTAGACCACCATGGAAGAACTGGAAGGACTGGACGGCCGTTCCGTCAGAATATGAGAATTCCCATGATCTCACATCAAAGGGACTCCAACGCAGGAACTTCGGTCTCGCGAGCGAATGCTAAACCTTCAGATCACTGAGCCGGTATTCAACTGTATTAGTATTTAATTTCAACTAATCCACGATATTGTGTGACCGTTCTCCATCGTCTTTAGTGAACAACTGAACACTGCTGAGGAGTCCCATACTGGAACGAAACAGTCGTTCAGTGGTTTCAGGCTTTCAATGGTAGTCTAACATTGATCCATTCATGATATCAATCTATGCTCAACAACCTCCACAACCCTTTACTGGAATGAATATTCTTAAACAATTAGATTGAATGGTTATCATGGCTCACCAAAAACAATGTTGTTACTGATTATTTTTAGTAATCTGAAGATATTACTACTGAAATGTATTTTTCTTACTTCTGACTGTACAAGTTTATGAATATCTTCCTTATTTGATATTCCAAAACAGTAGGGCTTTATTTATTTGAACTTATTTACAAGAATCCATAATGTTTTTCGCCAAGTTCACATTTTGTTTGCTTATTGGTAGATATCGCTAAGAGATGAATCAGTTGTGTTAAAAATTCATTAATCTCTCTATGATTATATAAAAAAAGTGATCTATAAAAATAATATCAACCATAATATATAAGAACTTTCGTCTAAATTAGAGTGAATAGTTCCACAATATTTGAGCGCCGAGTTGATGTAAGACTCATTGATCTATCGGTTAAGTGCTCTGGCGCGAAACTGATAAGTCCTGGGTTCGTATCTCGCGAGTGTGGGATCGTAGATATGCACTGCTGAGGAGTCCCATAATAGGAGGAAATGGCCGTCCGGTGCTTCCAGGTTTTCCATGGTGATCTAGCTTCAATTAACTCATGCTTTCAACTTTGATGTAAGACATCAAATAGGAATAAAATATTTGTAAAATGTCAATGAAATGAATTTGAAGTCAATCGAACGTTACATCTAGCAATCTCGTCCAAGCTTTTTCCTATTCAATAAGATCACTCAGTTCACTAAGTTTTCTGATTATGAATTCACGATAGTAACTTAGACGTACATAATTCCACAGGTTTCATTTTAGACTTCTACAGTACCAATGATGACTATTTTACTATTGCATTTAATAAGAATCTCCTCCTTTCTACATTCATTTTAATATGATATAGAATAAGACTTAATTTCTCAGTCATTTTCATAGTTGAAAGCGTGAGTCAATTGAAGTTAGACCACCGGGAAAAACCTGGAAGCACTGCTTGACGACCGTTTCGTCCTATTCTGGGACTCCTCAGCTTCCAGATTTTCCCTGATGGTCTAGCTTCAATTGACTCAGTTTTTTAACTATGAAAATACTAAATCTTCACAAAAAACCCCTTCTAAGTCATTATCGAAGTATAACTAATTTCCTAGTACACTAATGACTTTCAAGTTTCTAGTTTTTATCATAAGATATAGCCAGATTTAAAAAATCTGCATGGAAACCACAAAGAAATAGACAACTGTTTTGTAGTCACAGTAAACAAAACAAAAAATATACCGAATTTCCTACATTTGACTTTGTCGCATATGTTTGAAATTAGCTACTAAACCCAACAAATAATCATTTTGTTTTTCGTTAAACAAAGAAAGCTAGGATTTTCAATTAAAAACTTAACAATCAATAATTGAAAAGACTAGTTCGAAATATTAACCAACTAATTGGTGATCAAGTTAATTTTGGCAAAATTAAATTTAAAGATAAGCACTTAATCTAGAGTTACTGCCAGGTCCCAAGCCCACAAAAAGGAGGAGAGTTGGGCCTACAGACCTTCCAATAAATGTCACTCCACCAATAATTGAAAAAATCAAGATGGTCATCAGACAAATCAAGAGTGAGAAAGCAGCAAGAGCTGAAAATATACCAGCTGAAGCTCCGAAGTCAAACATAGAAGTAACCGCAAGTATGCTTCACGTTGTATTCATGAAGATTATAGAGGAGGAACAAGTGCCGATGGACTGGAAAGAAGGACACCTCCTCAAGATACCAAAGAAAGGAGATATGAGCAAATATGAGAACTACAGGCAACACACTACTGTCAGTACTAGGAAAGGTTTTCATTAGAGTGTTGCTGAACCGAATGAAAGACGCAGTAGACGCCCGACTTCGAGATCAACAGGCTGGATTCCGTAAGGATCGGTCGTTCACATATCAGATTGCGGCACTACGGGTCATCGTTGAACAATCACTTGAGTGGAACTCCTCACTATACATCAACTTCATTGAATATGAGAAGGCGTTTGACAGCGTGGACAGGAAAACATTATGGAAACTTCATCGACACTATGGAGTTCCTGAGAAGATTGTCAACATTATTCAGAACTCATACGATGGACTACAGTGCAGAGTTGCGCATGGAGGATAGCTGACAGTGAGAACCAGAGTCTGACAAGGTTGCTTACTGTCTCTCATTCTCGTTCCTCTGGTGATTGACTGGATTATGAAGACTTGCTGGATACCATCAGCAACAGCCTTCTGTGAGAGAGAACAAACGAAATTCCAGACAAAGATGAAATTTGGAAGAAACGTTGAAAGTGAATAGGATATACATTGAAGAAATTACCAAGCTCCATCACGAAGCAAGCGCTAACATAAAATCTTGAAGGGAAACGGAAAAGAGGAAGACCAAAAAGCATACTGCACCGACATTGGAAGCAGACATGAAAAGAATGAATAGCAACTGGAAACAACCAGAAAGAATTGATAAGGATAGAGTTGGATGGAGAATGCTGGTGGGCTGCCTATACTCCTGCACATGTGGTAACAGGCGTAATTAAGTGACCTAATCTATTTTCAAAACTTGAGATAATATGAGTGATTTTAAAAAAGGATAGATTTCCGAAACCTTAAAAAGTAAGAAGAAATGAATTTCAAACGATTGAACATCTTAGGTGAATTAGTATGAGTACTAGTCTGAGTCTTAGACTATATAAACATTTAGATATTATAAGAGTATCCTTATTAAGCTTATTCCATATGGTTATGAATTAGAAGATTTTCAAACTTAGAATGTTCAGATGGAAGTATTAACTTCTTTTTTTTCAAACTATGAAATTAATGATATTGAACTAGTTCTAGCAATACTATTGACATTAGTACCAAGTTATTAAGACTAGACATACATTATCTTGGTTACTATTAACTATTCAACTATAATATGTCATAATGTATTAGTTGTTAAATGTCATCTACATCTGCATGTATGTCATTAAGTTTATATTCTGCTTTCAGCAATGCTAAACCCTTAGATTTTCTAATGAATACTTTGTTGCGTCGTGCTCGTTTGGTGAGGTATCCAATTTTGTAGCGTGGTGCTCGTACGGCGAGGTATCCAATTCTGTAGCGTCGTGCTCTTACAGCAAGGTATCCAATTATGTTGTGAGCGTAAATCTGATTCTGTCTATACTCGTATATAATAAATGACTTTATCCGCGTTAGTGAATAACGAAGTTAAATACGTCAAATACAAGAATGGATTTAGAATACATATATTTTCTACACTCATTGATCTGGCCATGGAATCAGAGCGATGAAGCGAACAGAAGCGAGAGTGACATGCAGTGGAGATGGCTGGGAAGCCAACTCACTATGAGCAAGCACTACTCAACATTTATAATTAGACAAAAATGAATGACAGACATGTGATGGATAAGATATGAAGTGTGCATACACATACGCTCATATAAAAAGTAGTCAAGGTTAATAAGCGAATAATTAACAAGATCAAAATATGACTCAATATGTAGGTGAATTGGCTTGGCCAGCAACTGGAATAAAGTATATGGGCTTAACATAACAACCGATACTACAACTTTTTATGAACAAGCTATAAAACAATCAACAACACGGAGAACACCAACCCAATCACACGTGATAGCGAATCCCTGGAAGAGGTAGAATCATTCACGTACGTGGGAAGCATCATTGATAAACAAGGTGGATCAGATGCAAATGTAAAGGCGAGGATTGGCAAAGCAAGGGCAGCATTTCTACAATAAATAAAACAATCATGGCAATTCAAAATGATATACATCTATAATTAATTGTTAATCATTTCAATTTAAACTATACAGAAGTAATGAAAGAACTTTAAAAATTAGGCGTGTTTTTAGAATAATTATGTTCTAATGACATAGCAACAATAAACATGTGTTCAAATGAACTAATTTCTATGTTTCAAGTAAAAAAGGGTTATTTGCAGTGTATAACCTTTCAAATTACTTTTTAAATCATACTCTTCTTTAAACAGTTTGTGTTTTTAAGCAAAGATAGATGGTGAAGAACAGTGGGATCCAGGATGCACGCTTCTTCCCAATCGAGACACGTCGGCAAATTCATCCCACCATTGATGTTCAATTCATCACTCGAACCCAGTACCCTTCACTTCAATCTCCATCACGTTATCCACTTAAATAATGAGTCCTGATAGATACTATCTTGTACAATGAGGTGAAGTTTCAATTCATTTTCATATTGTTTGTTTGAATCTTCTTATTGATGTTTAGGACTGCAATTGATCACTCTCATATTGGACTCAATAGCTAGTTGGATAACGTGATGGTGTTTGAAATGAACGGTATCGGGTTCAAGTTTTGCAGTGAACGTGAATTGTGGGATGTATGTACATCCAGCTGACGAGTACCAAATACAACTGAATTCTCACTGTGGATTCTACTGCTATCCACAATCCATCTTTGCTTACAATGTTTGTGACTTAAGACAATATTGAATCAATCTATATAGGATGTACCTGTGTTAATGAGAGACTGATCAATAGCGATTCTAAACATCAATGGGAAGATTCAAACAACCAAAAGCAAATGAATTTAACAAGCTATATAAGCAAAGATGAATAGTGGCCAACAGTGGTATCCAGGACGCACGTTTCCTCCTACTTGGAACTCGTCAGCTGGATATACCTTTATCTCAGAGTTGATGTTCACTGTGGGACTCGAACTCAGTACCGTTCACTTCGAACGCCATCACGTTATCCACTTAGCTACTGAGCTCTGATAGCCATCTGTTTGTGCAACAACACCAAGTGAATTCAAACGAATTTAAGTTTATGCTTTTACATAAAATTCGAATCACTCTTTCATTCTAGTCAATTTAGTTGATACATTTAACATTAAGTTTGTTTCAACATCAGATAATGTAGAAATAAAGCCGTTATTATTAGATGTACATTGTTTAAAAAGTTTACGATAACTGAATTCTTGCATTTGAAGTGATGTCTAAAATATTGATCAATCTATCGGTACCCAGTCATAGTTTATCAGTGTATATATAATTTCTCATTACATTTAACTTAATGCAATAGGAAGAATGTAGAAACTTTTCACATTATGTTTATAGACTTAAGACTCAATAGCATTGATGAGATTTGCTCAGTTATTTGTAACTGAAAAGTAATGGCTACAATCAATCACCATGTTGTTCCATGAAATCATATGTTCACACTTGAATGATATGTAAGTCAATACAAATTTACATTCTTAATTTCATCAGTTGAATACTTCCTGTTTAAGAATTTCTGTTCATCAAGAACAGACTTTAACAATAGTGAGTCTCATATATAAGTTATGATTAGTATAGTTGTTAACTCTTCTCTCTGGCATGCTATATATCTGGATAAATCTTACCAGTATTGTGAATAGGCACCATGAAATTACCCGTTTAATTACAATGTCTACTTTTAGACAGATTTATGTAAATTAAATCTAAGAAGCTTGTTAAGGTAAACGGGTTATATCTAGTAATCTAATATTTGTTTGCCGATGTGTGTTTCAGTTAGGAATTCAGTGATTAGTTTTAACTATTTCTATAAGGTTATACCATTTAATTGTCAAATCATTACAAATTTGAAATAGTTACTTACTTATTTACGCTTCTTACTCCTCGTCGAGGAGCACAAGCTGCTCACTAGTTTTCTTCATCAGAACAAATATCATCTAAACAATGAACGATGCATTTGGATGAGTTATCTATGAAAAATTGTTGGATGGTTTTAACAGAAAGTCACAGATATTGATATATTATACCGTTTACATGTTTTACTTTAAATATTTATAATTGAACAGATCCATGACTTTTATGATCTTATATTCACCCTACTCACTTCTGATCACTTTTTAGAACCAAAGTCTTTCAGACAAGTTGCAAAGTAGAGTGATCTTCCAAGTGCATCATGCTTTATCTGATCATTCCTACTTTCATGAACATTGCAATTTGTATGAAATAAACTCTTCTTTATCTATCTTTCTTAACAATATGAAGTAGATATTCTAGCTAAATTTACTACATTATAAGTTAATTAATCACTTAATCTTGACTGAGGATACCGAACTATTCGAAATTTCCATTTATCAAACTGTCAGTAAATGAATGAATCATGATATAAGTAAATTTATCATTGATCTAAGTTAATATCAATTGACTAAAATTCTAATTTTTATATAGTTGAGATCATGAATCAATTGAAGCTAGACTACCATGGAAAACCTGGAAGTATTAGACGGCCGTTTCGTCCTATTATGGGACTCCTCAGAAGTACTCCTCGAACCCAGCATATATCATTTTCGCGTGCGAGCGCTTAATCAATAGACCACTGAGCCAGCATCCAGAAAACCAACTTCTGATGAAATTTTAGTTATTTGTCCAGTTACATTTTATTCCTGAATGTTATATATTCTAATTTAAGGATAAATATGTCATATTTTCAACATTACCACAATAAGAAGCGGCGGCTACAGTTTGTTATCAGATAGCACAAATAACAAAGTTACAAGCATATCAAGTGAATTTGAAGCAGTGAGGTTAATATGTATCAGGAGTCCCACAATAGGACGAAACGGTCGTCCAATGCTTCCAGGTTTTCCATCGTGGTCTAACTTCAATTAACTGATGATTTCAATTATATTAAGGTAACATGGTGGTTGGAGGTGGTCAACAGGAAACCCTGGACCCGGGTTTCGTGCTACTTGGCACTCGTCAGCAAGGTGTACCTGTAATCTTGAGGGAACTGACGCTCCCTGGCGGATTCGATCACGCGTCACTCAGCTTCACAGTCAGAGACGTTACCACTGAGCTATTCGGGCCGCGACCGACCTCCTGTAGGACTGAGATCTAATCACAATTGATTGATCACTGGGTGGTGATCAATCTCATGCGTGTCAGGTCCTTAGTGCTGATCGAATGCTATCGATCAAGTTGCAATGTGGCCACCAGTCTAGGTGGCTCGACACTGCGGGCACTATATATATTAAGGTAACATGGTGGTTGGAGGTGGTCAACAGGAAACCCTGGACCCGGGTTTCGTGCTACTTGGCACTCGTCAGCAAGGTGTACCTGTAATCTTGAGGGAACTGTGTTGACCACCTCCAACCACCATCTTATCTCAACATAGTTCACACAGTGTGGACTCACCTAGACTAGTGGCCATATTGCAACTTGATTGATAGCATTCGATCAGCACTAAGGACCTGACACGCATGAGATTGATCACCACCCAGTGATCAATCAATTGTGATTAGATCTCAGTCCTACAGGAGGTCGGTCGCGGCCCGAATAGCTCAGTGGTAACGTCTCTGACTGTGAAGCTGAGTGACGCGTGATCGAATCCGCCAGGGAGCGTCAGTTCCCTCAAGATTACAGGTACACTTTGCTGACGAGTGCCAAGTAGCACGAAACCCGGGTCCAGGGTTTCCTGTTGACCACCTCCAACCACCATGTTACCTTAATATATATAGTGCCCGCAGTGTCGAGCCACCTAGACTGGTGGCCACATTGCAACTTGATCGATAGCATTCGATCAGCACTAAGGACCTGACACGCATGAGATTGATCACCACCCAGTGATCAATCAATTGTGATTTCAATTATAATATGTGTGCACAAGCAAGTGCATAGGTGAATTTATAGTCAAATTGAATATCAAGACTCAGCTAAACAAAACAAACATCATCTAGCGATATTTAAGCGATTAACATTTAAGCTACAGAGAGAGAGATATATGTATGTAGGCTGTCACATGTGATCAAGTGTACATGTTTATACAGATAGTGATTATAATAATATAAAGAAATGGACAAATTTTTAATGTTCCAACTATATAAGCCATTGTAGAAACCACCCGTAATCGAACTAAATCATAAATGTGTTGCTATAACGTTTTACAAAATGACTGACCTACAATTCTTTGGAAGTTTTTTTTGTCTTTCAGTGAACTTTTATACAAAGCTTGACAAAGATTTATGTGATATACCCTTTTATATGACATCAAGATATAAATAGGAAAGTATATGACTAAGATGATGCTACAAAATATTTAGAGGGATCACGCAGTTATGTAATAACAACCAAACAAACAAAAACATACAGTGATCTACTTTGTGAAGTTAACAAAAAGAATGGTGGCACAGATTCAAATTTAAAGGAATTGTTTATGTAAATTCACCATATTTAAAAGTTAAATGTCACATTTCTATTAGAAACATTTTTCAGTATGGGGATTTGTAGAGATTATAGCATTTTCATAGTTGAAATCATATGCAAATCTAAGCTATACTACTATTAAAAACCTGGAAATACTGGACAGTTGTTTCGTTCTAGTATGGGATACCTGAGCAGTGCGCATACACAATCCTGCACCAAAGGGACTCGGATCAAGAACCTTGGGCTTCGTGTAAGAACACTAATCTCTAGACTATTGAACAAGCATCCAACAGTGTTAATGTTTAACTTCAATTTATCCATGGCTCTGTTCATCCCTTGATCTATTATGTAAGGTGGATAACTGTTTCATATTCGACACAGATCGAACCTCAGTGGTCAAGACTTCTCAAAAGAACTCCAAGAAATACATCTTGAAGCTAGTCACTAATGCGGATATGGTCATTATCGGTATGGGGATTTGTGCAGATTGTAATATTTTCACAGTTGAATTCACGAGTCAATCTAAGGTAGAGATTAAACATTCGCGCGCGAGGTTGAAGGTTATGGGTTAGAGTCCTGCGTACGGGATCGTGGATGTGCACTGTTGAGGAATCCCATACTATAACGAAACGGCCATCCAGCGCTTTCAAGTTTTCAGTGGTGGTTCAGTTTAGATGAACTCGTGAAATCAATTGTGAAAATACATCTTTTTTTCGTTGACAAGAAAAACATCATACACACACAAACTTCTACTGTACTGTTTTACTTCCAGATAAGTTTACTTACTTACTTACTTACTTACGCCTGTTACTCCTAATGAAGCATAGGCCGCCGACCAGTATTCTCCAACCCACTCTGTCCTGGGTTTTCTTTTCTAGTTTTATCCATTTTTTGTTTATTCTTCTCATGTATGTCTCTATTTCTCGGCATAATGTGTTCCAGATAAGATAGATAAATGGTAAATATTTTAATTCAATCAACTGATGGTTACACACAAGTTACAAAAATTAACCGTCCTAAAGAAGTTTGATAACACATGTCGATACACATGGAAACACAAAAAAACAAGGAAGATTTCTGCTTACATTGAGACAACTATTGACAGAATTAGATTGATTTCAATATTCCATGTCACAAACCATATGGATATGTTGGAAGATCCTTTCTTTAAGTTAAATAGTTTCATGATAGTGAATTACAATGTAAAAGATTGATTGATGGATGACTGAATCAATGAAATTTTATCTTTAAAAAAACCTATTCACAATTGATTTATCTGTAATTTCGTAATCAACAGAAAGTTGATGAAATGAACTAATTAAGTATTTTAATATTTAAATTCCACAACCCGTGGAAAGTAGCCCTTAGGAGTACCTGTAGGTTGTGAAACAAACAACGACAAAAAGATAAGATCAGTAACCGGTCGAACGAACAACATGTTAGTGAGTAGGGATATACGTTCAGCTTAGAATAGTTACATGTATTAACATAGGGAGTACGGGTAGGCGTACTGCTGTAAGTCCTAACCATTCCTTTAGTGTGGATTATGCCTTAAAGTGAACCATGGCAAAAGCCACCGGAGTGGCTTGTGTAGTATGAAGGGATTTTACGGGCGGGTGTAAGGTCCATTTTGAAGGTTTCCTGTGTGAAAATCCCTCCATGTGTACATTTGCAACTTGTTCTTAATGATTTCTTTATTTGTACATTATTGTTAATCTTTTTGACTCCATTTGAGATTATAATGTTTCTCAATTTTTCTGTCACTTTTATTGGGTTTCTATGTTTCATCTTGAACTGTATCTAATTTGTTTTAATTAATTTTATCTTGGCGGTTGGCATGTTGATTGTTCCTTCTTAAATTGTGTTGCTTGATTTGACTAGGATCGTGCATTTTGATAGTAAATTGGAACACTTTCCCAGAATTTGAAACACTTTGTGTTATAAAGAAACTTATTGAGCGGTTTTATACTTGATCTATCCAGAAAGGATTGAATAACAATTACTTTTTGGATTGTTCGATAATTTTCTTATATTTCTTATCAATTTGCTATTTATTGTAATTTAGATAGATTATTGTGGGAACAATAATCGATTGGTTGAATAACTGAGTGGTAATATTTGTTTAGGTAAAATTGTACATTTGTACTTATGATGAAATTTAGAACCGTTCTTACCTCAACTACCTTGTTCTGATTTCGATTGTAATGCACGAATATCTTCACTTTTACCCGACAGTTATTCTTCACCCAAACGTAGTTTGGATTTTATAATTCATTGTCTGTTTCACAACCTACAGGTACTACTAAGGGCCACTTTCCACTGTTGTGTCATCCAAGTATGATACTCCTGAGCAATTTCCACCCACGATCCCACATACGGGACTCGGACCTAGAACGTTTGGTGGATGTGCATCTTGAAGGAGCCACATACTATCATGAAACAGCTTCAAGATTTAAGTAGATTCATCAGTTTATCATAGGTTTTTTGAGCTATTAAACTGTTTCCTCATTTCACATAGATAAGATTAAACATTAATATCATAATCCTTAGACTATGCCAAAACGTTTAATGTCATCATACTACTAACAGAATCCTAAGATTACTGATTAAATATGATTTATGAAATATATTCAGTAAATAGGAATACATTTTCATATACATTATAGTTTATAAATGAGATTGATTTATATAGAATCATTAGTATATACTACTTACTATAAAGAACTAGTAGTATAGATAAGAAAATTTGATAAATGAAAAAGAATAATTTTAGACATTATCATGATTGAACAATATCAGATAAGGGTCCTTTCTTTCTTTCCATATATATATATGATAAATTTGTATTATTACATATGTATCATGTCATATCTCGTAGACTAGTTAGCGTAGACAGATACTTTGTATCAATTTGGGCTTTCTATAAGCAGTCATTTTTTTGATAATACTCTAAAAAGTAACTATTAAATGTTAACCTTAGTGAAATTAGAGTAGTCATATATATTGATAAGTCAAGTAGTTTTTCTGGTTAGCGCTTATTTTAGCGAGTTGTTTTTCTACGGGATGAGGTCGCTAACCCGATGCCCAACCCTCCACCTTTTTCCGGGCTTGGAACCGGCTGTAGCCCCCGCAGGAGCTATATATATATATTCAGAATTACTTCAGGGTTACCATAATACCACTACACCATCCATAGTTGTTCACTTAATATTAAACGACAATCAGAGAAAGTGTTGTTCATGTTTGCCTAGAAAATAATATTGTTCACTGACTCTACAATTGATTACTACACTTAATCACTTTTTCTGAAATATATCATTATATCCCTCAGTGATGAAACCATTGAAAATATTAATGTAACAGAGAAAATAGAGATTATTATCTACATCTTTGAAAAAAGTACACAGACTACCATCAAGAAAATTCGATAGTTTACATACACTGATGACGGAAGTAATCAAAAAGCTTTTTAAACAGCTTATAACTTGTAACAAAACTAATTACGATAACATTGAAGTGGAACTAACATTTAGACAGACGTGTAAGCCTTCTTGTATTTCAAGAAAGATGGACAGTGGCTAGTGGTGGAATCCGGGATGCGCGTTTCGTCCTATTTGGTAATTGTCAGCTGGATGTATCTGCCTCCCACAGTTGATGTTCACTCTAGGACTCGAATCCAGTACTGTTCGCTTCAAACGCCGTCGCGTTATCCACTTAGCTACTGAGTCCTGATAGTCACTTGCTTGCGCAATGGGGTGAAGTTTAAATTCACTTTGTATCATTTGTTTTAAATTTTCTTATTGATGTTTAAGACTGCAACTGGTCAGTCTCTTATTGGCCATATGTTCATACTTTGCGTATTGCCTCGATATTGCTTTAATTCACAAGTATTATAAGCAAAGATGAATAGTGGCTAGCGATGGCGTTTGAAGCGAAAGGTACTTGGTTTGAGTCCCAGAGTGAACATCAACTATGAGATGCAGGCACGTCCAGCTGACTCGTCCTAAATAAGACGAAATGCGCTTCCTAGATTCCTCTGCTAGCCATTATCCATCTTTGATTACAACTGTATTAGATTGAAAATTCTATTTTAAAAAGAAATAGAAGCTGCTTTCTATAATTCTGCTTTAATTGAATTCTCTACTTTTGAAACTTCTCTTCAAAATATTAAAATTCATAAGTCTATTTGAGTAGCAAATAACCTTTGCCCTAAAGTAAACAAAAAATTCTATACTCTAATAAAGGATAATAATCTATTATCAGAAGGGTTTTTTTTGGAGACTTAGTATTTTCATAGTTGAAAGCTCGAGTCAATTGAAGCTATCGGTTAAGTGCTCTGGTGCTAGACTTCTAGGTCCTGGGTTCGAAGCTTGCGAGGCAAGGTCGTGGATGCGAACTGCTGAGGAGTCTCATAATAGGACGAAACGGCCTTCCAGTGCTTCCAGGTTTTCCCTAGTGGTCTAGCTTCAACGCTTTCAACTTTGAAAATAATCTATCAGACTATAATTAGTTATTCTAGACATTAATATTATTCTATGAATTGAATATGAACGTCAATAATTATCAGGATAATGGGACAAAGTATGAACATTAAATCAGACTATGACCTTTGTATACAATTTGGAAGACACTTAACATTAGCATTTCCTTAATAATATACTAATATGAGTATATATATGTAAAGAGAGAGAGAGACAGCTATATGTTTCTTTGAATAAACCTAAACAAACCACTAAAGCAAACAAATAGAGATACTTGTGTCAGTATAAGGTTGTGGAAATTGTTGAGTTTTGATTAATATCATGAATCGATCAATGTTAGACTACCATTAGAAAACTGGAAGCACTGGATGGGTGTTTCCTTCGACTATGGGACTCCTCAATAGTTCGCATACACGACCTCGTACGAGGGACTTGAACTCAACACCTTCGGTCTTATGCGCGAACTATTAACCTCTAGACCACTGGACTGCCATACAACAGTGTTGATGTCTGACTTCAACAGATCACCATATTGCGTGACCGTTCACCACCTCCGATACAGCTGAGTCCCACTGGTCACGACTTCTGACTAAAACTCCATGAAATCCATCTTGGGATTATTCACCAGTGAGAGCATGATATCTATCAGTATAGGGTTGTGGAGATCGTTGAGCTGATATTGAGATTATGATGGTCGTGTAATAAGGTGAATTGGTCGAAATTCAACATCAACACTGTTGGATGCCGCCAGAATGGTATAGGTGTTAAGTGTCCGCGCGCGAAACCGAAGGTTATGGGTTCGAGTCCCTTTGATGTGGGATCGTGGATAAGTACTACTGAGGAGTCCCATATTAGGACGAAACGGTCGTCCAATACTTCCAGATTTTCAATGATGGTCTAAAATTGATCCATGGATTATAACAATCTGAATTTTACTGATGATTTACTATAGTTTGGGACTACTGAGCACTGTCTACTGGCAACCTAAACTGGAGCAGAATATGTAAAGTCACATTTCGCAGCCTATAATAAATACTTATAAGATTCTCACAAACCCAATAAATATTTTACGATTACTAGTTAAGTTTCCCTAAGGTCATGAACCAGTCAATATTAGACAGTCACTGAAAACCTGAAAGCACTGTATGACTGTTTCATCTTAGCATAAAACTGTTCATCAGTGAGCATCCTTGATTTTAACCTCTTTTTTTTTACATTACTACTCATTATTCCTTCCTTACACATCATTAATGTCATAATGATGAATTGCTAACATCAAATTAATTTAAACATAGTTATCATTCAATTTGGATGTCCATTGAATAGAACAAACTGATTGACTTTTTTCTTTCTCTGCAATGAAATTTGTCTATAATATTCAATATTAACATATTGACTGAATCTAAAGTGAACTAATCTTACACATTGAATTGACTGAATTGTTATAAATTAGTTACCATGTAGTGAATGAAGGACTCAGATGGGAAAGATCAATTTATTATTTAATGCAAAGTTATAAAGTACATGCTATATGACTCTTTCAATTCCATTGTTATTACAATTTCTGTATGTTTTCTTTTCTGTTCTCTTCAATCGAATCTTCTACTGTCAAGTATTCCACTTTTGATTGGTATTATATATTACTCATATCTGTCAATATAAGTAGCATACACCACAACCATATCCAAATCAAACTACTGATAAAATTTGTATGATTTATAGAAGGTTAAATCATATTCTTCCTATACATGTTCAAAAATACTTGGATTCAGGGAATTATATGCATAAATTTCTAGAATGTGACAGAATATGTTATAGATCAGAGGGCGGTTTTAAGGAGAATTTAGTATTTTCACAGTTGAAATCATGAGTCAATTGAAGCTAGACCACTAGGGAAAACCTGGAAGCATTGGACGGCCTTTTCGTCCTATTGTGGGACTCCTCTGCAGTGAGCATCGGTCTATCGGTTAAGGGCTCTGGCTCGAGACTGGTAGGTGCTGGGTTCGAATCTCGAGAGACAGGATCGTGGATGCGCACTGCTCAGGATTCCCATAATAGGACGAAAAGGCCGTCCAGTGCTTCCGGGTTTTCGATGGTGGTCTAGCTTCAATTGACTCATGATTTCAACTGTGAGAATATTTTATATCAGCTGATGATATATTGATTATTGTATAAGCCTAGCTGATGCTTATTTTGTGTTTTAATTGAATTATATGATACCACCAAATAGGACTTGGAATGCTTAACTTTTTCTCTAGTTTACTAATGACTGTTGATTGTCTAATACATTAAAATCACCTTACCCTCAAGCTACATTTTGACCTTGTTAACTACTCGCTTTTCACCTTTGACTGCTTTTATGTAAGTTTGTATGTGTGTGTATTTCGTATCCTACTGATCACATGCCTGTAGCTTATTTTTATCTGACTAGAAGTATTTATTCATGCCTGATTAAATCGAGTCAGTTTAAATGTCTTCTCTAACGTGCATCATTCCGCTTCACTTTGTTTTTTCACTCGTTTGTCTGGATCAATGGTTGTATGAAATATACGTAACCAAAAACTGATTCTCGTATTTGACTTATTGAATTCCGTTATTGACTAACGCGATTTAAGTCGATAATTTCATACGAGGATTGACATTATGTATATATCAGTAATGATCAATCATACGGTATTACTGAAGTCAAATTAAAGGCCAGAATTAGGCTAAAACGATCAACTTGAAGGGAATAAAAGAGAAAATAAAGAAGGAATTGTGGACTGGAACAATCATATAGAACGTAATTGAGAAATGATGGAAATTCGCAAATGACGTATTCAGTGTATAGTTCTTATATTTTACTAAGAGATTCTGTAATTTCGTACTATAGTACAATTGGTTGCTCCCACTTGTATTCTTTTCATTATAATACCACCTTAAGAAATTTATGCAAATCATTCTGTAGTCAATTTGTTCAAAATACATGTTCAATAATCAAGTAGTTCCTATTAACTTCACACATAAAATACAAGAGATCGGATGCTTACTTACTTACTTACGCCTGTTAACCCTCGTCGAGGAGCATAGGCCGCTCACCAGCATTCTCCATCCAACTCTGTCCTGAGCCTTCCTTTCCAGTTCTTTCCAGTTGCTATTCATCCTTTTCATATCTGCTTCTATTTCCCGGAGTAATGTGATCTTTGGCCTTCCTCTTTTCCGTTTCCCTTCACCATTTCAAGTCAGGGATTACCTTGTAATGCACATTGGCGATTTCCTTTATGTATGTCCGATCCACTTCCTACTTTCCTCTTCAGCTGGAAGCTGGTTTGTCCTCTCCCATAAAACGCTGTTGCTGATAGTAACCGGCCAATGGATGTTGAGTATTTTGCCTAGACATCTGTTTATAAATACTTGTACTTTCCTGGTGATGATCGTAGTGGCTCTCCACGTTCCAGCTCCGTACAGTAGGACTGTCTTG
This sequence comes from Schistosoma rodhaini, assembly GCA_944470415.2. Lineage (NCBI taxonomy): Eukaryota > Metazoa > Platyhelminthes > Trematoda > Strigeidida > Schistosomatidae > Schistosoma > Schistosoma rodhaini. Next base: position 6,538,196 of record OX104044.1, read on the forward strand.
ACGTTCGTATTGAGGATTCTTACTTTGAAATTAGTTGACAGTTGTTTAGATGGGTTAATCTGAAATCAAACTTGATGAAGATACACATTTTAACCTCAGAAATTTATAAACTTCTAGACTCCTCTATGATTAGTTACTGTTTACATTCAATGAACTGTTGACTTCCAAATTAGTTTACAAATCACTTAGCATAATTTTTTGATGCTTCATTAAGTCTATAATCATTTTCTTTCCCTTTACTTGTGTCTTTTACTTAACCATCAGTAAGGTAATAAATAGAAAGTACTGGTGAATTTCAATCTGGATAATCAGTCTATTCGAAAAAAACAATTCAACTAATGAACCAAATATAACTCCGTTTGTAGCTCTTCTAGAGTTATTGATGGTCTCAAGCCCATATAAAAGTGGGGGGGGTTGAGTATGGGGTTAGCGACTCCATCCCGTAGAAAACTAACTCGCTAAACAAATCGCTGAAAAACGCTAATGAACCAAATTTATAAAGTTTAATTTTCTAATGATGTTTATATTTTCTAAATGAAAACATACTATTTTATCAGTGAGACGAACCAATCAGATCTAAGATAAAAGATCTTGGATTTTGGCGCGAAATTCATTCACTCATTTGGTTAACTGATGTCAGTTCGTGATGAAAACATTGAATCTAATTTTTAACCCTAACCATCAGCTGTAAATCCTAATCTTAATTTCTTAAACTAATACATAACACTCATTCATCTTTAGTAAGTATATGGACAATAGAGTCAGTTTTTCGTAGCTCAAAGGTTGTTCATAAATTGTAATCTCACCCAATTTCCTACTTAAATACTTTTTTAGTGCCCATAAGTGAATCCTACTAAAGTTTTCTTTATGAAATGATCCTACTATCATACTTATTGTTATTAATACAAGAATTAATCTTCTGAATATCTATCAGTATAAGGTTGTAGAGATTATTCAGTTTCAATTAAGATAATGAACTAATCAATGTTAGACTACCAATGAAAGCTTGAAAGTACTGAACAAATGTTTCATCCTGGTATTGGACTCCTTATCAGTACCGACCAGTGCTTCAAAGTTTCCAATGGTAGTCTAATATTGATCTATTCTCAAGGTTTATTTCGAATCATGTAATTATTCTGTATTAAAAATATATTCACTAAAAACACCATTTAATTGAGCTTCACAAATCGAATCTTGTAAAACAGATTTATTGTACATATTATTGAAACATCAGTTACATTAATTTTAAAGATTTTATATAGTTGAGATTATGAGTTAATTAAAGCTCGCGAGATTTGAACCCAGGATCTACCAGACTCGCTCCATGAGGTAATTCCTGGAGTCCTAGTGAGAAGTCGTGACCAGTGGAGCTAGTCCATGTTATGTAGAGACAGGTATCTACCTCAGCACAATTGAACTTGGTTGCACAATTTCGTGGATTGGTTGAAGTTAGACATCAACACCGTTGGATGCTGGCCGGCTCAGTGGTTTAGAAGTTAAGTGCCCTGGGGCGAGACTGGTAGATCCTGTGTTCGAATCTCGCGGGGCAGGATCGTGGATGCGCACTGCTGAGGAGTCCCACAACAGAACAAAACAGCCATCCAGTGTTCTCAGGTTTTCGATGGTGATCTAGCTTTAATTGACTCATGATCACAACTATATAAAATTACTAAAATCTCCACAAAATCCCCTTTTGATAATTTTAATGATGTCATAAATACAAGTTTAATTTTTTTTAGGGGAATTAAATCTGTTAGGCATGTCAAAAATCAAAAAATACAAATCTATTTTAATACCTTGATTAGGTAGATTGGTTAAGGATACATTGGATACTTAAACTAACAAGTACTGAGCTCGAGTTTCAATGTGACCAATAACAAGAATGTAAATATGTCCAACTAAACTATAGAATTAGAGATCATGTCATAGGTGAGAACAATTAAGGCAAATATACAAACAACATACACATATCTATGAATAACAACCAACCAAATTCTAAATTGTAGAAGAGTCTAAAAGAGCTCACTTCTTATCGAAGTTCTGATAATGTAATCAAGAGAGATAATGAAAGATTCATGATTAAGTCATCCACTCCAAAGAACTAAACACCTGTAAAAATTTTTTGCCTTAAAGACAAATATTCTTAATCGTCTCCCAAAGTATATAGCTTAAAATATATTACAGTATTATAAGCAAAGATGGATAGTGGCTAGTAGTGGAATCTCAGACGTGTGTCTCGTCGTATTTGGGACTGGTCACCTGGATGTACCTGTATTCCACAGTTGATGTTCACTAAGGGACTCGAATCCAGTACCGTTAACTTCAATCACGATCACGTTATCCACTTAGCTACTGAGTCCTGATAGGCACCTGCTTGTGCAATGGGAAGATACAAGTAAATAACACCAAGTGAATAATACAATGTTGTATTATTCTGATTATAATCATATGCTCACTAGTGACTGCAAGAGATAATTCCTGGGGTTCTAATGAGAAGCAGTGACCAGTGGAGCTCAAACCACGTCTGTTGTGAGATAGGAACTCATTGAAGACAATTTTAAGAAGCTCCATCAATGACACTTTGACACTTCCAACTAATGTGAAGGAAAAATTAACACAGTTAACAATATTTCAGAAGAAAAATACTATTTCCTATGATCATTATTATTTTTTGTAGATATTCTAAAACCTATTTTTGTCAATTTTAAATACCAGCATGGGGATTTCTGGAGAGTGTAATAATTTAACAGTTGAATTCATAAGTTAATCTAAGCTGAATCAGTGGCCTAAAGGTTAAGCGTTCGCGTTTCAGACCGAAGGTCCTCGGGTTCGAGCCCCGAGTGTGGGATCGTGGATGCGAACTTCTGAGGAGTCCCATATTAGGACGAAACGGTCATCCAATACATTTAATTATAATTCTGAAGTCAACTAACTACATACTTTGAGCAAAATAGACCAATCCTTTTTAAAGATTATACGTATATTCCACCTAAATACTTGGTTAAATGACTAACTCTCTTATACAATACTGTACTGTCTAGAAAAATACTTATTTTTGTAATTTTTAAGAGGTGGAAGCAAAATACAATCTATCGTCAGTTATCTAATAAAAAATCAAGCTAATTAAAGTATTTAAAAAGAAGCTATTGTAACAGGTGCTGATAGGGTTATTCAATTAAAACAAACCATTTACAGAGATCAATTACTTTATGTTGTGCAAATAATATCAATGATATTAACAAAATTTTATGATAGTCATGGTCACCCTCTTGTGGAACTATAGCATTTACCATGATTGATTTACTTTGGGAAACGCATCATTTTCCAAAAAAAATTTGACTCGAATCACTCAAAAGGGATTATAAACGGTCTTTATATCTCTGGATCAGCTGCTAATACATTCCTTATTTGAATGGCTAGTTCTTAAGGGCTAATAGGAATATTTTATAAATACGCATATTACTTTCCTTATATCATCTTTTGTTATAGTGGGAACAATCCTTTTTCTTTCTGTTGTCTTTTCAATAGTACGAGTGATGTGGGTAAAGAGCCACTGAGTAGATAATACTAGTTTGGTTAGAGCGTATTTGGAGTTCTATCACTGTTGCTTTAATGTTTTAATTTACTTAGTTAGAAGTGGGTCATAAAAGCTTAAAAAACGCTAGTGTTTAGACTAAACTAGACTAGATTATACATAACACTTGACACTACTGAGTGGTCAGTCAGCATAGAAATCTCATATCAATAGGTGAGTAGTCGGGACCTTAGTGATTCAGTGGTAAGATTTTCAATCATAAAGTAATTGCTGATGAGCATTAGCTAGCACAGAACATAGGGCCCAGATTATTGATCGATTGTTTGTAACCCTATATAATGCTGTATGAAATATATGATGAAAAGCCTTATACTGTCCTGAATACCTAATGAATCATGAAAACAACTTTCAATTTAATCGCATCTAATGACTAAATTTCAATTTTATGCGGTATTCAAGTTTCCCATCTGGTAATTTCTGAAATTCAAATTCAGATTGTCACATTTGTTTCAAAAATTTTTTTTGGTTTTTGCGTTTCCCCATATTTTTGGAGCCAACAAATTTATCTTTAAAAAATTTCTCTTTGATTTATCATAATTTATTTATTTGCTCATTTTCTCTCCCCCTCCCTTCGCCCCACCCCCAATCTCCCTCATTTTTTTTGCATGATTATCCAATTCAAGAAATCAGAAAATTGTTTTTTTCAATATTTTAGAGAAAAAAAAGTGAAAAAACGTTTTTTTCTTGTTGTTTTAAAGCCTAGCGATAAACGAATCAACTGTAAGTTAAAACAAAACTATTTTTTTTACTGCTTATTTGTACTGAATTAAAGACACTCATAGATAACATAATAATTGTCTAAAATATTCTTTAGTAATTAGGGTATTATGTTATGGATTGTGTTTGTTTGTTTGAGCAAAATTAAATGGTTTTATCAAATAGTTGAAAGCATGAGTTAATTGAAGCTAGACTACCATGGAAAACCTAGAAGCACTGGACGACCGTTTCATCCTAGAGTGGGACTCCTCAGCAGTGCGCATCCACGATCCCACCTAACGAGAATCGAACTCAGGACTTATCAGTCTCGCGCACGAGCGCTTAACCTTTAGACCACTGAGCCGGCCAGCATCCAACAGTGTTATTGTCTAACTTCAACCGATCCACAAAATCGAGCGACACATCCACCATTTCTTATATTCGTTTATCTGCGTTTAACAAAAATAATGATCAATGGAAATAGGGTAGATTTTCATAAAACAACATCAACTTCCATAAAGATACTGATAACAAGAGAATGTTATCATAGGGTATACACATACATACATTCTAACTGAGTAAGTACTAATATTAAAATAGTATGGGTAGAAATTAAAATTTATCAAAATACTCTTTGAATATATACAATATACACAAAAACAATAGTAAGTGAATCAACAGAAGGGTATGTACATGTGAACAACATATGGTACTATTAAGATCGATGGTTCATTATATCACATTAGTAGTAATATTAATAGTAGTATTAATAGTAGTATAGAAATAAAAAACATAATATTAAACAATGATAAATTAAAAATTCGCCTGATTATTAGACTTTACATTAATTTGTTAATTGAATTTTTCTGTTTCTCTTAGAAATGACATAACAGTAACAAATTTTTTATATTCCTTAACATTTGGACAAAATTTTCAGGTATTGCCTTGACTAATGTATCAAAGCTTTGAAGAAGAACAAGAAGAAGAAGGAGGAGAAGGAGAAGAAGTAAAAGAAGGAGAAGTAGAAGAAGGAGAAGCAGAAGAAGAAAAAGAAGAAGAAGGGGGAGGAGGAGGTATTGCCTTGACTAATTTATCAAAGCTTTGAAGAAGCAGATGAAGAAGAAAAAGGAATATTATGACAATGAAAATGTTATACTGACTTGCATATTATTATTATTATTATTATTATTATTATTATTATTATTATTATTGTACATATCGCCATAACTATTCTCTATATGATAAACAAAGATGGATAATGACTAGCTTATTATCTATGAATGACTATTATCCGACATTTCTAATTACTTGTGTTTAATGAGGAAAGTGATAGATGAAAAAAAGGGGAAGAAGAAGATAACATTCTATATGAAATGTCAGATATATAAATATAAATAGGCAATTCTTTGTCTAAGCCTATTATCTATTATATAAACAGTCTAAACAAATATGACTTTTATCAAAAGAGGCTTTTGTGGAGATTTCAGAAATTTTATATAGTTGAAATCATGAGTCAATTGAAGCTAGACCACCATAAAAAAATTGAAAGCACTGCTGAGGAACCCCACAATAGGACGAAACGGCCGTCCAGTGCTTCCAGGTTTTCTATACTAGTCTAGCTTCAATTGACTCATGATCTCAACTAAAATCTCCACAAAAACCCCCTTGTGATTATAATCATATGTTCACTAGTGACTGGCTGAATGAGGTATTTCCTGGACTTCTAGTGAGAAGCAGTAACCAGAAGAGTTCAACCAGGTCTGTTGGGAGATATCAACTCACTGATGACATTGGTGAATGGTTGCTCAACTTTGTGGATTGATTGAAATTAGACATTAACACCGTATTATGCCGACTGGCTCAGTGGTCTAGTGGTTGAGCGCACGCGCGTGAGACTGATAGGTCCTGCGTTCGAATCTCGCGAGACGGGATCGCACTGTTGAGGGATCCCACAATAGGACGAAACGGTCGTCCAGTGCTTTCAGGTTTTCTATGGTAGTTTAGCTTCAATTGACTCATGATCTCAACCATATAAAATTACTGAAATCTCCACAAACCCCTCTTCTGATAATTTCATTTGTGTAAAAGTTAGTCTTTATTTAAACTAAATGATTATTCAGAAACCTATAGAGTCCAAAAAGAAGAGGACATTTCTATGAAAGATAAATATAAATTGTTATGACTGGTTGTCAATTGTCATGACTGCGATGCTCATTGTTATATCTGGTCATTTCTGATTGTTATGTCGGAATGGTTTATTACTTATACTTGTAAAATGAGAAACCATAGTAATTCCCACGACGTGAAGTAAGAACACCAAGACTGGTACAATTGAAGTTTTATTAACCACCAAAACTTGACGTTGACGACACTAGTCGTAAATACATTCATTCACATATTGATTGTATACCTATGTTGGTTGTTAATTCTAACAAACTACATACTACATGTTATGCTGATGATAGTGCATGCTAATTGAATACAAGAATATTGTATCTTGCATAAACATTACACTCAATTAATGTTTTACCGGATAAAATATCACATTGAGAAAAACAAAAAAAAACAAGACAAATACTACACTGAATAATCACGTTGAACAAAGGGAACAATGAGTAAAAAAAAAGTAAGTTTACCCCCCCCTGCATCATATCACAAGTTATGCATCTTTTACAAAATTTAAAAAATTGTTGCCATGGTCTAGAAAAAAAGAATGTCAGTTATAAAATATTCCCCCCTTTAATTATTTTCTTCTTATATACAAAACTTATTATAGATTATGTACTTCATTAAATCTCCTTTTTGTATATTGTCTGTACAATTTTTTATCAAAGATAAATATCTTCTTTTCTTTTTTTTTAAAACAGGACAATAGAGAGGACACATTTTTAGACCTTCTCTATGTATATGTAAATAGAAAACTATCCATAGAAACATCTACATAGCTAGTCAATCAGGGAATGATAACAATAATAATAATGATAACCGTGATAGATCTAGGACAGTAAAGTGCATAAGTAATGGTTCCTAAAAAGGAAATACATTTATAAATCACTTTTATTAATCACTTGTATATATAAACAAAAATGAAAATTAAGCAAAGATGGATAGGGGCTAGTGTTGGAATCCGGAACGCACATTTTGTCCTATTTGGGACTGGTCAGCTTAATGTTCCTGCATTACACAGTTGATGTTCACTAAGGGACTCAAACCTTTCGTTTCAAACGCCATTGAGTTATCCATTTAGCTACTGAGTCCTGATAGACACCTACTTGTGCAATGAGGTGAAGCTTAAATTCACTTCGTGTTGTTTATTTGTATCTTCCCATTGTTATTTAGGACTGCAATTGATCAGTCTCTTATTGACCGTATGTGCATCCTATGCAGACTGCCTCGATATTGCCTGAAGTCACAGGCTTTATAAGCAAAAATGGATAGTGGCTAGTGTTGGGATCCGGGACGTATGTTTCGTCCTATTTGGGACTGGTCAGCTGGATGTTCCTGCATTAAACAGTTGATGTTCACTAAGGGACTCAAACCCAGTACCTTTCGTTTCAAACGCCATTGAGTTATCCATTTACCTACTGAGTCTTTATAGACACTTGCTTGTGTAAGTGGATAATGAGATAAAGAGAAAAGATTTACTAGAATGATTGTAAAGAGATTTTATACAGTTTGAATAGAATTTTCACAATGAAAAAATATCATGTACAAAAATGATAACAATCATTAAATAATGTAGTACTGTAGTGTATGCTACTTATATCGACGGATATAAGTAGTATGTACATCAATTGGAAGTAGAATCTTTGGTAGCAGAAGGCTATGAAGGTCAATTCGAAGAAAATAGAAACACACTTAGAAAGGAATTGAGATTTGTAAGAATCATATAGAATGTGAAGAACAAATGATGAAAATTTGCAATTGAGGTATTCAATGTATGGTTTGTATATTTTACCAAGACATTCAGTAATAGCGTTTTGAAATACATTTGGTTATCCCCACCTGTGTTCTCGTTCATTGTAGTACTGCTACGGCCTAGTTTGATACTTTTCCAAAGATAGATTGTGAATGCTCTGGTAATTCTCCATTGACATAATCTTACTTCACAAACATTCTGAATCTAAAAATATGGATTGTTAGATTGTAACTCATTGACTAAATGACAAGATTCTCCTCAAGGTACAAAGATTCTATGGTTCAACTCATGTGTGGAGTATCGGCTATTATCAGAAGCGGGGGTTTATGGAGATTTTAGTAATTTTATAATTGGATTCATCAGTCAATTGAAGCTAGACAACCATGGAAGACCTGGAAGCACTGGACGGCCGTTTCGTCTTGTTGTGGGATTCCTTAACAGTACACATCCACGATCCCGCCCTCACCGGTAAGAATCTGTATACTGGCATAGAATATGTTTCAGATCCTTTATAGTTTTATGTGCGTCCTTTTTTCAACTAATGTCGATTTATAAGAAATTTTACTTACGAGGAAAAACATACCTAGAAGTCAAAGATTACCTCCATGCTGTAAATTATTAAATGACAAATTCCTAGACCTTACACTAATCGTATGAACAATAGTTGACTGTCATTGGTATTAGAAATTCTAGCTAACTAATTTAGTGTCAATTCGACAAAATTAGTTTTCATAATTCTTTTTTTTAATTTGTTGAACAAAATGGTCCGGTAACATTGAAACCATTTATACTGACCAATCACAAAGTAGTAATCAATAATCTGCAATCTAGTCCTGTTCAAAATCTATTGATTATGTATTAATATGGTCACCAAACTAAGTGACTCCAGATTATGCGCTCTATATTTTTTTCGTATTACGTAGTCAACAGAAAATTGTTTCTAGTTTTGGTTACCACATACCGGCAATGGGTATTTAAACTCCCTAGAATACTAATGACAACCATGAGATATGAACTCGCTTCACACAGTTTCACATGACGTCTAGCCTCTTAGATTAGTAGACACATTACAATCTGATAGACATGATTCAACTAGCATCTTGAAGCAACAGTTATGTTTTTAGTTATTGACTTTAGTTAACCAATGGTAGCAACTTTAACTATGCCACTGGGTAATGAGAACTCTAATCTGTCAAGGAAGGCGACAGTTCCTTCAAGAGTTTACTCATCGGCTGTTCCAGTCAATTATAAATATGATCACTGAATCAAATCTTTTGATTCCCTTGTGTTGTGACTTTAAGCCCGCTTGATTACCACGTGATTTATTCACCAATCGAAATACGACTTATCCAATCTTAATACTGTGTCAAACCAATGACGTTCGACCGGTATGAGCAGCCTAGAGTCGTTATTGATCCTCTGCATACTGAGCCTGTCCAGTTGAATGCAGAGCACTAATAACAGCTTCCATAAATAGTTTTCAGAAGTTATCCGTAGTTTGATCTTCATTAGGATATAACACCCCTACTTGATGGAACTCTTGTTAACAAACAACATCATTAATACAAAAGTCTGTTTACTGGATTATAATATCTTTTCTCGTTTATTATTTTTAGAATTTCCATTTTCTCATTGATTAATGATGAAGAAAAGTAATAAAAAGTTATTAGACTTGATGAAAGTCTAAGATTAGGATTAAGCTATATAAGAAGAAGAATTAAACGAATGATATATGGATTAATTTTTATTACCTATGCTTTCCCCTTATCAATAACTCTATTAGCATGGGTAAATATATGAGTTTTAAATTTTTAGATAGATATCATGAATGAATTAGTGTTAGACCATCACTGAAAACCTCGAAGCAATGAACAGTTGTTTCGCCATAATATGGGACTGCTCAACAGTACACATCCACGATTCCGCCTCACAAGATTCGAACCCAGGACCTTCAGTCTCGCTCACAAACACAACTTCTAGACCGCTACTACTGTAGGCTGATTGGATGATTATGATGATGACTTCACGTTTACTAAAAACTGCAAATACTTAAGAGTTGCGTATCATATTCGACACTCTCGGGATAAAAATCCTTCACACTCGTCTTCTGTCTTTACATTTGCGACTAGGTGGCAGAGCGTGGTAACCTCTGCCAGAGAAGTCTTATTCACTACCTTCCCGTGGCATTACTGTTGTTTACGAAATTGAGAGGACAAAAGGCGAATGTTCGGCGTTTTAACCGGGTCGGTGAACACGGAAAATCCATTTAGGGGAGTTGGAAAACCCTAATTCCAAACCAATAGTGCACATGGGCTCCAGTATCCTGAGGGAACAAATGGCGCATGAATCAATCGTTGGTCACCGGCTACCATGGGACTGCATCTCCTTACGAACTATAGTTATCCATGATATATGGATTAACTTTTATTACCTATGCTTTCTCCTTATCAATAACTCTATTAGCATGGGTAAATATATAGGTAATCTATGACTTTTAAATGTTTAGATGGATATCATGAATTAACTAGTGTTAGACCATCATTGAAAACCTGGAAGCAATCAACAGTCGTTTCATCCTAGCATGGGACTGCTTAACAGTACGCATCCACGATTCCGCTTCACGAGATTCGAACTCAGGACCTTCGATCTGGCGCGCAAACACTTAAACTCTAGACCACTACACTGTTGTACAGAAATTAAATCTTAAAGTGAATCTATTTTACTCTAGTTCTTAAAGATGATTTTCAACAAAGCCTATATTATTACAGCATTAACTTAGATTCAAAGGAAATATAGACGTTAATGTCAATCAAATTATTAAGACCTTCAATAGTTACTTACTTACTTACGCCTGTTAACCCTCGTCGAGGAGCATAGGCCGCTCACCAGCATTCTCCATTCAACTCTGTCCTGAGCCTTCCTTTCCAGTTCTTTCCAGTTACTATTCAGCCTTTTCATATCGGCTTCTATTTCCCGGCGTAGTGTGTTCTTTGGCCTTCCTCTTTTCCGCTTCCCCTCCGGATTCCAAGTTAGGGATTGAGTCGTGATGCACATTGGTGATTTTCTCAATGTATGTCCGATCCACTTCCAACGTCTTTTCCTAATTTCCTCTTCAGCTGGAAGCTGGTTTGTCCTCTCCCATAGAACGCTGTTGCTGATAGTATCCGGCCAGTGGATGTTGAGTATTTTGCGTAGACAACTGTTTATAAATACTTGTACCTTCCTGATGATGGTCGTAGTAGTTCTCCACGTTTCAGCTCCATACAGTAGGACTGTCTTGACGTTCGTATTGAAGATTCTAACCTTGAAATTAGTTGAGAGTTGTTTTGAGTTCCATATGTTCTTCAATTGTAGAAATGCTGCCCTTGCTTTGCCAATCCTCGCCTTTACATCTGCATCCGATCCCCCTTGTTTATCAACGATGCTCCCCAGGTACTTGAATGTTTCCACCTCTTCCAGAGTTTCGCCGTCAAGTGTGATTGGGTTGGTGTTCTCCGTGTTGCATTTGAGAATCTTGCTTTTTCCTTTGTGAATGTGGAGACCTATCGATGCGGAGGCTGCTGCTACATTTGCTGTCTTCAACTGCATTTGGTCGTGTGTATGAGAGAGGAGGGCTAGGTCATCTGCGAAGTCCAAATCATCTAATTGATTCTGAGCTGTCCATTGTATTCCGTATTTCCCTTCAGATGTCGAATTCTTCATAATCCAGTCAATCACTAGAAGGAAGAGGAATGGGGAGAGTAGACAGCCTTGTCTGACTCCGGTCCTTACTGGAAATGCACCTGTCAGCTGTCCTCCATGCACCACTTTGCACTGTAATCCATCGTATGAGTTTTGGATAATGTTGACGATCTTCTGAGGAACTCCATAGTGTCGAAGAAGTTTCCATAATGTTCTCCTGTCCACGCTGTCAAACGCCTTCTCGTAGTCAATAAAGTTGACGTATAGTGATGAGTTCCACTCAACTGATTGTTCAACGATGATCCGTAGTGTCGCAATCTGGTCTGTGCACGACCGATCCTTACGGAATCCAGCCTGATGATCCCTTAGTTCGGCGTCTACTGCGTCTTTCATCCGATTCAGCAGCACTCTGTTGAAAACTTTTCCTGGTACTGATAACAAACTGATACCTCTGTAGTTCTCGCATTTGCTCAGATCTCCTTTCTTTGGTATCTTGATGAGATATCCTTCTTTCCAGTCCGTTGGCATTTGTTCCTCTTCCCAAATCTTCTTGAATAGAAGGTGAAGCATGTTTGCAGTTATTTCAATGCCTGACTTCAGTGCTTCTGCTGGTATATTGTCAGGTCCCGCCGCCTTCCCACTTTTGATTTGTCTGATGGCCATCTTGACTTCTTCGATCGTTGGTGGAGTGACATCAATTGGAAGGTCAGTGTGTGCTGCTTCGATGTTCGGTGGATTCAATGGGGCTGGTCTATTCAGCAGTTCCTCGAAGTATTCTGCCCATCTTTTCTTCTGTTCTTGAATCTCAGTGATTGTCTTTCCTTCTTTGTCTTTGACTGGTCTCTCTGGTTTGCTATATCTCCCTGCCAATTTTTTCGTTGTATCATATAGTTGTTTCATATTCCCTTCTCTTGCAGCTTTTTCCGCCGCCGTTGCTAGTTCTCCCATGTATTTCTGCTTGTCGGCTTTAATGCTTTTCTTCACTTCTCTGTTTGCTTCTGCGTAGTCTGCTTGTGCTTTGACTTTCTCTGCTCGTGTTCGGCTGTTGTTAATTGCTAGTTTCTTGTTCTTCCTTTCTTGAATTTTGTCTAGGGTTCCCAGAGAGATCCATTCCTTGTGATGATGCTTCTTAGGACCAAGAACCTCCTGACACGTTGAAGTTAGTGCTTCTTTTATCCCTTTCCAGTTGTCCTCCAAAGTAGTTTCTTGTTCTTTCAGTAGATCCTGTAGAGCTTGGAACCTGTTGTTGAGAGTTATCTTGAATTCTTGGAGCTTTTCAGCATCTCGAAGGAAGGCTGTATTAAACCTTTGTAGTGCTGTTTGTCCAGTTGTCCAGTCTTTCTTAAGCTTCAGTCTCATCTTGGCCACAACCAGGTGGTTATATGAAGCTATGTCAGCTCCTCTCCGGGTTCTTACATCTTCCATTGATCTTTGGAATTTTTTGTTGATACAGATGTGATCTATCTGGTTCTCTGTGGTATGGTCCGGTGAGATCCATGTAGCTTTGTGTATGCGCTTGTGTGGGAATATTGTGCCGCCTATAACCAATTTGTTGAAAGCACATAGGTTTGCAAGTCTCTCCCCATTTTCATTTCTTTCTCCTAGTCCGTGTCGTCCGATTATATCTTCATATCCTGTGTTGTCCACTCCAACTTTAGCATTTAGATCTCCCATCAGGATGGTGAGGTCCTTACTTGAGCACTTTGCTACAATTGATTGCAGCCTTTCATAGAACTGATCTTTATCATCGTCGTTGCTATCATTGGTGGGTGCATAACATTGGATAACGTTCATTGTGATCCCTTGCTTCTTTGTTCTGAATGATGCTTTGATTATCCTGGGTCCATGAGATTCCCATCCCACAAGTGCATTTCTTGCTTCTTTGGACAGCATTAGAGCAACTCCCTGAGTGTGTGGAGCGTTTTCCCCTTCGTGACCGGAGTACAGCAGCATCTCTCCTGTACCTAGCCTTTGTTGTCCAGTTTGTGTCCAATGGGTTTCGCTGATTCCGAGTACTGCCAAGTTGTATCTCCGCATTTCCATTGCTATTTGGCTGGTCTTTCCTGTCTCCCACATTGTCCGGACGTTCCATGTACCTATAAAGAGTGTTGCTCTGGTTGTTAGAAGGTGCATCGGTCTCGTGACTTCCGAAGAATTTCGGCTTTCATCATGAGACGTCATTATTCCTTCAACTCCCAGAGCAGAGTTTAAATGGTTTGAATTATTTTTTCTGGTTAGCGTTTTTTTAGCGAGTTAGCTTTTCTACGGGATGGGGTCGCTAACTCCATGCCCAACCCTCCTCCTTTACCCGGGCTTGGGACCGGTAGTAACTCTAGAAGAGCTACAGGCGGAGTTACCTTCAATAGTATGAAACTTTAATATATCAAAGAAGCAAATAGTTAAAACTTTATGCTGTGTTTTCAACCAGACTGTCTTTTTAATTCTATTTTCACAAATTGACTAAATGACATATTAAATATCATTCAAGTAACTCTAATAGCTGAACATTCAGAAAAAAACCTGACTGAGAAAGGATAGGTAAATGTAATTAAGACAAACTGAAAACAAAATGGTATATTAGGACGAAACGGCCGTTCAGTTATTCTAGGTTTACCATGGTGGTCTAGCTTCAATTGATTGATGATGTCAACTATACATATATACATATATCACAAGCATTCCAAGCAAAGATGGATAGTGGCTAGTAGTGGAATCCAGCTTGACGCGCGTTTCGTCCTAACGCGATGGCGTTTGAAACAAACGGTGCTGAATTCGAGTCTCAGAGTGAACATCAACTGTGAGATGCAGGTACATCCAGCTGATGAGTCTCAAACAGGACGAAACGAGCGTCCTGGATTCCACTACTAGCCACTACCATCTTCGCTTGTAATAATAAATATAATTTTGAAAAAAAGACATGGAACTGCTTTGAAGCTCACTACGACAATGGTTTCCGCTTAATATTTAGATAAACGTTTTAGAATTAGACTGTAATTAAGAATTGAGAATTTGAACATTTACAATGCTTTCCATCACCATGATAAAGAAAATAACTGGCTTTCGATTAGTCCAAGTTATGAGTAGAATCTGTTCAGTCTGTTAGGATGATGTTGAGAAGTTAGACGGGAATGGTGTGTAGAACCAACTAATGTAGGAGTCACGCCTTGCGGTCAGCACCTTACGTGGATTGTCCCATCGACGTGTCAAGGGACTATAGCTGATTTAAGGACTGTATAACACAAAGAACGGTATTACAGAAATATATTAGTTACAAGCGAAAGTAAGACCACTGCCACATAGACCAGTTCATGGCGTACGATTAACTGATGGGCGTTTGTTGTCATTGACTTTGACAGGAATCAATCATCTGTTCCATATTCAGTCACCCAACTGCTGGATGATTTGAATAAGCCTCAGTGACATTACACTGACCTTACAATATGATAAATAATTAGGTTTCATCAACTACAGACTTTAATTTCAGTAAGTTAAGAACAGAATCTGTTCAGCCTATTAGGATGATGTTGCGAAGTCACTGCTCTCTTAACTGATTTTTGGGAAAAGTATTCTTACTAATTATATAGTAAGCCATCTAAATTCAATCAAGGTCAACTCATGGCACCATCCCCACAATTAATTTTGTTTACGGTTAATTTGGTCGAACTTATTTAACAGCCAGTGTCATTAGAACAGTAACAATTTGTGTATTTCTTTGTATTATTATTATAACTGTCATGTCTGAATGAACATGTATGCTTAGTCACATGTGACAGTCCACACACATATCAAACTCTACCTTGAATATTAGTCGCTCAAACATCGCTGGATGAATCATTCGCTTTCCCATATGTATTTATGTGCTTGAATCTTATTCATTGCTTCCCTTTGATTCGATTTCATTCCGAATCCGCCTCACTTGCTCGCTTGCTCATGTGCGTTAGCTTTTTTACACATATTCTCTTAGTGTGCTTGTGAATTGGTTATCTTCACTATCAAATATTAAATTGTGGTCGACGCTTTGTGATACATTCTGAATTCATAAACTGTTGAAATTTATTTGAAAACGGTTATCAAGATGATTGATAATCGAGACCAAAGTTATTATCTCAAAGCCAACCACTACAAACTGTTACAATCGATGACACTTAGGCAACAGATTTCAACTAAGCTCACCCTACTTTGTCTCGGATAGTCAAGTAATATTACAAGCTCATTTTCAATGGTTGTAAGTAATCATCAGGATACCCTGAACCTACACTTTGTTCAAGTTATTATCACTCGTCAATATATACACATTAATGAGTTTCGATCAGCAGGATATCTAGGCTCGAATATTCCTGATCCAGTACTTTCAATCATTTTACATTTAGAAAATTTTCAACGTGACATCCAGTCACTCTGACTAATGAACATGTTGGAAGTTAGGTCAGCACAAAAGAGACATCAAACATAATGCTGGTTGATATTCAGTGACAGATCAGTATAAATATTATCGGTCGATCGATTGCATTTATATCAACAGTACGATCTTGTGATGAATTGTTACATAAACCGGATTACGGATATAATGTCTTAATGAATGGCTTATTAATGAAATTTGATTCTTTTTATGTATACAAAATATTTTACATAAAATAAATATGATTAGAATTGATTGTTACATTCAGATTTTGGAGATTATTTCTCGACCAACTGATTTAAGACTTTATCATTAGTCCCATTTATTGACCATCACAACAATTGAATGTGTAATCCAAAGCTGATAACATTTCTAGTATAATCTAGGACGCGCGTTTTACTCCTGTTTGGGACTAGTCAACCGGATTCACCTGCATCTCAGAGTTGATGTTCACTCTGTGACTCGAACCCAGTAGCATTCGCTTCAAACGCCATCGCGTCATCCACTTAGCTACTGAGTCCTGATAGCCACTTGCTTGTGCAATGAGGTGAAATTTAAATTCACTTGGTATTACTTGTTTGAATCTTCCTATTGACGTTTAGGACTGCAACTGATCAGTTTATAATTGGTATATGTGCATACTGTGCGTATTGCCTCAATATAGCCTTCATTCACAAGCATTGTTAGCAAAGAGTCCTGGATTCCACTACTAGCTACTATCCATCTTTGTTTACAATGCTTGTGAAATAAGGCTATATCGAGGCAATACGCACAGTATGCACATATGTCAGTAAGAGACTGACCAACTGCAGTCCTAAACGTCAATGAGAAGATTCAAACAAGTAATACTTAGTGAATTTCTAGTATAACTACAACATAACATTCCAACTAAAATTGATCAGCTAAACAATCAATTAATCAGTTTTGTTTCATACGACGACAGGAATTCAAGGAAGCCTATTGAACAGAAAAATAGTTACAGTAAATATAGATTGTAAGGGCAGAAAATGGCAAAACGCTAGTTTCATTCCATTAAGGACTTATCAGTTAGATGTACTTCAATTCAGATTAGGACTCAAGTTCAATACTTTTCACTTCAAATATGAAACTCTTCATTCATTGGCTTGTTAAGTCTAGATAAGCACTAACTTATTCAACAGATATGAAGCTGAAGAGACCCACAATAGGACGAAACGGCTGTCCAGTGCTTCCAGGTTTTCCACATTGATCTAGCTTCAATTGACTCATGATTTCAACTATATAGATATGAATCTGTGTAAATGAGGAAGTCTAAGTTTTCGTGTTATTAATATTAAGGACAAGATTTGACCAATCTCTACTGATATTTATACATTCTATGCGAAATACCTCAGTAAGGTTTTAAGTTGAAGAGTTTTATTAAAGATAGTTTACGGAACTAGCAATGATGAGTCTTAAATGAAATGAAACGACTGTTCTAGGTATCACTATTAGCTACATTTCAAAATACTTTAAAACACATATGCTTACATCTAATCAACAAACTAATCACTAGAGTTTTCTTACTGAAATCTAATCTTTCCTTTTACGGTTCCATTTTGTTCAACACTTGTGTCTCTTATATATAGTTCAAATCATGAGTCAATTGAAGCTAGACCACTGTGGGAAACCTGAAACCACTGCTTTCAGGCCGTTTCGTCCTAACATGGAACTCCTCAACAGTGCGCATCCACGATCCTGCTCGCAAGATTCGAACCCAGGAGTTACTATCTCACAACACACCTGCTAGAATTCCACTGGTCACTGCTTCTCAATTGTAATGTAGCAGATAAAATTGAAATGTTATCTTGATTACTTTTATCAAAGATAATAAACAGCTTTCAATTTAAATTCCATTTTTATCATGAATTAATATCCAATGAAAAACTAAACAAATCTTTCATTTTGCTTCCAGACTCTTCAGTAATCCACACCTATACATGGTTACACTGGGAATCGAGTCAAAAACATTTAAGCATCTCAAACAACACTTATTTTACTTGAACACATAAATATTGGTACGAAATGGCACCAGATAAATATGCGCCACACAAAAAATTGTCATTTCATTTAATTGTGTGAGGGCTATGATACTGTCCAGGTGCCCAAACTGAAGCAGGTGGTTTTCTTAGGAGGCCACACACGGAGCCTTCGACCTAAAGATCTGATCCACAAGGCAGTGGAGCATTGTAAGGAGATACAGTCCCATGGTAGTCGGTGACCGACAATTGATTCATACGCCATTTGTTCCCTCAGGATACTGGGACCCATGTGAACCATTGGTTTGGAATGAGGGTTTTCCAACTCTCCTATGTGGACTTTCCGTGTCCACCAACCCAGTCAAAGCGCCAGACACTCACTTTTCGTCCTCTCAGTTTCGTAAACAACACTCCAACCACGAGAAGGCAGTGAGTAGGACTTCCATTGAAGTGGTTGTATACACGTGGCCATGCGAGAGCATTTCAAGAGGGAGAGAGAACTCTCTAAACTCTCGGCCGTACCAGAGCATTTTAGGGCTCAATCAACACAGAATCCTTAAATCAATGATGGTCAATAATTTACATATAATCCAATTGGTGAGATAAAAATGATCATGATTTAATTGTGTTGGTGATCTGTCGCACACTCAATAGTTGGTTAGACTACATTGGTGACAAAAACAATGTGTTTATATGAGGAGTGGTTACTATCACTCATAAATCATCAGCTTAAATTTTAAGAATTTACCCAATATAAACAAATAATACGATTTCAGGTCACATTTTTTGACATGAGTTTACAATATATGCTACTGATTATTGCCATCAAATATATGGCCTATATTTATACCATGCTGACCACTATCATTTCGTTTCTTACTACACTAATGATAAGTTCATCTTTTTTTGTGTACAACTTTCTTATTGCATTCAATAAATCATACTAGTCAACCTTTTTCAAATCTTTAGTCAAAAATATAAACAACTAGGTGATTACACTTAGTATTGTTTGTTTGAATCTTCCCATCTATTTGTTTAGGACTGCAACTGGTCAGTCTCTTACTGACATATGTGCATACTGTGCGTATTGCCTCGATATACCTTAATTCACAAGCATGGTAAGCAGAGATGGATAGTGGCTAGCAGTGGAATCCAGGACGCGCGTTTCGTCCTATTTGGGACTGAGATGCAGGTACATCCAGCTGACGAGTCCCAAATAGGACGAAACGCGCGTCCTGGATTCCACTGCTAGCCACTATCCATTTCTGCTTAACTAGGTAATTAGTTGTAAGCCCATTAATGGTGTTTATTTTGACTCATGTAACATTATAACTGGAATATAGTGAATAAAATGTGTATAAAAATGGGTACATTCAAAATACTTTTTTATTGCAAAACTAATTAATATGTTTATAATAAGCTGTTACTTGAGGACCGAAATGTGAGTGTGAAGAAAATTGATCCTTTTTATAATTTGAATTCACAACAAGAGAACGATTGAAGTTAGATATTAACACTAATGGATACGAACTCAGTGGTCTAGAGATTAAGTGTTCAAGCATGAGACTGAAGGTCATAGGTTCGAGTCCATTTGGTATGGGATCGTGAAGGTGCACTGTCGAGAAGCCCCATACTAGAACAAAACGGACGTCTAATACTTCTAGGTTCTTAATTGCAGTCTATCTTAGATCGATTCATGAATTCAACTATCGAAAAAATCATTTCATTCTACATCAGAAAAAGTTGATTAGTTTGCTCAATCACTTATGATTTATTTAAATGAAATACTGAGACTGCTAGGTCCTGGGTTCGAATCTCGCGAGATGATATCGTGGATGCGCACTGCTGAGGAGTCCCACAATAGGACAAATAAATCATTCGATAGATCAACATTTATTTCATATTTTCCGAGTTTAGAATAATGACGAACCATTAGTCTACACAGAATGTATTTCTCTTTGTCAATAGTCATTGAATTGTCTTATACTATCATAGAATTAAACTAATCCAAAAGTTTCAGTCTTAAACAGGACTCAAAATGTTGTTGTTACACCTGTTGCTCTCAATTGGCCACCGTTCTGATTAGTGTTTTCTTAGCGAGTTAGTTTTCTACAGGATGGAGTCGATAACCCCATGCCCAACCTTACTCCTTTATCCGAGCTTGGGACCGGCAGGACTCAAAATATCTAGTTTTTAATCAATTCTTTTAATAAAACTGTAGTTCTGATAAACAAGACAACTTTTTAAATCATTGATCTAATTTAGGATAATTGATATAAGTTGTTTCCTGAAAAAATGTCTCAAAAAAATCTAACTCTATCCTTGAATTTTAAGTTTTTCTTGTTGAATAACTTTCCATTCATGAAAGTTATCAACATACTGCTTTAAAACTACTTAATATTCTTTGATCATACTTCTTTCATTTGAAATAGCAAGTGTCTTGTTAAGTGAAACAAAAAAATACCAATAAGATGGTGATTGGAGGTAGTCAACAGGAAACATTGAACCTACTTAGCACTCGTCAGCAAGGTGTACCTGTAATTTTGATGGAATTTATGATCCTTGATGGATTCAATCTCGTGTCACCCGGTTTCATAGTCAGACACATTACCGCTGAGTTATTTGGGCCTCGCCTGACCTCCTGTAGGATTGAGATGTATTTATAATTGATTGATCACTGGGTGGTGATCAATGTCATCTATATCAACTCCTTCTCAGTGCAGATCGAATCCCATCAACCGATGTTATTCATATGGGGCCTTGTTAAAGAAGGTAAGTTTAAATTAGAATTAATTTATACATGATCTTCAATAAATATCTAAAACATTTTTAAAAAGTTTGCTATAAAGATTAATAATTATGAAAATGAGTAACCTAACATACTTTTTCAAAGTTGAAATCATGAGTCAATTGAAACTAGACCACCATGGGAAACCTGGAAACACTGGACGGCCGTTTCGTCCTATTATGGGACTCTTCAGCACTGCTCATCCACGAACCCACTTTCGCGGGATTCGGACCCAGGACCTACCAGTTTCGAGCCGAAGCCCTTAACCGATAGACCACTGAACATACGACAAGCACAAAGAACAGAGTAACAGAAATAAGTCGGTTATGAATAAAATTTCAGCAGTATGAGAAATGAACGATGGGCTTTTCTGATCATGACAGGTTCTCATATACTTTGTAGATTTATCTTAAATATACATAAACAGTGTTATAGTTTACATTTTTTGTTTGACAAATATTCTCAGGGTTATATATTTGTAAAATCTCAGTGAAGTGAATTTGAAGTAAATCCAACGTTTCACTTGGCACTATGGTCCAAGCTTTTTCAAGGAACCAGAGAGAACGTCGGATTTACTTCAAATTCATTTCACTGAGATTCAACAAATATATTCATCCTATTTTATGTCTTACATCAACTCGGCGCCCAAATACTCTCTAATTTTAACGAAGGTTTTTATATATCCTCAGGGTGTGCACTTTTTTCGTTTCCAAAATCCGTATCTGATTCAAAGAAGTCTTTATCAATTAATATCCCATCAAAGTATTCTGTATTCTAACAGATAAGAAGGAACAAAGTATAAATTCACTTAGTATTGTTTGTTTGAATCTTCTCATTGTTATTTCGGACTGTAACTGGTCAGGATTCAGTAGCTGAGTGGATAATGTGATGGCGTTTGAAGCGAACGGCACTGAATTCGAGTCTCAGAGTGAACATCAACTATGAGATGCAGGTACATCCAGCTGACGAATCCCAAATAGGACGAAACGCGTGTCAAACTGGATTCCACTACTAGCCACTATCCATCTTTGCTTAGAAACAAAATATGCTAAGAGAAAATAATGAATACAGAAGAAAACACCATTCAATTTTACATGAAGTAATTTTATTAATTTCATGGTCCCCCCCTAAAAACAAACAAAAAAAGGAACTTGAATATTTTCATTAATCATAATCAAATCAGTTGTAGATAATCATCATACATTCAATCTATCCGATCGCTTGTTAACACATTAAAAATAAAGGAAAACAAAACACACAGTGGATTTGAACAAAAACACTAACACATTTTTTTCTCTTCAATCAATATAAGAGGGTAATAGTAGGTTTCATTGAAAAACAAGCAAACAAAAAAAACCCCATATATGTTTCCCCGTGATTTCTGTTTCACTTTACAAATCCCTTTTATTAAAAAACTTAATCAACAAAACTTGTAGGTATCTTCTTTTTTTTCTTCTAATCTTTAAATGGTTTCATTATATTCTCTTATTCCTTTGTTCTCTTGTGAGTGGGTGTGTGTGGGGGGGTATGGAGTGGGTGTGTGTGTGTGTACCAATATAGGTAAGTTTGTATTTCATAAAGAGAAAAAAAATTAAAAACAAGATCTTAATTTTCACAGTTGAAATCATGAGTCAATTGAAGCTAGACCACCATCGAAAACCTGGAAGCACTGGACGGCCGTTTCGTCCTATTATGGGACTCCTCAGCAGTGCGCATCCACGAACCCGCTCTCGCGAGCGAGATTCGAACCCAGGACCTACCAGTCTCGAGCCGAAGCCCTTAACCGATAGACCACTGAGCTGGCATCCAACGGTGTTAATGTCTAACTTCAACCAATCCACGATATTGAGCGACCGTTCACCAATTGTCCTCAGTGAGATGATATCTCTACAACAGACCTGGTAGAACTCCACTGGCCACTGCTCCCCACTAGAACTCAAGGAAATATCTCTTGAAGTCAGTCACTAGTGAGCATATGATTATAGATCAGAGGGGGTTTTGTGGAGAATTTAGTATTTTCACAGTTGAAATCATGAGTCAATTGAAGCTACTGGGTTCGAGTCACAGAGTGAACATCAACTCTGAGATGCAGGTGAATCCGGTTGACTAGTCCCAAACAGGAGTAAAACGCGCGTCCTAGATTATACTAGAAATGTTATCAGCTTTGGATTACACATTCAATTGTTGTGATGGTCAATAAATGGGACTAATGATAAGGTCTTAAATCAGTTGGTCGAGAAATAATCTCCAAAATCTGAATGTAACAATCAATTCTAATCATATTTATTTTATGTAAAATATTTTGTATACATAAAAAGAATCAAATTTCATTAATAAGCCATTCATTAAGACATTATATCCGTAATCCGGGTTATGTAACAATTCATCACAAGATCGTACTGTTGATATAAATACAATCGATCGACCGATAATATTTATACTGATCTGTCACTGAATATCAACCAGCATTATGTTTGATGTCTCTTTTGTGCTGACGTAACTTCCAACATGCTCATTAGTCAGAGTGACTGGATGTCACGTTGAAAATTTTTTTAATGTAAAATGATTGAAAGTACTGGATCAGGAATATTCGAGCCTAGATATCCTGCTGATTGAAACTCATTAATGTGTATATATTGACGAGTGATAATAACTTGAACAAAGTGTAGGTTCAGGGTATCCTGATGATCTCTCTTGCTTTTGCTACCCACCACTGTTCACGATCATTGTGTAGGCTTCTTATTAGCCTTCGCTTAAGCTGACTCCGCTCTTCGTTATGTTCAGAGCCAGGAGAATGGGGAGAGTGGACAGCCCTGACGAACGCCACTTGTGGTAATCAGTTCTGATGACAGTTCGCCATAGGCTCTAACTCGACCAGTTGTGTTTGAGTAGAGAGCCTTTATGAGGTTAATGTACTTCTTTGGTACTCCTTTCAGTGACAAACACTGCCATAGAACCTCACGATCAACGGAGTCAAATGCCGCCTTAAGGTCAAGAAATACTACTATTGTGGGACGTCTGAATTTGTGTCTATATTCTAGGACCTGACGTAGGGTGAATATCTGGTCTATGCAACCACGTCCAGGTCGAAAACCAGCCTGGTTTTCTCTAGTCTGCTCTTCACGAGCTTTGGTTAGGCGACCTAGTATTATTGAAGCTAATATTTTAGACACTATATTAGTCAAACTGATCCCTCTGTGATTGTCACAGGAGGACTTTTGTCCTTTCTTATAGACTGGCACAATCAGTGATTGGGACCAGTCAGATGGAATTACGTCCAGTTCCCAGATTCTACCTAAGACCTCAGTCAATCTTGCTGCTAGTACTGGACCACCATCCTTAAAAATCTCAGGGGTCAACCTGTCAGGGCCTGCTGCTATCCCTCGCTTCAGATTCCCTATAGCTTTTTCAACCTCACAGAGGGTTGGAGGACTTACATCAATTTGCCATTCAGGACGACTGGGGATCGTGGGTAATTGAAGTGTGGCTGAAGGTCAGTTGGACTGATACCTAAAGTGTTCTGCCCAACGATCCAATCTCCTGGATTGAGAATGAATGATATGCCCATCTTTGTCTGAGATAGTTTCGCTAATAGTTGGGTTCCTAATGCCGGTTTTTTTTAATAAGTCTGAACATCTGTCTGCTGTTAATTATTGCCGCTGCATTTTCCATCTCTCTTGCTTTTGCTACCCACCACTGTTCACGATCATTGTGTAGGCTTCTTATTAGCCTTCGCTTAAGCTGACTCCGCTCTTCGTTATGTTCAGAGCCAGGAGGGATGAGTTTTCGAGCATCTATCAGTGCGGTAGATGCTACCGAGATCCATTGTTTCTCCCTGACCTTATGGCTTACCTTACTAGCGGATATCACAGCTGTTTCCACAGCTTTTCGGATGTCATTCCACGCTGCTTCGGGGTGGGCATAACTTACATGGCTGCCTAACTGTTTTTCTAGTTGTTCCTGAAATATATTCTTAGCTGGCCTATCATTAAGTAGAACCCTTAGAGACTTCCCTGCAGTGTCTTTCCTACGTCCAGTAAGACGCAGATAGATACGTGCTCGCACTAGAGCATGGTCCGAGTCTAAACATATGCCCCAGAATGAGTGACAGTCTTCTATCGAGCCCCTCCATCGGTGGCTGATAGCGATGTGATCTAATTGGGTCCAACGTTGGGATGAATTCGGGGGTCGCCATGTCAAAAGGTGTTTTTCCTTATGCTTAAAGTTGGTATTTGCAAGAAATAGGCGGTTATCTGAGCACAGCTGCAACAGACGGTCGCCATTATCTGTTCTTTTAACCACGACACCATAAGATCCTCCCAGGTGTCTTTCACTTTCACTTAGTTTACCTACTTGAGCATTAAAGTCACCTGTCACTATTACTACATCAGAACGCCTAGCTTTTCGGAGAAGGTCAGAAAGTTTCCTATAAAACTCATCTTTTATATCGCTTGAGCTACAGTCAGTGGGAGAGTAGGCAGAGACGACGAAGAGGCAACGACGAGTTTCCCTATCTTTCGGGGTCCTTACTGATCCGTTTGGTCGGACAGCGCATAGACGACTGTTTACTGGGATCCAGTCTAAAAGAGCTAGTTCTGCCCTAGGACTTAATGCTATACCTACTCCAGCGAGGCCACGGGAAGCAGCATCAGGGCTTCCAGATACACGAAGCGTGTATCGAGATGAAACTTTATTTTGATTAGGTGCGGTCAAATGAATGACACTACTCGGATCTTGTATGCGCGTTTCGGAGACGCAGCACACATCGATGGTGTAAGATTCTAGAGTCCTAGCTAAGGAAGCCTGTTGTCCTATTTGGCACAATGTTCGGACATTAAAAGTTCCCACATGTAGTTTAGAACGTGATTCAGGAGACCAGGAATAACGTTCTGTGTACTCAAATCGTTTGCCCTAGCGGTGCGAGGTAATAAAAAGGACGTGGAAAGGGTTAGTCGTGGAGATAACAGAGTTATTAGGTGTAGGAAGGATTTGAAAACGACCAACTTGGTCTCGTGTGCAGTTAAGTGTATGAGGGCTAGTATCACTTCCCGGCTGCCCACACTGTGGAAGGGTATTTCTTGAGGGACCTGAAAAAGAAGTTGGATTAGTATTGGTCTTAACGACCTGGGAGCGTGACCGCAGTGCCCAAGGGACAACTGCTTGAGGCCGGTCACGCACGGCCTTTTTGTGGGGGATTTTTGACGTGTTAGCTCCGTTCTTTAAAGGACCTTACTTATGGAGACGGAAATCCGTGGGATAAGGCGAGGTGCGCATTTTTAGGGTCGACCTTTTCTAACCCCACCCCTCCTTGTGGGAAGGCAGCATCGCTGTCATGCTGGTTGTCTGAAGGAAACACCTTACTGCTTTCACACCTCTGTACAGTCAGCAGTACGACTTCGCCTTCGGACCTTGGGATTGCTGCTTTTAGTCTCACCGCTCTTCAACCGACCTGTCTGGCATTGTAGGACCTTGAGGAACGATTGTTCCAGCCAGCATAGCTCGATTGGATCATCACGATAAGCAAGCCCGACCACCACGTCAAGGTAGCAGCAACGGTCGGGAAAGATGGATAGTGGCTAGCAGTGTAATCCAGGACGCGCGTTTCATGCTATTTGGGACTCGTCAGCTGAATGTACCTGCATCTCAGAGTTGATGTTCACTCTGGGACTCGAACCCAGTACCCTCGCTTCAAATGCCATCGCGTTATCCACTCGTCCACTGAGTCCTGATAGCCACTTGCTTGTGCGATGGGGTGAAGTTTAAATTCAACTTAGTATTGTTTGTTTGAGTCTTCCCATCGATTTGTTAGGACTGCAACTGGTCAGTCTCTAATTGGCATATGTGCATACTGTGCGTATTGCCTCGATATACCTTAATTCACTGCTAGCCACTATCCATCTCTGCTAACCATGCTGGTGAATTAAGGCTATATCGAGGCAATACGCACAGTATGCACATATGCCAATTAGAGACTGACCAGTTGCAGTCCTAACAAATCGATGGGAAGACTCAAACAAACAATACTAAGTTGAATTCATTATAATTTTTGTCTAATCATTATCGTATTATATCGAGTATATTAAACTTAGCTAGTAATTTAAGTGCCTTCACATACCATACATCTCATTTTTATATTATATTGCTGAAATCAGTCAGCACAGATCGATGCGGTCAAGTTCTCATGACAACTAGCACTCACCATCCAAAATTTTAGTAGAATTGATGCTCTATATTGGATTCAAAACTGAGCTATCGAGTGATACATTCAGAAACATTACCACTAAACCTATGAATTGCAATATAATATGGTGTGATTAGAAGGTGTATAACTTAAAGCACTTTAGGCCATTAAAGAAAGTTAAATGCAAGTTATAAACTATGTATATAGTTTTCTGAAAATGCACAGTTTTAAAATAATTCATATCACACGATGACTTCACAGATGAGATGATATAAACGTAAGAATTATTGACGTTCATCTTGTGCTTATTCTAGTTTCCTTTTTCTGATGAACACCCATAACCATAATATCAGTTCATTGAACATTCTGTTCGTTTCAAATCGATTGTTAACAGCACTATCCTTCAATAACTATACACTCTTTTCAATAAAATTTGTTTTCACTATAAAAAAATTCAACTCATACATCATAAGCAAAGATGGATAGTGACTAGTAGTGAAATCCAGTTTGACACGCGTTTTGTTCTATTCGGAACTCTTCAGCTGGATGTACTTGCATCTCACAGTTGATATTCACTCTAGGACTCAAATTCAGTACCGTTCGCTTCAAACTTCATCGCGTTATCTATTTAACTACTTAGTCCTGTTAGCCACCTGATTGTGCAATGGGGTAAAAGTTTAAATTCACTTGGTGTTGTTTACTCGTATCTTCCCATTGCTGTTTAGATTGATCAGTCTCTTATTGACCATATGTGCATCCTGTGTGGACTGCCTCGATATAGCCTTAATTCACAAGCATTATAAGTAAAGAGACTGATTAATTACAGTCCGAAATAATAATGAGAAGATTCAAACAAACAATACCAAATGAATTTAACTCACACACTTCTCTTCTTTATCTCATTGTTTATTCCAGTCTTATTATTATAAATCAGTCAAATTTTCATTTCTTTGTTTAACTATACATAATTATATCAAATCCTTTGATAACTTAGACTTCAGTCCAGTAATAAGTTTCGAACCCCCCAATTTTTTTTTCTTTTTCTCCTATTTCCCTAACCAATCATCTTTCATCTACATTCTCTTTTTTTCTTTCTTTCATTCATTATCTTCAATTGTCTTTTATTTTCAAAATTAGCGGGGTAAAAAAGAAACCAGGACAATTGACACAAATTCGAAACATCTTCTTTTGTTCAATTCTTTGAATGTTTTTAATTATCTAATTGTTATCAGTATTCATACCGATTATTTGAGAAAACACATTGGTACCATTTCATTTCAATTCTCTATTCTTTGTTTATATGTACAATACTTACTCCTCCTGTAGCTCCTCCGTTGGCTACTGCCGGTCCTAAGCACGAATAAAGGAAGAGGGTTGGGCATGGGGTTAGCGACCCCATCCCGTAGAAAACTAACTCGCTATATATAAAAGCTTATTAATATAACCTCTATACGTCTAGTTCCACTGATAAGTTTGAATAAGATAAATGCAATTTGTACAGTATGTTCATTTAATTTTCTTATCCAACTTTATAACAGTATAAAGTAAACGGAAGAATGATATTCAGAAGGCATTTTGTGGAGATTTCAGCATTTCTCAAAGTTGAAATCATGAGTCGATTGAAGCTAGACCACTGTGGAAAACTTGGAAGCACTGGAAGGCCGTTTTGTCCTATTATGGGACCCCTTATCAGTGCGCATCCACGATACCGCTCTCTCGAGGTTCGAACCCAGGACCTACCAGTCTCGCGCCAGAGCCCTTATCCGACAGACCACTGAGCCGGCATCCAACGGTGTTAATGTCTAACTTAAACCGGTCTACGAAATTGAGCAACCATTCACCAATGTCATCAGTGAGTTGTTATCTCCCAACAGACCTGGTTAGGACTCAGTGGCCGAGTGGATAACGCGATGGCATTTGAAGCGAGGGTACTGGGTTCGAGTCCCAGAGTGAACATCAACTCTGAGATGCAGGTACATTCAGCTGACGAGTCCCAAATAGCATGAAACGCGCGTCCTGGATTACACTGCTAGCCACTATCCATCTTTCCCGACCGTTGCTGCTACCTTGACGTGGTGGTCGGGCTTGCTTATCGTGATGATCCAATCGAGCTATGCTGGCTGGAACAATCGTTCCTCAAGGTCCTACAATGCCAGACAGGTCGGTTGAAGAGCGGTGAGACTAAAAGCAGCAATCCCAAGGTCCGAAGGCGAAGTCGTACTGCTGACTGTACAGAGGTGTGAAAGCAGTAAGGTGTTTCCTTCAGACAACCAGCATGACAGCGATGCTGCCTTCCCACAAGGAGGGGTGGGGTTAGAAAAGGTCGACCCTAAAAATGCGCACCTCGCCTTATCCCACGGATTTCCGTCTCCATAAGTAAGGTCCTTTAAAGAACGGAGCTAACACGTCAAAAATCCCCCACAAAAAGGCCGTGCGTGACCGGCCTCAAGCAGTTGTCCCTTGGGCACTGCGGTCACGCTCCCAGGTCGTTAAGACCAATACTAATCCAACTTCTTTTTCAGGTCCCTCAAGAAATACCCTTCCACAGTGTGGGCAGCCGGGAAGTGATACTAGCCCTCATACACTTAACTGCACACGAGACCAAGTTGGTCGTTTTCAAATCCTTCCTACACCTAATAACTCTGTTATCTCCACGACTAACCCTTTCCACGTCCTTTTTATTACCTCGCACCGCTAGGGCAAACGATTTGAGTACACAGAACGTTATTCCTGGTCTCCTGAATCACGTTCTAAACTACATGTGGGAACTTTTAATGTCCGAACATTGTGCCAAATAGGACAACAGGCTTCCTTAGCTAGGACTCTAGAATCTTACACCATCGATGTGTGCTGCGTCTCCGAAACGCGCATACAAGATCCGAGTAGTGTCATTCATTTGACCGCACCTAATCAAAATAAAGTTTCATCTCGATACACGCTTCGTGTATCTGGAAGCCCTGATGCTGCTTCCCGTGGCCTCGCTGGAGTAGGTATAGCATTAAGTCCTAGGGCAGAACTAGCTCTTTTAGACTGGATCCCAGTAAACAGTCGTCTATGCGCTGTCCGACCAAACGGATCAGTAAGGACCCCGAAAGATAGGGAAACTCGTCGTTGCCTCTTCGTCGTCTCTGCCTACTCTCCCACTGACTGTAGCTCAAGCGATATAAAAGATGAGTTTTATAGGAAACTTTCTGACCTTCTCCGAAAAGCTAGGCGTTCTGATGTAGTAATAGTGACAGGTGACTTTAATGCTCAAGTAGGTAAACTAAGTGAAAGTGAAAGACACCTGGGAGGATCTTATGGTGTCGTGGTTAAAAGAACAGATAATGGCGACCGTCTGTTGCAGCTGTGCTCAGATAACCGCCTATTTCTTGCAAATACCAACTTTAAGCATAAGGAAAAACACCTTTTGACATGGCGACCCCCGAATTCATCCCAACGTTGGACCCAATTAGATCACATCGCTATCAGCCACCGATGGAGGGGCTCGATAGAAGACTGTCACTCATTCTGGGGCATATGTTTAGACTCGGACCATGCTCTAGTGCGAGCACGTATCTATCTGCGTCTTACTGGACGTAGGAAAGACACTGCAGGGAAGTCTCTAAGGGTTCTACTTAATGATAGGCCAGCTAAGAATATATTTCAGGAACAACTAGAAAAACAGTTAGGCAGCCATGTAAGTTATGCCCACCCCGAAGCAGCGTGGAATGACATCCGAAAAGCTGTGGAAACAGCTGTGATATCCGCTAGTAAGGTAAGCCATAAGGTCAGGGAGAAACAATGGATCTCGGTAGCATCTACCGCACTGATAGATGCTCGAAAACTCATCCCTCCTGGCTCTGAACATAACGAAGAGCGGAGTCAGCTTAAGCGAAGGCTAATAAGAAGCCTACACAATGATCGTGAACAGTGGTGGGTAGCAAAAGCAAGAGAGATGGAAAATGCAGCGGCAATAATTAACAGCAGACAGATGTTCAGACTTATTAAAAAAAACCGGCATTAGGAACCCAACTATTAGCGAAACTATCTCAGACAAAGATGGGCATATCATTCATTCTCAATCCAGGAGATTGGATCGTTGGGCAGAACACTTTAGGTATCAGTCCAACTGACCTTCAGCCACACTTCAATTACCCACGATCCCCAGTCGTCCTGAATGGCAAATTGATGTAAGTCCTCCAACCCTCTGTGAGGTTGAAAAAGCTATAGGGAATCTGAAGCGAGGGATAGCAGCAGGCCCTGACAGGTTGACCCCTGAGATTTTTAAGGATGGTGGTCCAGTACTAGCAGCAAGATTGACTGAGGTCTTAGGTAGAATCTGGGAACTGGACGTAATTCCATCTGACTGGTCCCAATCACTGATTGTGCCAGTCTATAAGAAAGGACAAAAGTCCTCCTGTGACAATCACAGAGGGATCAGTTTGACTAATATAGTGTCTAAAATATTAGCTTCAATAATACTAGGTCGCCTAACCAAAGCTCGTGAAGAGCAGACTAGAGAAAACCAGGCTGGTTTTCGACCTGGACGTGGTTGCATAGACCAGATATTCACCCTACGTCAGGTCCTAGAATATAGACACAAATTCAGACGTCCCACAATAGTAGTATTTCTTGACCTTAAGGCGGCATTTGACTCCGTTGATCGTGAGGTTCTATGGCAGTGTTTGTCACTGAAAGGAGTACCAAAGAAGTACATTAACCTCATAAAGGCTCTCTACTCAAACACAACTGGTCGAGTTAGAGCCTATGGCGAACTGTCATCAGAACTGATTACCACAAGTGGCGTTCGTCAGGGCTGTCCACTCTCCCCATTCTTGTTTAACTTTGTCATTGACATGCTTTTAGAAATAGCACTTTCATCAGCTAAACCTCCAGGAGTTGAACTTTTACCAGGAGGCTCACTTGTTGACTTAGAATACGCCGACGACATAGTTTTACTCGGTGAAGACACTGACAACATGCAGAGTCTTCTGACCACTATAAGCAACTATGCAGGCATGTTCGGGATGCGATTCTCTCCCTCGAAGTGCAAAATGTTACTTCAGGATTGGGTTGCAGCGACACCTGAACTAATGATAGGGAGTGAAGTAGTTGAGCGTGTAGACCACTTCACTTATCTTGGGAGTCTCATCAGCCTTTGTGGTCTGGTATGTGACGAAATCTCAGCAGAGATACAAAAAGCTCATCTAGCTTTCACCAACTTACGTCATTTATGGCGTAGGCGAGATATCCGTCTAGCAACCAAAGGACGGGTTTACTGTGCAGCAGTCCGTTCCGTCCTACTTTATGAAAGTGAAACATGACCGATAAGAGTAGAGGATATTCGTAGGCTACTAGTGTTCGATCATAGGTGTCTTCGACGCATTGCTCGTATATCCTAGGACCACCGGGTAAGTAATGCAGATGTTAGGAAACGGGTACTAGGTAAGGATGGCAAATCGATTGATGAAGTAGTGAAACTTCATCATCTGAGATAGCTGGGACATGTGTTACGTATGCCCAACCACCGACTGCCCCGACGTGCAATGTTTTATGGTGTAGGAGCAGGTTGGAAGAAAGCTAGGGGCGGCCAGACCAAAACGTGGCACAAATCAATGAAGGCACTGACAAGTGGACTGGGCCATGTTGGTAGGTGTAGACTACCTGTTTGGGATTCGCGAGATGATAGCAACCGATGGTTAGAGACCTTGAATGACATGGCTCAAAATCGTTTGCAATTGCGAAGGTGCATCCACTCTTTGTGTTCTACCAAATTCTAATCTTCTGAATTCCTCATGTCTTTATCTTTTTCTCTTTCCAAATTTATTTCACTGTACTATACTCCTTCAATAATTTCTTCAAACCCTAATCTTTTGGATTTCTGATTATACTCCTATTATTTCTACCACTATGGGATTTGAATCGACAACTGCATCTCTGTGCTAATGTGGTATGGCAATTCGAACTGATGTACGTAAGTACGGAGTTCTACGTTGTGAGTGACTGACTGAACAGACCTGGTTGAACTCCACTGGTCACTGCTTCCCACTAGAACTCCAGGACATGTATCTTGAAGTCAGTCACTAGTGAGCAGTGCTTCCAGGTTTTCCAAGGTGGTCTAGCTTCAATCAACTCATGATTTCAACTTTGAAGAATAATATTCATTGATGATTGTATGTAAGATTAAATATGAATAGAAAATATCATGTTGCATGAATGAAAAGGAATAGAAAATGAAATCTCGAATTGTGGTCGATAAATATAATTAATTGCCTTGCACACAAATAAATTGTTAATGAAAAGACATTCTTAGTAAGGGGTTTTGGAGATTGTTGAACTGATATTGATATCATGAATGGATCAATATTAGACCACCATTGAAAATGTAGAAGTACTAGTTGACTGTTTCGTCACGATCCAGTACCAAAAGGACTCGGACCCATGACCTTCTGTCCTACGTGCTAAAATTTAACCTCTAGACCACCGAGAAGACATTCAACGGTGTTAATGAATAACTTAAACCAATCCGAAAGATTGTGCGACCGTCCTCCATTGTCTTCAGTGAGTAAGTGCCTCACACCAGACACATGGATGCTCACTGCTGAGGAGTCCCGTACTAGGACGAAACGGTCGTCCAGTTGTCCTAGATTTTAAATAGTATTCTAACATTTGTCCATTCAATATATCAATCCAAGCTCAAGGTATAGTCCTTAAAGAATATAGCATGACCACGAAAATCAACTGATTGAAATTACATATTGATGTATGTGGTGGGTGATAAGCATCTTGAGTTATAGGTCATCATGTATCGCAAAAAATACTTAGTTCTAAAGTTCTCATAACCCTAACGAAAATATTAAATGTCTATTCATTACATTTGGAAGTTTTCATGGATAAACTCGACTCACAACTTGTTTACTAATATGAAATGTGTAATATCTAGAGTTTCTTTAAACTTTAACATATTCCTTAAGTAATGATTAACAAGTAATATCTAGGGTTTAATAAAAAACAAACATTATTCCATCTAGTTTTCAGCCAAACAAGTCCATTATTGATATCGTTTAGTTTCTAGAAGCATCAAATAACGTTGTAGCGAAGAAATTCGAGGATATCACTCAAAAATATCTGTGCACATGCTTATATCCGAAGCATCAATCAGAATTGAAAACTGTGGTGTTGTAGTGAACATGAATACGAGTGTAGACAATCGAATGTATTTAGATACAAATTACAGAATATCTCAGTAAAATATGAGAACCATATATAAAATAGTTAATTTGCAAACTATCAATCAACCGTCCAGTGTTTCCAGGTTTTCCATGGTGGTCTAGCTTCAATTGACTCATGCTTTCTACTATGAAAAAATATTAAATCTCCACAAAACCCCTTCTGATAATTATCAATCAATTGTCTCAATCTTAACTGTTCTTTCTGCAAATATCTGTCCATCGTCTCTGATTTCATTGTTCATGCATTTTCATACAAACTGCATCCCGTTCCCGTTCTTTCATTATCAATCTTCTACTGAAATACATTCAATGCCCGACCATCATGATATACTACTTGTGTGGGTATAAGTAACCCACACCACAGTATTTGTATGAACTAATGATTCCTTTGCACTTGATGATTCTCTAATTTCGAGTTCCAAATACAATACATTCATTCATGCTCATCTATTACTTCTTGGTTAAGTTGTGTTATTTCTGGGATTCCTAATTGTACTATAATTCAAGTACTTCAAACTATCATAAAAGTATTGTAAATGATGACACTGTCTAGCTAAATCATGCAATGCATCTCTTTATATAATAAAGTAAGATTTTATTATTTTTACGATGAAGATTAATATCAAATGATCTAAGTGAATGAAAATTGATCTGATAGTCGTTTATTTTTTCCGACCATACTTGATATCATACATTGTCAAAAAGATCAAAGCGGTACTTTAGCATTTAGTTTAGATAAAGTTTTAAGGTATAGGCAAGACTTCACATGAAGTCCTGAAGGTCAAAGGAAAAGAAGAAGACCGAAGAACATATTACGACAAGAAATGGAGACAGACATGAGAAGAAGGAACAAAAGTTGGATAGAATTAGAAAGGAAGGTCCAGGACAGAGTGGATTGGAGAATGCTGGCTGGCCGCCCATGCTCCATTAGGGGTAACAGGCGTGAGTAAGTGAGTAGGTAAAAGTTTCAAGATAAGTCATTTATTAGGAAATTTCTCTTAGAATTATAACTATTGACTCAATTCAATATGTGACTAATTTGACCATGATTAATTTCAGTTTTGGGCAAATTTTTGGTCTCATTATTTTTGTAAATTTCAACTAGTTTATTATTATTTGAGCTCTAGAAAATGTACATTAATAATTTATGCTATTACAAATGGTCTATGATCGAAGCTAAGTAATGAGTGATCTCCATTTATCCTCATTGTGAACTAATCCCATTAGAAGATATTCATATATTCATTCAATAGTCTAAAGTTCCTACCGCTAAATTCTAATCCAACAAGTCTAGATTTTTATAAATTTGAAATGTTAGGGAGTGACATACGTCCTTTCTCTGTTAATGGAATTTCCAACATAACAGTGCGGGATCGTGGATGCGCACTGCTGAGGAGTCCCATAATAGGACGAAACGGCCGTCCAGTGTTTCCAGGTTTTCCATGGTGATCAAGCTTCAATTGACTCATAATTTCAACTATGAAAATACTAAATTCTCCACAAAACCCCTTTTTATCTATAATCATATGCTCACTAGTGACTGACTTCAAGAGATATTTCCTTGGGTCCTACTGGAAAGCAGTGACCAGTGGACTTCTACCAAGTCTGTTGTAGAGATATCAACCCACTGAAGACAATTGGTGAACGGTTGCTCAAAACCATGGATTGGTTGAAGTTAGACATAAACAACGTTCGGTGCCGACCGGCTCAGTGGTCTCTCGGTTAAGTGTTCTGGTGCGAGACTGGGTTCGAATCTAGTGAGGCGAGGTCGTGGATGGGCACTGCTGAGGAGTCCCATAATAGGATGAAAGGGCCGTCCAGTGTTTCCAGGATTTCCATGGTGGCCTAGCTTCAATCGACTCACACTTTCAACTATGAAAATACTAAATCTCCACAAAAACCCCTTCTGAAAACAGGAAATGCCTATTCACCATCTTTCTTATTATTATTCAAATTTATCATTATCAAATTAAAAGATTGATGGATGACGAGTACGTTAACGTCGACCAATCTAATCTAGTAGTGGGTGTTCATTAGTTGGATAATATAAGCAAAGATAGACATGTATATACATATACACAAAGAAATTCTTCATCTAGAAAGACCACACTTAAGATTTATAATAATACAAGCAGGTTTAATATAGTTTTGTCCATAGATTGACATATTTACAATATGTACTGTCCTCTTAACGATAATGTAACAGTGAACATATCAAATATTGAAGGATTCTTTTGTATTTGATAAACAAGACAAATGACTGACTAACATTTCAATGTAGATAAACACTATTTCTGCATTGTGTCAAGAATTTAATATCCTGATTGTTCCAGTATTTATAGTCAACATTCTCATTAATACATATATGCTTACAGATAGGCATATAAAAATATATATGTGTAATGCATTCTAATGAATAATGATAGTAAAAACAATCGACTGAGGTTAGACATTAATACCGATGGATTCCGGCTCTGTAGTCTAGAGTATATGTGTCCGCGCACGAGACCGAAGGTTCTGAGTTCGAGTTCTGAGTGCGAGATCTTAATGAAGAGTCCCATACCAGGACGAAACGGCGGTTTAGTGATCTCAGTTTTCCACTGGTAGTCTGACTTCGATCAGCTCGTGAATAAATAAGCATAGATATGAAAATATGTTAACATTTTAATGAGAAAGATACAATAAAAATGAATGGTGAGATTATAATTTATGGATGACATTTGAGCAACGTCAAAGTAACTGTTATAAACGTAGAGAGAGAGAGAGGATGCTGGTTATAACTTTAGGGGTTTCTGGTTATAACAGTCCTTTTACTTCTTACACGTATGTGGGACGTTAATTTATCTTAGACGAAATCTACACTAGATTCCCACCCAGTGTCTATTCTACAGGACTTCAACAGAACTCAGATCAAGAACACAATATTAGCCTGACTATAACGTCAATATATTTCACACCAAAATCCGACACATGAAACGGTCAATAAGTTAATACATAATAAGGATAGGGAAATATATATATGCCAGCTCAGTGGTCTATCGGTTAAGGGCTTCGGCTCGAGACTGGTAGGTCCTGGGTTCGAATCTCGCTCGCGAGAGCAGGTTCGTGGGTGCGCACTGCTGAGGAGTCCCATAATAGGACGAAACGGCCGTCCAGTGTTTCCAGGTTTTCCATGGTGGTCTAGCTTCAATTGACTCACGCTTTCAACAATGATAAATATATATATAACACATAACACCTGTCATCCCCTCTAATGTCTGACTCATCGAGACAACCAATCATTGACATTCTCGCCCACACATCACCTCCCTCGCGAAGTTTGATCGTATGCTTTCACTTTAGGGTCTATTTGAAAAAATTTCGTTTGTTTCCGTTTCCTGAATGACCTTCGTCTAACTTCTGATTCTAGATCATTTTTTCTCATTTCAACTTGTGGTGGTGGTGGTGGTGGAATATCAAATGTACCACATAAAACTTACATTGGTAATGGTTTGAGTTTAGATGACTCATAAATACATTTTCTATCTCGCAGTTGATTTACATGTCTAATAATTAGTGTATTTTCGACCATCACTTCATATAATACTGTACCACGTCGTTTTTTTATAAACCCAAATATCCATTTTGGCTTGCCAGGCCGGAAATCCCGTGCATAGACTGAGTCACCTACTTTGAATTCTCGAATTTTCAGGCAATTCCCTTTCTTATTTTTTTGTAGTCCACTGATTCTGTCTTTCGGGTTCAAAACATCAAAAAATGTTCTAATCGGTCGGCCAAACATTATTTCGGCTGGAGATTTCCCATCTTGACAGTTTGGACTTGGCGTAATTCTATAAGAAATGAGAAATTGTTGCAGAGCCTCTTCTACGTTGCCTTCTCCTCCCATCTTTAAGAGAGCTCGTTTAAGAATATCAACAAATTTCTCTGCCTGCCCGTTCGACTTAGGGTGATACGGTGGAGTTCTAACGTGTTCGATTCCATTCTGTTTACAGAACTCCGCAAACTCTAACGACGTGAACTGCGTCCCGTTATCTGAAACCAAAACATTAGGTGTACCAAACCTACCAAATAGTTGTCTCAGATGTAGCAGTGTTTCAGACGTAGATGATCTTCGTACCACATAAATTTCAGGCCATTTTGAGTATGAATCAACCACCACCAAAAAATATTGTCCACTTATTGGTCCAGCATAATCAACATGTAGTCGGATCCAAGGTTTTTTCGTTTCTGGCCATGACTGGGATTCTGCTTTCGGCACATTCAACGGTAAATCCCACAAACCAAATTTATCAATCCAATCAATACCTAATAGATTGGTATTACAGTTCCCGGATACGTAACATTTCCCGGTCATAGTCTTTTCACCAAACGTGAGAGGTAGCTGTATTACTCCAAGAAGAGTAATATTAGTTCCTGATGCACTCTTGGCATTATAACATGTAGGTTGATATCGGGGTCGACCAATTTTAATCCAAGTTTCTCTAGAAATTAATGTTATGTCAGACCCAGTATCGACTTGTAGTTTGACCGGTTTGCCATCGAAAAAAATGGTTACATACTTCCTTTTAGAGGAGAAATGCTCACTTTTTGTAGCCAGAACAACATTTGAGTTATGTGCTATTACTTTTGAAGTCTGTATCTTATTTCCTTTACGGGACTTATGCTGACGGTCAGAAACTTTTGGTTTACTTTTACAACATACTTGAGCATAACCATATTTACCACATTGAAAGCATACTCGTTTTTTAAAGTAACAAACTTTGGCAGAATGAGACTTACCACATCGCCAACATGACGTTTTGTGTTTCACTTGATTCGGGATTTTCTGGGAGTTCGAATCTTTATTTCCATTAAAAGATTTACGTAAAGCTTTGACTCCAAAGTGTTCACTGTTCCTTTCTACGAGATTCGTGTCATGCTTCAAATTAATCATTCTTTGACACTCTTCAGATACTGATTGTAGACTGATATTAGGATCTTGTTCGATTCTCGCTAGAATCCGTGCTCTAATATCTGCATCTACTGGAGATTGTAATCCACATACAAAAATAAGACACTTGAACTGATCTGAGGACATTTCCTGTAATCGGAACCGCTCACATTCCCGGTTCACGATACTTGCATACGTTACGTAATCGTCCTGTACTTTCTTTACAAGTTGAAGACACTGGTATCTAGTGTGAAAAATTGATGACCGTTCACCAAATATACGAGTCAGGCATTCAACTGTTTCTTTGAACGTTATGTCGGATGGCTTCTTTGGGAGGATAAAATTACAGAATTTTTCATGTTCGGACACTCCGAGCTTTCGTAATAATAATCTCAATTTCGAACTTTCGTCCCACTCTTTACATTCATTAATAAATAAATCCTCATGGCGTTTAAACCACGCCTCAAAAGTAACTCCACTTTCTGGATCAAATCTAAATTCAGTTATTGAATTTGCAATAGAATCCGGAGTCATAGTGGAATTAGACACATCAGTTCTTGAGGATATCGACATATTTTTGATTAATAATTCGATAAGAGTATTTTGCTGTTGCAATAAGGTTTTCAGATCATCCATTTTCTTGATACAAAATTCACTTTAACTGAATACGTAAGCGTAGATCCGTTTTAATCACCGTCGCCAATGTTATAAACGTAGAGAGAGAGAGAGGATGCTGGTTATAACTTTAGGGGTTTCTGGTTATAACAGTCCTTTTACTTCTTACACGTATGTGGGACGTTAATTTATCTTAGACGAAATCTACACTAGATTCCCACCCAGTGTCTATTCTACAGGACTTCAACAGAACTCAGATCAAGAACACAATATTAGCCTGACTATAACGTCAATATATTTCACACCAAAATCCGACACATGGAACAGTCAATAAGTTAATACATAATAAGGATAGGGAAATATATATATAACACATAACACCTGTCATCCCCTCTAATGTCTGACTCATCGAGACAACCAATCATTGACATTCTCGCCCACACATCAGTAACCTACTAACTAAAACTAAATAAGCGTTATAAATCAGTTTTAAGAATTAGAATCAAAATTTACAATTAATGGTTACGATTAAAAATTAGATTTTCATCATAAACTGACATGAACAAAAATGCCAAAACTCCATTTAAACAAATGGACCAGTGGAATTAAACATGGTCTGTTTCGAGATATCAACTGACTGAAGACAATGGTGGATAGTTGTTCAACTTCGTGGATTGGTTGAAGTTAGACATTAACACCATTGGATGCCGACCGGCTCAGTGGTCTATCGGTTAAGTGCTCTGGCTCGAGACTGGTAGGTCCTGGGTTCGAATCTCTCTAAACAAGATCGTTGATGTGAACTGTTGAGGAGTCCCATAATAGAACGAAACAGCCATCCAGTGCTTCCAGGTTTTCCATGGTGGTCTAGCTTCAATTGACTCATGATTTCAACTATATAAATTACTAAAATCTCCACACAAAACCCCTTCTGATCTATAATCATATGCTCATTAATGA
This sequence comes from Schistosoma rodhaini, assembly GCA_944470415.2. NCBI lineage: Eukaryota > Metazoa > Platyhelminthes > Trematoda > Strigeidida > Schistosomatidae > Schistosoma > Schistosoma rodhaini. The sequence goes on from OX104044.1 coordinate 6,579,168, forward strand.
CTGGCTTCAAAAGATAAACGGATAAATGAATTTCATGCCAAAATCCAAAATCCATTCCCTTATATCTGATTAATTCATTCATTCTTACTGAATATATCAATAAAACAATTCTATTCATTGAGTAAATGAATTCTATATAATGTAATAGAGTAGCATTAAGCTTATCTTTATCAATACCCTCATTCATCATTAACACTTATTATAATAGACACATATCATTCTTCTAATGGTTATCTAATTAATTGTATATCAACTTCCATTAGATCAATTATCAAATATTGTAAAAGGAATTGTCTACTTTCTATATTCATCTTATCAACGAAATGAAATGAATTATAATATTAATAACAGTAAAACAAATAATAAGTAATTATGATATAATTATATATAACGAATCGGGAGATAACAACTCTCTAAAGATATTGGCGGATGTGTTGCTCAATTTCGTGGATTGATTGAAATTATACATTAACATCGTTGGATTCCAACCCAGTGGTCTAGCGGTTAAGCGTTTGTGCGCGAGACTGATAGATTTGAATCTCGTGAGGCGGGATCGTGGATGCGCACTGTTGAGGAGTCTTACAATAGGACGAAACGGACTTAAAGCATTGCTTCCAGGTTTTTACTGATGGTCTAGCTTCAATTGATTCATGATTTTAACTATAAAATTTTTAACATCTCCACAAAACCCCCTTCAGATATAATGAATTGTTTAGTTGAAAAAATAGAGATACATCTAATATCTATCTAAATTTCATGTGATATATCAGTCATATTTACATATTTTAATTAATTTAGATAGAAATATGCACAAACCAATCATTGTAGTGTGCATATATATATATATATATATATATATATATATATATATATATATATATATATATATAAATCAGTATGGGGTGGTGGAAATTGTTTAGTTTTTAGTAGAGTTTATGGACCGACCAATGTTAGATTACCATCGAAAACCTGGTGGCACTAGATGGTTGTGTTTTCCTATTATGAGACTCCTCAGCAGTGAGCATCCACGATCTTGTACTTGGAATCTGAATCCACGACATTCAGTCATGTGAACAAACACTTAACCTCTAAACTATTGAACCGGTATTCAACGGTGTTAATGTCTAACTGCAACCAATCCCTTATAATAATAATCATACGCTCACTAGTGACTCATTTCAAGAGGTATTTCCTGGAGTTCTAGTGAGAAGTCGTGACTAGTGGAGTTCAACCAAGTCTGTTATGAGATAGTAACTCACTGAAGACAATTGGTGAATGGTTGCTCAATTTCGTGGATTGGTTGAAGTTAGACATTAACACCGTTGGATACCAGCCGGCTCAGTGGTCTAGAGGTTAAGCTTTGGCGTGCGAACCTGATAGATCCTGGGTTCGTGTTCGAAGGAGTGGGTTCGTGGATGCGCACTGCTGAGGAGTCCTCTACTGAAACGAAACGGCCATTCAGGGCCTTCAGGTTTTCCATGATGGTTTAGTTTCAGTTGACTCGTGAATTCAACTGCATCATGGTTACATATATATATATATATATATATATATATATATATATATAGTAATGAATACAATTAATACTGATAAACCTTCTTTATGAACACTAGTTAAAGGACACTGATCCAACCATGAGGATTAAGAATATTTTCAATTATGCTAAGGACTGAAATGGATTACTAAGTAGAATTATATATTAGACGGTATAGTTGCAAACGTTTAATTCAAAGAACTTACAATTATTCTAATCTCCTTAGATTTAAATTAAATACACTTTCTCTCTTACAGCTTTATACTTACTAAGTTTTCATCACTGGCATGGTGTTTTGTGATCACCCGGATCTGCAAATGATATATATGCCTCCTACATGCGAGTTCAAATGAATAAATACAGGTTAGGGTACATCAGCTAGCTAAAAATTCAGTTAAACGTTACATAGAGCTACTTACTTACTTACTTATGCCTGTTACCCCTCGTCCATCCAACCCTGTCCTGAGAAATCCTTTCCAGTTCTTTTCAGTTAACATTAATCCTTTTCATATCTGCTTCTATTTCCCGGAGTAATGTATTTTTGGCCTTCCTCTTTTCCGCTTCCCTTCACCATTCCAATTTAGGGATTGCCTCGTGATGCAGTTTGATGATTTCCTCAATGTATGTCCTATCCACTTCCAACGTTGTTTCCTAATTTCCTCTTCAATTGGAAGCTGGTTTGTCCACTCCCATAAATCGCTGTTGCTGATAGTATCCGGCCAGTGAATGTTGAGTATTTTGCGTAAACATCTGTTTATAAATACTTGTATCATTTCGATGATGGTCGTAATAGTTCTCCACGTTTCAGTTTCGTACAGTAGGACTGTCTTGATGTTCGTATTGAAGATTCTCAAGCGCGTCAAACTGGATTCCACTGTTAGTCACTATCCATCTTTGCTTACTATGAAAGATTTCGTTTTTTTTTTATTAAAAAAAGAATGTTTTCACATGATTCTAAAAGCTTGTCATAATGGTTTCCACTTGAATTGTTACTATTAACATTGAAACTATCTGTTACAAACGAGAGATAAAAAGCACACAAAGTAAACACTAAATAAACGAATCCATTTTTACCCATTAACTAATTCATAAATGATAATTCACCAACAACAAAAATATTCGGTACAATAATTAAAATTATAAAATTAAATTTAATATTAAAGTATCAAAAATTAACAATTTTAACATGGTTACATGTAAGAATATGAAGGTGTACTGTTCTCCTCTCCCCCCCCCAAAAAAATAAATTGTCAAAAAAATATAATGTATCACCATGGGAATTTGTGGAGATTGTTGTATTTTAACAGTTGAATTCATGAGTCAATCTAAACTGGGCCACTATTGAAAATACCATTTGAGGCTAGCTCAGTGGTCTGAAAGTTAAGAGTTTGCGTGCAAGACTGAAGGTTCTGGTTTCGAGTCCCTTTGGTGTGAAATCGTGGATGTGCACTGTTGAGGTGTTGCATACTAGGATGAAACGGTAGTTCAGTGCTTCTAGGTTTCTAATGGTGGTCTAGCTTAGATTGGCTCATGAACTCAACTGTTAAAATATAATATAATTTGATTCAATTAGTATTGTTTGTTGGAATCGTCCAATTGATGTTTAGGACCGCAACTGATCACTTTCTCATTCGCATATGTGCATACTGTGCGTTTTGAGTTGAAATAAGGCTATATCGAGGTAATACGCACAGTATGCACATATGCGAATGAGAAAGTGATCAGTTGCGGTCCTAAACATCGATTGGACGATTCCAACAAACAATACTAAGTAAATTTAAACTTCACCACATTGTACAAGCAAGTGGCTATCAGGACTCAGTAGCTGAGTGGATAATGCGATGGCTTTTGAAGTGAACGGTACTGGGTTCGAGTTCCAGCCAGAGTGAACATCAACTCTGAGATGCAGGTACATCCAGCTGACGAGTCCCAAATAGGACGAAACGCGCATCAAACTGGATTTCACTGCTAGCCAATATCCATCTTTGCTTACAATATAATTTGGTTAATTAAATCATTGATAGATGACTTGTATTCATTTGTAAACAACTTTTAATGCACTTGATTTTTTTGAGATCAATTTTTTATCAATAATGAACGTAAATAAGAAATTCTTAACTTAATTTTGTATTGGTTGTTTGAATCTTTAGTAGCCCATGATCTGACTCCAGTTTGATTGTGTGGTTACCGTTATCGAATGATTGTTGTCGAAATATACATATCACCAATCCTCGTACATAATCATTGACTTAACTCGCACTGGTGACGAACGGAATGAAATATGTCAAATACGAGAATGAGTTTTTCAATATGTATATTTCATACAGTCGTTGATCTAGACAAACGAGCGAAGAAGCGAAGCGAAAAGACGCGTATTAGAGAAAGCGTGTAAGCCGACTCGATTTAATCAAGCGTTAATCGATATTTCTAGTCAGACATGTGATAAGTAATATATGAAATGCATATACATACATTTACATAAAAACAGTCAACGTTGATAAGCGAATAATTAACAAGGTCAAAATGTGACTCAAGAAGAATGAATAAACTGATCTGTCTGGAAGCTAGGATAAGTTATGACGGCTAGACATAGCAACTGACACTACAAGTCTTTCCATCGATGTTTAGTACTGTTTGAATCTTCCTATTGATGTTTAGGATTTCAGTTGGTCAGTAGTATTATAACAGCTGACGAGCCCCAAATGGGACGAAACGTGCGTCCTGGATCCCACTGCTAGCCATCATCTAACTTTGCTTGTAAAAAAAACTTTAGTTCAGTGAGTAATATTTTATGATTGTAACATCAAGAGATAAATAGAGTCACTAACGAATTACTAACCACTAATTTCTGCTACTTAACAGATATTGTCAACCACCGTCTTCAATAACCGATCCTAACATTGATTGAATTACTGATTGTCTGGAATAATCAAATAGGTAAGAAGAACCAAAAGTTTGTTTCCAGGGTTTTCTACTCGCTCTTAACGTCTACACTGAAATGACATAGTAAATTAAGGAAAAGTGAAGTATGGTGATGAACTTGAAACAACCGTATTGAGTAATCAACCATCTTTTAGCCAGTTAGAAGTCACTATTTAAAAATGAATAGTTTATGGAAAACAATACAATAATTTTGTAATGTAAACAAACTTGACGTAATTATAAAACCTTTAAATATCTTCTACAATTTAACTCTGCCTGTAGCCCCTCCGGGGTCTACTGCTGGTCCCAGGCCCGGATGAAAGAGGAGGAGGGTTGGGCTTGGGGTTATCGATCCCATCCCGTAGAAAACTAGCTCGCTAAATAAACGCTTAGCAGGAAAAATCTTACTTTTACTCTTTCTCTTTTTCCTGGTGATCGACTGGATCATGAAGACGTCAATATTTGAAGGGAAGCACGGAATACAGTGGACAGGTAGGATGCAGCTTGACGACTTAGGCTTTGAAGATGATCTATCTCTTTTATCACATATGTAACAACAAATGCAGGAGAAGACGACCGGTTTAGAAGCAGTCTCAGCAGCAGTAGGTCTCAATATAAACAAAGGGAAAAGCAGGACTCTCCGATACAATGCAACATGCACTAATCGAATTATACTTGACGGAGAAGCTTTGGAGGATATGAAAACATTTACATATCTGGCCAGCATCATTGATGAACACGGTGGATCCGATGCAGATGTGAATGCATATCGGTATAGATTGTACATCTTTTCTAACTCTTAAAATGTCTCAGGTAAATCTTTAAGATTTACCACATTTTTTCTTAGTTAAAGTTAGATGTTTATGATTAGGATTATGGATTTAGGATAGGGATTGTTATTACTAACTTAAATTAGTTATAATACAGAAATTTACCGCACTCATATGAATTAATTAATTTTGTGAAAGAATACAAGGTGCTTTATTTGAATAGTTTATTCATAAAATATATTACCAAAAGGTTAAGATTCAGAAAGGGTTTTGTGGAGGTTTCAGTATTTTCATAGTTGAAATCATGAGTCAATTGAAGCTAGATCACCATGGAAAACCTGGAAGCACTGGAAAACCGTTTCGTCCTATTGTGGGACTCCTCAGCAGTGCGTATCCACTATCCTGCCTCGCGAGATTCGAACACAGGACCTACCAGTCTTGCGCCAGAGTACTTAACCGATAGACCACTGAGCCGGCCGCCATCCAACTGTGTTAATGTGAGATAACAATTCACTGAAGACAATTGGTGAACGGTTGCTCAAACTTCGTGGATTGATTGAAATTAGACATAATAGGACGTAACGGCCGCCCAGTGCTTCCAAGTTTTCCATGGAGGTTAAGATTCGTTTCAGTATTAAGAGTTTCAAGCTGAGATCTCAAGATAATGTCCAATTTCCAACCATATAAAATTCATAGAGACAGAAATAAGCATTTAGTATATTTAACAATATCATGTTTATTATATAGTGACAAGAGAATAAAATATTTGAATATCATTTTCAACATTTTGAACAGTATACAAAATTCAAGGATGGATAATGTATAGTAATGGAATCCAGGACGTGCTTTTCATCCCATTCAGGACTCGACATCTGGATGTACCTGCATTCCACAGTTGATATTCATTCTGGGGTTCGAACTCAGTATCGTTCGCTTTAAACACCATCGCATTATCCACTCACCTAATGAGTCCTGATAGCCACCTGCATGTGCAATAGGGTGAGGTTTTAATCACTTGCTGTTGTTTGCTCGTATTTTCCTGTTGTTGTTTAGGACTGTAATTGATCAGCCTCTTGTTAGCATATATGCATCCTATGTGGTTTGCATCAATATAACCTTAATTCACAAGAATTATAAGCAAAGATGGATAGTGGCTAGCAATGGACTTTCCCATTGAAATGAATAAAATAATCATTTTATTAATAGTTAATCAATACAAAACAAATAATTAAGAAAATTACTTACTCTGTGTTTTGTCTAAAATTTTAAAAAACTAAACTTAGATTGAATAATACGTCAATGGAATAACCTTCACTGGCTACTGAAATCTACTTACTAGTAGCATATTTAGCCTTATATAAAAAACACTTAAGCTGAACATAAAACTAAAAATATTTTTTGACTAAACAGTTGTGAAACTGATATGATTTCTTAAAGACACACTACATTGGACTATTTTTATTTTGAAAGTTGGGTAGCTAAGCGGTTTCCGCTTTACATTCTCGAATACAGATTTTTGATATATAGAGTTGTACAGTTGATAAATATATCTTCATAATTGAAAGCGTGAGTCAATTGAAGCTAGACCACCAAGGAAAACCTGGAAGCACTGAACGGCCGTTTCGTCCTACTGAGGGACTCCTCAGCACTGCGCATTCACGGCCTCACCTCACGAGATTCAAACCCATGACCTACCAGTCTCGCGCCAGATCACTTAGCAGATAGACCACTGAGACGGCATCCAATGGTGTTTATATCTAATTCCATCCAATCCACGAAGTTGAGCAACCGTTCACTAATTGTCTTCAATGAGCCTCAATCGACTAACGCTTTCAATTATGAAAATACTAAATCTCCACAAAACCCCTTCTGAAATATAGTATCTACTATTTTAGACCTTATTTTATGCATTTTGCAATATTGTCTAGTCTCTACTGTTCAATGTTTTATTATTTCCAATTGATGGGCTTCTAAAATATTGTCCACATATAGTTACGTTTAATTACATTTTCCCTCAAACAGTATTCATCTCTGATTTTCGAAAATACTAAGATTCTAATTCATCATGAATATTTATTTGGTGTTTAATTGTGTAATTCATTGATCTATTCATAGATTGATTGAAATTAGACATTAACACCGTTGGATTGTAGCTCAGTGGTTCAGAAGTTAATACTTCATATACGAGATCGAAGCTCTTGAGTTCACGTTCCATATGCAGGATCATGGAGGCGCACTACTAAGGAGTCCTATACCAATAGGAAAAGACTATCCATTAGTTACAATTGATTGATCACTGAGTGGTGATCAATATCATGTGTGTCAATTCCTTCTTAGTGCTGATCTAATGTTATCGATCAAGTTGCAATATGGCCACTAGTCTAGGTGAGTCGACACTGTGTGAACTATGTTGAGATAAGATGGTGGTTGGAGGTGGTCAACAGGAAACCCTAGACCCGGGTTTCGTGCTACTTGGTACTCGTCAGCAAGGTGTACTTGTAATCTTGAAGGAACTGGTGCTCCCCGACGGATTCGACCCCGTGTCACTCAACTTCACAGTCAGACACGTTACCACTGAGCTATTGGGGCTGCGACCGACCTCCTGTAGGACTGAGATGTAATCATAACTGATTGATCACTGGGTAGTGATCAATGTCATATCCATTAGTTCCAGGTTTCTAATGATAGTCTAACTAAGATCGACTCATTAAAACATTCCACTATTCAATAATGGCATTAACATGTATATTTAGTTAGTATAAGATTCAATCACATATTATGAGTCACATACTTTCTACTTAGCCTTAATAATAACTACTCCCTTTCAAACACCCATATCTAACATATACATGCAGACCAATGCCATTAACTCTACTATTATTATTGTCTCATATATATGTAAATCTACTAAGAGAATAGACAGAATAAACTAGATTTTTATTTCTTTCACATTCATCTATTCAATCTATTCACTTAATGGTTAGTTATTATATCCTTTCTTTCTTCTTTTTTCAAACTAAAATAATGGGGATAATATTGAACCCATAGGGTTATCTACTTTTGTCTTGTTTACATGATTGTGAATTGAATTACAAGGGGACATAATCAAATGGAACCAAGTAAACAAACAAACAAACATACAAAAACAACCTGGATAAGTAAACAAACAAATGAGTAAAAGAAAGGGAGTAAGTAAGTAAGTAGGTAAGTAAGAGGTATGGAATGTTAAGATGATATTTATAATGGGTAAAATGTTTGATTCTGTATATTATTGTTTATCTGTGTAAAGAGGGGGGGGTAGTTTATTATTTATTTCCTTTTTTTTAAAAATTTAATCTCCTAATGGTCAGTTGATAATAATAAGGAAGGAAGTGTATATAATTAGTAGTTTGTAATATTGTTCTATTATCATAGTTAATGTTTCTTCGGTCTTTATTATTATTGTTATTGTCATTATGTGACCCTCATTTCTTTTTAGCTATTTGAAGTTATTCACTTTCTAATGTTCTAATGTTATAGAATAACATTAAATCAGAAAAGCACATGAACATTATATAGAAACAAATAAAAAGTTAATAAGCAAAGATGGATAGTCAGTCAGTTAGCTACAACGTAGGACCAGGCACAAATATTCATCAGTCCAGGCTGCCATACAAACTTCTACCCGAAGTTTGTGCTGATGATGTCGTTCACAAGGACCATGAAAGCTCCATGACCAAACCATCTAGCTCAGAGAACAAACGTACATCCAGATCACCCACCTGAGCTACAAATCTTCTCCGCCATCTCAGAAAGGTTGTATATGAGGATATAGTACAGGAAGGAATATAGATATGAAGCAATTTTAATCTCAAGGTTTAAGGGAAGATAAAGAGTGTGTACACCTACGCCATTGTGATCGATTCTGAGCCATGTCACCTAAAGTCTCTAACCATTGGTTACGATGCTCACTAAAGATGAATAGTGGCTAGCAGTGAAATCCAGTTTGACGCGCGTTTCGTCCTATTCAGGACCCATCAGCTGGATGTACCTGCATCTCAGAGTTGATATTCACTTTGGCTGGGACTTGAATCCAGTGCCATTCGCTCCAAACGCCATCACGTTATCCACTTAGCTACTGAATCCTGATTACCATTGAATTTTATTTCAGTGATAGTATAATTTATATAGAATGTGAAATGAACGAAGATTTAGTTAAGGAAAACCAATTTATTGTTTCATGTAAAATAATTACAAATTGTTTTCATAAGATAAAAATAAAAACTCTGCATTAAATATATTAACTGAACATCTTTCTTCAGTTGTCATTCACATGCTTCATGATTCTTTAAATTCTGGATCAGAAGAGAATTTTGTGGAGATTTTAGTATTTTCATAGTTGAAATAATGAGTCAATTGAAGCTAGACCACCATGGAAAACCTGGAAGCACTGGATGGCTGTTTTGTTGGATGCCAGTTCAGTGGTCTATCGGTTAAGTGTTCCGGCGCGACACTGTTAGGTCCTGGGTTCAAATCTCACGAGACGGGATAGTGGATGCACACTGCTGAGGAGTCCCATAATAGGACGAAACGGCCTTAAAGTAGTGCTTCCAGGTTTTCGATGGTGGTCTAGCTTCAATTGACTAATGATTTCAACTATGAAAATATCTTTTAATTCTGTTGTTATTACAATTACTCTTTGTTTCTCTGCTTGTTCTCTTTAATTCGATCTTCTAAATGTTCTGCTGCCAGGTATTCCAATTTCGATTGGTGTTACATACTACTTGTATCTATCAACATAAGTAGCATACACCCTATTTATATACAAGAAATTTCGATAGATTATGATTAAATGAGTCAGAATGCAACATAGTTGATGAACTGATTAAAGTTTATTCACTGATTTTGTTTCTTAATGTTCGTAGGTGCATTAAGCAGAACCATGTACTTCACATGGAACTTGAATCAGTATCATTTCGTATCACAGTTTCTTAAACCAATAATCACATAAGAACTTGATTACTAACACTTGATCGGCATTTTTGAGTACATAACACGATACTTGATATTATGGAATGATCTTTAGTGTCAGTTGCTTATCAATGGAGTTTGACTAAACAAGCTAATCATAGAAACAGTCCTGTTCGATATGGGATTGACAGTCATGACATATTACCCATTTAGAATTGAATGTAATTAATAGAATCATTCTAAAGACTTTACTCAATTTAAACATGACCATCTTCACATCTTGTAATCATTTAATAATTAGAGTACCAATACATATAGGATGTTAACAATGGTATGTAAATGAAGCGTCTAATGAGCGTAAAATATTTACAGTTAAGTTTAAGAGTACCGCATAGGGATGAATGCAAAGAAGATGAAATGATAAGTATAGTTACTCATGAAAGTGAGAAAGATTATCTCTATACATCAATAGTCCCCTTAAAATATCCGCCAACATTCATTACTTTTATAATATAACTTATATTTCAATCAAAATTAAGGCTTCGGAAACCGTTAATCTAGATCACCTACAATTTTTAAACAAGATATCACGAGGGTGACAAAACCAAGTTATGACATTAGTCTATGAAATCAATGAGTGTTCATTTAAACCCTGTTGTTAAATGCAGGATAACTGGCTGGTATCCACATGACAACCGAGATCAGTATTTGGAAACCCTGAGGGTAACATAGCAGGAAACCATTAACTGTTAATCTTTCTCTAAATCCTGTCTTGAGTTCCACTGATGTTTTTAATACATATTTCCTTCTCGAATCAGATTCGTAGTGTGTAGTCTTCACTACCGTTGCTACTTCTTTATGTTGACTCTTTTACCAATCATCTTGTTAGCTTAATCTTATTATGCTAAAGTGGTATGGTAAATTAAGTTTACATCTGTCCCAAGTTTTATGATAGCTATGACAGAATGAATGATACCATTTGAAAATGGTTAATATATATATGCTTGACTGTCATTTCACACTGTTTAATATAAACAAAGTCGGAAAATATCAAAGAGCCTATAAATGACACAAGCCATTTAACTAGAATACAGAGAATAAATAATTTACGACTGTGATGTCAAGTAGTTTATGATCATTATGTCGGATGTATAGTTTATAATTATCTAAATTTCAGTATTATTTACCGGATAAATAAATTGATACCGGTTGTTACACTTAAGCAACTGGCTAATATTAACCCTGAAAATACATTAAATAATCACGAAGCGGTAACCGATGTCATGTTTTTTTTAGTGCAGATCGAATTCTGATGATCAAGTTGCATTGTAAGTACTCCTTCCTGACAAGTATCGATTAGCAGGAAACTTTGGCTTACGATTCCCTTCTGACTACCTGTTACTAAATGAAAAGTAATTGTTTTAGAATTAAAATAACCCATTGTGTCAATGAATAAAAATAAAGAGAATTCATAGAAGAAAATTTTTTAACCGATGAAGGATGAACTTCCATTTTAGCTAATATAAATGTCTATCTATAAGTTTACTTGCTCATATGGAGTGGATTACATTGACCGCACAAAACGATCACTTTCTAGACACATCTTTGAATACTACCTATCATAGCTTTTTAAAAGAATGCAAAACAATTACCGGTTCAATATAAGAGTATGTAATCAACTCTAAACTCATCGCTCCGATAGAGTTTTCTTTTAAAATAGTCTACACAGTCAAAAGAAATGGGTCGAAGGGATATTGAGTCAAAAACTTATGAACTACTGAGGCATTGACAACTCATCAACTCAAGCCCGAACTGTACATACAAAAACGATATGTTCAACTTCTTATCATTCCTTGGCCCTAATTCCCTTCTGTAGTATGCTTTCTCTTTTTTTTTAAAAAAAAATCGATGTTCTTTAATTCTAAACCATAATCATGTTTCTTATTTTTCTTCATTTCTGTCCGAGAGACAATTATCTTTCATAATTCTGACCTGTAAATTATTTTTGTCCTTATTATATTTTTTCTCTTACTTATTGAATAACCTCATTTGATAATAAGAGTCTCGAATCAATTTATTATGTAATCTTTTCTAACCTTTTATGAACTCATATATTGATGAAACAACTATAGATACAAATGTACATTTATAGTGTAATTGTTATAACTTGTGGCCTGGATGCCCTGTTAGTGTATAAGGTGATAATACCGCTGATTACAGAACAGTGATTTATCGATTAGATCAATGACGCATAAAATCCGTGCAAGCAGTCTAGAGTGCGTATTAGTCCTGCTTTTTGTCTATTCCAGTCAGTTAAGTCCAAAAACACCAATCTCAGCCTCTGCAATATGAATCATTATCCTCAAATATACCGGGGTTTATATACCAAACAAACAGACCATATCGTGCCGTAAAATAGAAAACAACATTCGTACAAGATTTAGCCAAATGTGGCTGTGAATAAGGAGGATAGTAATTGATAAACAGGATATAACTCAAGAATGGTAAATCGTATAATAATAGTTCATAAGTCAAAATAAAGCTCATGATAAGGGGGACATAAATATGAGGAAGGGGATTTGTGGAGATTTCAGTATCTTCATAGTTGAAATCATGAGTCCATTGAAGCTAGACCACCATGGAAAACCTGGAAGCAGTAGACAACCGTTTCGTCCTATTACGAGACTCCTCAGCAGTGCGCATCCACGAACCCACTCTCGTGGGATTCGAACCCAGGACCTACCAGTTTCGAATCCCGGTTCGAATCCTTTGATGATTTTAACTTGTACAGCAAAAGATCGTAAACTTTTCATAAACACACAAAAACCGATAACTTTCATTGAAAAGAAAATTTTCTTTATTGAATTCTCTTTATTGTCTTAGAATTATTATCATTATTATTAATCGTTAAATTCACGAGTGAAACTTCTGAAATTCTTATTAATCAGAAGGGATTTTGTGGAGATTTTAGTAAATTTCTAGTTGAATTCATAAGTCAATTGAAGCTATACCACCATGGAAAACCTGGAAGCAATTGACAACCGTTTCGTCTTATTGTGGGACTCCTAAGTAGTGCGCATCCACGATCCCACCCCGTGAGATTCGAACCCAGGACCTACCAGTCTCGCGCGCGAACGCTTAACTTCTAGACCACTGAGCCGGCCGGTATCCAACGGTGTTATTGTCTAACTTCAACCAATCCACGAAATTGAACGACACATCCAACAATATCTTCAGTGAGTTACAATCTCACAACAGACCTAGTTGAACTCCACGAAACGGCCATCCAGTGCTTCGAGGTTTTCCATGATGGTCTAGCTTCAATCGTCTTATGAATCAGATAAGTAACTTTCTAGAAGTTTCTAAAAACTACTAGAAAATTTAATAGATATTCTAACTTAATGGTGTTAAGTAAAGTATAATCGAAAAACACTATTTTCAACTCAATTTTCAGCAATGTTAATATAAAAAAAACAATATTGATCAAATGAAGTGAATTTTCATTCGAGTATGGACAGTTTGAAATATGTAATTTATTATACTTGAATTACTTAGGCGAATGAATGGAAGTAATGCTGAAATTTAGTAAATTACAATACTAAATAAATGTATCAGGATTATCGAGAAAATTCATTAACATGAAGGTAGCTGAATAGAAAATTTCCAAATCTATTCATGAAACCGCAAAATCGTACCATCACTAATATTGTCGTGGGTGCTACTGATATCGACAGATATAGTCCGAGTCACGTAGAGACAGGTATCTACTTCGGACAATGGAAGATGGTCGCACAATATCGTAGATTGGTTGAAGTTAGACATTAACACCCTCAGATGCCGGCTCAGTGGTTTAGAAGTTAGGCATTCGCGCGCGAGGCTCAAGGTTCTGGGCTCGAATCCCGAAATCAGGATCGTGGATTCGCGCTTCTGAGGAGTCCCACAATAGGACGAAATGGTCATCTAGTACTTCCAGGTTTTTAATAGTGGTCTAACATCAATCGATTGATGATCTCAATCAAAACATTTAACAATCTCTATAACCTCATATTAAGTTATAAGTAGAATACATCATCAACAGAAAGTGAAGCGCCTGACTTCAGAAAGTTATGAAGATGTATTCAACTCAACATTCATTACTAATGAAATGTTAATCAATGTAAAAGTCACAATTTTCCAGTCAGCGAACAGCTATGCAGTGAAGTCTCCTTGTTAAAAATGCATTGGTGGGGTCATACAAGGTTATTTATAATATTTTTTAAAATCTCTCTCAGTAAATTAGAAGCAATGTCTGAAATAATTCATTAGTAGCTTATTCTGTGAACCAACAAGGAAAACTGAGTTTCCAAATGTGTGATATTTTAAAGAGATAGTCATAGTGATTACTAAATTATGTTCATAATGTAGTGATCGCCTGATGAGAAACTAATTAGAAATAGTTAAACAGTAAAACTGAAATCATCTTGTCCTTTAAATAAACTTTCAATATTAATTAGTACAAGGGTTTTTTGAGAATTATAAGCAAAGATGGATAGTGGCTAGCAGTGCAATCCAGGACACGCGTTTCGTCCTATTTGGGACTCGTCAGCTGGACGTACCTGCATCTTTGCTTATAATGCTTATGAATTAAGGCTATATCGAGGCAATACGTACAGTATGCACATAAACCAATAAGAGACTGATCCATTGCAGTCCCAAAAAGAAGATTCAAACAAACAATACCAAGTGAATTATGTGGGAATTGTTCAATATCACAGATTATCACCTAGCTAGACCACTATTCAAAATCAAGTATTAAAGGGTAGATGTTTCGTTCTCATATCAGACTGCTTAGTCATGTACATTCACCACAAAATGCTAGAGTTCGAACCCAATACCTTAATATCTCATGATAATAGTGTTATCTTGAGAGCATTAGGTTTTCAACTATTATTAAGTATCAGAAGGAGGTTTTGAGGAGATTTTAATAATCTTATATAGTTGAATTCATAAGTCAGTTGAATCTAGATCACCATGGAAAACCTGGAAGCACTAGACAATCAGTTCGCCTTATTGTGGGACTACTCAGTAGTACGCATCCACTATCCCGCCTCACGAGATTCGAACTCAGAATCTATCAGTCTCGCTCCGGTGCACTTAACCTCTACACCACTGAGCCGACCGGCATCCAACCAATCCACGTAATTATTAAATATGTATTTTATTTTACAGATAACTTAAATTAAAATAAAATAAAATGGATACATGTAAATTCTTCAATAAATTATAAAATACCGAAAAGATTATATAAGAAATTTTATTTGCTTCTTATGTGGATTCATCCTTAATCTGTTACATTTTGGAAATATTGTTTCTTTGAATGTTCATCGATCAAATGACAATACAAAAAAAACAACCAAAAACATGTTTTTTCACAATCTATTCTTCAATACTTCTTCTTCTTCTTTGTGTGTGTGTGTGTAGGTGTGCATGAGTGTATGTGTGTGTGTAATAGAAATATGACCATAAAAACTTATCTTTAATGTCGGTTTCCTTCAACAACAACAACGACGACAACAACAACAACAAAAGAAGAAAAAAAAGGATCTTGACAATATCTTAGTTTTGTTACATTAGACAAAAGATATTTATTACAAGTAATGAAATGAATAGGATGAGATTTTTTTCAAATTGAAGAGAGTAATTTAACCGTACATTAAGATCAATTAAGGAAATAACATAGAAGAAGTAGGGAATAATAGAAGTTTGTATCGTTCTATTTTGAAAATCTTAATTCATGAAGTATTCAATAAGTACAGTATGCACATATGACAATAAGAGACTGACCAGTTACAGTCCTAAACACATCGATGGGAAGATCCAAACAAACAATACTAGGTGAATTTAAACTTCACCTCATTGCACAAGCAAGTGGCTTTCAGGACTCAGTAGATGAGTGGATAACACAATGGCGTTTGAAGCGAACGGTACTAAGTTCGAGTCCCAGCCAGAGTGAACATCAACTCTGAGATGGAGGTACATCCAGATGACGAGTCCCAAATAGGACGAAACGCGTGTCAAACTGGATTCCACTACTAGCCACTATCCATCTTAGCTTACCATGCTTGTGAATTAAGGTTATATCAAGGCAATACGCACAGTATGCACATATGCCAATTAGAGACTGACCAGTTGCAGTCCTAAACATCAAACAAACAATACTAAGTGAATTTAAATGTGAAGTATTCAGTTTTCTTTTTGTGAAACTGTTTTATGGAAATTACATGAATACTCAGAAGGGATTGGTAGGTCCTGGGTTCGAATCTCGCTCGCAAGGCGGGATCGTGGATGCGCACTGCTGAGGAGTCATATAATAGGACGAAACGACCATTCAGTGCTTCCAGGTTTTCCATGGTAGTCTAGCTTCAATTGACTCATGGTTTCAACTATAAAAATATATGAATACTGTTTTCTAATGAATGAAATCTTTTCAAATCACCTTTCTGTACATTAAGTTTAATCTTTATTTATAATTTATATCATACTGGATTTTCTGGAGCTTGTTTCAGAGTAGATTTAACCTATGGAATCTATTAAAGGTTTATTCATGAAGTCAAATTATACTTCCATTTTATCACTATACTGTACTTCAATTCTAATCAATGATTTCAGTTCTTATTCGATAGGTCTTGTAAGCATCCAATATGAAAATATTCAATCTATTTCAGATAAAATATCTGAATGGTTTATTTTTATAATGCATTGAAATTTCTATCTGGTATTAGTTTATCAGTTTGTATTGAAAGGCTTGTTTTGTCGTTGAGTTATCTCATTGATTCTGTGAAAGTCCAACTGAAGGTGATAATACGGAGTTCCTTCTCTAAATGGATACTGTCTTGTTATCAGCATTAAAAATTCTGAATAAGTGACTTTCCATAAGTTACGAATATAACTTGTGACATTATAAGGAGTTATCTCTACCATGAACAAAAAATACCTCCTCATAATCACGTTTCAATTTAATATCATCACAACTACACACTTAATACTCTGAATAAATATCTCTAACTCAATCAATGTTAGATCACATTTGAAAATCTGCAAGGACTGGACGACGCTTTCATCCTAGCATGGAACTCCTCAGCAATACACACCCACGGTCCCACATGTGGTACTCGCATTCAGAACCTTCAATCTCGCACAAGAACGCTTAATCCGTAGACCACTGTGCTGCAATTCAATAGTATTGATGTTGAACTACAACCAGACCACGATTTTGTGCGACCGTCCTCTGTTGTCTTCTGTAAGTATCTTACACTCGACACGGTTGAACTCCATTGATCATGGCTTCTAACTAGGACTCCAGAATTACCTCTCAAAAATATTCATTAGTGAGCATAGGATAAGTATCAGTATAGGGTTGTGGAAATTCTTGGGTTGATATTGAGATAATGCAATATTGTAGATTGGTTAAAATTAAACATTAACACCACTGGATGCTGATCTAATAGTCTAGAAGCTGAGTGTTCGCGCACGAGACCGAAGGTCCTGAGTGCGAATCCACGAGTGGGATCGTGGATGAGCATTTGAGTCCAATACTAGAATGAAACAATTGTTCAGTTTTTCCAGATTTTCAACAGTGATACTACATTGATCGGTTCATGATCTCGATAAAAACTTAACAATTTTCACAACCCAATACTGACATCTGATTTAGTCCTGATAGTATTCAGGGATGAATAATACTGCAAAATCCTCAACTAAGACAAAGCTAATTTTCTTGAACTTCTGATTTTATCAGTTTTCATTAAATCAAGCATTCAGTACCAAATTGGGTTACCTAACCCGAATTCTGAGCTCCTGAATTCCCTGAAACTTTTGGTGTTTTATTTCTGGTATATCAGAAAGAAGACTAATGGGACGGTGACTTCCAGGACTAATTTGGAGGCTTTTATTATATATATCCATATTACATAGCTGCTAAGTAACTAGACTGTCATATATGTATTCTTTTTCATCATAATCTACTGTTGTATGACTTACTATCATTAATCTGTTGATTGTTTCATTATTCACAGTCTCCTTTAACCACGGTCACCTGTTGGGTTGATCATGTATAATTGTTATTTTTATTTTATCCTGTGATGTGGTCTGGTCTTGTGTGTATATAAATGATTGTCTGAAATATAACAACAACCTTGAACTGATGATCATTGGCAATTTGTTCTTCTTCTTAATCGTCAGTAATAGAACAATTGTGAAGCATAGAGTATTAATCTTCTTGTCATTATTAAGTGTTGGTTGCTTAGGGTTATTTATGCAAATTTGTCTATGTTAGGACCATAACTGTCTAACTTATTCATATTCTTTTCTTGACTAGTATCTTTGACGCCTAATCTTCTCTATAACCGTTTATACTGTTACTATTTCAACTATTCTAAGACTCAGTATGACAATTCCATCTGTATTTTCATAGTTGAAAGCATGAGTCAATTGAAGCTAGACCATCATGGAAAACATGGAAGCACTGCTGTAAGGCCGTTTCGTCCTATTATGGGACTCCTCAGCAGTGCTCATCCAAGACCTCGCCTCGCGAGATTCAAACACAGTACCTACCAGTCTCGCGCCAGAGCACTTAACCGATAGACCACTGAACCGTCTTCCGATGGTGTTAATGTCTAACTTCAACCACAAAGTTGAGCAACCGTCTAGCTTCAATTGACTCATGCTTTCAACTATGAAAATACTGAAATCTCCACAAAACCCCTTCTGATAATTCCATCTGTGCTAATGAATTATGGTAACTTGAACCAATGTAAATATATATCAGATCCTACGTTAGGAACTGACTTACTGGATGACTTGATTACCTAACAAAATTGACATCTAAATTAATTTTTGAAAGAAATCAATCCTTTTATTTTGTTTACATTTCTATTCATATGATAATTTTTATTCAGTAAATTTAACAACAACAACAACAACAACAACAGCCATGTGATCTTAATAAGTAGTATATACATTATAGATGATTGGTAATGTAGCATATATGGACATTCTTATAAGAGACAGTTAGGAATGAATTAGAATATGACATATTCATGAATGATTGACAAATTATCATAATTAATGGTGTTTCTTTTTTCGTTTTACTGTAAAACTCCAATGGAAATTAACAGAAAACCAACACCACCACCAACCCCAACAACAACAACCACAGCAACAACAACAATAATAATGTAATGAAGATAAGGCATAATGAATAGCATAACTACTATAAGCTTGATGAGTAAAATGTGTTTGTTCCTTTGTATAAGAACCAGATGTAACATGTAGTTTAGTATGATGAATGACTAAAAAAACGATATACGTCATTAACAGAACTAGAGAAGAATACCCAAAGTAGAACAATATCTTTAGTGTCCTATTTTATCATTGAAAATAAGTTATCTATTCTAAATATAAACTTCTAATATGATAGACAGATACTTTCTTTCAAAATATACCAGTTGAAGAATAGGGAACAAGTAGATTGACAAATCTATGTACTACACATGATATTGTTTACAATAATAATTATTACCATGCTTGTGAATTTAGGCTATATCGAGGCAATACGCACAGTATGCATATATGCCAATTAGAGACTGATCAGTTTCAGTCCTAAATATCAATGGAAAGATTCAAACAAACAATACTAAGTGAATTTAAACTTCACCTCATTGCAAAAGCAAGTGGCTATCAGGACTCAGTAGCTGAATGGATAATGCGATGGCATTTGAAGCGAAAGGTACTGGGTTCGAGTCCCAGCCAGAGTGAACATCAACTCTGAGATGGAGGTACATCCAGATGACGAGTCCCAAATAGGACGAAACGCGTGTCAAACTGGATCCCACTACTAGCCACTATCCATCTTAGTTTACAATGCTTATGAATTAAGGCTATATTGAGGCAATACGCACATTATGCACATGTGCCAATAAGAGACTGACCAGTTACAGTCCTAAAACATCAATGGGAAGATTCAAACAAACAATACTAAGTGAATTCAATAATTTTTATTATTTCGTATATTTGGCTTCTTGTAATACTTTTTTGGATTATTATATTGATAATGTCTTAATTCATTGTTTACGGATACAGATTAAGTTTTTGTAATCATTGTAACTTTTATATGATAGAAGTATACTTCAAATGAAATCATCTTATCAGTCAAATGAATGAAGTGGAATACAGGAATTAAGGTGGGATCGTGGATGTGCACTTTTGAAGAGTCCCACAATAGGATGAAACAGTTGTCCAATGCTTCCAGGTTTTCTGTGGTGGTTTTCCAATTAACATCAATGTAACTATTTCATCAAATCTATAATGGATCATGACATTAATTGATGAGTCATTATCTTTATAAGATATAAAAAGTAATCCTGTTTATTAAAGTAAACTTGTAAGATGTGCCGATCAGTTCAGTATTGTAAACTAAAGAAAGATTACCAGTCTTTATGATAGCTGATATCTGTTGAACAAAATGTAATTATCTTGGTCAAGCAACCTAGAGCAGTTTGAAGTGATTGTTGTTAGATTTCAGTAGTATGTTGGCGTCTATATTTTGACCCGAACTCAGTATCTATCACTTAAAATGTTAAAGCATTAATATCTGATAAAAGTTTAGTCCCAAATATAAACAATGAAACAACAGAAACCCATTAAACACAATAGACTCACTACATCAAGTGTCAGTGTAAAGATCAACAATGAGATGCGCGTACGTGAAGTTGACTAGTCCTGAATAGGGCAAAACCCATATTTGGTCGGGCACGATTAAAAACGATAGCGCGACTACCTGTATTTTTTTAGTTGGCTGGTCATAGGATCCAATATATTAGAGGTACGAAGTTAGGTGTCACTTCGAAGTTGCCCATATCATCGAAGTATAATTCTTCTTAGAGGACCTATAGAGGAATCCGAGTTAGAGGTAATCGTAAAGACATGAAAACGTGACCTCAGAGCTCAAATGACAACCACCTGGGCACGGTCATACATGAAAATTTTGTGCATTGTCTTATATGTATTAGCTCTGTACTTTTCAGCTCTTGCTTCCGGTAACGAAAACCCTTGGGGCTTCATGAAGTGCTATTCACAGGCTCGGTTTCATATAATCTCCTCCTTCTGTCGTAGGACAGACAGCGAAGCAGAGCACGCAGACCTTCCTATAGATGTCACTCCACCAACGATCGAAGAAATCAGGATGGTCATGAGACAAATCAAGAGTGGGAAAGTAGCAGGACCTGACAACATACCAGTTGAAGCTTCGAAGTCAGACATAGAAGTAACCGCAAGTATAGTTCACCTTCTATTCAGGAAAATTTAGAAGAAAGAACAAGGGCGACTGACAAACTGGAAAGAAAGGCACCTAATCAAGAAAGGAGATCTGAGCAAATGTAAGAACTACAGAGGTATTTCACTAATGTAAGTACCAGGAAAGGTTTTCAGAAGAGTGTTGCTGAACCGGATGAAAGATGCAGTAGACGCCCGACTTCGAGATCAACGGGTCGGATTCTGTAAGAATCGGTCGTGTACAGACAAAATCTCAACACTATGGATCATCGTTGAACAATCAATTGAATGGAGCTTGTCACCGTATATCAACTTCATTGACTATGAGAAGGCATTCGACAGTGTGGACAGTGGAACCTAATGGAAACTTCTTCGACACTATGAAGTACCTGAAAAATCGTCAATATTACACGTTATTCATACAACGGACTACAAATCAAAATCGTGCATGGAGAACACCTGGCTGATGCATTCCAAATGAAGACGGGAGTCAGACAAAACTGTTTACTCTCTCCCTCCCTCTTTCTTCTGGTGATTTACTGGATTATGAAGACCTCAACATCTGAGTGGATGCACGGTATACAATGGACAGCTCGGAACCAATTAGAAATTTTGGATTACGCAGATGACCTGGTCGTTCTATCCCATACATACGATCAAATGCAGATGAAGATAACTAGTGTAGCAACAACCTCTGCATCAGTAGGTCTCAATATATACAGTGAAATAGCAAGATCCTCAAATATAACACGGAGAACACCGACCCCGTCTCACATATCTGGACAGAATCATCAATGAACAAGGAGGATCTTATGCAGACATAAAGGCAAGGATAGACAAAGCAAGAACGGCATTCCTAGAGTTAAAGAATATCTTAAACTCAAAACAACTGTCAACCAATATCATAGTCAGAATCTTCAATTCGAATGTCAATACAGTTCTACTATATGGCGCTGAAACTTGAAGAACTACCAAAACTATCATCAAAATAGTACAAGTATTTATAAACAATTTTCTACGCAACATACTCAATATCCGTTGGCTGGATACCGTCAGCAACAACCTACTGTGTGAGAGAACACACCAGCTTTCAGATGAAGAGGAAGCTGGGAAAAGACATTGGAAATGGATAGGATATATATATTGAGGAAATCATCAAACTGTATCACAAGGCAAGCACCAATTTAGAATCCTGAAGGGAAATTAAAAAGAGGAAGACCAAAGAACACACTGGGTCAAGAATCGGAATCAGACATTAGAATTAATGAATAGCAACTTGAAACAACTGGAAGGGATTGCTCAGGACAGAGTTGGATGGAGAATACTGGTGGGCGGCCTATGCTCCTCCACGAGGGGCAACATGAATGAGCGAGTGAGTCATTAGTTAGAGTGACTGGATGTCACGTTGAAAATTTTCTAAATGTAAAATGATTGAAAGTACTGGATCAGGAATATTCGAGCCTAGATATCCTGCTGATCGAAACTAATCAATAAGGTGTATCTATTGACGAGTGATAATAACTTGAACAAAGTGTAGGTTCAGGGTATCCTGATGATTATCTTCATCCATTGAAAATGAGCTTGTAATATTACTTGACTATCCGAGACAAAGTAGGGTGAGCTTAGTTGAAATCTGTTACCTAACTGTCATCGATTGTAACAGTTTGGAGTGGTTGGCTTCGAGATAATAACTTTGGTCTCGCTTATCAATCATCTTGATAACCGTTATCAAATAAATTCCAACAGTTTATGAATTCAGAATGTATCACAAAGCGTCGACCACAATTTAATATTTGATAGTGAAGATAAACAATTCACAAGCACACTAAGAGAATATGTGTAAAAAGCTAACGCACGTGAGCAAGCGAGCAAGTGAGGCGGATTCGGAATGAAATCGAATCAAAGGGAAGCAATTAATAAGATTCAAGCACATAAATACATATGGGAAAGCGAATGATTCATCCAGCGATGTTTGAGCGACTAATATTCAAGGTAGAGAGTGATATGTGTGTGGACTGTCACATGTGACTAAGCATACATGTTCATACAGACATGACAGTTATAATAATAATACAAAGAAATAGACAAATTGTTACTGTTCTAATGACACTGGCTGTTAAATAAGTTCGACCAAATTAACCGTAAACAAAATTAATTGTAGGGATGGTGCCATGAGTTGACCTTGATTGAATTTAGATGGCTTACTATATAATTAGTAAGAATACTTTTCCCAAAAATCAGTTAAGAGAGTAGTGACTTCGCAACATTATCCTAATAGGCTGAACAGATTCTGTTCTTAACTTACTGAAATTAAAGTCTGTAGTTGATGAAACCTAATTATTTATCATATTGTAAGGGCAGTGAAATGTCACTGAGGCCTATTCAAATCATCCAGCAGTTGGGTGACTGAATATGGAACAGATGATTGATTCCTGTCAAAGTCAATGACAACAAACGCCCATCAGTTAATCGTACGCCATGAACTGATCTATGTGGCAGTGGTCTTACTTTCGCTTGTAACTAATATATTTCTGTAATAACGTCCTTTATGTTTTACAGTCTTCAAAGCAGTCATAGTCCCTTGATACATCGATAGGGCAATTCATGTAAAGTGCTGACCGCTAGGTGTGACTTTGACGTTGGTTGGTTCTACACACCATTCCCTTCTAACTTGAGTAGGCCCCCCAACCATTCGGCAGAAATCATCTACGTTGATAGTCTATAATATCAAAAGACTTGTGACAGTAAATGGACGTCAACTGGAAATCCGCCGAATATGTTTGGTTCGAAAAATATACAAAATTATGCAAATGGAAAGTGCTTTCTCATACCATACATTATAAAATGGAATTATGATGATAAAAATACAGCACTAAAGTCCTGATATGACATAAATTGACTGAAATGAAAAAAACACTGACCACTAAGATCAGGCCTATATTCCCACTATGTTAGTGTCTATTGTGGTATTTATTGTTGTTATTTTGATGTGTATCATGACAGTGTTTTCTGGAACACATTACCAAACTATAAGTAATAGGTGTATGGCAAGGAATACCAGAAAAGAACTATAATAATTTCAAGCAATGATTGTTTGTATATACGAGAACAATGACTTGGGACATTCCTAAAATTCTTAAACAATACTACAATCAGTGAATGATAATACGTTAAGATAATACACTGGAAAAGTGTTTCACATGATAGGATTTCAAGTAATCAGTGATGTATGCGACTTAACTCAAGAGACAGATGAAACAGCTTGGGATTTCGTTTACTATAAGTAAATAATTTCCTCTGTAAGAAGACAGTATCGTGGAAGATCCTAGTTATCGGAGGAAAACACCTTACTTATATCATACCTCAGTGCAGTTAGCCACTGACCTTAAGTTGTAACATTTAGTCTTACCGCTCTCTACCCTACCTATATGATATGGTAGGGCTGGGTCACGACAACAAACAAGTTCAGTCACCATATTAATGTAGCAGCTACAATGTTTTTAATAAGATTTTCCTTATTGACAGATTTAAAGGAGGTATTTAAAAAGTTATCAGAAAAGGGGTTTTGTGGATATTATGAGAACTTTATAGTTGAATTCATGAGTCTACCTTCAATTGACTCTTTAATTCAACTACTAAGTTATTATAATATCCACAAAACCCTTTTTTAATAATAATCATCACATACTCACTATTGACTGACTTCAAGGGGTATTTTCTGGAGTTCTAGTGAGAAGTCGTAACCAGTGGAGTTCAACCAGGTCTGTTATGAGATAGTAATTCACTGAAGACAATTGTGGATGGTTGCTCAATTTCATGGATCAGTTGAAGTTAGACATTAACATGGTTGGACTCCAGCTAAGTGGTCTAGAGGTTGAGTTTTCGTGCATGAACCTGGTAGGTCCTTGTTATAACGTGTGAGTGCTTGCGTGCCCTGTTTGATATATGAACGTGCTGATTCCCGCCAATGAGAGAGTAGTGAATTTATCGATCAGAGCAATGATACACGAAAACAGTATGAGCAGTCTTGAGCACTTATCAGTCCTGATATCTGCCTAGCCTAGCCAGTTAAATCCAGAACACCAATAACAGCCTCTGCAATATGAATCATTATTTTCAAACATACTGGGTTTATGTACCAATCAGACAGACCACATCGTATCATAAAATAGAAAATAACATTTGTATAAGATTTGACCGAATGTGGCCGTGAATAGGGGGAACAGTAATCAGTAGACTGGGGATAACTCAAGAATGGTAAATCGTATAGTAATAATTCATAGATCAAAATAAAGCTTGTGATAAGAGGAATACGAATACGAATAGTTTATTTACTTAACAATTATACAATAGGAAATATACATATCACATTTGTTCATAAATAGTCCTCAAAGTTACCATTCATAATTCTCCACGGGATATAACAGTCCTGGGTTCGAGTCTCGCGAGTCGGGAACGTGGATGCACGCTACTGAGAAGTCCCCTAGCGGGACGAAATATCAGTCCAGTGCTTCCAAGTTTTCCATGATGGTCTAGCTTTAATTGACTCATGAATTCAACTATTAAATTTAAACAGTTGTTAATCAAAAGAGTAAACTATTTATTTCTGATGATTCATTAACTAAATTATCCTTAAATATTTGTCAACTTGTCTATAAAATGACACTTTAAACTAACTACTTATTATCTATAAAGATACTTTAAGATAAGTAGGATAAATGTGATTAATTAACTAATAAGATAGAGATTAGAAATTTTCTGTTCCTCATTAAACTAATAAAACTTCCTTATATCATATTGACCTGTTAAGTTCAAATCCTTTAAACTTAAAAAGTTTCAATCAAGAAGATACGATAGAATTGGGGGGGAAATGACCTAAATTTTGTTCATTTGTGATTGAACAATCAACATAAGAAATGAAGACATCTTGACCCTTCTATAATAATTACAATCATCTTTATCAGTTTAATTAATATTTAGTCTTTTAGTTCTATACACAAAATGATGTGTAACAATGACGTTTTTATATATACTTGAAATCATGAGTCAATTGAAGCTAGACCACAATGGAAAACCTAGAAGCACTGGACGGCTGCTTCGTCCCAGTGGGGGACTCCTCAGCAGTGTGCATCGACGATCCCGCCTCGCGAGCGAGATTCGAACCCAGGACCTACTAGTCTCGCGCCAGAGCACTTAACCGACAGACCACTGAGCCGGTATCCAACGTTGTTAATCTCTAACCTCAACCAATCCACGAAATTTGAGCAACCATTTCACCAATTGTCTTCAGTGAGTTGATATCTCACAACAGACCTGGTTGAACTCTACTGGTTACTGCTTCTCACTAGTACTACGGGAAATATCTCATGACGTTTTTGTTGGTATACTTTATAATGAAGATAAATGAATTGAGTTTCCTGGTCATTTATTAAAAGAATAGAAAAAAAATTTTTATTTGTACTGTTTAATGTTGAATGAAATACTTAAAATGATTCAATAGTCTTCTTGTGTGGGTTGCTGATATCCATATAAGTAGTATATGGTGATGATCGGGCATTGAATGTATTTTAGTAGAAGATCGATAAGGAGAGAATGGGAACGGCCAGCAATTGGTACGAAAATACATGAACAATTAAAATCGGAGACTATGGACGGATATTTGCAGAAGGAACAGTCAAATTGAGACAATTGATTGTTTAATTTGCAAAATAACTGTTCACTATATGGTTCTCATGGTGCACTGCCACCAGCGGATGAAGAAATTAGGAAGAACAGATGGAAGTGGATAGAACACACATTGAGGAAGTCATCCAACTGCGTCACAAGACAAGCCCTCACAT
Organism: Schistosoma rodhaini; assembly: GCA_944470415.2. Lineage (NCBI taxonomy): Eukaryota > Metazoa > Platyhelminthes > Trematoda > Strigeidida > Schistosomatidae > Schistosoma > Schistosoma rodhaini. The sequence goes on from OX104044.1 coordinate 6,606,494, forward strand.
GGAATCCTGAAGGTCAAAGGAGAAGAGGAAGACCAGAGAACACACTACACCGAGAAATGGAGACAGACATGTGAAGAATTAACAAAAACTGGATAGAACTAGAAAGTAAGGCTTGGGACATAGTGGTTTGGAGAATTTTGGTCGGCGGCCTATGCGCCATTGGGGGTAACAGGTGTAATTAAGTGGATAATATGGTTCTCATATTTTAATGAGACATTCTGTAATGTTGTATTAAATTACATTCGATAGTCCCCACTCGTGTTCTGTTCACTACAGTTTGACTTATTGTCTTTTTCTATTGAATAGTTTATTACATTAATCTCCCAAGATACTAGCAGTAGGAAAAGTTCTAGCATTCAGACATTTATTAAATATCCATGATCTTTACTATACTTATTCATTGTAGTAACTAGTGAGTGGAATATAAGCACATTTCTCTCTCTCCCACACACACACACGCACACACACGAACAGAGGTATAATACACAAGAAGCTGTACATTATTTACACTCTTTAAACGAATATTATCCACTGGAATGTAAACAACAGCTGTTTATTTTTATTTAAAAGTTAGTAATGTGTATTCTATTTTGATTTTGTTTCTCCCTAACATTTCACTCTGTTTTGTTATCTCTCTCTCTCTCTCAAGTGATTAGCAATAAGCTACAGGAAACTTGAAATGATTAAGGGGGGAATCTATAGCTGAGGTGAATTGTAGTTAAATGACCAATCCATATTTTACATATTAGTTGGACCTTCTAAAATTACTCTACAAGTCTCAACTAAATCTTTTCAAACAATAATAAATGGTAAAATTCATTTAGTATTGTTTGTTTGAATCATCCAATTGATGTTTAGGAATGTAATTGGTCAGTCTCTAATTGGCATATGTGCATACTGTGTGTATTACCTCGATATAGCCTTCATTCACAAGCATGGTAAGCAAAGATGGATGATTATTTGAAAATGCGTGGTTCGTTAACCTAATGTAACTCAGTATTCTATATGACTATTGTTCACTGAATCTCCGACACTCCCTATATGAAGTAAGATATTGGATCATTTGGATCAGTTATAAACTAATTGATTAATATAGTCTCTAATCTGCCAACATTATGAAGTGAATTCTGAGTCTACAAGATATATAACTTGGATGATCAGAAGAACTCTCTGTATGATCATTAATAATGAAGTACATAGTTATAAACGAATTGATTAATACACTCTCATATTTGTCAACATTATAAAGTGAAAACTAAACTTATTAAGAATGTCAAATTCAGGTCACATTGACATGATCTGTATAAACGACAATGAAATGAATGATGCTTGATTAGTAATGTCTTTCTATTTGTGTGTATATGTACACATGTGAATGAATGGTGTTGTGTGAAAATATATTCATTTCTTAAACAGAGTTATACTCATAAGTGAGATGTGTTGTTAAACTAGGTGATACATATCTATTAGAGATAAGATCAAGGTGAAGGAGACGAAACGATCACCTCGTGTTTCGAAAGTAGTTTTCATTGATATTAACTCGTTTTAACTAGTTATTTTGATCATGAATGAAGATTGTGGAATTTACTTTCTGTTTGTTTTCCCAATTTAAACTCATTTTGTAATTTTCTGTTTTCATTTGAGGAAGTTACCCTGTTTTGTCTCTATTAGAATTGTCTAAGTTTATCCATATCAGTATCAAATTATAATTGAATACTAGTTCGCTATGGTTAATTGAGTGACAATACTGACCGTTTATATCTCATAAATGTGACGTTGGCTGGAAAATCATTGAGAAGCATTAAGTCCCTGAAGGCTTCGTTTGTGATTAAACAGCATTAAATACTATCCCACTCAGGAGAAAATGTAGGTTCTTACAATTTTGTAGTGAAGATGATAACTAAAATCCACTGAGAGACGAAATATGATAGTTAACGAATTTGAAAATTTAATCAATTTTCTCTGCTGTATAACGATACCATCGGTAATATTTTCTAATATGCTTCACTACACCAGTTATGGGTTTCCATCGTTATTTCAAGAACCCATTTAAAATCCAGTCACTAGTAAACATACTAATGTTACTATGATCAAGATTAGTTGGAAATGGGATGTGACGATTATTCGATACATTCTGAAGACGACTACAAGTCAAATGCATAACAAGGAAGCAGTTTCTTTTCTCCATCTTTTCGTGGGACTATGAATAAACTTGGACATTTCTAATAGAGACAAAACAGGGTAACTTCCTCAACTGAAAACAGAAAATTACAAAATGAGTTTAAATTGGGAAAACAAACAGAAAGTAAATTCTACAATCTTCATTCATGATCAAAATAACTAGTTAAAACGAGTTAATATCAATGAAAACTACTTTCGAAACACGAGGTGATCGTTTCGTCTCCTTCACCTTGATCTTATCTCTAATAGATATGTATCACCTAGTTTAACAACACATCTCACTTATGAGTATAACTCTGTTTAAGAAATGAATATATTTTCACACAACACCATTCATTCACATGTGTACATATACACACAAATAGAAAGACATTACTAATCAAGCATCATTCATTTCATTGTCGTTTATACAGATCATGTCAATGTGACCTGAATTTGACATTCTTAATAAGTTTAGTTTTCACTTTATAATGTTGACAAATATGAGAGTGTATTAATTGATTAGTTTGTAACCATGTACTTCATTATAATCAAAGATGGTAGTAGCTAGCAGTGGAATCCAGGACGCGCGTTTCGTCCTATTTGGGACTCATCAGGTGGATGTACCTGCATCTCACAGTTGATGTTCGCTCTGGCCGGGACTCGAACCCAGTACCTTTCGCTTCAAACGCCATCGCGTTATCCACTCGGCCACTGAGTCCTGATAGCCACCTGCTTGTGCAATAAGGTGAAGTTTGAATTCACCTAGTATTGTTGGTTCAAATCTTCCGATTGATATTTAGGACTGCAACTGGTCAGTCTCTGATTGACATATGTGCATACTGTGCGTATTGCCTCGATTTTGTCTTCATTCATTATTATTGGTGATACAGAGAGTTCTTCTGATCATCCTGGCGATTTATCTTGTAGACTCAGAATTCAAATGCCACTATTAGTCGATTGTGTTTAGTGTTTACCAATTCTGACTAATCATCAATGATAATATGTAGATTTTTCACTGAATTCATTTCAAAATACACTACACTGTTCAATAAATACTCAGAATGCGGCTTTGGATCTTACGTTACAGCAATCTTATTCTATTGAATAAACTCCCTATGAGTCAGTGAACTCTATATATCTCCATTTCAATTTCCCGAAATATTCCGAGAAGCCTTCAGTATGAATGTCTTTCATCTGTCTTTTCGTTCATTATCGTCATTTTTTGGAAGGTTATATGCATATACTGCTTGAAATTCAATATCCTTATACATAACGAATAACGAGTCACTTTCTTACGATATCCAATTAAATTAGTGTGACTAACTATTTGTTTGTGAATAACTGGCAATATGAACAGAATCTTAGCTGATCCAAGTAATCAGTGTTAGATTCTATCACCCAATCTCAAGAAGAACTTGAATATGATTTTTCTTGTTATTGACACTGATCAATAAGCCATCCAATTCATTTTGAGTGAATCTGTTTACTTGTAAAAATTCAGTCAAAAGTCAAAAAGAATTGAACAATAATCTTTAAACTAAGCTTAAATAAAATGAGATCTACTTGATTATGTAACAAAATTAGTGATGTTGGTTATCTAAGGATACTTTAGTTCAAAGTAGTTGATTATTCAACATATCTCTCTCGGTCAGTTATAATCCGGTTTTCCCTATCACTTAATCACATTAATTTTCATAGTTGAAATCATGAGTCAATCGAAGCTAGACCACCATGGAAAACCTGGAAGCACTGCTTTAAGGCCGTTTCGTTCTATTATGGGACTCCATGATCCCGCCTCACGAGTTTCGAACCCAGGACCTATAGGTCTCGCTCCACAGCGCTTAACCAATAGACATTAAGTTATTACAACAAATTGATAGTTGACTAACAAAGAGCAAATTTCAATGAGTTTCAGTCTTATGCTTGTGAATAATTAGACTTCAAATGGAAGTTGTGTGTTTATTTATCAGTATACAGAACAGATTAGAAGTAGAATGTTTTAATTGAAATTTAACTTATTCACTGTTCTTATTTCACTCTCTTTTTGCATTAAAAGAATTAGTGTTTTACCCTATTTGCTAATTGATACAATATCCATGAGAATAATTATAGATGGTGATATAAGTAGTAATGACGGCTTTATAACGGTTAAAATGGGAATTATTCAAACTTATTTGTAAATTATCAGAAGGGGATAGCCAGTGGAGTTCACCAGGTCTGTTGGGAGATATCAATTTACTGAAGACACTGGTGAATGGTTGCGCGACTTCGTGGATTGGTTGAAGTTAGACATTGATACCGTTAGATATCGGCTCAGTGGTCTGTAGGTTAAATGCTCTGGCGCTAGACTGGTAGGTTCTGGGTTCGAATCTCGCGGGACGGAATCGTGAATGTGCACTGCTGTGGAGTCCCGTAATAGGACAAAACGGTTGTTCAGTGCTTCCAGGTTTCCCATGGTGGTCTAGCTTCAATTGATTCATGATCTCAACGATATAAAAGTCTACTAACTATAGGTTTTAATAATTTAAGTAATACTGCATGATAATTTTCAGCTCACATACGATTCTGAATAGTATAGAACTCTCGAGGTTCAGGAAAATGGTTTCATTGAATTAATGTATCCTAAACCAATGGTTCATAATTTTATCCACTTCAAACAGCATATTGCTTATCATGCATTTATTTTCTTACGTATGATGGAAGTCAAGTGATTTGTTTTATTTCACAATTGATTGATCACTGGGTAGTGGCCAATGTTATGCATGCCAAGTCCGTCTTTGTGTTGATCGGATGCTATCGATCGAGTTACAATGTGGCCACTAGTCTAGGTGGCTCGACACTGCGTGCACTATTTTTAGATAAGATGGTGGTTGGAGGTGGTCAACAAGAAACCCTGGACCCGGGTTTCGTGCTACTTGGCACTCGTCAGCAAGGTGTACCTGTAATCTTAAGGGAACTGGTGCTCCCTGACGGATTAGATTTATTTTATTTGTCTAACTAACTTTAGTAATCGGAAACTGATTATCACCCCTTGCAGATTACCATATATTTCTAAAGGTTATTTTTTATGTTGGTTGGGTTTTTGTTTCAACGGCTTGTTCTACGGTGGTCTAGTTTATGTTGGTTAGAATTTAACTGATGCATAAAATAATCTACTGTAATCTATTAGGTGTAACACGAAACAAAATAAACCATGTCAAATTCCTAAAACCGATAATAAATGAGGGTTTTTTTTAGTTACCAACGTTAATATACGAACATAACATTATTTTGATTAATCAATATTATGTTTCCCTAGTGATGATCAAACTCTTTTTGGCTCAAGGTGAAGTGTAGTCATCAAATCAATCAATATCATGTTCATTGTGTTTAGGGGGAGTCAACACGAAGCCATGGAACTTGATTTGGTGATAGTACGTATTCGTTAGGTGGAGGTCGATATAAATTAGTGGGAACGTCATAGAGTTTGAAGTTGGTAAAATCTCGCCGTAAGTATCAACTACCTCATTAATCCAGTTATTCTTTCCTGAAGAATAAAAGATAGTACGAAACCTATATCCAATATTTCTTATCGACTCCCTCCAATCACCTGAAATAAAAATCGTGACATTAGTCTACTATTGTATGTTCGACCGAGGCTAAAAAATGAAAAGAATCATCTCAAAATTCATTAAATACTATCGAATAACTGAACACGGATGATATATTCTATATATCAAACTCAGTATTCAGACGTCATTTCTCATAGTCCTCCACTAGAACTTCAGTAATAAACCTCGAAGAAAGACATTAGTGAGCATATTATTATTGTTATTACTATGAAAACTTCAGAGTTTATGATGATAATTCGGTCTAAACATTACTAACTGACATCACCTAAAGAATTATTACTTCTAGGGAATACATGTGTGCACTTTACAGCAATCATGAATCAATCTAAGTTTAACAACCTGAAAGCACTTGACAGCTGTTTTGTACTCACATAGAATTCATCAGCAGTGAGCACCTACGACCCGAAAAATCAGAAATCAAACCCCAGAACCTTAGATCTGTCTTGAGAATGTTCAACATGCGTACATTATTGAAATATTTTTAAAAATAGAATGAATAAGCCACTGCAAGTATTCGGCTTCTCACTGCTTCTCACCGAAAAACTCAAGGATATGTATCTCGAAGTCAGTCACTCGTGAGCATATGATTATAATCAGAAGGGGTTTTGTGGAGATTTCAGTATTTTTCAAAGTTGAAATCATGAGACAATTGAAGCTAGACCAACATGGAAAACTTGGTAGCACTGGACGGCCGTTTCGTCCTATTATGGGATTCCTTAGCAGTGCGCATCCACTATCCCGCCTCACGAGATTCGAATCCAGGACCTACCAGTCTCGCGCCAGAGCACTTAACCTACAGACCACTGAGCCGACATCGAACGGTATTATTGTCTAACTTCAACCAATCCACGAAGTTTGAGCAACCGTTCACCCATTGTCTTCAGTGAGTTGTTATCTCACAACAGACGTGGTAGGTCTGTGGTAGGACTGGTAAGTCCTGGGTTCGAATCTCGCGAGGCGAGGTCGTGGAGGCACACTGCTGAGGACTTCCACAATATAATTCGACTTCTATTAATAAATACATTCCAAAGTTACTTTCTTTATTCTGATCTCTTTGCACTAAGTAAATATTCTTGTTTATACTCTCTGTCTTTAACTAGTGCATATAATCTCTGATTCATTCCATAATCATATTTTGCTAAGTATATTTATGTATTTAAGCATTATCTTCTTACATCTATTTGTGTGTGTGGGTATCTCTATATGTGTACGACGAAGAGAGACAACCACACACAGAGAAAAAAGAGATTCGATCAAAATAGACCCTTATTTCGTGTTCTTCATTAGTTGATATTATTATCATTATCATTATAATAGGAAGCCCTCATTAGTCTTCCCATTCTTTTCAACTTCATTTTCTCCTTCCGCCAAAATTTTCTTCCCCTTTCAATTTATAGTTTTTTTCCCAAATTTTGTTTCCATTATAAAAAAAAGTGCATAACGACAAAAAAAGGAAGGCAATAATGGATTGATAATTGAATCTCTTTTCTTTAAAAGAAAGAAAGGCCACTTCATTTAATGTAGAACTGAAAGGAAAAAACTAATGCTGATAAACTAACAAAAGAAGGTAGTTGTTAACAAGTTGAGAAGGAGAAGAAGATTTAAAAGAGCATGGAAAGTGTTTAGTAACCAGTAGTAATCATCATTTGGTCCTTTACGATTCTATAGGTGGGGGGTCCTAGAAATGGTTTAACATAGTGGCTAGAGATGCTATCAGATATGGATTAGAATAGAAGCTAGTGATGATCTTACTGTAACTTTCTTTGTAGTCGTAACTTTGCTGACTGAATTGTTTTGCTTATTGTTATTATTATTTTTATTATTTCACCCTCATACACTAATGTCTGTTCGTTGTTGTTCTATTATTATACATACTGTGATATCCTTCGACATGGTCAACCACCAACTTCTCATAGGTAAACTCGCATCTTATGGGGTCCAAAACCCGTTACTAGCCTGGTTTGATTCCTTCCTCAGCAATCGACATCAAATAGTTAAAATCAACTCTTCATTGTCGAATGCCGTCCCTGTTAGAAGTAGGGTACTTCAGGGTAGTGTCTTAGGTCCTTTACTCTTTTTAGTTTTTATTAATGATATTTGTGAGTGTTTTAGTCTGGGTAAGTCCCTTTCATACGCAGACGATCTAAAGGTGGTGTACTCATTTTCTCCACATGAGCTGAGCAATATTCAAAATTGTATCAGCTCGGAGCTTAACAATGTAGCACAGTGGTGCTCGAAATGGCAACTGGAGCTTAATACAGCTAAATGTGGTTGGTTATGCTTCGGTGATATATCACTGAACCTCGATCTTACCATAAATGGTGAAGTGTTATCTAGGTTACACACAGTAGTAGATCTATGAGTTAGGTACTCCGACGACTTGTCGTTTACTGAACAGATAATGAAACAAACGACCAAGTCTCAACACCTTATAGGTTACATAACTCGAAACCTTCATAACAGCGAATCTCGTATATTAATGTACAAAGTCTGTGTTCGACCACTCCTCGAATACTGCGCGTTTCTCCTTAGTAGCACGCGCATAAAGGATAAATTAAGACAGGAATCAGTACAGAGACGATTTACACTTCGTACTCTTGGAACTGATAGTGTCTTGACATATAATTCTAGGTGTAGTAAACTAGGGCTTGACCCTTTATGGAAGAGGAGACTCAAACTTAACCTTATCTTTTTCTTTAAAATACTTAACAAACTCTCCTTCACATCCAGTCAGGCGATTCAATATGCTAAAGCCTCACATTACGACATTCGTAACTCCTTGTCTTTAGCGAAACAAACATATTCTATATCTTCTCTCTACATGAATTACTTTACCAGTAAGTTTTCTAGGCTCTGGAATAATCTACCTCAAACTATCCGTATGTTAAACTCTCTCCCATTGTTTGTTCGATCCATTAATGCCTATTGCTCTTCTGAAAATGCATTAAATGCTCTAGCGCCTATAAGTGTATCTTACTCCACAAGTGAGATTATCGGAACTTTAAATGTTTAACCTCTTACTTGCTATCATTGTTTTATTGTTCCGTGCTCTTTACTTTAATCTTACTTTCTCTAGTTGTAGATAATTAATAATAACTCGCTCTGGCACTGGAAATAACATTACAGAACAACGTTGATTATTCATCAGGCTATCCACTTAAGAAAAAAATGACGAGTTCCCTGGTGTTGCATTGGCCTGCCATATATAAACTATTTATCAATTACTAAACCAGCGGACATAAAACTTTCTTATATTTCATGTTTGCTCTCTACATTAAATGTTGATTTTTATAACAATCTGATCATGCCTGTAAACTGGTGTGAATTCTGTAAATAATATTTTCAGAATATATTATTATTATTATCCTAGTGAAGACATAAGTACAGGTAACTTCTGGGACTTATTAATGGACTATTATTCTAAATATATTCTTAATGTTTAACTATTGAGTAATTAGATTGTGTATATCTATATTCGTCTTACTAAAAGCTTCATTTTGACCCATGGATCATTATTATAAGAATTACTGTCCCTAGATTCAGTTTATTGATTATTGTATCCCACGTTCACAGCCACATTTGGCTTGATTTTGTACAAATATTATTTTCTATTTTATGGTGTGATGCGGTCTGCCTGTCTGATATATAAACCGAGTATGCTTGAAATAAATGATTCGCATAGCAGAAGCTGTAATTGGTGTTTTGGACTCAATTGGAAGGGCTAGGCGGACAAAGGACCAATAAGGACTCTAGACTGCTCATACCTGTCAAACGTCATTGATTTGTCACAGTGTTAAGATTAGACATGTCGTATTTCGATTGGTGGATAAATCACGTGATAAAAAGCTGGACATAAAATCACAACAAATTGGCATACGGTGTTTTTATCTTCTTAAATTCGTAACACACACTTTGCATTTTCTATTTCTTCACAACCTTGTTCTTACTGTGTGGTGCATATTTAATTGGTGCCCTCTTGTACTAATGTTTATGTGTTCAAATCAATAAATAGTTATCAGATGTTATAAATTTCTAATCACAGTATTTAGTATGTAACAATAGCCATACTGGAAGATTCAAAAATAATTTCATGAAATTTTTGGAGGTGTCAGGTTCTGTAATCTATATGGTCTACTTGTGGAGCATTTGTTGTCACTCTGAACAACATCGTCAACTCTTAATTTGCGTAGAAGTGAACTCTTAGGTTTTCACAAAAGCATTACATTAGTTTATTATGATGCCCTTATTTGTAATTGGTCATCTTCTTTGGTTTATTCCCTTCATTTGTTCTTCTATTTCATACTGATTGCCTTTTACGATTGACCTTTAGTCTGCTGACTAACTATGTCTATCTATCTATCTATATATGTTAATGTGTTTATTGATCTGAAAATTATACTTCCAGAGATTTTCCGGTATTTTCAGAGTTTCCTGGATGGGGAGAACTCCTCACTTTAGTCATCTAGCTCAGAGAACACAAAACCATAAAAAACATCCACCTGAGCTGCAAATCTTCTCCTGATAGAAAAAAGTTTTCGTCACACAACTTTTTCTCTCGAAATTGTGCATTGTTTCGAGAATTCTTACTCATTACTAATCTGAGTGGATTAGGGATCTGTGGAGAGACTATAATTAATGGACGGACTAATCAGATTTACGATAACAATTACTGGATTTTGGCGCAAATTCATTCATCCATTTGGCTAAATAGCATTTTGACATTATAACTGATATCATCTCGTTATGGAAACCCTTAATCTAATTCCTAAACCTAACCATTAACTGAAAATCATAGTCTTAATACCTCGCACTGGTTTATGACCCTCATTTATTTTTCGTTAGTAGGTGGACACTCTCAAGGTCGATCATAAAATATAGTCTCACCGGAATCTATGAAAGTCTGTTGTCATTTATACTAACTATAATAATTAGTTATTTCGTAAGATGACTGGTGTTTAATCTTAAAAATAAATGACATTTATTATCGTCCTGGTGGTAAACATATCATTGATTAATAGCAAAATAACAGTATTTTTGTGCTAAATTAAGTAAGATGAATAAAAGCAAAGCGAATTCGCTATACTACTGAGGATCGAATCAGTAACCATCTGTGTCTCGATGTGAGCTTAATCTTTAAAGCAATGAACATGCATCTAATGATGCACTTGAGAAAAATGTTCAGGCGTGATTCCTTGACTTCTAGTGGGGATTCGTGATTAGTAGACTTCAAATATCTTGAGTGTAAGACAGTTAGTCACTAATGACACTGAAAGATTGCTTAATATCACGAACTTTTTGAAGTTGAATATGTAAACCATTGGGCCCTGCTTAGCGGTTCAAGGGTTTAATAATCGCCACAAGACCAGGTACGATGAGATCGTGGGTGTACGTCACTAATGAGTCTCATACTTGGAAGAAAATACTGTCCACTGATTGGTCAAGTTAAATATTGCCTTAAATAAAGTAACCAAGTTTATATGCATAAAATTCTTAGTAACTACATGATAAAAGTAACTTTGAATGAAATAAGCAAGCAGTAAAAAAAATTGATGAGGATTAAGCCAAAATTTTGAGATGTATCTAACGTTAATTGCTCCTCATGATATCAGCATAAGATAGTATAAATCTTCAATAGTAATCATTGACTGGTGAACTTAATAAAAGCGGTTCGAAATTAATACTCGAAATCTTAAAGTACATAGTTGTGATAATAAAAATCAAATATCATTTTGCTTATGATTCATTGAAAACTTTAATGACCTGTATAGGATAAGCTATCTTTAAAATACATTTGGTATTGTTTGTTTGAATCTTCCCATTGATGTTTAGGACTGCAATTAATCAGTCTCTTATTGGCATATGTGCATACTGTGCATATTGCCTCGATATAGCCTTAATTCACAAGCATTATTAGCAAAGATAGTAGTTAGTAGCTAGTAGTGGAATCCAGTTTGACGCGCGTTTCGTCCAAGTTGGGGCTCGTCAGTTGGATGTGCCTCAGTAACTAGGTGTATAACGCTATAGCTTTTGAAGCGAATGGTACTGTGTTCGAGTCCCAGGGTGAATATCAACTCTAGGATGCAAGTACATCCAACTGACGAGTTCCAAATAGGACGAAACGCGCGTCAAACTGGATTCCACTGCTAATCACTATCCATCTTCGCTTATAATGTCTCTAAAATATTTTATTCACTGAACTATGTGATACTATCTTGGAAGATTGTGATGAAACAGTTAGTCCAAAGATTGATTTCCAATTCTTTCGAAATAAGAATTATATAGCTAAAAGAAACGAGTAATTGAATATTAAAAAACCACCGAATGGTTAATTTCCTTAAATGTGATTTCAGTAACAAGCAATTATTCCCTAACCGTACAGATTATTGTATCAGTTTTACACTTGAATAAATTCATTGGATCACCTTCAATCTTTCACATCAGCAAATGAACTGGAAAATTCATAAATAATTTGTAAGTTGTATATCTACTTTAAAACACTGATCTATTCAGATCATCTTGTTAAATTTAGGCTGTTTACAGAAATCGAATATGTAGACATAATTAAATAATCCTACGTTTACCTGATCTCCTATTGTTAAATCACTGTAACCCAACTACCAAACAAGTCACATCGATGGAATGAGGTAGTCTCCAACTCCTTATACAATTCACTTATATGTGCATATTTAGTGTATGTCATAGTTAGCAACATAATGATGTGAAATAACATATAGATTAAACCTTATAGAGCTTTACATATTTTTGACTATTTTCATTGTGAAACATCAGGTATAAAACTGAAATTCTCTGAAAACAATGTTCCTACAAATAAAACATGGTACTTAAGACTAAGAAATGAGGGGATGGAAAATATTGAAGAATACACGCATCAAAAGAATTATAAATCTAAAGTCATAACAACCAATTCATAAACATATCTGATAAACACAGTATGATACTGTTGAAGTGGATTGTTCATCTTGACATTATATAAACAAATAAATGTTTCCATGTTGATTTAACCACTTCACTCATCACATTTTTAATCGCCTAATAATTTCAATACAAATATCTTAAATTTCATTTCATTTATGCACTTTAATTTTTCTACATAAAAAGTACGAACCAAACAATTTATTCACTTAATCATCTTCATCATAGATCTCAATTATTAAAATTACCATAATATCCACAAAACCCCTTTCTGTTAATGATCATATACTTATTAGTGACTAGCTCCATGAGGTATTTCCTGGAGTTTTAGTGAGAAGCAGTAACCAGTGGAGTTCAACCAGGTCTGTTGGAAGATATCAACTCACTGAAGACATTGGTGAATGGTTGCTCAAATTCGTAGATTGGTTGAAGTTAGCCATTAACACCGTTGGATGCTGGCTAAGTGGTCTAGCGTTCAAGTGCTCGCGCATGAGACTGATATGTCCTGGGTTCAGGTCGCACGGGACAGGATCGCGGATGCGCAGTGCTGAGGAGTCCTCCATTGAGACGAAACGGCCTTTAAGCAGTGCTTCCAAGTTTTCTATGGTGGTCTGGCTTCAATATACTTATGTTCTCAACTATATATAATGAATTTTAATTGCTTTAAGTTATTATAATGAATTGAAAGTCATGATGATTCATTGGTTATTATTGCTTTCAATAGATTTATAGTAGCGAAGATCGTGAGACTATAAATTATGAACGACCTTTGAGGGATGCTAGAGTGATCTTGAGAGTGTTCACATAATAACTAGCACCAAGTGAGGGTTATAAACCTGTGTGAAGTGTTCGAATTATGATTTACATTTCATATTTAAGTTTTTCATCATTAACTGACATCATCTATAATATCAAAACTTTATTTATCCATATAAATAAATGAAATCTCACTTCAAAAACCTGAGACCTATTCTCTTAAATCTGATTGGTTCATTCATAAATTATAGTCTTACTACAAAACAACAGCTGATTTATTTTACTCATTTCTGATTGGTTATTTTATTTCCTCTTTTCTGATTGGTTAATAATAATAATAATAATAATAATAATATTCGTTGTTTATTTTTATACACTTCAAATATATGCATTTTTAATGATGTTTCAACACATGGTGGATAATCTAATCTTGTTAACTTTCGTATAAAAGTGACAATATTCAATTTTTTTCTCCTTTTTTCTTTTTTTTTCTAAAAAAAAAATAATAAATCAATAAACCAATGAAATTAAAAATATATATTTTTTTTATTTTTTTAATTATTCATTATATTTATGCATTTATTAATAATAAATCAATTAATATTCAATTAAAAATTAAAGAACAATCATCATTATATACAACTATTGGTAATATTACTCAATATTTATATTTAAAATCAAAAATTACATCAGATTCTATTTATTTTAATATAACCCATAATGGTTTAATACAATTAATTAAAATTATTGATATTGAATTATTATGTATAGAACAATTTCTATGTTGTAATTATAATCAATTATGTGAATTAGCATCTAATATCATCATTGAAGAATTAAATTCTAATGAAATGAAATTTATTCAGATCAGTTTATATATTGAAGATATAAATGATCATAAACCACAATTCACTACTACTGCTACTACTACTACTACTACTCATAATCAACAACAACAAGTAGTCAAAATATCTGAATTATCTAAAATTGGTACAATGATTCAGCTAACACCAGCAATTGATTTAGATCTATCATTAGAGAATCAAATACAACGTTATATCATTTATGGAATAGAATTAAAAAAATATTTTGAATTAGATCAAACTAATTTACCTAATATTTATTTACGTTTAATTCAATTATTAGATTATGAATCTATGACCCATTGTAATGGTATAATTGAAGCATGTGATAAACAATATTGTACACAACAAAATTTAACTATACAAATTTTAGATGAAAATGATAATAAACCAATGTTTATTAAACATTTATATGAATTGAATATACCAGAAAATACTACAATTGGACAAACTATATTAATATTAAATGCAATAGACAAAGATTCTCATGTGAATGGACAAATGAATTTTCAAATACAAAATGATTTAGATTATAATTTAAAGAAAACATTTCGTTTAGATAGTCATTCAGGACATTTAATATTACAATCACGTTTAGCAGCACATCAACGTTCAGAATATCGTTTTATAGTAAGTGTAAGTGAAGTATTAAGTAATAATCAAATTCAATGGGGTGATGTTACATCATCATCATCAGCAGCAGCAGCAGCAGCAGTAGCATCAACGATACCAGTTACATCATCAGATACAGCAAATGTTATTATTACTGTACAAGATATAAATGATTATAGTCCATTAATTAAAATGATATCACCAATGGAAGGTAAACAATTAACTATATTAGAAAATTCTGCTAATATACGTGTATGTGTATTACAAGTTACAGATAATGATTTAAATGATAATGGTAGAGTTCAATGTCAACTTATATCAAATATACTTGATATATCTAATAATGCAATAAATACTACTTCTACTACTACTACTAATATTGATTCATTTGAATTAACACAAACTGGTAATCATTATACATTATTAACAACAAGATCATTTGATGCTGAATTAGAACCATATATAACAGTGAATATAGCATGTACAGATTATGGTATACCACCACGTTCATCTAATCGGGAACTTATTATAAAAATTGATGATATTAATGAATATCCACCTGAATTAGAAAGAATAAATTATCATGCTAGTATAATGGAAAATGTTAAATCTGCTGTAGAAGTTGTACAAGTGAGTTGTTTTTGTCTGTTCAATTTTAGTATTGGATTGCTGAGATTTTAAGGTTTTATTAAATTCATGAATCAATCTAATTTTTTTTAATAAAAAAACCTATTTAAAACCTAGAAACATTAAGCGATCGTTTCGTCCTAGTTTGAGACTCTTTAGCAGTGTGCATCTACGAAATCGTAACCGGGAGTCGCACCCAGTCTCAAGCACGAACCTCTAACCTCCAGACGGCTGAACAGGGATCTAATACTTTATAAATCTAACTTTAATATCATTATTTTATTTTTGTTCCTGACTGATTAATTAATTAAGTTATACATTTCTAACTTTTTCGGTTTTAAATATTTGGTTAATAATACCAATAACTAGTTTATGGTGATGCTCTATTTACATGTTTAATTTGAGTATATAGTTAGTGCCTGTTAGTCCCAGATATCAAATTGATGCTTCTAAATACACATTAGTAATCCCTTGCTTCTAGACCAATCAATTACTTGGTAATGACATCTCAAATAA
This sequence comes from Schistosoma rodhaini, assembly GCA_944470415.2. Lineage (NCBI taxonomy): Eukaryota > Metazoa > Platyhelminthes > Trematoda > Strigeidida > Schistosomatidae > Schistosoma > Schistosoma rodhaini. Next base: position 6,622,575 of record OX104044.1, read on the forward strand.
ACATAACCATAAACCAATAAAAACCGTAAAAAGTTATCAGTCAGTAGCTCATTTGAAGCATTTAGTACAAATATCACAGAGAACAACATATATTTCCTCACATATTTATATACATGAGTGCCGAAGGAAATAAATTTCCTTCATTCCTTTTGGTTTGTCAGAAATTTTAATAAACAGGGAAGTCCTACTCACTACTTTCTCGCGGTGACGATGTTGTTTACGAAATTGAGAGAACGGAAAGCGAATGCCCGGCGCTTCAATCAAGTTGGTGGGTACTGAATATTCATTAAGGGGATTTGGGAAATCCTGATTTTAAACCAATGGCTTGCATGAGCTCAATGAATCTAAGTAAACAAATGACGTATGAATCTATGGTTGGTCACCGACTACCATGGAACTGCACCTTCTAGTGAATTCGACTTATAGGTTGAAGGCTCAGGAAGTAGCTACATAAGGAAACCACCTGCTTCCGTTTTGACACCCGGAAAGTATGCTAGCCCTCATAGAAATCTAATGATGAAGTGCGGCGCATCTATATTTGGTGCCTTCTTGTACTAACGTTGATGTGTTTACATAAATAAATAAATACCAAACAATATTTGTAAACAAGTATGTTTGATAAGCAAAGATGGACAATGGCTAGCAGTGTAACCCAGTTTGACGCCCTTTTCGTCCTATTTGGAACTGGTCGGCTGGATATACCTGCATCTCAGAATTGATGTTCACTCTGGGACTCGAACCCAGTACCTTTTGCTTCAAACGTCATCGCGTTATGCACTCAGCCACTGAGTCCTGATAGCCACTTGCTTATGCAATGGGGTGAAGTTGAAATGCCAATTAGAGACTAACCAGTTGCAGTCCTAAAAACATCAATGGGAAGAGCCAAACAAACAATACTAGGTAAATTTCAATTATGGTTGATGTTTATTGACCTTTAGCAAAATCAGTCTAAGTGGTGAAGTTGTAATCATTATCTATCTTCCGATCAATTTTGAATTGAGTTTCATTCCTAACATCTCATTCTTTAATCTGATAAGTTCTCTTTGAGCATATATTTTTCATGATCGTTAACTATTTCGTCTCACCACAGTTTTGTGGTGTTTCAACTTTTATCCACGCATACTTATACCAGTTTCTATATTCCATAATAACTTAGTAACTAACTGACTATGTCCAACCCTTTATGTGATCCTGAATACATGCTAAGATGAAGTTTCTCGGTAAACAATCATGTGTCTAAAAATTTTCAACTTGATGACATAATTGTTATGTTTAGGAAATAGACACGTGACTTGAAGTTTTAGTTACTAGATCTATTCTAAATGATGATGTTATTCTCTTTTGTAAATTATCATACCATATGTGTTATTTCACTCCAGGATTACTTGTTTAATGGAGAGAAGCTATAGTTAATGTAGATTTAATTTGAGAATAGATTGAGTTGACAATGTTAATAAAATTGATAACAAATTTCATTTTCAGAAAGTGGTTTTATGGCGATTATAGTAATTTGATAGTCTGATTCATGAGTTAATTAAAGCTAGACCACTATGGAAAACCTGGAAGCACTGAACGGCCGTTTCGTCATATTGTGGGACTCAGCAGTGTGTATCCACGATTCCGCCTCGCGAGATTAGAATATCCACAAAAACCCTTTCTGATATTAATCAACATATGCTTACTAGTCACTGGATTCAAGGGGTATTTCCTGGAGTCCTAGTGGAAAGCAGTAACCAGTGGAGTTCAACCAGATCTGTTGTGAGATATCAACTCACTGAAGACTATTGGTGAATGGTTGCTCAATTTCGTGGATTGGTTGAAGTTAGACATTAACACCATCGGATGCTGGCCGGCTCAGTGGTCTATTGGTTAAGTGCTCTGACGCGAGACTGATATGTCCTTGGTTCGAATCTCTTGAGGCGGGATTGTGGATGCACACTGCTGAGGAGTCCCCTAGCGGGGCAAAACGGCCTCTCAATGCTTTCAGGTTTTCCTTGGTGGTCTAGCTTCAATTGACCCATGCTTTCAACTATAAAAATATACCTCATAAAACATATTTGATATACTACTACTAAAAATCTGATTTTATTACCCGTGAATTTTTTTTTCGACCCAACAAACTGATATTTATTTCATATATATATGTTTACATTTAACAGATATTGACAAGGTTCATTTGTTGTTGTTATTGTTGTTTATTTATTTTATACTGTCCACTTGTCTAGACTTTCCAAAGGACAAGAAATCTATTTTTGTATAACTAATATCATAGTAATTCATATCATTACTCATAATAAACACATGTAGTACATTCATTGAAATGTTTATATGACAGAAACATCTGGGCATTCTATTTTATATCCATATATCAACAAACGATTTTAAGGTGACAGTACTAGTAGTTATTGTAATCATAATGTATTCCTACTTGACTGTGTAAAACGAAAATGTGTTTACTTATGGAAATCGAGAAAAAAAATCTTACCATATGTGTTGATATGCATTAGTTTAAATGATTAATGCTTATAGGTATTCATGTTTATCTTTTTAACTGTTTTTATGTGTGTGTGTGTGTGTTTATGTATGTATTAGGTGATATATTGATATAGTTGAAAGCGTGAGGCAATTGAAGCTAGATCACTAGGGAAAACCTGGAAGCACTAGACGACCGTTTCGTCCTATTGTGGGACTCCTCAGCAGTGAGCATCGACGACCTTGCCTCACGAGATTCGAACCCAGGACCTACCAGTCTCGCGTCAGAGCATTTAAGCGACAGATCACTGAGCCGGCATCCGATGGTGTTAATTTCTAACTTCAACCAATCTACAAAGTTGGGCAACCGTTCACCAATTGTCTTCAGTGAGTTGATATCTCACAACAGACGTGGTTTGAACTCCACTGGTCACTGCTTCTCACTAGAACTCCAGGATTTACTTCTCGAAGTCAGTAACTAGTGAGCATATTGATAGTAAATGAAAATAGAATAAATATATAATTATTTCACTTCTTTTTACAAATAATATTCATCATAGATTGAACTCACTTTGAAAAAAACATTGAAGACTAAGAAGTAGCATAAAGCTGTTTGGTCCTAGGATCGAACTCAAGACATTCGAATCTCATGCGGTCTTGGGATGTAAGCTAGAATGAAACAGCTATTCAATGTTATATGGTTTCCAGTGGTACCTCAAATGGTGTCACTCTGTTGAGAATGCCACCTACAAAAAGAATAATCTTCACAAAATTACTTACTTACGCTTGTTGCTCCCAATGGAGCATAGGCCGCCGACCAGCATTATTCAACCCACTCTGTACTGGACCTTCCTTTCTGATTCTATCCAACTTTTGTTCATTCTTATGTCTGTCTCCATTTCTCGGCGTAATGTGTTCTTTGGTCTTCCTCTTCTCCTTTGGCCTTCAGGATTCCATATGAGGGCTTGTCTTGTGACACAATTGGGTGATTTCCTCAATGTGCGTCCTATATACTTCCAGCACTTCTTTTTAATTTCTTCCTGCGTTGGAATCTGGTTTGTTGTCTCCCACAGTAGGTTGTTACTGATAGTGTCTGGCCAAAGGATCCGAAGTATCTTGCGTAGACAACTGTTAATAAACACCTGTATCTTCTGGATGATGGCTTTCGTAGTTCTCCACGTCTCCGTCCCATACAGCAGAACTATCTTGACATTTGTAATGAAAATTCTAACCTTGGTGTTGGTTGACAATTGTTTTGAGTTTCAGATGTTCTTTAGTTGTAAATATGCTGCTCTTGCTTTGCCGATCCTCGCCCTCACATCTGCATCAGGTCTACCGTGTTTATCAATGATGCTGCCCAGATATGATCTTTACAAAATAGTTACATCAAAACTATTTCAGGTTCTTTAATGTATAGCCATGACTATTAAATGAATTAATATGGTGCTCAAACCCACCACAGTTACGTATAGTGATTTTCTGTATATGACACTACTTGATTAACGCTATTTGCTTAAAGACTGGATATATGACAATATGTTTAGATCGAATTGTGGTTATTTTAAAAATTTACCTTGTTATTCAAATATAACCGTTATAGTTAAGTAGATGTCCTACAAAATAGACACATTATGTACAAATCCCTCTAGTTAAAGCTAGTTTTTAACAGGAACTAAAACTAACCGGGAAACCAGTGTATATCAACCAATACTGTACATATGTCTCGTATTTTCCTGAAACTCATCAACAATATAAACCAATGGCTCCGCTCTGGACTGAACTTAGAACCTCCCAGGTACCATTTTGAGTACAATACTATTATAACTGATGTGTGGGTGAGGATGATAATAGTTGGTTGTTTGAATAGTCAGACTAGTAAATAATCTGACAGGTGTTAGAATTGTTATATATTTCCCTACCCTTATTATTTTGTGTGATTGTTATTGACTCTTGAAGTGTGAATATACTTGCATTCTAGTCAGGCTAGTCACGTGTTTTTAGTCTGAGTTGTGTTGATAACCTCTAGCACACACTAGAAGGGTATCTAGTGTAGACATTCGTCTAAGACAAATTAGCATCCCATTCGCATAGACAGAAAACTGAGCGTAATAACAATAATTCTGGTCTCACGTGATGTATTATCAGGTCTTCAGTGTGTTAGCACGAAAACACTTTATGATTGACACGGTTTGTTTGATTCAAGATTAGTGACTAACAGAGATAGGAGGTGGCGAAATAATGTGATAGAATAGGGATATTTAACATTTCCCCTCTATATGTCTGTACTTTTATCTGACTAGGAAAATTAAGAACATATAAATTTTCGACTAGTATGCATACAATTATGTTGATGAGAGTCTATTGGTCATTCATATATCAAGTACTTTTGAGATGATTGACATATCCCAATTCAGTAACCTCACTGCTTATAGTAATACCATTGTTGATAGATCATATATAAAACTGTACTCAGTTGAACAAATTCCCAATACACAGTCAGTTAGCATATGAAAGACTTAATTTATCATAAACTTGTTACCCTCATTACTGTTGTTTTTTCTGTATATATGGTTAGAATAGTTCAACAGACTATGACGTTACAGTACCTCATCGAAATCTGTTCACTATTCATCTTCCTAACCACTAGAGTTGACCATTTTTGAACACGAGATAGTAATTCATTGATGACATAAAATGAGAAATCTTTAAGAAATAAAATCAACTTGGTAATGCCCACTATTGAATCCCAGCTTATTAGTTTTAAACTATCATTCTATCTCACATAAGATTGTACAAACATACTGGTTAACAGTTACTTAGTATTACTTGTTTGAATCTTCCCATTGATGTTTAGGACTGCGATCGATCAGTCTAATTGGCATATGTGTATACTGTGCGTATTGTCTCGATATAGTCTAAATTCACAATCATTATAAGCAAAGATGGATATTGGCTAGCAGTGGAGTCCAATTTGACGCGTGTTTCGTCCTATTTGGAACTCGTCATCTGCATGTACCTACATATCACAGTCGATGTTCACTGTGGGACTCGAACCCAGTACCTTTCGCTTCAAACGCCATCGCGCTGTACAATTCTCATTTGATTTGTGTGAGGGCTATGATACTGCCCAGGTGCCCAAACTGAAGCAGGTGGTTATCTTAGGGGGTCACACTCGGAGCCTTTGACCTAAAGGTCTGATCCATAAGGCAGTGGAGCATTGTGATGAGATGTAGTCCCATGGTAGCCTGTGACTAACGATTGATTCATACACCATTTGTTCCCTTAGGATACTGGAGCTCATGTGCACCATTGGCTTGGAATCAGGGTTTTCCAACTCCCCTATGTGGACTTTCCGTATCAACCTACCAGTTTAAAGCGTCGGACATTGGCTTTTCGTCCTCTCACTTTCGTGAACAACACCCCCGCCACGAGAATGTAGTGAGTAGTACTTCCCTGGCAGTCGTTATATACGCTTGGTCATGTGAGAACATTTCGAGAGAGAGAGAGAGCGAACTCTCCCCACTCTCGACCGTACCAGGGCATTTGGGGGCAGGTTGTTTATGTACAAACCTTAAGCTTTTAGAAGCTTCTAGAAAATATGACAAACTTAGCAATAAATTCAGTAATTACCCAATATCTGAATAAATAAATATTTAGTTTTTATGTCGGCGTTCTAATATGACGTAATTAGTTGAATTGACGCAAATACCTATCAAGTTCTATGTTGCATATAGTTGACTGATCAATTCAATATTCGTTTCTTTGTGTTTGTTCATCAGTGTATGACTTTTATTTCCTTTTTACTTAAAAATGACCACAATATTTCTCACTATTCATCATATCTTGGAAGAAGAAAATTAACCTAGTAAAAAAACAAACCAAACATCAAAGATTTTCTTTGTCGGTGCTTGATTTTGTTTTCCGTTTGTTTGTTTGTTATTGTTGTCGTTCCTTTGATAACTATCATAGTTTGTGTCTGAAAACACCTGCTATCTTATTTTCATGCTGAAGTAACTCTAGAGGGGTTGTCAACCACAAAAAGATTGATTGTAAATAAGTTACCTGGTAAATTAATTGGATTGGGCGTCGGAATTATTCTTATCTTTCAACCATCGGTTTATAGTATCAAACACATTTTTCATCGACTTTGGTTTAAGTAACTAATTAGTACATTTTAAAAGTGTATCTCAATCCCGATTATGCAAATTTATACTTGGAAAATTAGTTACACTATCACTTCTATAAGTAATACAAAGTCACTGATGATTCCTGACAAAAATTATTGTCAGTATAGGGTTGTGGAAATAGTTGAATTTCATGAAATCCAAGAACCAATCTAAGTTAGGACACCATTGGAGACATGGGAGCACTAAACGGTCGATTCGTCTTGGTGTGGGACTCCTCAACAGTAAGCACCAATGACCTCTCAAACGGGAATCGTGGCCAGTGGAGCACGACGTTGCTAAGTGTGATGCAGTTACCCACCACCGTTGGATGCCAATCCAGTGGTCTTGGGGTTAAGCCTTTGAGCTCAAGATCAAGATTCTTGGGTTTGGTTGCTACGTGCTTGTTCACAGATGAGCACTGATAAGGAGTCTCATACTAGAACGGAACGGTCGTCCAGTGCTTCCAGGTCTTCAATGGTTGCTTAACTTAGACGGGTTCATGATTTTAATCAACTATCAGTTTATTTTATGATTTCTAACCGATTTCAATTGATATAATAATTCACTAAGCTGTAATCTGCCAGGAGATTACAACTAGCTGTCAAAAAGCCCTAGACTTAGGTTTCGTTTCAGTCGGGACTTGTCAGCCAAATACGCCAACAATCTTGAGGAAAGTAATACTTCTTGTTGGATTCGAGCCTGAGTCAATTAATTTCATAGTGTAAGACGTTACTATCAAGGCAGGAAATGTTCTCCTGTAGGAATTTAATTTTTACATTGAATGATCATAGAGTAGTAATTAATGTTATGTTTGCTAAGTCCGTAGTTGTAATCGAATACTTTCGAAGTTATCTGTAATGTGTTATGCAAAGCGATTAGCAGTTTATCCAGTTAAAAACATAATCTTTTTTAGCATAACTTTATACCAGAATGCCCCAAAGTCGATAAATGAAACATTGTCTCCATAACTAAGCTTTGAATTGTATCCTATATGTGACAGATTAGTGAATGCACTAACTGAAACCCAACTTCAGATGATTGAAAATGTTGGTCGGTTAAAACCTGGAAGCAAAAAACGGTCCTTTCGTCCTATTGTGGGACTCCTCAGCAGTGCGCATCCACGACCTCGCCCCGCGAGATTCGAACCCAGTACCTACCAGTCTCGCTCCAGAGCACTTAACCGATAGACCACTGAGTCAAATTTAATATTCATAACATGACTTTGACAATTTTTGTTTGCGAATACTTGGGCTTGTCAAAATTTATACTTGTTTTTAAACTACTCATATACATGAAATTGTGTTGTTTGATGAAATGACACTTAACATGTAAAACTAAGTGTGGTTTGAATTAATCTATTATAATCATTTCTTTTGATGACAACGAATGTCAGTAGGTTTTCCGACTTCCCTACTGAGTTTCTTTTTGTTTATCAGATTATGGTAACATGAAACGATTGAATATTAAGTATTGTTTATTCTCCAGTAAAATTTCGCACTTTTATGATTGTTTTAATAAACTTTAAGTTATAAGGGATATTCTTAAATTCATGAGTCAATTAAAACTAGACCATTATAGAAAACCAAAGAGTACTAGACGACTATTTCGTCTTAGTATGGGACTCCTTAATAGTGCTCATCCACGATCCTGTCTCGAGATATTCCTAGAGAAATTTGAAGATGATATATAAGTAGTGGGGTGTGGATCCGAACTCAGGACTTATCGGTCTCGCGCGTGAACGCTTAACTTCTAGACTACTAAGCTGGTATCCAACAATGTTAATGTCTAACTTCAATCAATCGACGAATATATTTTCAGCCTCTCATTCGCGATCACGATTTTCACTAATATAATGATGTTAACTGAGAAAGACTTAAAATTAAGGTGTATTTAATAACCCTTTAGTTCTATTCAGAACATTCCAATATTTTAAACAGTCTATATTCTTCACCATACTTTTTATTGATGACCACTTAAATGGAGTTTTAAAGTAACCCAGAATTAACTCAGAATTAAGAAAGAACTATACACTTAAGTTATATGATTATCCAACATCATATAGTTGAAAAGTGGTTCTGGTATTATTCACTAATAGCAAATCAGTACTAAACATAAATTCTTCATTTTATTAACACTTAAGTAAATTGATAAAAACCATCTGTCGTACAGTTTTATTGATAACTGCATTTCCTGCCCCTAACTTAACATTTTGTCATAAGTAATATGAAATAACTTGACATCTTTTTATCAGTTTAAGTGTATGTGTGATGATGAATTCGGTGGTTGTTAGTATCAATCTTTCCCAATGATTTATATTGAGAAACACTGTCCCACTTGATATGAGCATATTGTTATATAGGGCCGTCCAGTCCTTCAAGGTTTTTCATGGTGGTCTAGCTTCAATCGACTAATGATTTCAACCAAGAAAATACTAAATTCTCTACAAAACCCTTTCTGATCTATAATCGTATGCTCATTAGTGACTGACTTCAAGAAATATATCCTTGAGTTCTAATGAGAAGCAGTGATCAGTGAAGTTCTACCAAGTCTGTCGTAGAGATATCAACTCACTGAAAACAATCGGTAAACGGTTACTCAAACATCGTGGATTGGTTGAAGTTAGATAATAACACCATTGGATGCCGGCCCAGTGGTCTATCTTTTAAGTGCTCCGGCGCGAGACTGGTGGGTTCAAATCTCGCGAGTGCGGGGTCGTCGATGCGCACGGCTGAGGAGTCCCATACTAGAACGAAACGGCTATCAGGTTTTCCATGGTGGTCTAGCTTCAATTGACTCATGATTTCAACTATGAAAATACTAAATTCTCCACAAAACCCCTTCTGATCTATTTCATGTAAATCAAATAAACTGATAAGATATAGTTTATGGAAATGAAGTGACTGAATTAGTTGGGTCGTAATCTCTATGCTTGTTATTGCTTTCACCACTGATATTAGAAACACTGAATGCTATTATTATTATTTCGAATTTAGTGTTGAAGAAGCCGTAGATTGTTATGTCGGACACTTGATTTTATGACTGCAGAATGTTTAACTGGCTCGTGGCTGATACTGAAACCCTAAATCCAGCGTTAGGTTATGGAAACTAATATCATACTGATCAATTTCCATACCAATTTGATTTCCTCTCTTGACCCTGTCCCTATCATGAATAGTACCTTATGAGAAGATACTGTGGTGAACAAGACACGACTGGGGACAATCGAATGTATTTAAGTACAAATTACAGACTATCTCAGTAAATTCTGATAATCATACAGCAGACATTTAATTTGCAAAATAACAATCAATTGTCTCAATCTTCACTGTTCCTTCTGTAAATATCAGTCAATCATCTCTAATTCCATTGTTCATGCATTTTCCTACCAATTGTGCTTCATTCCAGTACTTCGGTTATCAATCTTCTGCCAAAATACATTCTATATCTGACCATCATCATATACTACTTATATGAATATAAGCAGACCATACTACAATACAATGAAACAGCTTTCTCTCAATTGCTGTAAATAGGCTTAAGCTATAATTTCAATGAAAACACATAACAACATTGTTTCATCATATCAATTTCAAAAGATATCTGATCACCAGTTATGAAAACAAGATAAAATCAATTTGATAATCTGTTTATTAATCTTAACAGTATAAATGTAGGTTTGTTTTCACATTTTTACAAGTTTTAGTCATATTCTATGTTTCCTAAGTAGATCAGATAATTATAATGATTGTCAGTACCACCCAGATGGAAAACAATAAGGTTTAATATATTTAATTGTTTGATATAGTTGAGATCATGAATCAATTGAAGTCAGACCACCATGAAAAACCAGGAAGCACTGGACGACCGTTTCGTCTAATTGTAGGACTCCTCAACAGTGCGTATCCACGATCCAGCTTCGTGAAATTCCTAGAGAACTATGAAGATAATATTATAAGTAGTGGGGTGTAATTAACTTATATATATATATATATATATATATATATATATATATATATAATTATAATCAAACTAACTCAGTCTCCAGTTATTTAGATATGAGCTACACTCTAATTATGAAGACCAACGATACTATCCTGATTACCCAAAATCGAAGTAGGAAGAGTGGGATTCAAATCTGAGATTTGGCGTCTAAGAGTTGAATCCCTTAACTATTAATCCATCACTTGAAATGTATTTACAAAGAGAAATTCATTAATATTAAATTTTAATAGTAATTTTCGTCACAAACTAACATCATCTGAAAAATTATTGGAAACTAAAACATCTACTGGAAAGTCACTCCACTGTAAATATGAGTCATTTTCTAAATTCCAGTCCAATAGTCTAAACATTGATTTACCTCATAGAATGATTAGAATCGCTTTTGTTCGTTTCTTTGTAGTATCATAACTATGTACTGGTAAGAAGTGGCAAACTAATTATTAAATTCAACTTAGTATTACTTGTTTGAATGTTCCCATTGATGTTTTTAGGGCTTCAACTGGTCAGTCTCTTATTGGCATATGTGCATACTGTGCGGATTGCCTCGATATAGCCTTAATTCACAAGCATGGTAAGCAAAGATGGCTAGTGGCTAGTAGTGGAATCCAGATTGATGCGCGTTTCGTCCTATTTGAATGTATCTTCATCTCAGAGCTGATGTTCACTTTGTCTGGCACTCGAACCCAGTACCTTTCGCTTCAAACGTTATCGCGTTATCCACTCGGCCACTGAGTCCTGATAGCCACTAATGATTTGTTTTTATTAGGTTATTTTTAGATACTCTCTGAATGAACAATTGTATGTTAACCTCCATATTCATCTTTTATTTCATATGATATAAATTAGAATAGATTTCCCTTTATTATTATTATTTTTTTGGTTTCCTTTTTTTGTCAACAAAGAATCTACAATTTTGAATGGGACGTAATAGTCTTTGTTTTCAAATCTTTCCATCTACTCAATGTGTCCAGTTAGTCATGTGTAACAAATTTATGATAAAGACAAGGGTATCTAATAATACTAGTTTCTTTTATGTTGACAATATGTGTATGCTTCATTTGAAGTGTCTGAATTTTCAGATTTTTTTTAAAAAAAAAAGTAACAGTACCTACTCTGTTCATCTTATTTATCTTTTGTGAATAAAAAATATCATGACAAAAAGGGGTAGCCCCCTTATAAGCCTTACCATACACTACATACATACAAAAGATAAAAGCATTGTTACTCATGCGACAAACATGATGAATTTATTACAGGCTTTTCTTTTCAATATCTGACAATTAAGTGTTCTTTGTTCTTTCCTCCCTCCATTCATGTCCCTAGATAAACATACATACATGTATACGTTCACATGGGGATATTTCTTTCCTAGGTATATATATAGATAGATAGATATGAGCATAAGATAGTACCCACAAAGAAAAAAACAAAAATACAATGATACGAACTGTAAATCATAAACAAGTGATCGGATGAAAGATATGATCAAAACTACTATTCAGTTAATCATAATTTTTTTAACCATATCAATGTGAATAGAAGTTTTGCAAATGTGATGACAACCATTCGAATATGGTGATCCTATTGTTGATAACATCCATTTTTTTTTAAAAAATTTGTTTTCACTAAGTAAAGTTAAATTAATGCAGTATCTATTAAATGAGATTTGATCGTGTTAATATATGCTGAAATGGTATAATGCAACATCAGTAAATGCCCTGGTACAGCCGAAAGTGGGGAGAGTACGCTCTCCCTCTCAAAATGCACTCACATGGCCACGCGTATATAGCCTCTGTCAGGGAAGTTCTACTCACTACCTTCTCGTGCCATTACTGTTGTTTACGAAATTGAGAGGACGAAAAGCAAATGTCCCGCGCTTTAACCGGGTTGGTAGACACGGAGAGTCCATCTAGGGGAGTTGGAAAACCCTCATTTCAAACCAATGGTACACATGGGTTCCAGGATCCTGAGGGAACGAATGGCGTATAAAACAATCGTCGGTCACCGGCTACCATGGGACTGTATCTCCTCACGATGCTCCATTGCCTTGTGGATCAGACCTTTAGGTCAAAGGCTCGGAGTGTGGCCCCCTAAGAAAACCACCTACTTCGGTTTGGGCACCCGGGCAGTATCACAGCCCTCACACAAATCTAATTCGATTTGTGTGGCGCATATATATCTGGTGCCCTTTTGTACCAATATTTATGTGTTTAAACAATAAAAAATAATAATAAGTGGATAAAACCAATTGTGTGATACAAACTTTAAAACTTAGATATTTCATAAATATTCAATAGAGCTATTCTCTTATTTCGATATGAGCTACACTCTAATTATGAAGATCAACGATACTATCCTGATTGCCCAAAATCGAAGTAGGAAGAGTGGGATTCAAATCTGGGACTTAGTGACTAAGAGTTGAATCCCTGAACTATTAATCCATCACTCGAAATGTATTTATAGAGAGAGATCAATTAAATTTTTGGTTAGAATTGGTACGCTGAAGAGTATAGATTTAAGTGATTTACAAGGTTGGACTGTTAGTCTTTCAATCCAATTTCGATCACCAAATGATCTGCATATTGCCATTGGTTTATAATTGTGGACCCTAGGGTCAATAAAAACGATAACACCAATAGATTGTTGGATTAAATTACAACTCAACGATATACCAGTGTCATGTTTATCCCAAGACACAATGGTTTTTGTTCTAATCTTGTGTAAATCATGACTGCATCATTCACTAAAATGTTTGAGTATAAAAAAGGTCATCTATTGTTCTGTGGTTTCTCACTACCCACATATTGATTTTAGTCATTAGATAAAACTGTTTTCAAACTTCATCTCGTATAGTTTGTCCTGGTTTCCACTGCTAGCCACTATCCATCTCTGCTTAACATGTTTTCAAACTGCTCAAAACTTAACGAGAGAGGTATATTCGTCACCATTAATAGCCCCTTCGCATTTTAGATTCAATTGGTGAAGTAAAATTAGTTGTTCCTTCCTTAATCACTCGGAGTTAACCAAAAAAATTTTTTAGAATTATTACTACTAATACGAATCTGTGTGATTTCCTTTGTTTGAACGAAAAGACAACTATTTAGTAAATAAGTAATATAGGGGGAATAGATATTTTACTGAAATCTTAAGATATGCTGATTAAATGAAAGCTCACAATCTTACTTAACAATCAAAACCGAAATGGTTGGAGTGGGGTTCGAACCTATGAGTTGTTGTTCAAAAGATGAATGATTTGATCACACCATTTCACATTTAAAAGCACATACATTAAGCGATTCAGAAAGAAAAAGAGAACTGGAAATACTTTAAAATATAATAGTTAAAAATGAATGATAATTTTGATATAATATTAAAAACTGAATATGCTTTCACTTGGTATTGTTTGTTTGAATCTTCCAATTTGATGTTTAAGACTGTAACTGGTCAGTCTCTAATTGGCATATGTGCATACTGTGTGTATTCCCTCGATATAGCCTAAATTCACAAACATTATAAACAAAGATGGAATCCCAGAGTGAACATCAACTCTGAGATGAAGGTATATCCAGTTGACGAGTCCCGAATAGGACGAAACGCGCGCCTTGGATTCCACTGCTAGCCACAATCCATCTTTGCTTGAATATACTTTATTTGATAAATGTCAATTACCCATTAGTTTACCTTTGATTTTCTTTCCTTAAAACATCATGTATATTGTGAAATGTTAAATTTCTTGAATAAATTAAACTAGAATTAGGAAAACACAAGTTATTTTGAAATGTTAAAACTTTATGAAATATAATATACGACTTGGTAATATCATTTTCACTGACTGGAATGTCAGATGTTATATGTGTATACAGTATTCACTGTAAAATACAAAAGGTTTTTCTGCTGTGATCGTTGTCGGTTGAGGTAGTCATTTATTTGTTTGAACACATAAATATTGGTACAAAGGGTCACCAAATACATATACGCCACACAAATCACTTGATATGTGTGTGTGGGGTATATACTGCCTGTGTGCTCAAACCGAAGCAAGTGGTTTTCTTAGGGGACCACGCTCAGAGCCTTCGACCTAAAGATCTGATCCACAAGGCAGTAGAACAACGTCAGGCGATGCAGTTTCATGGTAGTCGGTGACCAACAATAGGTTAATATACCATTTGTGAACCGCTGGATTGGAATCATGGTTTTACAACTTCCTTAGGTGGGTCCTCCGTATCCACTAACTAGGTTAAAGCTCTGGACATTCGCTTTTCGTCCTTTCGATTTCATTAACAGCACTCGCGCTGCGAGAATGTAGTGAGTAGCACTTCCCTGACAGTGGCAGTATACGCGTGGTCATGTGAGAGTATTTGGAGAGGGAGAGTGGATTCTCCCCACCCTCAGACGTACCAGGGCATTTGGGGGCAAGTAGTAAGTAAATTTTCTGAATTATGTTTTCACAATTTCAATCATAAACTAATCTTAGGCTTCCTCTGATCTGACTTCTATTTGAAAGAACGAATGAAGATGTCATTATAATATAAATCTTCCATTTAACTTCGTGCATTACACATAGGTTAACCCTGTTTGTAGGACGACGGTAATAAAAAGCCAAATACGCATTGAATTGGTTTTTAGTGGCCCGAGATCATTTGCTGATTGCTATCGAAATATACATGCCATCAATCCTCGTATATTATCATCGACTTAATTCGCGTTAGTGAATAACGGAGTTGAGATAAGTTAAACACGAGAATGGATTTTAAATACATATATTTCATTCAATCCCTGATATGAACAGATGGTCAGGGAAACGAAGTGAAATGGATCGGAGAAGACGTTTTAGCCAACTTACTTTAAGTAATTGTCAATATTCAGAGGGGGTTTTGTGGAAATTTCAGTATTTTTCAAAGTTGAAATCATGAGTCAATTGAAGCTAGACCACCATGGAAAACCTGGAAGCACTGGACGGCCGTTTCGTCCTATTGTGGGACACCTCAGCAGTACGCATCCACGATATCACTTTACGAGATTCGAAACGGCCATCCAGTGTTTCCAGGTTTTCCATGGTGGTCCAGCTTCAATTGACTCATGCTTTCTACTTATCAATTCATAAGATTATCATTATTCTGGCTACATTCTGTTTTACTAAGACAAATAATTATGAAAAGCATCTCAAACATGACTGACCTTTACTCAGTTGATAAAATAGTGTTATCAACTAAATCAGTTTTATGCATATCTAGCTCACCACACAATGTTGTCCATACAAGTTCATAATGTGACTAACAATCATTTGTAACTCATTTTTATGAGTAAAAACAATAATAATAGTCAACTAGTTATCTCTAATATTGATTATAAGTAGTGTATGAATTTAGGGTACTGTTTTGTGTATGAACAATAATACTGACTCATAGTATCGTTTTTTTTAATGTCTTAACCTTTAAAACCTTATCTATGTATATCAATGATCATAATTACAAAGAATCAATGTTCTTGCTATCACCTAAATATGTTACGTAATTAAGACTAGTTTTGTAATTTTATGTACTAGATAGATATGATAATATAAATGACCTTCATTGTGACAATCAATTTACTGATTGCACACTTGAAGTACTTTTTCTTTAATCTTCTTATGTTATTCAATCTATGTATCTAGTAATTATGTAGAATTGTCTAGTCAAATAAAAATTTTATTATGTAATCAAGTGTGGGTAACTACACATGATTTCATGTCATTTAGAGGTCAATAAATACATAACATATAGGACTCCTCAACAGTGCGCATCCATGAACAAGCTCTCGCGAGATTCGAACCCAAGATCTACCAGTCTCGAGTCGAAGCCCTTAACCGATAGACCACTGAGCTCGCATCCAACGGTGTTAATGTCTAGCTTCAACTGATCCATGAAGTTGAGCAACCATTCACCAATTGTCTTCAGTGAGTTCCTATCTCACAACAGACGTGGTTGAACTCCACTGGTTACTGCTTCTCACTAGAACTCCAGGACATGTATCTTGAAGTCAGTCACTAGTGAGCATATGATTATATTTAGAAGGGGATTTGTGGAAATTTCAGTATTTTTCAAAGTTGAAATCATGAGTCCATTGAAGCTAGACCACCATGGAAAACCTGGAAGCACTGGACGGCCGTTTCGTCCTATTATGGGACTCCTCAGCAGTACGCACCCACGATCCCGCCTCTTGTCTTCAGTGAGTTGATATTTCTACAACAGACCTGGTTGAACTTCACCGGTTACTAATACTCACTAGAACTCCAGGAAATATCTCACGGAGCCAGTCACTAGTGAGCATATGATAATGGGGTTATATTTATTAGTCACTAAGTTGGCCGTCCAAGTGCTTCCAGGTTTCCAGTGGTGGTCCAACGTTGACCGGTTCATGATTTTAATGTAATTCAACAATCTCTACAACTCCCAACTGAAAATATTATATTGTTTAAGCCCTGGTGCTTATTTAATTGTACTGTTTACTTTTGTAATATTGTGACTAATTAACTTAATGCCAAATTGCGTTACACTTTCTTGAGTATTAGATGTTCAGGAAAATCTTTTATCAAACTATGAATTTTAGTTTCGTGATAGTTCACACTCACAATGAAAGCACATCTATTATCATGAATTCAGTGACACAACTCTAACAAACTTAAACTCTAGCTATGATCAATCATACGTACCGTTTCTAATTTTATGAACTTGATAATGTTCATTGAAATCTAAAGGATAGGATCAGATTTTTCAAGATTGCAAAAACAGGTAATTTGAATCAGGATGAAACTTAGAATTTACTCTTATTATCGACTGTTTATAATCGTAAAAATATATAAAACTTTTGATACAGATAGTGTTATACCTAGTGTAGTCGACATTGTATTCTAGCCATCCAATCATTATTCACACCTAACATCTTTGAGTACTTTTTAATTTATTTAAACACATAAATATTGGTACAAAGGGGCACCAGATACATATGCGCCACACAAAGCTCATTTGATTTGTGTGAGAGTTGTGATACTGTCCGGGTGCTCAAACCGAAACAGGTGGTTTTGATAGGGGGCCACACTCGGAGCCTTTGACCTAAAGGTCTGATCCATAAGATAGTGGAGCAACATCAGGATATGCAGTCCCGTTGTAGCAGGTGACCAACGATTGATTCATACACCATTTATTCCTTCAGGATACTGGAGCCCATGTGTACCATTGGTTTGGAATCAGGGTTTCCCAACTCCCTTAGGCGGACTTTCCGTGTCCACTACCCGGTTAAAGTGCATGACATTTGCTTTGCGTCCTCTTAATTTCGTAAACAACACCCCCGCCACAAGAAGGCAGTGAGTAAGACTTCCCTGGTAAAGGCTATATACGTGCGGCCATGTGAGAGCATTTGGAGAAGGAGAGTGGACTCTCCACACTCTCAGCTGTACCAGGGCATTTGGGGGCAGTGGGTGTGTTTATTTTTTCATAATTAAAAATTACTGAACTGTTTGTGTATATACATTTTTCTATTTATTCATTCTTATCTCGTTACAATTTACGCATTATGAATGCTTACAATTGTATTTGTCCATATATACGTATTTATACATTTGTGTGTGTGTGTGTGCAAGTATGCGGTACTGAGGTCTACAACAATAAACACTGACCTTCTCGCACTATGGGTGTTGTTTACAATATTGAAAGGACGAGAAGCGAATGTCCGAAGCTTTAACTGAGTTGGTGGATACGGAAAGTCCATCTAGGGGAGTTGGAAAACCCTCATTCCATACCAACGGTGCAAATGGTCTCTTGAATCGTGAAGGAGAAATGGCGTATGAACCAATTGTTGTTCACCGTCTACAACGGGACTGCATATCCTGATGTTGCTCCACTATCTTATGGATCAGACTTTTAGGTCAAAGGCTCCGAGTGTGACCCCCTTTAAAAACCACCTGTTTCCGTTTTGAGCACCCGGACAGTATCACAACTCTCACACAAATCAAATTAGATTTGTTTGGCACATATGTATCTGGTGCCCCTTTGTACCAATAGTGATGTGTTAAAATAAAATAAATAAAAAATTAGTATCTTTTAGTCACCTTAGTTGAGCTGGATGCAAGACAATATTGTGTTGATGACAATTCTATCTATCTATGATAGTAACAGTGAATTCGAGGTACTAATGTAAATTCATAAACGCGCCTAAATAGGTTATGTGATTAATTGACATAATGATATCTTAAAAGAAACAAAATACAGGTGACTTATTGAGATGTGTTGCTGTCAGGAATAGGTAGTCCAGATATTCAAGCAGGTCGTCAAAGTTCGAGTTGTGATAAATACTCACTAAAGTAATAGCAATTTTCATTCCGTATACATATATTATCCCACTATATAGATAAATCATAAAGGTGTTCAAATACTCGAGGGTTGGGATAGCCCACTCTCTATCTAGAAATAGTCTGATATAGAGTCACGCGTATACTTTTTGGGGAAAAAAGGAATTAAACCACTTTGTAATGTTAATTGATGAAACAATGAAAACTAAAAGTGGTACTGAGGAACTTATTCAATTTAGTATAGTACTCTTCCTCTGTTCACATTAATGACCACAGACTATATCGTAGAAGTTAGAACTTGCTAATCATCAAACTAGGCTAAACATTAATTTTTTTTATAAAGTTTCATTAAAATAAATGAACTTTTCTTTCTTTTAGAAGCTTCAATTGTCTTATGATTTCAATTATAGAAAATTATCAGAGGGGGTTTTGTGGAGATTTCAGTATTTTCATAGTTGAAATCATGGTCTAGCTTCAATTGACTCATGATTTCCACTATGAAAATACTGCAATCTCCACAAAACCCCTTCTGATCTATAATCATATGCTCACTAGTGACTGACTTCAAGATATATGTCCTGGAGTTCTAGTGAGTAGCAGTGACCAGTCTGTTGTGAAGTAACAACTCACTGAAGACAATTGGTGAACGGTTGCTCAATTTCGTGGATTGGTTGAAGTTAGACATTAACACCATTGGATACCGGCCGGCTCAGTGCTCTGGTGGTTAAGTGCTCTGGCGCGAGACTGGTAGGTCTTTGGTTCGTATCTCACGACTCGGGAACTTGGATGCGCACTGTTGAGGAGTCTCACAATAGGACGAAACAGCCGTCCAACGATTCCAGATCTTCTATGGTGGTCTAGATTCAATTGTCTCATGATTTCAACTATAGAAAATAACTAAAATCTCCACAAAACCCCTTTCTGAAAATAACCATTAGAAAAAAAGAAAATTCTATTTCCATTTTCTTTTTCTGGAATATTCTTGAAAAAAAGTAACTTTAACCATAGTTTCCTTTTAATTTTATTTTATTCTAGCATAAAAGTGCACAAATGAGAGAGAGAGAGACTGGGAGAGTAGGAGGGTGAGAGAAAGAGAAACAGGGGAAAAAAAGGCCAAAAAACAAGAAAAATTAATTATTTCTTGTAATTTATTAGACCGTAACACTAAAGCCAACAAAAACTAATCATAATTTTTATGGTAGGTTATACAAGGTAACAAAGTGATTGACATTATACATAATTAGTATTATTCATTTTATATAAGCTTGTTATATTGGACCAAAATGTCAATCAGTTAATTTGTAATAATGAAATTTCCTCCCCCCCCATGTGAATTTAAATTGAAGTAGTTTAGATGGTTATTTTAGATTATTAACCGATCAATGTTAGAACACCAGTGAAAATTTGGAAGTATTGGATGAGTTGTTTCGTCCTGGTATGTGACTTCTCAGTAGTGTATATTCACGATCCTACACTCGGGATTTGAAACTAGGATCTTCAGTCTCACGTGCGGACGCCTAGCTATTGGATCAATGAATCAGGATCCGACGGTTTTAATGTTTAACTTCATGATCTCAATTAAAACTCAACAATCTCCACAATCGTATACTGGTAATTTAAACTAACGAGTTAAGAGAAAATGCTTTACATATCATATATTTCATATAATCATTTGCGAAATTATCTAAGCGTTGAGAGGTCCTAATGACTGTTTCATTCATATTTAAAACTCTTCACTATTATGAATATGAGATCAAGTTAGAGATCATTAATATTCAATAGTGTGTATTTTTTATAGCTTTTGTTAATTTGTCATACTATATGATGGTTATTAGACAGCACCTATGAGTAATTGGAACGAATGGCGTATGAACCAATCGTTGGTCATCGACCACCATGAGATTTCATGTCCTAACGTTGCTCCACTGCCTTGGGGATTAGACCTTTAGGTTGAAGGCTGCTGGTGTGGCCCTCCATGGAAAACCTGGTAGTCTAGCTTCAATTGACTCATGATCTCAACTATATAAAATTACTATAATATTCACAAAACCCCCTTCTGTTAATGATCATATGCTCACTAGTGACTGGCTCCTTTGGTATTTCCTGGAGTTCTAGTGAGAAGCAGTAACCAGTGGAGTTCAACCAGATTTGTTGGGAGATATCAACTCACTGAAGACGTTGGTGAATGGTTGCTCAGTTTGGTGGGTTGGTTGAAATCGGATATTAACAACGTTGGTGCTGACCGGCTCAGTGGTCTAGAAGTTGAGCGTTCACGCACGAGTCTGATATGTCCTGGGTTCGAATCTCACGGGATGAGATTGTGGATGCGCAGTCCTGAGGAGTCCCACAGCAGGACGAAATGACCGTCTAGTGCTTCCAGGTTTTCCCTGGTTGTCTAGCTTCAATTGATTCATTTTTCATTTAAACACATAAATATTAGTACGAAGGAGCACCAGATATATATGCGACACACAAATCAAATGAGAAATGTGTGAGGGCTGGGATACTGCCAGGGTGCCCAGACCGATGCCGGTGGTTTCCTTAGGGGGACACACCTGGAGCCTTTGACCTAAAGATCTGATCCACAAGACAGTGGAGCATCATGAGGAGATACAGTTCCATGTTAGGCAGTGACTAACAGTAGGTTCTTACGCCATTCGTTCCCTCAGGATCCTGGAACCCATGTGCACCATTGGTTTGAAATGAGGGTTTTCCAACTCCCATAGGTGGAATTTCCGTATCCAGCAACCTGGTTAAAGAGTCGGACATTTACTTTTCGTCCTTTCGATTGCGTAAACAACACTCGCGCTGCGAGAAGGTAGTGAGTAGACTTCGCTGACAGTGGTTGTATACGCTTGATCATGTGAGAGCATTCGGAGAGGGAGAGCTGACTTTCCCCACTCTCGTCCGTACCAGGGTATTTGGGGGCTCAATTGACTCATGATCTCAACTATATAAGATACAATTTCATCTTCAAAATACTTAATTTAATAAAAGTAAAAGTTTTTCTTCAATTCATTTGTTTTGTATGTTGATTTGACTTTGTGTTTTTTTATTTAAAAGAATCATAAAATTATCACATACTCATTGTAAAACCAAGTTAACATTCATTATTAACATGATGGATTGGTTTCTTTTTCTGTTAGCTTGTTTGTTTGTTTGTTAAACAACCAATTTTTTCTTCTATAAAGAATAAAATAGATAGATCTTGTATGAATAAGGTTCTAAGGGGTAAACATATAGGATATATATATATCACCTAACCTTCTCATAATAATAAGTTACTTTTTATGAATAAATCAGTAGTATAGTAGGGATTATTTTCTTCTTTGATCTTCTTTGATAAATGAACTGTGTTAGCCTTGTAGTTCATTTGTTTTTAAAAAAAAAAGAAATTGCGTTTTGTCACACCCAGTTATAGATTCAAATTTAGATATAAATTTAATATATAGCAAAAAGATGAAATGAGGCTAGCAGTGGAGTTCAGGACTAACATCTCGTTCTATCTGGTTTCAGTTATATAATATACCTTTATGGGCCAGGGTAATTTTGCATTGATTTTCAGGAGAACCAGACACCATTCAGACTTTCACATGGCAACCCAAAAAGTACAGATCAATCCTGTTTAACAGGAGAGCTAGACACTGCCTAGGCTTAACCCAAGCAGTATGGCTTAATCCCGCCCCATAGAAGAATCAGACACTATATGGGCTTCAACGCTACAATCCGAACAGTATAGCTCAATCCTGTGGAGCAACCACACAGGTACCAAGCACCCTGGTGGACTCGTTCTATATAGAATTTGTCAACTGAATCTACCTACATTCTAGAGTTGATAATCACTCCAAGATTCGAATCCAATATCATTCTCTTGAAATTTCTAACATATTATTCGCTTACTTACTAAGTCTATATAGTCAATCGCTTGTACAACAAGTATGAATCCTAGATACAAACCTAAATTCTAGCCTATTATTCATTGTCATTCAGTAAAAAACAAGCCTCCAAATGTCCTAGTACGACCGAGAGTGGGGAGAGTCCGCTCTCCTTCTCGAAATACTCTCACATGGCCACACGTATATAGCCTCTGCCAGCGAAGTCTTACTCACTACATTCTCGTGGTGGGGTGTTGTTTAAAGATGCGCACTGCTGAGGAGTCCCACAATAAGACGAAACTGCCTTAAAGCAGTGCTTCCAGGTTTTTCATGGTGGTCTAGCTTCATTTGACTCATGATTTCAATTATGATATTATTAAAGTGTCAACTTGTTTGATTTTTTTAACCGATTATGCAGTAAAAAGAACCAGTAATTAATGGATATTCTATAAATAAAAGGAATAATTAATATCTAATGTATTAGGGAGTTTACAATTTTGTATTTGTACTTTAAAGAGGGTTTTAATTAATAATCTTAAAAAGATTAATGTGTCATATTGGAAGTATTCTCTATAAATTCATGAATTGCTTCCGACTTTATCTAACATTGTCAACTGTGATATCTGTTCTTCTATATTATCCCTTCTTATTGTCTCCTGTACTTATAAGGAAGTCAGCCTGTAGTTGGCGTCGAGTCGCGATTGACTATGATCACCACCACAGGGATAGTAGGTTGAATCCCTCCGTAAGCCAAAAATCAGTCTATTGACGATTGCAATAAGACATATTTGTTGGCGATCACATGGTATCTAAAGAATACCGAGACGTGCCAAAGTTTACAAACGGAACTACCGAGTGTATTCGAGTTCGTGCAAGGTCACAGGCAACGGAAGAAAGTGTGTTTTCGGTACACTAACAAGTACAGTAAAACAATCACTGGTACAATTGGTTATAATAACAATTGTTTCCATTATACCAATCGCGTTCTCGTCACAAAAGTAGGTCACCACAAGTCAATCATAAGCAGGATAGAAATCGGCGCATATCTTCATCATACAGGGTTAGATCTCTTACCTGGAAGTTCACCCATCAATTCAAATATTGAGGTGATATATTCCTGTTTAATAAAGATGATGACAAGATGTAGAATCTATTAATCTCCTTGAATAACAATGCCATCACTTTTCAGACTACGTCTCATTCACTCTGCTTAGGGGCTGGTCTACTTCAGCGCCTGAACTAATGATAGAGAGTGAAATAGTTGAATGCTTTGACCACTTTAGCTGCTCTGGAAGTCACATCAACTCTGGTGTGTCATGTGAGATGAACTTTCAATTAGATTCTGCTCACTTGCGTTACTTGTGCCATAGGTAAGATCTCTGTCTGCCAATCGAGAGGTGTGCATACTGCACAACAGTCGACACCCTACTACATAATGACTAGTAAACATGGTCTTGAAGACAGACTTTCTCATTATTATAACTACCACATTATTTTGATCGCTTTTCTATTCGTCTTTTTTTAATTCCACCTCGTTATGCTAACACGGTGTAGCAACTTGGGCTAACACCCATCTGTGCTAAGTTCTACGTTGATGATAACCGATTGGCTGAGACTATACTAGATCAAAGTGACGAAACTGCCAAGGTGAATACCAATCTAGTAGAAATAATTGTCATATCAGTAATTATAAAAAAGACTAGAATTCGGGTGAATGAATATTCATCGCTGTGACTAATTCTTAATCTCCAACCCATAAATTATAAGTTCATATCCTGATCTATTCATCATAAAATCTAAAGCTTTTTACATAACACTATAATTAACTTTCAAGTTTTAAGAATAATAACAATAGTTTCTTCGCCTCTAAATGCCCTGGTGCGGTAGAGAGTGGGGTGAGTTCACTCACCCTCTCGAAATGCTCTCATCACATGGCCACGTGTATATAACCTCTATCAGGGAAGTTTCTTCAAACTTTTCAATGTCTATATGTTCTCATCATCTCAATCTTTACTTATAATACAATAATAAAAATAATAACATTGTAATTGAAACTGAGATATAACTGGATACAAATCAGTGGATCAACAACATAAGTTATGTTAAACAACACCCTTTAATTATGAATCTGATTCATTTGATTAAAATCTAAGCAAATACAATGGTGTATAGTTAGGTACCATTGTGTGTGTGTGTATGTGTACGATTTGTGTACGAAAATGATGCTAAAGATAATGATTTATTATCAGTTAGAAATGGTGATAAACCATTTTGATAAATTAAAACTATGAATGGATGTAATTCTATATGAATCTAAGATAGATTTTCATACTAACCTGACAATTAAACGATTAAAAATCATTGGTATAAATATGTGACACTTTTTTTTATTACACATTAGTGACTCATCTTCAGTTCGAAAAGATATTGTAATTAAGATAATGTTGGATATAGTTGGATTTACCATCGAAGGATGTAAAATCTCTCTAAATATCATGGAAATCCTGAAATGTAGTAGGCTAGGTAAGCATTGTAAACCTGGTAGCGCTGCATGCCTATTTCGTTCAAGCATAGAACTAATCAGTAGTGTATATTGATGACCCAACACGTTTATTTAAACACACAAATATTGGTACAAGGAAGCACCAGATGTATATGCACCACACAAATCTCATTTAATTTGTGTGAGGGCTGTGATACTGTGTCCAGGTGCCCAAACTTAAGTAGGTGGTTTACCTTATAGGGCCACATCCGGAGCCTTTGACCTAAAGGTCTGATCCATAAGGCAGTGGAGCATCGTAAGGAAATGCAATCCCATGGTAGCCGGTGACCAACAGTTGCTCACTTCCACCGAAATCCCAGAACTTTAAATGACAGTCCATAACAAAGTGGGTATGACCACATCCGATTTGAACACATCTATAACAGATATCACATTGATTTTCATCTACCAACTATCATTTCCAAACCATAAATTCACTTTATCTAAGACATTTTCAATATTACAATATAACATCAATTATTCATTTCATTATTTTAAATGGTTACATGTAAAACTTCCCCCTTTTTTTGTTCCAATAACAGTAAATAGTATCCAATCCAAATACTTTCCCTTTCCTCTTAACCAAAAAGATCAACTTATTAAACTATAAAAATAATGAAAGCGGTTTCAGAGAGAAAGAGAGAGAAATGAAACTATCATAAATCAACAATATTCCGGAGGACATAAATTTTGTTTGTTTGCATGCATATGTGTTCATATATATCTATAGATAGAATAAATTAAATATGATCCTTCTTTACTTAAAATATACTACTGAATAATTTAAGAATTATAGTAGTATCGACCATCTATTAAGTCATTTTTATAATTTTTTTTATAAATTTTATGTAAGAATATACATCGGAATGATTGTCAATTGTTTACATAATTCTTCTAATGTTGAAAGCGTCAGTCAATTGAAGCTAGACCACCAGGGAAAAGCTGGAAGCACTGGATGACCGTTTCGTTCTATTGTGGGATTCCTCAACAGTGCACATTCACGACTTCTCCATGACCTCGCGAGTCTGGTAGATCCTGAACTTGAATCTCGAGAGGCGAGGTCGTGGATGCGCACTGTCACTGAGGAGTCTCAGAATAGGACAAAACGGCCTTATAGCAGTGCTTCGGAGTTTTCCCTGGTGGTCTAGCTTCAACTGATTCATGATCTCAACTATGAAAATACAGAAATCTCCACAAAACCCCTTCTTATGATGTTGTTTATTTATTTGTTTGTTTGTTTTTCTTATCACGGAATCATTGATTTATGGGAAATTATTATTTATGTTTATTTCAATAGACAAGTAAATAAATAAGGAATAATTAATTTATCGTCATTATGATTATCATAACTAAAATAACACTAATCATGATTATACTACGTTGATAACTGTAATGTCCATAGTCCAGGGGAAAAAAGAGCGTGAATCATTTGGTTCAATGAAATCTTCTACTTGGAAGTGTTGTTTACGAAATTGGGAGGATGAAAAGCGAATATCCGGCGCTTTAACCGGGTTGGTGGACACGGAAAGTCCACCTAAGTGAATTGGAAAACCCTCATTCCAAACCAATGGTGTACATGGTCTCCAGTATCCTGAAGGAACAAATGACGTATGAATCAATCGTTGATCAACTACTACCATGGGATTGCATTTCCTCACGATGCTCCACTGCCTTATGGATCAGAGCTTCAGGTCAAAGGCTCCGGATGTGGCCCCCTAAGTAAACCACCTGCTTGAGTTTGTGGACCTGCGCAGTATCACAGCCCTCACACAAATCAAATGAGATTTGTGTGGTGCATATATATCTGGTGCCCTTTTGTACCAATATTTATGTGTTTAAATAAATAAATAAATCTACTTGGAAGATAATCAATATTTTCGGATACGTTATTGTGAAAAATTTTGTTTTTCATGTTTTAAATCATGAACTGGTATTAGTTTGACCAAACCACTAGTGAACATTTAAAAGCAGTGGATGGGCGTTTCATCCTAGTGTGAGACTACTCAGTCGTACGCATACACTATCCAACATCCGAGTATTGAAGTTGAGATATTCGGTCTCGAACGCGATTTCTTAACAGTTAGACTACTTAGTTGACCGGATCAAATGATGTTTGATGCGTAACTTCAATTGGTTCAAGATACCGTATAAATCTCATCGATTACCTGTAATGGGTAACTATCTCATAACCGTTTGTTTATTTATATTGTTTACTTAAACACATAAACATGGGTACAAGAAGGCATCAACTATATATATGCGCCACATTTTATCATTCGATTTATGGGTGTCGTTGGATACCATCCGGGCACCAAAACCCAAGAAGATGGTTTTCTCACAGGGCCGCTCCCTGAGTCTCTAACATAGAGGATGAATTCTCAAGGAGATGCAATCCTATGGTAGTCGGTGACCAAAAATGGGTTAATACGCCATTTGTTCCCTCAGGACCGCGGAGCTCAAGTGCACTATTGGTATGGAATCATGGTTTTCAAACTCCTCTAGGTGAATCCTCCGTATCCATCAACCCGGTTAAAACGCCGGACATTCGACTTTCGTTCTCTCAATTTCGTAAATATCATTTTCATACCTGAAGCGATTTGAACTCTGCTGGTCACAATTTCTCAACAGAAATCCATCGTTTTATGTTCAATCTCTACAAATCCACCTATATTAAGAATGACTTCATATATTATGCTATTTTTTAAAACTTGAAATCAATCTTAGTTACTAGATTCGTTTACCATGAAATCTTCATTGAACCACGTTGTCAAATACAAATTACCTAGTTCAGATTGGCATGATTATCGTATCTAGTGGTTCGAAACGTTAATTGCTATGGCGAAGAGTTAATCGCAATAGCTCAGATACATCTGCCTCTTGCCTTCCCTTGGATCTTAAGTTTAAAAATGATCCCTTACTTTTCATTCCACAAACTTACTTATTTTTCTCGAACCATATTACTTATTCCTAATTTCTTCCTACTGTAGCTTGTACTACTAGTGTGTTTATCATTCTACCATTTGTTTTGATGGTTTCATCTCGCTATCCTAACATGACGTTATAACTTGGGACGGTTTACATATATGCCACGCTTTATGTATCTTATAACTAAGTCACTTATCATCAATCAAAAATATCTTTGAAGCATTGATTGCTTATGATCCGGTCATCAGATGAGTAGTATTGAGATCAATTATACGTTGTAGGTATATCGATTGATAACATTTTAAGTGATCAAAACACTTATTACTCGTACTTAGTTATTACATAACTTGACACACAATACTGTCTACCGGTAGAGCATCTCCTATAATCCTTAAAGCATATCAAACCGAAACATTTTATGGACTGATGACTTTAATCGTACAATAAGACACAAAATAACTGGTTGAACAAGTTGTGTTCAGCAGTTAGAAATAGGTCAGTCAGTCAGTCAGCTACAACGTAGGATCAGGCACACATATGCATCGGTCCAAGTTGTTATATCTTGTTAGAAATAGGCCACATAGATAAAGTTGTAATCATTCTTTATCTCTTTTAAATTTGATTCTGAGTGTCACTTTGTACTTTCAGTTCTTTTTCTGAAAAAAACCCGTATTGTTTCCATGTTTAGCCTAACACTACAACAAACACCATTATTCTAGATGGTATTTTCCTATGTTTAACTAACTTTTGATATACCAACACTGATAAGAGACTATTGATTATAAATAGGAAATTTTCACCTGTTCTCCAGTCTATTGAATTAATATGCCAGGAAAATTAGTCATGTATAATGCATCATTAATTAGATTTTAAAAGTCAAATGGTTACAAAGATAAAGTCTGTTGTAGAGATATCAACTCACTGAAGACAATTAGTGAACAGTCGCTCAATTTCGTGGATTGGTTGAAGTTAGACATTAACACCGTTGGATGCCAACTCACAAGGTCTATCGGTTAAGTGCTCTGGGGCGAGACTGGGTGGTCTTGGGCTCGAATCCACGAGTACGGGATCGTGGATGCGCACTGCTGAGGAGTCTCACATTAGAACGAAACGTCCTTAAAGCAGTGCTTCCAGGTTTTCCATGGTGGTCTAGCTTCAGTGGACTAATGGTTTCAACTATGAAAATACTAAATTCTCCACAAAATCCACTCTAAAAGATAAAATAGTAAATGAATACCCTGTTTCTTCAAAATGATTCATTGATATCTTTTCATTTTGTTTTTTATCTTTTAGATCATTGCACATGATCGAGATCAAGCTGCTAAATTGACATATGAATTAAGTAGTGAAGGAAAACAATATTTCACTATTGATCCTATTACTGGTGTAATAACTACGTTAGGTGGTGATGAAAAAGATAATTTACATAGTTCCAGTTTACTTGATCGTGAAAAAACAGAGAAAATCACCTTTTCAGTATGTGTTACTGATGGTACACCAACAAATGGTTGTGGTATGATTTCATTAGATCATAATTCTCAACTTAATCACGATGGAATAAAACAAAAGTATTTACAACAACCAATTGGTACTTCTAGTGATAATATTGTACGTCCAATATTTACGGCTTCAGCAACTGTTTTTGTCACAATTTTAGATGTTAATGATAATCAACCACAGTTTATAACGAAAGGACCTTTTTCAATCCTTGAAAATCAACCACGTTTTACTCAAATCAATGGACGTATTACAGCACTTGATGCAGATGCAGGAGAAAATGGACATGTAAGTCAATTAATACAGTTTTGTGTTGTTTTTTTGGTACTAATTAACTTGAATTTTAACATATTTATGGAATTTTTCATCAGTTTGAACTCTAAATGAGTCAGGTTTTTGAATGAATGCGTTCTTGTGGTAGTTTCTTTCAACTGACCATTTCTTTACTGGTATTGCTTGAATAGACTGAAATTGTTTTCAGTGTTGAATACTTTGTTTTCGTATTGTTAATGTTGAGGGTTTGGATTTTTCAGAAGTGTTTTTAATCAGTCTCTACGATCACGACGACCCTTTGAATGAAGGCATCGAAATTGATGGTAGATTAACTGAAGAATCTCAAAGTGATCGGAGCCTATATTCTAGTTTCTATTACTAGCCACAGTCCAAAAATATCCCTATCCTTTGAATAGTACATATCAATATGAGGTTTTGGGGATTATTTAATTTCATTGAATTCAAGAACCACTATTGGAGATCTAGAAGTACTGGAAAGCGTGTTTGAGATTTGTCAGCGGTATGCACCAATGACATCTCAACCGAGATTCATGGTCAAAGGCGTTCGACCGTGTTGAGTGTTAGTCAGTTACTCACCACTGTCAATGAAAGTGGGTTGTGCACTATCATGAACTGATTGAAGTTAGACATTAACACCGTTGGATATCGACTTAGTGGTCTTGGGATTAAACTTTTGTGCTCAAGGTCGGTTGACACGTGCGTGTTTATGGATGGGCACCGGTGAGGAGTCCCATACTAGGATGCAATGATCGTTCAGTTCTTCAACATTCTCAATGACAGTCTAACTTTGATCGGTTTTCGATCTTAGTGAATGATGTATCATTCAAAAAGTATATTGAAGATGGATATATATTAATGTCAAGATATTTTTAATCACTAAGTCATGATAAAATATAGTGAACTCTCACACGTATTTACATGTTTCTTTTTTGTACATTTAAACTGACCACCGATACATTAAGGATACAATATACACAAGTTTAAACGTGCTATCAATAAACCCACCGTTAGAGACATGAATACATAAATATAGTGTATTGATCACCTGTGTTCAATCGGAAAATTACCCCTTTATGAAATCTACCTTGGCATACTATTTTGTATAAGTTATACTGTTCCATGGTGTATTAAGAATAGTCATAAGAAGAATAGTGTGTATGAGAGTAGTATAGTGGTACCATTGATAATAATAACAATAATCATAGTAATAATGTTTATAGTCTGTTAAATGTTACTGTGAAATTAGGTGACTGACAATTAATTACCCTGATTTATTTCAATCACCCTTTGTCCTCAATAACAATGTCTGATTTCATATTAAGATTCTCGTAGAACTAAACTAATAAAGTCAGTCATAAACAGATGTACTAAATGGCTTTATGGACATTACATAAATATTAGGAAGTTTTATAATTATAACTAGAGGCAATTGAAATGCTTGTAAGTGTATATTACCTCCACGTAACTGCTAAATTTCGAATTATCAGAAGGGTATTTTGTGGAGATTTAGTATTTTCATAATGGAGAGCGTGAGTCAATTGATTGAAGTTAGACATTAACACCAAGGATGCTGGCCGGCTCAGTGGTCTATCGGTGAATTGTTCTGGGACGAGACTGATAGGTCCTATGTTCGAATCTCGCGAGGCGAGGTCGTGGATGAGCACTGCCACTGAGGAGTCCTATAATGGGACGAAACGGCCATCCAGTGCTTCCAGGTTTTCCCTGGTGGTCTAGCTTCAATTGACTAACGCTTTCAACTATGAAAATTTCGAATGTTAATTCAAGTCAGGAAAAAAAGTAGAGAATTTTGTATAATAGACAAAATATAGCCAGCAGTAGGATCCAAAGAGTATGTTCTGTCCTATATGGGACTAATCATTTAGAAGTGCTTGCATCCCAGAGTTGATTTTCACTCCAGGGTTCGAACCCTGTATCATTCTCTTCAAACATTTAACGTGTTATTCACTTACCTACGGAGTTTAAGTAACCAGTCACCTGTAGAACGAGTGTTCTATTAAAACTTTATATATGCTGATTATATCTGGGTAATCTGCACAGAATCCACATATATCGGATCAGATTTCAGTTGACATTTCATCAAACTGGAAAACTCAAACTGTTACGAATTTAATCAAGCAGTGATTTATTTGATTAGTTTCAAATTACATTTTACACGTGAAGTCTATCGATAGTAACTAGTTCTGAAAACTGGACTTCAGTCACTAACTTAATGACTGAAAGCTAATTGCTTAACTCACTAAACTATCATCCAATCTAAATAACACTTGTATCTCTAATACAAAGTATCTAAGCTGATTCTCAATCGGTAAATCGAGACGATAGCTCAGATGGTGTTGTAGATTTAGTTATACATCATCTTCCCAAATAAATTGTCTCATTTATAAATTTCATCGAAGTTCTACATCACATTGTCAATAACTTCATACAAATTGAACTGTCTAATAAAGGACTATTTCTGTTACTGATTGGTTCTTCTCAAATGGACCTTCAAATGCCCTGGTACAGTCGAGGGCGGGAAGAGTTAGCACTCCTTCTTGAAATACTCTCATATGACCACGGTTATACAACTACTATTACAGAAGCCCTACTCACTGCATTCTCGCACCAGTAGTGTTGTTTACGAAATTGATAGGATGAAAAGCCAATGTTCGGCGATTTAACCGGGCTGGTGGATATGGAGGATTCACCTAGGGGAGTTGAAAAACCG
Source organism: Schistosoma rodhaini (assembly GCA_944470415.2). Lineage (NCBI taxonomy): Eukaryota > Metazoa > Platyhelminthes > Trematoda > Strigeidida > Schistosomatidae > Schistosoma > Schistosoma rodhaini. The sequence goes on from OX104044.1 coordinate 6,655,402, forward strand.
TGATTTCAAACCAATGGTGCACATAAACTTCTGGATTCTGAGGGTAAAAATGGAGTATGAACCTATTATTGGTCACCAACTACCATGAGATTGCATCTACCAACATTGCTTAGACTTTTAGGTTAAAGGCTTCAAGAGTGGCCCTCTAAGAAAACCATCTATTTCGGTTTGGGCATACAGGCAATCTCACAGCCCTCACACAAATCTATGGTAACTGCTACTGGCCTCATTGTTATTACGTTACTTACTTACTACTTACGCCTGTTACCTTTCGTCGAGGAGTATAGGTCGCCCACAAGCATTCTCCATCCAACTCCGTCCTGGGCAATCCTTTCCAGTTCTTTCCAGTTAACATTCATCCTTTTCATATCTGTTTCTATTTCCCGACGCAAAGTGCTCTTTGGCCTTCCTGTTTTCCGTTTCCCTTCCGGATTCCAAGTTAGGACTTTCCTTGTAATGCATATTGGTGATTTCCTTAATGTATATCCTATTCACTTCCAACGTCTTTTCCCAATTTCCTCTTCAGCTGGAAGCTGGTTTATCCTCTCTCATAAAACGCTGTTGTTTATAGTATCCGGCCAGTGAATGTTGTTATTACACGGAGCATATGTACCATTGTACATGTGTTCAAATAAATAAAGAAATGAAACAAAGATTCTTAGTATTTCTTACATAATCTATTAGTTTAATTTCTCTATAACCACTTTTAATTCTTTTCATCCTTGTGATGACCATTTTCAGAACATAATACTTTATCTATTAAACACAACAATGTACATCTAAGGTAATCAATAATGTAATCCTCCTTACATAAGTTAAAATATTCGAAAACAACACATATCTATCTATGAATACCGCCATTTTGAAAAGTATACAACATCCAAACTACTTTTTTTTTTACTAATGTAACAATGTTCTTTAATAGTTTACTTATGGGATATGAGTTATTAATACCGGCAAATGAAATCAATACACATGTAGTTAATTTATTTAATTATAATTAACTAAAAATGAGGGGAAAAAAGAGACATAATCGATAGCTTAAATTGAATATCGACGCCATACAACAATTTCTTTGAAGTATCTGATGTTCTTTCTTAATATTATAGAGTATGTATTTGTTTTATATATTCTGATTTCTTTATTGGCATAGTAATCTTAATATTCATTGATCGAATTCTCACTTCTAGATTCAAGTTGTTACCAATGATTTTCATAGTTGAACCATGAAAAACCTGGAAGCACTAGATGGCCGTTCCGTCCTATTGTGGGACTCCTATAATATTGATCAAAAGAAAATATGTACATGGTTACATACACAAAAACTTCTATTCGATAAAAAATTTTCAGAATAGCTTTATAAGGGATGTGATAGAATAATTCACTTATGTGATAACAGACGTGAACCACATCTGTTGTAAGATAAGAACTAACTGAAGACGATTGATGAACGGTTGATCAACTTCGTGGTTTGGTTGGCGTTAGACATAACCATCATCGGATGCCGGCTCAGTGGTCTAGAGGTTGAGCGTTCACGCGAGAGACTGATAGATCCTAGGTTCAAATCTTGCGAGACAAGACGGCTGTCCAGTGATTCTAGGTTTTCCCTGGTGGTCTAGCTTCAATTGACTGACGCTTTCAACTATGAAAATACTAAATCTCCACAAAACCCCTTCTGACCTATGATTTTGTATTATCATGAAGTGGCTGAATATAATTGGCTATTGAAATCATAACTTTAATGAATCTTAAGAATCATCAGTAGGATACAGTGAATTATTAGTTTACTTAAGACTCGATATTGAATATTAATCATACAGCAAACAAAAACACTTCAGAGATAATTTATAATGATTTAGCTAAGAAATTAACTAACCTAAGTTATCCTACAAAATTGTTTTGATGCATGGAATGTGTGTCCATTTTTGTTTGCGTCCAGTTAACCGTAGTCATTTTAGTGGAACAAGTTAATCGATCAGCGAACTTGAAATAGATAACTGAGTTACATCAGAATCCCAGTAAATAAAATGTTACTTTCAAGCATGACCTAGGTTTCGAAATTTCCAAGAAGCAGTATTCTATTCCAATAATGAAGGTGGTCAAAAGCCTGTCGTTTTCACTAATCTTCGTTTATCTAGACTATCCTTATTGACTGACCCACAATAGCTGAACTAGAATTTCACTTGTGCTTTAAACAGATGTATATTATAAATATAATTTAAATTCAGTATTTATTGTTAAATAGTCCCAACAACTAAATTTAACACTCATGAGTCTAATTATCAGTCAGCATATTCGAAAGAACTGATTATCTGATTACTTTAGTATCCTTTATGAACAATCAACATTACGACTTATTTCAGACCTTAATCTGGCTGTTGTGCACTTACAGCTACTCACTCGGAAATATGTGTTCCGACCAATGTAATTTGACTGCGTTATCACTCTAATTAAACCTGTCTAATAATGACTAGCTAGTAGTTGTAATGAAAACAAAACTTCCATTGTGATTGGGTTCTCAACTAGATGTCAGGTAAGTTCATGAATGAAAGTATCAAATAAAAATCTAATATCGTGAAGGATTGTTTCTTGTCTTTGAACAGCTTAGGTTAGAAAAAACCAATCAGGATAGGGCAAAGTAACTCATGATATACTATTATTGTAAATGGTTAACATCAAATGGTCATTTTCTAATCCAAGGATGAATTATATAATACCATACTATGTATATAACTGTAAAATGTAAGCTGAGTGGATAACGCGATGGCGTTTGAAGCGAAAGGTAATGGGTTCGAGTCCCAGCCAGAGTGAACATCAACTCTGAGATGCAGATACATTCAGCTGACCAGTCCCAAATAGGACGAAATGCGCGTCAAACTGGATTCTTCTGCTAACCAATATCCATCTTTGCTTATAATGCTTGTGAATTAAGGCAATATTGAGGCAATCCGCACAGAATGCACATATGGCTAATAAGAGACTGACCAGTTGCAGCCCTAAACATCAATGGAAAGATTCAAACGAACAATACTAAGTGAATTCAAACAGGAAATTGGTTTTCTTAATTTCTAAAAAATTATCATGGATGGATACTTTTAAAAAGTTCCAGTTCAGTATAAGTCACCTATACATTAATCCTTAATTTTCACTTGTTGTCTTCCAATTAATATAATTTCCTGATGAATATTATGTTCTAATTCTATCATTATTTCACGAGTGATTATTATTAGCATAGTATGTAGAGATTGTAGAAATTTTATGGTTTACATCACGAATAGATCTTAATTTGACAAGCACTTCAGGCCATGAAGCAATAAATAAGTGGTTCGTTTTGGAAAGAGATTTTTCTGTAATCTCACTCCATGACCCTACAGGAGGTCGAACACAAAACATTCAGTCTAGTGGTGAGCAACTAGCCTCTAAACCATTAAGGTGCCATCCAATCTTTGATATTGCTTAACTATCTCCTATTGCTCATAATGGGTGACTATCTAGCACCTGATGTAATTGAACTCCCTCTAGACATGGCTTTCCACTAGAACTCTTGAAATTCCATCTCGAATTCAGCTACTAGTCAGTACACGATTATTAGTATTATGGAGAGTTTGTGAATATTGTTATCTTAGGGCTGCCGTAAAATCAAAAGGCCTAAGTTCAACCTCCGATAAAATCCTGGAACCCCACTGCTGATGAGTTTCTTAGTACTTCTTGACTTTCAAAGAGTTGTCCACAAAGATCAGTCCCTAAAGTAAACTATGAAAGTCCAACAATCTCTGCCTATCCTTTACACTAATAGTTAAACAAGTATCTGTCATAATCAGTTATAATTCTTATCAACCTTGTTGGTAAGTTATCATACTTATTATCATTATCTCTATCTTCCTTTTATCAAAACATTTTGTCTGATGTGTAGTACGAATATAGTCCATTTAATTAGATGCAAATGAATGAATCGAATATGTTGTTGTAATGCATAATAAAGGTATGAAATAGAAGAGGTTGTAGTATTTATGCAAATGAATCCATCATTCTGGTTTGTTTTACTAATTCGATTTGTATTCATGATTCTCTAATATCTAAGTCGTTGAGTGAATGGGCTAATTTATGCATTACAATAACTCTGCTCATCAATACACACATCATTAATTCTAATTCTGTTAACAAGTTTTCATTCAACAACTGAAATAAATAGGTCTACCACAGTGTACACAAAGACTAGTTTTTTATTCATATCGTTGATAGTAATATACAGAAGAGAATGACCTTTTGACCTATACTTCCTTTCGTATATATTCTATGCCTTTTTTCTTTCTGACAGACACCTCTTCTTTCCAGTCATTTAAAAGCTTATTGTTTATTGTCAACATTTTGTTGTTGTTTTTTTTGTCTCTCACCCTCTCACTCTCTCTGTCTCTCTCCTCGTTATCGTTAGTCTTGTAGATTTCCAATAATTGCTTGTGACACGCCTATGACACATACAGCATATAAAATAACCCCTTTATAATTCGTCTTCTTTTATTCTATCCTAATTGTTTGTTATATGACCCTAAAATGAAAAAAAAAAACAGAAAAAGAATTTAGAATAACAAATGAAACAAATGGTTACCATCTTATGGCTATATATTCTCATCAGGCTTACCGTCTGTGTTTGCCTGCTGAGTTTTTCTATTCTGCTTATATATATATATATATATATATCTTCTGTCCGATTAGGTGAACAGTTGTTGCACCTCTACTCTAATTTCGTCATTGTGCCTAGTTCAAATTGTCTTTTTGCATTAGTAATTATTATCTGATGTCTACATATTTCGATTAAAACCAGTTACTCTACTAACGATGTCTATGTTAACTTATATGTATATATATATACATATGTCTATTTGTGTATCATAATAGATGTAGACAATTCTCTACAGCTTAGCAACTAACATGTTAATTATTTGTGAATATTCACTTCATCTGTTTTCAATATTCAACATCATTAACATAGTGTCAAATTTCTTTGTAGTGAATTACAAGAAAACTGAGAGTAACAGTTTAAGTCTACTACTACTACTACTACTACTACTACTACTACTACTACTACTACTACTACTACTACTACTACTACTAATAATAATAATAATAATAATAATAATAATAATAATAATAATAATAATAATAATAATAATAATAATAGTAATAGTAATAATAATAATATTAATAATAATAATAGTCTTTAGACTCCCAAATGCCGTGGTACGGTCGAGAGTGGGAAGAGTCCGCTCTCCTTCTCCAAATGCTCTCACATGGCCACACGTATATAGCCTCTGTCAGGGAAGTCCTACTCAATGCCTTCTCGTGGTGGGGGTGTTGTTTACGAAAGTGAGAGGACGAAAAGCGAATGTCCGACGTTCCAACCGGGTTGGTGGACACGGCAAGTCCACCTAGGGGAGTTGAAAAACCCTGATTCCAAACCAATAGTGCATATGGCCTCCATTATCATGAGGGAACAAACAGCTCTCACACAAATCAAATGAGATTTTTATGGCGCATATATATCTGGTGCCTCCTTGTACCAATATTTATGTGTTTAAATAATAATAATAATCATAAATAGGCTTTAATTTAATCGTTAACTTATGCTCGATGACCATCACAATAAGTCAATTATATATTTACCATAACTTTTGAGGCTTCGTATGATGTCTATTCAAATGTTAAACAATATATAAAGGCAAATAGTTTTACACCTCCAAATGATATAATCTGGAGTGGTTTTTTAAAAGTCAAGTGTATCCATCTATTGAGTTTCAACTTGTTTAGGTTACATAACAGAATTTATAGATAGGTTACATGAATTAATGAGAATTTCAGATATATCTATACTGTCTACTCAAACTGTTGGGACACGATTTTGTCGTACATGAATTCATTATTATAAATTTACCTTCTTTAGGTTTCTTCTAGTTCGTTGATTTTATCTATCAACTGAGTTCATTAAAGCAACTTCATAAAATAGTTAGAAATCATCCTAAATCTAGTCCCTGAAAAACTCAAGAAGTACTATAACAGTGGGTCATGTACTTTCTTCCTCTGTCCTTTGGAAAGCGAGGAGCGTTCGTTATAGAATTCATATATTTAATGAGGCAGCGAAAATAAGTATTATGGGATTAAAACCGTTCATCAACATTTACACATGATCAGCATAGGGTTGCGTGTATATATGTCTGTTGAGTTTTAATTTGAGATCATGAACCGATCAATTTTAAATCACCATTGAAAACCTAGAAGCACTGGACGACCGTGTCGCCTCAGTATAGAGCTCCTAAATAGTGCAAAACCACGGTCTCGCACCCGAGACTCGATCCCAGTACATTTGGTCTCTCGCGAACTCAATCTTTAGACAACTGAGTCTGGATCCAACGGTATTAGTGTCTAATTTTAATTAATCCACTAGTGGGCACTTAATATTTATCATGTTCTTTATTGCAATCGTACAGTGACTAATGAATAATGCCGGTATTATTATTACTACTGTGATCCATGCTACTTATGCTGACAAATATAAGTAATATGTATCACCAATCGGAAATGGAATGCTTGCCAGCAGAAGATTGAATTAAGGAGAACGGGGAGGAGAACAGAGAGCAATCGTAATAATAACGGAACTGAGAAAATGAAAAGTTACCTCACCTGAGTCCTCATTTTCTACACTACTTTTATTCCTGTCATCATTACATTCACAAGTAACCTATGAATTATTTACAGCTATTTACCAACATATTTTGTCAAAAATATCAGCTTTACTTTATTTGTCCACGTATAAATGAATACTTCCCTTTATTAGGCTTACAGACCTGTCGTTGTAATGAATGATGAAACAAAGCAAGATCGTACAAAACTAAGCATGAATTGATGTTTCATTCTGGCGTGTAACTTCCCAATAGTCTACACCTAAGATTCCAAATGAGAATAAACCTTATAAACTTTAGGCTTCGTAGCAAACTTAGCATTCACAAACGACTAAGTTGCAATAAAATGGTTCATATCTCTATCCAGTTAATTCGGGCTATTGTACATCTACAGTTCATTGCTATCAGTTATGCCTATTTCACACTTGATATGGTTTCAACCACCATTCATGACTTCTCTTTAGAAAGTCGAGATGTTCTCTCACTATCACAACTGAACACTTACTTACTTTCGTTTGTTACCCCTCGTGGAGGAGCATAGGCCTCCGATCAGCACTCTCCATCCAACCCTGTCCTAGGCAACAAGTGAATACATAAGATTAACATTTGTATGTAAGGTTTGTGGGGATAGTTTACAGAATGTATAAAAGCAAATCTTTACAATCTTCAACTTTAATTCCAAAGACAAACTTTCCACGCATGACATTGATCACCACCCAGTGATCAATCAATTGTGATTACATCTCAGTCCTACAGGAGGTCGGTCGTGGCCCCAATAGCTCAGTGGTAACGTGTCTGACTGTGAAGCTGAGTGACACGGGGTCGAATCTGTCGGGGAGCACCAGTTCCTTCAAGATTACAAGTACACCTTGCTGACGAGTGCCAAGTAGCACGAAACCCGCGTCCAGGGTTTCCTGTTGACCACCTCTAACCACCATCTTATCTAAACTTTCCTTACATTTTCGAATCAAAATTCTAACAGAAAGAAATTTTTTTGATTTTCAGGTATTACAAAGTCATTTCATTTTTTGATATTTTCATATTATTATTCTTCTATATTAGGTTCGATATAGTCTTCGTTATATTTGGAATAGTGTAACTGGTATCCTTTCACCTGATCTATTTGAAATTGATTCTGAAGGACAAATTAGAACAATGGAAGTATTAGACCGTGAACTAATTAATGCATATACATTAGAAATTGTTGCTTGTGATTCAGCATCATTAAATCCACTTTGTACAGAATTAAATGTTACAATAACAGTTTTAGATGAAAATGATAATAAACCAGAATGGCATTATCCTCATGCTAATGATAAAGAAGTTAATATTACATCGGATTTACCACCAGGTAGAGTAGTTGCTCGTATATTAGCTATGGATTTAGATGCTGGAGAAAATGGACAAGTAGTTTATTCATTAATTGATCCACATAGACGAACTGTATTTCAAGTAAGATTTAATTTGTTTATTAATCATATTTATGAATATCAATTGCAGTACTAAACATCAATATTTTTGATTTATTTTGTATTGGTTGCTTGAATCTTACGATTGATGTTTAGGACTGAAATTGATCAGTCGGTTATCGGCATATGTCTATTCTGTGCGGATCACCTCGATATTCCGTCAAATCACAAGTAGAGATGAATGTTGGTTAGCAGTAGAATCCACCAATGAAAGATTCAAACAAACAATACAAAAATGAATTAAAACTTCACCTCATTACACAAGGTAGTTGTTATCAGGACTCAGTAGTTAAGTAGATAATGTGATGTTGTTTGAAGCGAACAGTACGTGGTTCGAGTCTTGGAGTAAACATCAACTGTGGGATACAGGTACATCTAGCTGACCAGTCACAAATAGGACGAAACGTGCATCCTCCATTCCACTGCTAGCCACCACCCATCTTTGCTCACAATCATTATGCTGGGATAAAAAAGAGATAATTACAGAATGTATGACAGCTTATGGTCATGAATAGGTTAATATAAAAAGAACACAACATGTAATTACAAGGAAATAGTTAATAGTACATAACATGAAAAGATATGAGTCATGAATGATTTTAAAAGGACATTTGTTACAAAGAATTTAATAGTGTGAACCACCGAATGAAAATTAGTATTTTCCTAGTTGGAGGACTGATATTTCATTTTTGGGAGATAGACATAGCAGAAAAAGGCTATTCTAGTGCTTGTGAATTAAGGCTATATGGAGGCAATATGCACAGTATGCACATATGGCCAATAAGAGACTAATAAGTTACGGTCTTGAACATCAATAGGAAGATTCAAACAAACAATACTAAGTAAATTTAAACTTCACACCATTGCACAAGCAAGTGGCTATCAGGACGCAGTGGCCGAGTGAATAACGCAATGGCGTTTGAAGCGGAATGTACTGGGTTCGAGTCCCAGCCAGAGTGACCATTAACTCTGAGATGGAGGTACATCCAGCTGACCAGTCCCAAATAGGACGAAATGCGCGTCAAACTGGATTCCACTACTAGCCACTATCCATCTCTGCTTATAATGCTTATGAATTAAGGCTATATCAAGGCAATACGCACAGTATGCACATATGGCCAATAAGAGACTGACCAGTTGCAGTCCTGAAAACATCAATGGGAAGATACAAATAAACAATACTAAGTAAATTTATATTCTATTGCTGTTTCAGAGTACTTACAATAATCTACAAACAAGTTTCATTTTTAACCTTCGATACCATTCAAGTTTTATTCGTCAAATATTGATTCGTACAAAGATTTCACGCTTTACTATTGTACATCTCATGAGTGCTTAATAAGGTTACGAGTTGAGATAGTGCAAGTATGTGTGTGGACAAACAGGCACATCCTACTGATTATTAAGTATGTGATTTCCTATCCTATCGTTGATTTCTACTCCGGATTCACTAAGACTTAGTGCTTGTATTGTGTTGAATAAAGTATTATCTAGTGTTAATCTGGTTCTCTATTCTGGGTCGTGAATTCTGGATCTAATATGCCGTATAAACGTCTTATTTTAGTACACTCGAGAGTGAGAAAAATATATTTTAAACTATCCGTTATATCAAATTAGGTTTTATTCCGATTGACGAACGTTTCACAATTGTATGTGCGAACTTAATGAAGCTGAATGATTTCAACATTTCATGTTACCAAAATTGTAGGTTTTCTAAATGCATCTATGAATGAAATTCATTTTGTATTGTTTGTTTAAATCTTCCCATTGATGTATAGGACTACAATTGATCAATCTCTTATTGGCCGGCCATTTGTACATTCTGTGCGGATTGCCTCGATATTGCATTAACTCACGTGCATTATAAGCAAAGATGGACGATCGCTAGCAGTGGAATTCAAGACGCTCGTTTCCTCCTATTTAGAACTCGTGAGTTGGATGTACCTTCATCCCAGAGTTAATGTTCACTTCGGAACGCGATGTCGTTTGAAGCGAGTGGTATTGGGTTTAAGTCTCAGAGTGAACCTCAACTGTGAGTTGCAGGTACATACAGCTCATAAGTCCCAAATAAGGCAAAATGTGCATCCTGGTTTCCAGTGCAGGCCACAATCCATTATTGCATCTATGATCTGTTTACATATGTGAAGCAAAGAATTAGAACTCCCATTAAAAGTAGGAGAATGTTTGGGATCAGTAAAATTCGGTTATATTCAAATGTATAGAACAGGAAACTATTGTGCAAATGCCTGAATATTTCTACATCGATGATTGTACTTTAAAATGTGCTTAGAGTGTTAGGATTCATAGTTCAATGTTTTCACTATTGAAACCAAAACTCTTTAGAGATTTAGCTTCAAACACTGTCAAAATACGCAGTTCTCAGTTTTCATCATCACACATATTTCTTTAAAATGAAATGTAATGTCACCTATTGAATATCTCTTATTAGATTGACAATGTTACTGGAGAGATTTCAGTTGTAAAGAATAATTTGAATGAAATGATACGAAATGAAGAAGCTCAATACGCATTGGATGACTCCGTTGAGTCTACCCCATTACTTCCCGGTGTGTATAGACTACGTTTACGTGCTTCAGATATGGGACATCCTGAACAGGCTACAGAAACTTGGCTTCAGGTAGGTTGAAAGTTGATTTAGATGATATTTTACAGTTATCTAAACTTCAAGTGAAATTTTTAATTGAATAGTGCAAATAACTTTCATATATATGCAACAATAGATAAATAAAGGAAAATCTACAAGTGCCGAATAGTTCATTCTTCCTAGGGAGCAGCTTTCCAGACAAACACACTTGACTGTCAATTTAGTTATGGGAATTCACTATATTAACATTAATTATCTTTAATAAAAGTTACTTATAATTCTTTATCAGAATGCAGAATTGTAGAGATTGTAGTAATTATAATAGTTGAAATCATAAGTCGATCTAAGCTGAACCACCATTGAACACAAGAAGCATACTAGGACGAAACGGCTTCCATGTATTCAATGGTGGTTCAGCTTAGATCGACTCATGAATTCAATTATTAAAATTATTATAACCTCCAAAAATCCTCATTCTGATAAAAATCATGTATTCACTAGTGAATGGCTTCAATATGGATTTCCTCGAGTTCTAGTGAAAAGCTGTGACTAGTTAAGTCCAATCTTTGTTGTGTGGAGACAGTTATCCACTTCAGACATTAAATGAAGGGTTGCTCAAAACCATGGATATTAACAACGTTGGATGTCATCTCAGTAGTCTAGAGGTTAAGAGTTCGCACACAAGACCGAATATCCTGGGTTAGAGTCCCTTGGATACCCACTTCTGAATAGTCCTATATTAGGATGAAACAACTATCTAGTACTTCCAGGTTTCTAATAGTGATCTAACTTCAGATCAAACTCATGAATTCAACTATTCTAATTCTTTGTTTATATATATAAGCTACCAACATACTGACTCATTGTTTTGTTTTCTTTTTTCATTTATATTTTCAAAAGAGAAAATACTCCATTAATTATAGTTAAATTTATAAACATAAATCAGTGAACAATTTGTTGTTTTAATGAAAACAAACGATTTAAAGATAAATTTTTTAAACAAAATTTAACCACCTTTTGAATTTTTTAACTAATTAACTTGTCAACTAATCAATTTTGTTTATTTTAGCTGGTATAGATCATACAAATTATAAATATTCATTTAAATAAATAACAGAAGGGGGTTTTGTGAAGATTTTAGTAAATTTATATAGTTGAAATCATGAGTCAATTGAAGCTAGACTACCATGAAAAACCTGGAAGCACTGTTTGACGGCCGTTTCATCCAGCTAGGGGACTCCTTAGCAGTGTGCATTCACGATCCCGCCTGGCGACGTTCGAACACAGGATCTATCAGTCTCGCGCGCGAGCGTTTAACTACTAGGCCACTGAGCCGGCCGGTACCCAACGGTGTTAATGTCTAACTTCAACCAATCCATGAAATTGAGCAACCATTCACCAATGTCTTCAGTGAGTTGATATCTCACAAGAGACCTGGTTGAACTCCGTTGGTTACTGCTTCTCACTAGAACACGAGGAAATACCTCATGGAGCAAGTCACTAGTGAGCATATGATCATTAACAGAAGAGGGTTTTGTGAAGATTTTAGTAATTTTATATGGTTGAGATCATGAGTCAATTGAAGCTAGACTACCATGAAAAACCTGGAAGCACTGTTTGACGGCCGTTTCGTCCCGCTAGGGGACTCCTTAGCAGTGCGCATCCACGATTGGTTAAAGTTAGACATTAACACCGTTGGACGCCGGCCGGCTCAGTGGTCTATAGCTTAAGTGCTCTGGGGCGAGACTGGTAGGTCCTGAGTTCGAATCTCGCGAGTGCGGGATCGTGGATCCGCACTGCTGAGGAGTCCCATAATGGGACGAAACGACCTTAAAGCAGTGCTTTCAGGTTTTCCATGTTGGTTTAGCCCAAATTGACACATGATCTCAACTATATAAATAAATAACAATTAGATAGTTTAATATAGATAAATTTTGAAAAAATTAATCACAGTTATAACGAAAGATACTACTAGAGATGTTTTCTTCTTCTTTGATGGAGTTTGGTTCTCTGAACTGAATGGTTTGTTCATGAAGCTTTCATCGTTCTTCTGAAACGACATCATCAGTACAAACTTCAGGTGGAAGTTTTCTTCACTTATTGATTCATATAATTATGATAACTCATAATAACAATTAAGGAATCATATTCATCATTTGTTTTCTGTACACATGGACTAAATATCTAAATGGCCAGTGGAGTTCTACAAGGTCTTTTGTAGAGATATAATCTCACTGAAGACAATTGGTGAACGGTCGCTCAATATCATGGATTGGTTGAAGTTAGACATTAACACCGTTGGATGCCAGCTCAGTGGTCTATCGGTTAAGGGCTTCGGCTCAAGACTGGTAGGTCCTGGGTTCGAATCTCGCTCGCGAGAGCGGGTTCGTGGATGCGCACTGCTGAGGAGTCCCATGATAGGACGAAACGGCCGTCCAATGCTTCCAGGTTTTCGATGGTGGTCTAGCTTCAATTGACTCATGATTTCAACTGTGCAAATACTAAATTCTCCACAAAACCCCCTCTGACCAAAAATGAAATACAATTCATATTTGTGCTAGACAAAGCATAGTGTCATACAATAATTTTTTTCTCTCTATATATATATATACATATATATATAATATATATATGGGTTGACAAATGAATTGGTTGTATACTAATATTCATTTAGTTTTCATATGTACCACAATGTTTCCAAACTTTTACAGTTGAATATACGTATGTGCAATGACAATAACATGTAAATGTATATGTGCATCTTTGTTATTTGGTTTGTGTACACTTTCGAGTGATCGACTGATAAAATACAGGAGTGATTAATATAACTAAATTAATGATTTGGTCATGAAATTTTTTCTTGTGAGCGTTTTTTTAGCGAGTTAGTTTTCTACGGGATGGGGTAGCTAACCCGAATGCCCAACCCTCCTCCTTTATCCGGGCTTGAGACCGACAGTAGCCCTCGGAGAAGCTACAGGCTTAATCAGAATTGAATAGATTTGAGAAAAAACAGAAAGCCTAAGCTACCAAATAAATATCCACTGGGTATGTTTAAGTTTGTCATTGATTCACAAAATATTTATTCATGTACTTATAATTTGTCAGGTAAACGGGATTGAGCTGTACTGTTTGGGTTGCGGCGTGAAAGTCTGGATGGTGTCTGGTTCTCCTGAAAACCAGTGCAAGATTACTCTGACCCATAAGGGTATATTATATATAACTATAACTAACTTATAATTTGTCAGGTGGATTCAGTAAACATAGAAATGATCATGAAGTACCTAGTGATTCTTCAATTCTACTTATATCAATCTTTAGCCTACTTACATTATTGTAATCTTTATTTCTGTTGTTGTCAATTAAACATCGATATTTATACTTGAATTTATACTTTCCTGATTTTCAGGTCAATGTATTTGGTTCAGATTCAATAACAAACGCGGGTTTGAACTTTATGATCATCATAGTGATGATCGCAATAACTGGTCTAATCTCGGTTTGTCTTGTGGTCGCCATTATTTGTATTCGTAGACGATCCTCACTACAGTGGAATCGACCACAAGCATATCCACAAGCGAATGGTTTCCATAGAGGAAGAAGTGCTGGAGATGGAGCTGAGGGTTCAATGTTCCCATTAAAACATGAGTATAATCATCCATTAGATGGTACTGGTTATATGATGAGTATTAGTCCAACTCCTTCTGATTTGGATGCACTTAAATTAGGATATCAATCTAATGGAGGTAACTATTTGGATACTTTGCATTCAGCCCCTGAGATGCACCCTTATGGTTGGCATAATCCTAATTCCCCTCCTGGAGTATACTATTCAGCCAACTCAGGCCCCGGAGGTATAAATACCAATATAAATGATACTTTCTGTCCTCTTCCTATGGATCAAAATATCTCAAATCCAATGGGAACACTCCATTTACCTTTATATGCTCCAGCTAATCGAATTACGCCTACATTCCAAACTGAATCGGGCACCTTTATGCCCTATCCAGCATACACTGTACAACCGCATTTAGTAGGAACATCTTCATGTCTAAACTTTTCTCCTTGTTCAGCAAATGGTACTGATCAAATTAGTGCACATACAAGTGCTGTAACAAGTTTCACAGAAGTACCAGGTGATTCAATAGTCACAACAACTACATCACCAACAGTCGGACAAACGTTGGACGAGTTAAGAGAAACAGAAATATGCAACATAGGCTCTTGTAATTCAAGGAATACTTGTGAATGTGAACAGAATGCTCCTTCAGCTTCAAGACAATTGTATACAGTAAGCAGTTTAAGTCTTTGTTAGTCTTTTTCATTAATTAATTTTTGTTAAATACTGTTTACTTCCACAGTGAAGTTTTGAATTTCTCACAACTTCCAAGATAACACTAAAAATCACTGAATGCTATATCTAAAGAAACGGTGGTATAGTCTAACGAAATATGCTGATAAATAACATACATAATTAAACGCTATCTAGATCTGCTTGAAAGTGAGCTAGATAACTGTCTAGAGTTTTGGCAATTTTGATTTACCATCAGTTAATTTCGCTAATCAATTGAAATAGTAACTAATCATTCATTTCATTGAGACATTCACATAAATTGCCAACTGTGCAATGGTGATGAAATGTTTGAAATCTTAAACATTCCTGCTTCCTTATATATGTAAAACATTTTCAAAATTGAGTAAATGAAGTTTATAATTTGTCAACAGTGTAATGGTACTACAAGCAGAATCCGACCTAAAGCCCCCCCCCCCGCAGCGTTGCTGGATAGTAGGAGAAACCTTGCTAACCTGAACAGTCTGCGGAGGTCGGACTAATCCACCACTCTGATGTAAATAGGATTAACTGGGTTTCATTTCCTGGGGCTGCTTAGAATCTTGCGGGCTGCCCGATGTGCATGCTTACGTATATGAATTGCATGAGTTTCGGCTAGTGTGGTTTATGTATGTAAGTATTTGGAAAGGGTACGCGAGCGGTTTAGCACAAGGAACGTAAGTAGGAAAATGTCTGCCTTATGTCTAATAAAATCAGCGGCCTTATACTTCAGTCGAAGACATAATAAAAAAGTATGGTAGAAAATACTAGGCATTGGTGACCGTCAAACCTAATCCGAAATAGTGTGTATCTTTATGTGTATGTCATATAGTGCAGGGACGAAAGTCTTTGTACCAGTAATACGCATGTAATGAGTAAGTAGCAGTTGTAACAAATACGTTCGAAAAGAGCGGTGACTGTCTACCCTCCCAGATTGGTGAATACACCTGTACGTATGCTATAGGATGCGTAGGTGAAAACTTATATGTTACCGGTGTGCATGTATTTGCTCACAGGGTAAGTATACACATTTGTATCCCAGGGGATGGATGGGTGGAAACTTATGTGTTACCGGTATTCATGTAGATCATCACTTGAACCTGATACGTCACCCGCACACGAAGACTTGGGGATAACGACTTCCTCATTCAGTCACATCTACGAGGTGGGTTTGTGAGCTGTAAGAAACGGAAACCATTTTCAGAAAAGCCGATATGCTTCACCTGATAGCACTTGACCAGTCTTAACATTGTCTGGAACACCATACTACAAGTGTAGTACATTGCTGAATTACAAAACAAGCGAACAAAAAATATCCATGTTTAGTTGCATAGTAAACAACTAGGATAGAAGAGCTACTTTTTACATAGTATCATTTATTAATATCAAGAATGTACAAACACCATTTACCTTGATGAGTGATCTTGATTGACTGAGAAGGACACTGGAAAAAAACAAGGGCACCAAAACCAAAATGTTGCATCAGTTTATGAAGTCGTTCATTACTGAAATGAGTTATGTTGACAAGTGCAGGTCATCTTATTGTAATCCGTGCAATTATTATAGCTATTGGATGCGGACCTTTAGTGATATAGTTCAGAATCTGTCACAGTGACTAGGACTGATTCATTCTTTATCTTCCTTCGGATCCCAAGTTTCTTCATTTCATTTCACCTAACCGCAATTATTCCTATTCAAACCAGAATTACTTATACTAGTTCAATATTCAAGCTTTACATTGATTATGATCAACTAATAGTAGGTATTGTAATCTAAACTAGTGGTTCAACGGTCAAAACACTTGACTTTCAATTACTGGGTGGGCTGATTTGAAACTTGCTGGCCTAGCTATTTGAAACCCACCTATTATTGAACTATAGCTATTTTCGGTGAGACTATAATTTATGGACGACCTTTGAATGACGCTAAAGTGACCTTGAAAGTGTCCACCTACTTACTAGTGTTAAGTGAGGGTTATAAGCCAGTGTGAAGAATTAGGATCATGATTTCAGATTTCTATCATGAACCGACTTCAGCTATAATGCCAAAACTTTATTTAGTCAAATGGATGAATGAATGTTGCATCAAAATCCAAGACTTGTTATCCTAAACCTTATTGATCCATTCATAAATTACAATCTCGCTGAGTATTTTCTTATTAGAAATTTTTGTAACTTGAAAACTGTAAAAAATATATTATAAAATTTACAATTTATCCAAGGGATATTGATTCTTTTTCTTATTCCCTTGAGCTGTTATACTTAAATCAATTCATAGTTGAAATCATGAGTCAATTTAATCTAGATCATCATCGAAAACCTGTAAGCACTGGACGACCGTTTCGTCCTATTGTCGGACTCCTCAACAGTGCGCACCAATGATCTAGTTAGAAGGAGTGACCAATGAAGTTCGGTCAAGTCTGTTGTAGAGTTATCAACTCATTGGTGAACGGTTGCTCAAACATCATGGATTGGTTGAAGTTAGACATTAACACCGTTCGATGCCGGTCGGCTCAATGGTCTATCGGTTAAATGCTCTGAAGCGAGACTGTCAGGTCCTGGGTTCGAATCTCACGAGTGCGGGATCGTGAATGCACACTGCTGAGGAGTCCCACAATAGGACGAAACGAACTTAAAGCAGTGCTTCCAGGTTTTCCATGGTGGTCTAGCTTCAATTAACTCATGATTTCAACTATGAAAATACTAAATTCTTCACAAAAACTCCTTCTGATCTAAATCCATTCATGTTTTCACATATGAATTCTTTCAACATTGATTAACCTTTGGCCTTTTATATTCTATTTTACGCATGACCAACCATTTTTAATGACTGTTTTTTTCTATCTACTCAAGCGTACACAACATCCCATGTTTAGAAAAAGAAGAAGAGTATAAAAAGTAGAGATGATTATCATTTCCTCTTTGACAAATTTCACTGACATATGTTATATACATCATTTATATAATAGACCTATTTAACCCTTAAAATATAGAATGAGACTATTCTAAAGAATGCTTATATCGTAGACAGAATATAAATAAGGAAATTAATTAATTAATTAATTAAAATCCATTTATATAAGGTAAAACGATATAACATCTTCTTACGCCTAAGGGATAGAAGGAAAAATTGTATGGCTTTATGAAATACCTTAGACCTTTACATGTTATGATGGAGTTAAGTGTTTGAATAACATTATTTCAAAATAGTTGTTTCATGATTTAATATGGTACCTTTTTTAAAATTTACTCATTATTAGTATTATTATTATGGCTACTGAATTTTGAAGTAGTTTGTGTATTTAATGTTTACATAGATTAGTTAAGTAGCTGTGGTATGATCAAGAGTAAGGAGAGTTCACTCTCCTTCTCCAAATGCTTTCACATTGCTACGAGTATATAGCCTCTGACAAGGAAGTTCTTCTCACTGCCTTCTCACACCACGGGTGTTGTTTACGAAATTGAGAGGACGAAAAAGTGAATGTCCGGCAAATTACCGGGTTGATGAACACGGGAAGTCCACCTAGGGGAGTTGGAAAACCCTCATTCCAAACCAATGGTGTACATGGGCTCCAGTATCCTGAGGGAACAAATGTTGTATGAACCAATCGTTAGTCACCGGCTACCATGTGACTGCATCTCCTTACGATGCTCCACTGCCTTGTGGATTAGGCCTTTAGGTCAAATGCTCCGGGTGTGGCTTTCTAAGAAAACCACCTGTTTCGGTTTGGGCACTAGGGTATCTGTGATAATTGAATTATTTTGTCCAGGTTAAGGTGTTCATATCTACCTGTCTATATATATATATATGACAGTTCACGCGTTGCAGAAATGTAATTAATATTGAGAACTAAGAAATTTGAAGTTAACATTTCACAATATTCTTTGCAGACTAAACTGTTTGATAGATGTGATGGCGTTTGAAACAAAAGGTATTGTGTTCGAGTCCCAGAATGAACATCAACTCTGAGATGGTTAGCAGTGGAATCCAGTTTGACACGCGTTTCATCCCTTTTAGGATTTGTCATCTGAATGAACCTGCATCTCAGAATTGATATTCACTCTATTACTCGAACCAAGTACCATTCTCTTCAAGCATCATCATGTTATCTACTTGACTACTGAGTCTTGATAGTCACTAGCTAGTGTAATGAAGTGAAGTTTTAATTCATTTTTGTATTGTTTGTTTGAATCTTTCGTTGATGGATTCCGCTGCTAACCACCATCCATCTCTACTTGTGATTTGATGCAATATCTAGGCAATCCGCACAGAATGTACATATGCCAATAACAGACTGATCTATGTCAGTCCTAAACATCGATGGGAAGATTCAAACAACCAATATAAAATGAATAGAAAATAAATAACTTGAAAATTGTCTATTTTGTTTCATTTAAGTTAATACTGATAAAACTATCCTTCCAGTTAATAATTTCATTTTTCATTATTTAATTATCTACAAGTGTACATTTCTTATCTCCAATAAACTGACTTTCTCGATTACATCATATATCTATTTATCAATTTGAGTATATAAGATCCATCCACTTACACTAACCGATAGGTCCTGAGTTCGAATCTCGTGAGGCGGGATCATGGATGCGCATTGCTAAGGAGTCCCACATTAGGACGAAACGACCGTCCAGTGCTTCCAGGTTTTCCATAATGGAATAGCTTCAATTAACTCATGATCTCAACTATTAAAATGACTATAATATCCACAAAAAAACCCTTTCTAATATAAAATGATTTATCTTTAAAAAGGTGTACAATTTAGACAGTGAATCAACTAGTTTTATCAAATGATAACCTTGATTAAATTAAAATGTCAAAGCTTATATTATTTGGGAATGTTTACTGTGGTTGACATTTATGGTAGACAATTGATGTTTTCATCTTTTTTTGGTGTTCAGTTTGCTAACTTGGACAGATGTATCAGTAAAGTATAAATGTATGAAAAGAAAGAACATTCTAGATAAATATTCCAGAGACAAATGTGTGACTAACTTGACATTTTATATCTGGCGCCTACAGTAATAATAATGGACAAGTTATCAGTTTGTTTATTTTAATCAACTTGTTTATTTTTATAGTGATTTATAAAATTAGTGGTTAAGAATGGATAGCAAAGTGTAGGGGAAGGTTGTTTTGTTAAGCGTTTTTTAAAAAAATAAAGTGAAATAATTCCAATTGAGGAATAACCAGTTCCTACTTACTAGTCTTCTGTCTTCTCTCTTGCTTAGTTGCGGGTTCAATCGTTCAAGTAGTCGAGTATTACACGGCATAGCGAGAATCAAAGCTCTAGATATAACAGATATAATTTGTTTGATACTTTTAGAATGAGACTTAATGACACTACTTGGTCATTTAAGCTGAAGTAGGTAGAGTTGAGTTCGAACTCATGACTTAGTGGTTGAAAGTTGAACATCTTAGACATTAAACCACCACTTCATGCAAGTGTATTATCATTGGTTGTGGCTATCAGCACTCAGTGACCGAGTGGATAACGCGATGGTGATTAAAGCGAAAGGTACTGAGTTCGAGTGCCAGAGTGAACATCAAATCTCAGATGCAGGTACATCCAGCTGACGAGTCCCAAATAGGACGAAGCACGTCAAACTGGATTCCACTGCTAGTCACTCTCCATCTTTGCTTACAATGCTTGTGAATTAAGGTTATATGGAGGCAATAAACACAGTATGCACAAATGGCCAATAAGAGACTGACCAGTTGCAGTCCTAACCATCATTGGGAAGATTCAAACAAACAATACTAAATGATTTTAACTATCATAAACAGTTTTAAATGTTATAGTTGATTTAACGTATATAATTAAAAATATAGACACCGATAATATTATATAGTTGAAATCATGAGTCAATTGAAGCTAGACCACCATGAAAAACCTGGAAGCACTGTTTGACAGCCGTTTCGTCCTATTGTAGAACTCCTATAATATTGATCAACAACTAACCTATACATGGTTATATACGCAAAAACTTCTATTCGACGAAAAAAAAATTTCTTAGTAGCTTTTTAAGGGGATGGGTGTGATAGAATAATTATCACTTATATGAATAACGGCTAACCTTCCTTGACCTTGAAATTAATTATTATCCATTATATTTTTGTATATAAATAATTTAATTATAGCTTAGGTAATATGATGTATATAGTAATTGGTTATTAGGAAAATCGTGTCACGAATGTAAAGAGTAAAAGAATAGGAGAGCATATGGGATTATTTTCATGTTTGTCATTATTCATTAGACTAACAAACAATGCTTTTATTAACATTATATGAGGTATATTGCTGGTGAGCGACCTATGCTCCTCGACGAGGGGTAACAGGCGTAAGTAAGTAAGTAAGTAAGTGACAGTAGAATTTAGAAAGGATATATGAAATATCATCAAATGTTAGTTGACTTATCCTTAGTAACCTCGATCAACATTAATTGGATTTGGACTAAACTTATGTAAACAAATAATCAATAAATTATTGATCGATTAGATATCGGGTAGATTATCAGAACCAATCGATTAGTTTTGATCTATGAATTAATGTATTTACTTACTTACGCTTGTTACCCCTAATGGGGCATAGGCTGCTGACCAGCATTCTCCAACCCACTCTGTATTGGATCTTCCTTTCTAATTATATCCAACTGTTGTTCATTCTTCTCATGTCTGTCTCCATTCCTCGGCGTAATGTGCTCTTTTTTCTTCCTCTTCTCCTTTGATCTTCAGAATTCCATGTGAGGGCTTGTCTTGTGAAGTAGTTGAGTGCTTTTCTAGATGTGTATCCTATCCACTTTCTATGCTTCTTCCTCCACTGAAATGTGGTTTGTTCTCTCCCACAGTAGAATGTTGCTGATATTGTCTGTCCAACGGATCCGAAGTATTTGGCGTAAACAACTGTTAATAAACAATTATATCTTCTGGATGATGGCTTTTGTAGTTCTCCAAGTTTCCGCCACATACAATAGAACTGTCTTGACATTTGTATTGAAAATTCTGACTTTAGTGTTAAGAAAAAAATAATGAAATAATGTAATTTATTATAATTAAGAGGAATTGTGCCATACTGAATTACTGGTAACAACCTATTTCAAAAGCATACATACTTCTGTTCGTTGTGCTGTTTAAAATATGAAAGTCCGCCATTATACATGGAGTTTAGTTTTCTTGAAAATTAACATAAAAAATCGATTATATGATTATTCGAAACCAAAAAGAAGGGTTTCGTCTTAATTTATAACACGTTAGAAGTGAGCACATACAATTGCACACACACACACACACAATGTATCCCATTTGAAATGCTCAAATGTTCAAGGTTAGTCATTCATAATATAACCCCTTTGAGATTTAAGCATTTTTTCTCAACTCATCCATAAATCTTGTTGTCTACTGAAAAAAAACAAAAACAATCTTAACTTTCTTTACAAGTCAATATGTTTTTTCTTATCTATTTGACCTTGTTTAATTTTAATATAACCTTTCATATATTTTCCTTCATCAATAACTCCTATCAAATGTTAAATGGTTTAAATGAAAATTTCGAGGGTAACTGATATCATAAATTGACATAAATTGGTAAATAAAAATTTAAAAAAAACACACAACTCATCTCTTATTTATTTTATGAGAATTACTTGAAATTATACTATTCCAACAGCTTGCCCCACCCCACCTCACCTTATCGCGCTCTACCCCACCCCCACTTCAACACCCCCACCCCATCCCAATCCACCCCCCTCCTAATTTTTTTCATGTTTTCAAATAGCTCATTTTCTATTTCCCTCGAGCTTTTTATTTTTTCTAGAAAAAAAAATAGTGAATGGTGGTAACTTTGAAATAGTTTTTGTTTTAAAGCAAACACGTATACACATAATCATTAATATTAGGCGGAAAATATAAATATTCTTTTAAAAAAAGAATAGACATGGATGAAACGTTTATTTTTCTTTTCTTTCATTGATAGTAGTATATTGATTATGATTAAAATAAAGTTGAAAATTGTTATTTTTAGTCTAGCGAAATTTATGATTATTGATATTAAATTGTGTTTTTTTTGGGGGGGAGGGGGAAGGGAAGGTTAATGAAAATTTTATTGATGTATATGATAGTAATGGTAAGTGATAAATTAATATTAGATATTAAGTATATCTTTTTAACAATTTTATTCTTTTATGTTTTATACATGACAGTTGGTTTTAATTAATAATAAGTGATAGTTTTATTTATTTGAACACATAAATATTGGAACAAAAAGAACACCAGATACATGTGTGCCGCATAAATCTCATTTAATTTGTGTGAGGGTTGTGATACTACCCGGGTGATCAGACCGAAGCAGGCAGTTTTCTTAGGGAGCCATACTCAAAGCCTTTGACCTAAAGATCTGATCCACAAGGAGTGGAGCATCGTGAGGAGATGCAGTCACATGGTAGCTGGTGACCAACGATTGATTCATATGCCATTTGTCCCCTCAGGATACTGGAACCCATGTGCACCACTTGTTCGAAATCAGGGTTTTCCAACTCCCCTTGGTAGACTTTCCGTGTCCACTAACCCGGTTAAAGCGTCGTAAATTCACTTTTCATCCTCTCAATTTCGTAAACAACACCCGTGGTGCGAGAATGCATTGAGTAGGACTACCCTGGTAGAGGCTTTATACGCGTGGCCATGTGAAAGCATTTAGATATGGAGAGCGGACTCTCCGCACTTTCTGCCGTACTAGGGCATCCATCAAATGATGAATATATGAAAATAGAGAAGTATTTTTCTTTTGAGAAAATTTTCCAAAGAAAGTAAAATAGAGATATTAATGTAAAAATAAGAGAGAGAGAGAGTCAATTGATTAGCTAGAAAACAAAACCTTACAGTTAGATGAGAGTGTTTTATGAAAAGATTGTATTGAAGGAAACATTTCAAGACCTACTAGTTTCAGATTCATTTTTCGATCATCATCTAGTTTGTAAAGACAATTTTGGTGAAATTCTAATTTGTAGACAAACCAATCAGATTTAATGTAGCATGTGTTAGGTTTTGGCGCGAAATTTACCAGCCCATTTGGCTAACCGCCATTTCGGCATTATAGCTGATGTCAGTTCGTGGTGAAAACATTAAATATAATTTCTAATTCTAACGTTTAACTGTAAACCTTATGCCTAGTTCCTCGTACCAATTAATAACCCTCATTTAACCCTAGTAAGAAGGGCACTTTAGCGTTGCTCAAATGTCACGGACAGTTTTAAAAAAAAATTTATCTTCTCATACTCTGAACCGGTTAAAAACAGTAGAATACAAAGAAATCTTTTAGATAGTTGCACAGGATAATGTTTGAAGATGCACTTCGAAAGAGCTCTATTTGCAAAGCTAGTATAATCTGCCCCACATAAACAATCAAACTAAGAAATGTATACAAATTTGACTGGGAGCGGATGCTCATATATATGAAAATGCCGAAAGAACAGAGAATAAATTTCAGCAAAGAATGGGGGATTGTAGTAATTTAACGGTTGATTTCATGAGTCGATGTGAGCTAGATCACCATGGAAAACCTGGATGCACTGAATGACCGTTTCATCCTAGTATAGGACTTCTCAGTAGTACGCATTAACGATCCCGCACCAAAGAGTTTCGAACCCAAGAACTTCGGTCCCACTTGGAGTTCAACAATGTCTGTTTTGAGGCGGTTACTCACTGAAGACAATGGTAGAAGGTCGCACAATATAGTGAACTGGTTGCAGTTAGACATTAGCACCAATAAGATGCCGGTTCCGTGTTCTAGAGGTTAATCGTTCGCTCGTGAAACCGAAGGTCCTGGGTTCGAATGTTGTTTGCGAGATCATGGATGCGCATTACTGAGGAGTCCCATACTAGCACGAAATGGCTGTCCAGTACTTCCAGGTTTTCCATGGTGATCTAGCTTTATTACCATATCGGACATTTACATAATTATTATTTATGATTGTTTTTCTCTCTTTCAATGATTATGTTTTCTTTTCCAAAGTTGAAATCATGAGTCAATTGAAGCTAGACCACCATGGAAAACCTGGAAGCACTGGACGGCCATTTTGTCCTACTATGGGACTCCCCAGCAGTGCGTATCCACGAACCCACTCTCGCGGGATTCGAACCCAGGACCTACCAGTTTCGAGCCAAAGCCCTTAACCGATAGACCACTGAGCTGGCATCCAACGGTGTTAATATCTAACTTCAGTGCTTCCAGGTTTTCGATGGTGGTCTAGCTTCAATTGACTCATGATTTCAACTTTGGAAAAAAAATACTGAAATCTCCACAAATCCCCTTCTAAAGATTATGTTTTCATTCAAAACTATAGTCATTTCTAATCTTATCATCAATATTATCATTTATAGACTGTATATAGGGAACATTATCCATGTGAGATTATGTATTCCTGAAACTGTTGTTGATGTCAAATAATGTTTATCAATTTGATAATAATCATTGTCACTTAAAAAGAAATAAATCTTCTGCTTATATAAATAGAAAATAACTAACTTAGAATGAAAAATAATGTAAGAAGGGTAACACACAAGTACATATATGTGAGTATAGAAGAAATTGGAAAGGTTATCAATAAAAAAACAAAAAAAAACAAACGATAATAATAAATGGGGTAATATAATTAATAACATAAACAAATCATTATTTATTATCAAAAGGGGTTTTTGTGGAGATTTCAATATTTTCATAGTTGCAAGCGTGAGTTAATTGAAGATAGATCACCAAGGAAGCACTGGACGGCCTTTTCATCCTATTGTGAGACTCCTCAACAGTGCGCATCCACGACTTCACCTCGCGAGATTCGAACCTAAGACCTATCAGTCTCGTGCCAGAGCGCTTAACTGATAGTGCTTCAAGGTTTTCCTTGGTGGTCTAGCTTCAATTGACTTATGTTTACAACTATGAAAATCATTATTTATTATCAGAATCTCTTTACAGTTGCAAAAGTTAATTTATTTTTTGTTCGATATTTCCCCCATTGTTAGGATTGAACCCTAGTGTTCTTCATTTGAAATCGACCGATTAATGTAGTTTTTGTATGATAACTGATCACGATGATAGTTGAATTGATGCTTATCTGAAATCATTGAAAATTGTAAAGTTGATTGACTGTAGAATAATTACTTACTTACTTGCACCTGTTATCCCTCGTCGAGGAGCATAAGCCACCCACAGGATACTCTATCTAACTCTGTCATAGGTAATCTCTCTCTTGTTGTTTCCAATCAATATTCATTGTTTTCTCGTCTAATCCCACATCCCAACACTATGTTTTCCTCGGTCTTCCACTTTTTATTTTCCCTTCAGGTTTCCGAGCTAATGCTCGCTTCTTGATGCAGTTTGATGATTGCTGCGATGTATTTCCTATCCACTTCCAATGTCTTTTCCCAATT
Organism: Schistosoma rodhaini; assembly: GCA_944470415.2. Taxonomy (NCBI): domain Eukaryota; kingdom Metazoa; phylum Platyhelminthes; class Trematoda; order Strigeidida; family Schistosomatidae; genus Schistosoma; species Schistosoma rodhaini. The sequence continues at coordinate 6,681,907 of OX104044.1, forward strand.
TCCTATTCAGCTCGGAGCTAATTTGTTCTCTCACATAGTAGGTTGTTGCTGATGTAATCCGACCAACGGACATTCAGTATCTAACGTAGACAATAGTTAATAAATACTTGTACCTTCCTGATGATGGTTGTAGTAGTTCTTGAAGTTTCTGCTCCACACAGTAGAACTGAGACAAAAGTCTACTTTACTGACGATATCCAGTTATTCTTAAGGTGATCTTGATACTATAAAGTCAAGTTTTAGTCCTCCAAGGATGTAAGCTATATACATGAATAATTTATTCTATAGAGTTCCTAATAGGTCAGGATTAGTAGTTAGGAGTACTGGTTAGGAATAGAGTGAAATAATGCATTATAGCCCTGTAGATGAATATTTATATCGTTACTTCTTTGATTTTAAATCTGAAAAGCCTTCTAACTTTTAAAATCTTCACAAATCACAGTCCATTTTAAACATAGATGAATGGTGGCTAACAATGGAATCCTGGATGCGCTTGCATCCCAGAGTTCGAACTCGATGCACATATGCCAATAAGAGATTGATTAATTGAAGTTCTAAACATCAATAGGAAGATTCAAACAAACGATACAAAATGAATTTACACGGTCTATTTTCTTTACTCTTTGTATATCTATCAATTTTAAGGCTCTTTCTAAATAAAAAATTAGCATTTTGTCTTACCTAGCTATCAATAAGATACAAACTGTCCCTCCTAGTGTTTTGAACTTGTCACAAAAATGTAATAGCTATTGTTTTAATTTCATTGGTTTGTCAGTAAAGTATGTTCAAACTATTCAAGTGACTGATATAATCATTAATCCTAAGATTAAACTTACGATTATTTCAATAATTCAATGTGAACTGTTAAGTTTTATTGATAATTTAATGGTTGAAATCACGAGTCGATTAAAGCTAGTCCATCATCGAAAACCTGGAAGCACTGGATGGCCGTTTCGTCCTATTGTGGACTCCTCAACAATGAGTATCCACGATCCCGATACACGAGATTCGAACCCATGTTAAACGCTCGCGTGAGAGACGGATAGGTCCTGAGTTCAAATCTCATGAGGCAGGATCATGGATGCTCACTGCTAACAAGTCCCATAATAGAACGAAACGACCGTTCAATGCTTCCAGGTTTTCCATGATGGTCTAGCTTTAATTGACTTACGATTTCAACTATAAAATTACTAAAATCTCTATAAAAAACCCCTTCTGATAATCATTTAATATGTTTGTTACATATGTTGCTTCTTTTGGATCACTTTCAATATTCTGTTGGTGCTGTTGTTATTATGGTTCTTTTGTGTTGTTGTTTAAACTCATTAAAATAATGTGAATATATAATTGAATTTTGTCTAAACTGTCAAAATGATTGTTATTTTTAATCTAGTTTATAATTTTACGACATTTCATTTAAATGATTACTCTGATAAATTACAATGATAATAGAGAAGAGGAAAAAAATAGGGGGGGGCAGGATAGAATTAAGTTAGAATGACAATGAATCTAATAGACTTTATCAATCTTTTTTAAAAATTTGATAAAATCATTTTATAGTCCTTTTTATTTATTATATCAAAGGACTTGTTAATTCACTAAAGTGGATAGATTTTTTTTGGGATTATGTATGTGTTTAACGTTAGTCCCCAAGTACCCTGGTACGACCGAGGGTAGAGAGAGTCAGCTCTCCCTCTTGAAATGCTTTCATATAGCCACGAGTATACAACCATAACCAGGGAAGTCTTATTCATTGACTTTTCGTGGCGAGGATGTTGTCAGGAAGAAAAGTGAATATCAGGCGCGTTAACCGGGTCGTTGAACACAGAGGATCCACCTTGGAGAGTGGAAAACCCTGTTTTGACAATGATATGTTTAATGTGCTTGTATTCACATTATTTCTTACTTAAAACTTAGTAGAAGTTGAATATATGTTCATAAGAATTTAGTCATAAAGAAAAATATATCAGTTTTTCTGTAACCACTTAGTGTAAATTGTTTCTTTTGAAAAATAAAGAGTAGTTCAAGTGAAGGGTACTTATGATCTAATGACTAAACCAACTAATTTTCAGTTGTTGGATTAAATTCTTGGAGCTTCCGTCATCATGATGTATTCTCAACAATCAAACAATACTATCAGTCATTTTATACGTAATTATACCTTGAAAGTTCTCCGTAAAACATGAAAATCATAGGTCGATCTCATGAGGAGTTTTGAATTCACACTGCCTAGAAGCTCTATCACAAAACAAAATGGCCAATTTTAATGATCCTAACAATGAACTCAGTTTATATCGAGGATCATATATAAAAGCTAATCTACAGAATTTCAGAAACCTCTCAAAATGCTATAATTTGTGTTGAGTTCTATTGTGTGGAAATGTGAATCATGAATTAAGCCACTGGTATGTAGCATTAAGTCTCAGTTCACTTCGACTTACATTTTAGAGTTCAGATAATGTTTTATTCTACCTTGATCTGGAATATCCTAGTTAAATCAGATCTCGTTTAAATAGGTTAACCTAACGAAACGATATTTAGAATATCGACATTTAATGTAACCTCATCGTAACAAACCAACTGAACATGAAATAATGTAATGTCACATGAACTCACAAAAATGAAAAACTTTGGTAGAAAGTTATCCTCCTTAGGGAAATCAACTGATTATAACTTGGTAAGGAGAATCAGAAAATACTTAACTGTTTTTTAAACAGGTTTATTAAACACAAATGGGTTTTGTGAAGATTTTAGTAATTTTTGTATAGGTAAGATCATGAGTCAATTGAAGCTAGACCATCATGGAAAACCTGGAAGCACTGGACGACCGTTTCGTCCCATTATAGGACTCCTCAGCAGTGTGCATGCACGATCCCCCGTCGCGAGATTGAAGATAATTGGTGAACAGTTGCTCAAACTTCGTGGATTAATTGAAGTTAGACATTAACACCGTTGAATGTCGGCCGGCTCAGTGGTTTTTCGGTTAGGCGCTCTGGCGTGAGATGGGTAGCTTCTGGGTTCAAATCTCGCTCGCGAGGCGGGATTGTGGATGCGCACTGCTGAGGATTACCACAATAGGACGAAACGGCCTCTGGTGCTTTTAGGTTTTCCATGACGGTCTAGATTCAATTGACTCACGATCTTACCTATATAAAGGTTTATTAAAATCCGATCGACTCTTTTATACCTGTATAGTTCAGGCTGCTTTATTATTATTCAAGAGATCAAAACCATATTTTTCCATCAATTAAAATATTCATCTTATATGTGTTAACCTTTAGATACTGGTCTAGTAGTTTAATGGTTAAGCACAGAGAAAAAAATGCAAGTCTTGAATTCGATTAGCGGTAAGGTCGGGATATCCGGTACTGACGAGTTCCATACTACGGCGACACACATTTGTAGTATTACATCACTTTCAACAGTTGCCTAACTAAAGCCAATCCATGATATAAGCTACAAAATTTATCGAACTCCTAACAAAAAGAGATAGTTATCGTTAAAAGCTTTTCTGAATTAACCAAATTGAAATGTAATGTGAATCCCTTTCTGTTATCATTCACTTAAATGGTTATTATTAATAATGTAGGACAAAAAATTTCACAACTTTTTTTCATATATTTGTCTTTTTCATCATAATTTATCAGGTTGCTATGGTAACAATGATTTTTTTAAAACAAGGAAATTTACCAGGCATGGAAGCGTAAATTTACCGGGTTATTTGAACGATAAGGAACAATGAACTGTATGCGTGAATAAACAAACCTAAACAAAACACAGTTATAATTAGAAATAATCGTTTAAAATAAATATACTCATCATTATATGGGATTAACTGTACACTGTTAAACAATTCAATTAATGTTGAGAAGATTATCATGGCTTCATTAATTAAATTAACACTTATGTTTATATAATTGTGTTAGTTTTTTAGAAGTTCATGATATGTCACTTGATAAAAAAATCAAACCAAATGCCCTGCTACAGCTGAGAATGGAGAGAGTCCGCTTTCCCTCTCGAAATACTCTCACATGGTCACGCGTATATAGACTACTTTCAATTTCGTAAACAACACCCGTGGTGCGAGAATGCAGTGAGTAGGCAGAAGCTATATATTCGCGTGGCCATGTGAGAGCATTTGGAGAGGGAGAGTGGACTCTCCCCACTCTCAGACGTACCAGGGCATTTGGGGGCCTGATTTTGAACCAATGGTGCACATGGGCTCCAGTATCCTGAAGAAATGTTCTACCTGAAGTTTGTGCTGATGATGTCGTTCAGAAGGACGATGAAAGATCCACGACCAAACCATCCAGCTCAGAGTTTCGGAGTGAACATCAACTCTGAGATGCAGGCACATCCAGCTGACCAGTCCAAAATAGGACGAAACGCGCTTCCTGGATTCCACTGCTATCCACTATCCATCTTCGCCTTGTCCCACTGTGTTTTAATCTTAGTTTTCATGATTTAGTAAATCTTTTGGTCACGCTTCATTTTTCGTGATGTATAGAATGTAACTTACTTACCAAACCTTTGTATATCTACTCGACTTAGATCTATAATGTTTATTTGAAGAGAAGTGATAATGATCGAATCCCAAAAAGTGAGGTTCAAAGAATCATTTTGTTGTTTGAAAGCCGTTTGATTAACTATAAACCCATTGACATATGTTGATGATGAGGGTAACAATGTTCACCAGTCTAATTCGTATAATATTCGACATACATTCTAAAGAATTACATTTTGTGAATTCGTTTTTATCTACATGGAATCATCATTTCAACATGTATAATTTACAACCAAACCGCAAGGAATAGCCGTTCGTTCATCAGTATGAAAATTTCTTCAACAGAGTGTTGCTGAGCAGGATGAAAGATTAAGTAGACGCCCAATAGGCTGGATTCCGTAAGGATAAGTCATGGTAAGACCGAATTGCAACACAACAGATCATTGTTGAACAACCAGTTGAATGGAACTCGTCACTATACATCAACTTCCTTGACTATGATAAAGCATTTGACAGTGTGAATAGAAAAACCTTATGGAACATTCTTATACACTATGGAGTACCTGAGAAAATCGTCAACATCATACGGGATTCATATGACGGACTACAGTGCAAAGTCGTATATGGAGGACGGCAGACAACAGAAACCTCTGCATCAGTAGGTCTCAACATATACAAGCGATAAATCAATATCCTCAAAAACAACACGGCGAATACCAACCCAATCACACTTGATGAAGAAGCTCTGGAAGAGGTGGAAACATTCACGTTGTGGTGTGGTCTACTTATATCCATATAAGTAGTATATGGTGTGGGTCAGGCATAGAATGTATTTTGGCAGAAGACTGATGAGGAAAGAACTGAAATGAAGCGCAATCGTCTGGAAAATGCATGAGCAATGGAATTAGAGAAGAAACAGTGAAGATTGAAACAATTGGTTGTTAATTTGCAAATTGACTGTTCATTGTTTGGTAATCAGAATTTACTGAGATAGTCTGTAATCTTTGCTTAAATACATTCGATTGTCCCCAGTCGTGTTCTGTTCACAACAACGTACCTGAATAGTAACATCGATGAAAACGGAGTATCCGATAATGTAAATGTTCTGATTGATAAAGCAGGGAAGGTATTCCTACAGTTGAAGAACATATAGAACTATAAACAACTGTCAAATAATATAATAGTCGGAATCTTCAATACGAATGTCAACACACCTATACTGTATGGAGTTGAAAATTCTAGAACTACTACAACCATCATCAAGAAGGCACATATATTTATTAAAAATTGTCTACGCAAGACACTGAATGTCCGGTGGTCGGACAACATTAGCAACAGCCTACTATGTGAGAGAATAAATCAGCTTCCAGTTGAAGAGGAGATTAGGAAAAGACCCTGGAAGTGGATAGGACATACATTGTGGAAATCATCAAATTGCATCACGAAGCGAGCATTAGTTCGGAATCCTGAAGGGAAAGGAAAAAGTGGAAGACCGAGTAACACATTGTTTTGGGATGTGGAGTTAGACAAGAAAAGAGTGAATAACGATTAGAAACAACTAGAAAGAGATTACCTAGGACGGAGTTGGATGAAAAATGCTGGTTAGCAGCCTATGCTCCTCCACGAATGGTAACATGCAAAAGTAGGTAAATAACCTGTTGCAAACGCGCTAGATTTTTCTAATCTTTAATCCATCAAAGGTCATCGGTATGTCATAAAGTACATTAGTATTGGATATCATCTTTCATTTCAGAAAATTCATCTTGACAATAAAGTCTAGTTCACAAAAGAATAGACTCATTTTGATTCTCATAGTTGAAAGCATGAGTCAATTTAAGCTAGATCACCATGGAAAACCTGGAAGCACTGGACGGCCGTTTCATCCTATTACGGGACTCCTCAACAGTGCGCATCCACGACTCCTCATCAAGATCACTGTCCCAATTCTTATACCTAAATCTGTACTATCATGTTATTAGAAAAGTGTTATACGAACATATACACATAGGTATATAATTTGTACAATCACCTCTATATCTATCATTTGTGACCATTCATGTGTGTTGAAACTTTTTATTCATTTTCACTTCATCTAATTTATTCAATACTGTACAGTATTTATGTCACCATCTATTTATAAACACTCTTATTCTCCTCCACTCTCTCTCTCTCACTGTCTCTCCTCTATTTATATTTTCATTCCTTGGGTATTGGTCGAAGTCTGATAAACTATAACCTATTCTAAGATAATTTAGTATAATTTATTCCATTCATAATATTCAGCATGTAGATAGCATGGTAAGTATTTATAAACAGTAGGAACTATGTACTTCTGTGTGTGTGTGTGTGGGTATGTAAGTGTGAAGGTGTGTTTATATGTTTGTTGCCATAGTATTCTAGAAAAAATATATCTGTGTACATTTAACTGGCATTGAAGCTGAAAATTTCCGCCCTCATTATGCAAACCTTACCTATTATAGGTCGTATATACATCATAGATAGAGTGTGAAACGAGGTAGAATGAAGAAAAGAGAAAAAGTACACAAGAGTGTAAACTATTGAATATAATGAAATACTGATGATGAATGAATGGTGAACTATTCAGTGATATATAAGTTTAGTGTAACCAGTTACTGGTTTTGTCAGTAAGTATGTTTAGAAATAGATTCTCCAAGTTCTAATGAGATATGATGATAAATTGAATTTATAGATCAGAAGGGGTTTTGTGGAGATTTCAGTATTTCCATAGTTGAAATCATGAGTCAATTGAAGCTAGGCCACCATCGAAAACCTGGAAACAATGGACGGTCAGACCTGCCCTATTAGCGGACTCCTCAGCAGTGCGCATCCACGATCCCGCTTCACGAGATTCGAACCCAGGACCTGTCAGTCTCGCCCCAGAGCACTTAACTGATAGACCACTTAGCCTGCTGGCACTCAACGGTGTTAATGTCTAGCTTTAACCGATCCACAAAATTTGAACAACCGTTCACCAATTATCTTCAGTGAGTTGATATATCTCCAACAGACTTGATTGAACTCCACTGGTCAATGCTTCTCACTAGAACTCAAGGAAATATCTCTTGAAGTCAGACACTAATGAGCATATGATTATAGATCAGATGGGGTTTGTGGAGAATTTAGTATTTTCATAGTTAAAATCATGAGTCAATTGAAGCTAGACCAACATGGAAAACCTGGAAGCCCTGCTTTAAGACCGTTTCGTCCTATTTTGGGACTCCTCATCAGTGCACATCTTTAAACTTCAAAGAAACGAATATACGATTTCCAATTTCGTTAAACCTAAAGTATAATAATTGAATGATTGAAATAACTAACGTTTACAATTTCTGTCAAATTTTCTATGTATTTCTTTTGTTTTCCTAATCTAGCGCTACCTAATTACCTTTATGTGTTTACGTTCTCTGAATGTTAGTAATTTGTAATGAATGTAAGAGGATAGTCTTATTCTACCCATACGATGATAAGATGATTGACACAGAATGGATGTTTTTTTTAATAGCTTATCTCAAGGTTCATTTGTGCGTAAATCAGTAGTATGTACAAAATTATATTTAACTCTTTTAATTGGTGGCTGGTTAAGTATTTGTTACCCTCTGTGTGTGTGTGTGTGTGGCTATTCTATTTCTCCTTTATAACATTTAATTAGTACTATTTAAGGTCAACTATTAACCAACATCAGTGTTGATAAAAGTCATGAATGAATCTAATATGATTAATATGATGATTGAATGTCAACATAAAATGACAGGCACAATTAACATAATTATCATAGTTGACATTAAGAAATTAAAAATCTCCTCAAGGTTTGTATGTTTTAATTATACATGCAAATTTGTGTTCAACAAATCTAAGCTGATAATTATAATATTTCTATGTTTATTAGAGTGAATGACCCTTAGGCAAAATTAATCTCGTATTATCAGTATAGGATTGAGGGGATTGTTGAGTTCAAACCACTATTGACAACCTGGAAGTACTGGATGATCATTTTGTTCCAGTATAGGACTACTTAGCTGTGACCAGTTTAATCGAACCTTGTCCGTTGTGAAGCATTTACTCACTGAAGACAATGATGGATGGTTGTACAATACCGTGGATTGGTTAAAGTTAGACATTAATACCGTTCGATGCCGGCTCAGCGATCTATAGGTTAAGCGTTCGTGCGCGAGATCGAAGGTCTTGGGTTCGAGTGTAGTATGCGGGATCGTGGATGCGCGCTACTGAAAAGTCACATACAAGGACGAAACGGACTTTCAATCGAAACTCACTCAGTTTATTAACTTGATTTTAGAAGAATGAAAAAGCTAATGTGATGTTTACATTATTTCTATCTGGTTGAGAAAGCCCAGAGATACGTAATGATGGTGTTCAATTACTATTCAACTTGTCAACTATTATATATTACATCAAGAAATGATGTTAGTTAGACCACATTGAAAACCTGACCACACTGGACGGCCGGTTTGTTTTAGTATGGGACATTTAATGCTGTCATATTTCCAGTGATAATCTAGCTAACATTGTAGTGAGCATAACACGACTGGGGACAATCAAATGTATTAATTAAATGTATAAATTATAGACTATCTCACTAAATCCTGATAACCATGCAGTCAACAGTTAATTTGAAAAATAACAATCAATTGTCTCAATCTTAACTGTTCCTTCTGCAAATATCAGTCCGTCTTCTCTGATTTCATTGTTCATACATTTTAGTACCGGTTGTACTTCATTCCTGTTCGTTCCTTATCGATCTTCTACTAAAATACATTCTATATCTGATCATCACCATATACTACTTATATGGATATAAGTAGACCACACTACAACATCATTTCATAGTTTAAAATCTCTGGAAAGTCTATAATCTCCATTAACCCCTAGACTGTTAAGTATTAGTCTATAAAACTCATCTCCATATTGGTACCAAAATCACTTTGTCATTAATTTATATTCATTTCAACTTGTTTGTATAGTTAAAAGGGTCATATACAGAGAAAAAAATGCATCACATTTCATCTTATGTATCTGGAACTAGTTAACCTTTAAACAAGGTTCTTACAAAAAAGATGTCATTTCAACACTACAACACCACCCTAATTCAGTTTGTTCTTCTTCTTTTCAACATATGTTTCGTGTTATTCAATTGTTTATTTATGCTAATCAGGTCAGGTCACCAGTTTGAATGGGTTGTGTATACAACAGATATCATATAGACTTAGACACATTCAACAATCTTCTTTTTTCATACCTCTATATGTTGTAGACGTCTTGGCTAATTTGCTTTAATTTCCATTTATCAATCATGTAATCAACTTAACATTCACAACAATGCTTTCTTTATGTATCGAAGTTAAAGTTACCTCTAATGACATTCAGAATTTAAAATGTATCAATGATGTTCTCCTCTTAACAATGACATCATGTATCTAACCAATATTAATGTTAATCAAACGATATGATTAGATGTCTTATATGAATTTATTACATAGAGACTAATTTTCGGCTTGCCTGTGTCACTTTTCTCTTGATCTTTAACAGAATTCAAGGAAAGTAATCTAAATTAGTGTTTTCTTAAGAATACATAACTGAATGTTGATACTGATTAGATGTAATGTAGCTAGAAGTGGAATACAGAACGATCGTTTCTTTCCATTTGGGACTTGTCATTTGGATATACCTAAATCCCAGAGTTGTTGTTGTTGTCAGTAATGTTTATTTAGTTAACGTTTTCATTACTGAATTGATCGATTGACGGTACTGAAGTGGATCGTGATTAAATTTAGTGTGTCACTTACATAATCTATTGAAGCGTTTAAGAGTAAATTGCTAATCTTCCATTCATTAAATATTCTATCCTACCATTGCTGATACTTAGGACCGGCTTCTGATCAACCTTTGTTGATATATATAGCGATAGGCAATGAGTTCAAGTTTCATTGTAAACATTGGCACTAGGGTACCGAGACATTCAACTGAAAAGGTCAAAATAGGATGAAACATGTGTCTTAAATTCCACTGTTAGTCACAACCTGAATATACCAGAACCTGTTGAAATTTCAGTCGAAGATGATTAACTCTTCACATTGTTTACATTCATTTAACTAACCTTGATGCTTTTCATAGATTAGTATGTTTCACTGACTATAATAACTAAAATATCGCTTGCTTCATATGTAGCATAATTAAGATTTATGCGGCGAAAAAAACATCATACGGATAACATAGTCCATAAAACATTTATTCTCTCTTGACATAACTATCTGTGTTAATTTGATGTAGGTTTGTTCTCTGAACTGGATGGTTTGGTCGTGGAGCTTTCATCGTTCTTCTGAACGACATCATCAGCACAAACTTCAGGTAGAAATGAAGTGTTTGAATTTCTCCACATGTGATCACATGTACCAGTACCAATCATTTGTCTCAATCTTAACTGTTCCTTCTGCAAATATCAGTCCGTCTTTTCTGTTTATTATTATTCATGCATTTTCGTACCAATTGCGCTTCATTTCTGTTCGTTCCTTATCGATCTTCTGCCAAAATACATTCTATATCTGACCATCACCATATACTACTTATATAGATATAAGTAAACCACATTACACTACTTATTATTATTACTATTATTATAACAATTAATTTTGATGCTGTCGTTATTGTCTCATTATTTTATGGTCCAGTTGTTTTCATTTATAAGGTGTGGTCACTTTAGTCTTCTAACTGGATGAATCTACTAAAAATGTATCGTTTATTTTTAGACAATCCTCTGTTTTAATTGTCTGTTTTTTTCAATGTTAAGGTGTGTGTTTGTAACGGTTTTTTACTTCGGTTTACCTAAAAAAAAAACTATTTTTATGTTTATCATGCTTAAACTGATTATTGCTTGTTATAACTAGAGTAGGTGATTACAGTGTGTGCGCATATATATCTGGTGCCCCTTTGTACCAATATTTATGTGTTCAAACAAAGAAAGGTGGTTACATGTACATGATTCTAGCCTGTTTATATATGATAAATTTCTTAATTAAATCTGTAAGCCGTTTTAAGCATTCAATGGACACAAGATAGGAGATCGGTAGGAAATCCCCCAGATAATTGACTATGTCTTGAAACATAATAAAAAAAATACTTTAGCTTGGAAATAAAAGGACACATTCAGCCTATTAGAACTCTAACCAGTTTCTCTCAGATAATCATTTCGATAGTGTACAAAGATAGCACAATTTGTTAACATTTTAATCATAGCTTTCATTCATCTATTTTTGTAGTAGTGAATGTAATGTTTGCCTTTCACTCATGAGTCTCTGATTTAATTCAAATCCTTAGAATATACACAATTTTACAATCTATAACGAAGATACTAAATACCAAAAATTTCCCCCTACGGCCGAGAGTGAGGAGAGTCAGCTCTCCCTCTCGAAATACTCTCACATGGCCACGCATATACCTCTACCAGGGAAGTCCTACTCACTGCCTTCTCGTCTCAGGGGTGTTGTTTACGAATTTGAGAGGACGAAAAGCGAATGTCCGGCACTTTAACCGGGTTGGTGGATGTGGAGGATCCACCGAGGGTAGTCGGAAAACCCTGATTCCCAACCAATGGTGCACATGGTCTCCAGTATCCTGAAGGAACAAATGACGTATGAATCAATCGTTGGTCACCGGCTACCATGGGACTGCATTTCCTCACGATGCTCCACTGCCTTGTGGATTAGGTCTTTAGGTCAAAGGCTCTGAGTATTGCTCCCTAAGAAAACTGCCTGCTACGGTCTGATCACCCGGGTAGTATCACAGCCCTCACACAAATCAAATGAAATTTGTGCGGCGCATATTTATCGGGTGCTTCCTTGTACCAATATTTATGTGTTTAAATAAATAATAAATACTAAATATATATATATATCACACTTCTCATTAAAAGAATTAATAGCTTTGCTAGAAATGATTTGTCAATCAAAGAATAACTTTCATTGATTTAAACACTCATTTATTAAACTTCAAATAACTATCGCCACTATGGTAACATATCTAGGTGTAAGTAAAACGAAATTAACTTTCCATACAATTTTATTTTATTTATTTAAACACTCTCTCTTCGTGTCCACCAACCCGGTTTTAGTGTTGGACATTCGCTTTTGTCCTCTCAATTTCATAAACAACACCCCCGCCACGAGAAGGCAGTTAGTAGGACTTCCCTGTCAGAGACTATATACGCGTGGCCATATGAGAGCATTTGAAGAGGGAGAGCGGACTCTTCCCACTCTCAGCCGTACCAGGACATTTGGGAGCAAATTAATTTTCCACAAAGCACAAAATTTCATTTTTAAAGAGTCAATGTTCTTCTCACTTTGAGTAATTGAATACACCCTTTGTATAAAGTTGATCCACAATGACATTTTTCATTTCTCTTCCTCATTTTATTTGATGGTCATTATAACGAATTCTGGAAGCACACGCTTATTTCAATAAAGTTGAATCTGATCAATTGTTATCTTTTCTTTTGTAACAGTTGTTACCATATGGTTTTAGGTTTGAAATCAACTTGAAGATTTATATCTTATCACAATCAGTTACTAAGTACAACAACGGAATGAAGCTGTAGGTTTGTTCTTAGCAATATCACCATCTTAGACTATCACTATATCTTGTCTTACAAAATGATCTTACCTTTTAACATATTCATTCATTTCCAACACTTGCTAATAAATTTCTTAACATTTTTCTTTTGTTTTCTTCCAGCCTCTAATCATAGGTACTAATAATGGAATAGGATGTTGTTATACTACATCTAATCGTCGTATTCAAAATGGAAATATTCATTGTGAACTTGATGTTGAATCAGCTGATTCTGGACGTGGAGCTAGTGAAGATGATCCAAGTCAATTAGGTGGACAATTTATGCATTTTTATCCTACATGTCATGTATCTAATTTTCAACATGGAACAACAATTGCTCACATAAATAATTCATCATCTGTTCATGTAAATGGAACAACTACTTTAACATGTGTACAAAATATGAAACTAGAAGATCATTCAACAAACAACTCTTCTAGTATTGTTCTTTTACCCGGTGGAATGTTGAATAATAATAATAATAATAATGGTTCTAATGTTGGCGATGAACAATCGAAATCAAATTGGAATACAACTGCCGTTGTTCGTCGACTAAAATTATGAACACACATTAGGACTTTAATATGCTTTTTAAGTTGTTTAAGTTAAGACAAACTTTACTCAAACCTGTTTCTATGTATGTATCATATTTATATTTCACCCCTTCTATCTATCTATTTACATGTTTATTTTTTCTCTTTCTCAGTAACTATCTATTTCGTTCTGGTGATTTTCTTGTCAATCAATATGAAAATGTTTTATTTTCTTTGCTTTTACTTGTAATGAATGAGAACAAAGATGGGGACATTCGGTGACCCTATATCTGACTCCATTTTAGATCGTATGAATGATATTGAAATCTACATGCCCCCAATCTTCCTATATAATCATCGACTTAACACGCGTTAGTGTATAACGGAATTAAATAAGTCAAATATGAGAATGAATTTCGAATACTTGTATTTCATACAATCGCTGATCCAGACAAACGATCGGAGAAAAGAAGCGAAGAAAGCGAAATGAACGGAGCGAAGAGGAATGACATGCAGTGGAGAAGGCGTCTGAGCCAACTCAATTTAATCAAGCGTTAATCGATATTTATAACCAGATAAAAATAGGCTACTGACTTCTAATTAATAAGTTAATAAGTATACACATATACGCACATACAAAAACAGTCAAGATTGATAAGTGAATAATGAACAAGGTCAAAACGTAGCTTGAGAAGAATGGATAAACTTGTTTGCCTGGAAGCTAAAATATGTTATGTGGGCTCGACATAGGACCAGCCACTACAGACAACCGATTGTATTTGAATACAAAATTACGGAGTTCTTATGCCATATATGAAAAGCATACGTTCAACACTTCATTTGCAAATCCTCCATCAATTGTTTCAAACGTCATTGCCATAAGTGACCCTCTATTCCAGTTCTCTCTTTCTCTCTCGTCTCAACATTCTGCTATCAGGCATTCCAATTCTGACTATTGTTATCTATTACTTATGTCGGCATAGGTAGTATACACAAAATACTTACCATTACGTCAAAAGAAATATGTCAAATAATAATAGGGTCCGGTTTAGTTATGTAAATTATTCAGCTATGAAACTTAGTGACAAAAGTTTAACCATGTTCCGTCCACTTTATTTTAGACTGCCATGGTACGACCGAGGGTGGAGAGAGTCATCTCTCCTTCTCCAAATGCTCTCACATGGCTACGCGCATACAGCCACTGTCAGGAAAGTACTACTACCTAACTCGCTGGGGGGGGGGTTGTTTACAAAATTGTGAGGACGAAAAACGAATGTCCGACGCCTTAACGGGATTCGTGGATGTGGAAGGTTCATCTAGAGGAATTGAAAAACCTTGATTCCAAAACAATGGTGCACATTGACTTCATGACGCTGACCTTATTGTTAGTCACCGACTACCATGAGACTGTATCTGCTTATGTCGCTTCACTGGCTTGTGGATTAGACTTTTAGGTCAACGACTGAGTAAGTGTCTCTCTAAGAAAACCACTGACTTGGGTTTCGGCCCCTGGACAGAATTGCAGATATCATAAAAGTCGGATTATTTGTATGGCGCATATGTATTTGGTGCCTCCTTACACCGATGTCTATGTAGATGTTTAAATATATAAATAAGCTCTGAAAAAAAAGAATAATTGTAAACCATGTCAAACTTTGTAGGCAAAGATGGATAGTGGCTAGTAGTGGAATCCAGTTTGACGAGCGTTTCGTTCTATTTGTGACTCGTCAGCTGGATGTACCTTCATCTCAGAGTTGATGTTCACTATGGGACTCGAATCCATTACCTTTCTCTTCAAACGCCATCAATGAGAAGATTAAAACAAGTAATACTAAGTGAACATGTCAAACTTAATTTTTACATTCTAGAGTCAGTTAATTAGTCAATTAGTTATTCAAACAAAATGACTTGCATTTTAATATAAACTAATTAAATATCCTGTCTCGATTTTAGTTACCCTGACAAAAATCATTTGACACATTCATTCTTCATTAACCTAAAGGTCGAATTATAAAATGTACAAAGATACATACATTCGAAATTCTAGTCAATTTAGCAATGACATTGAAATCTGGCACTGAATACAGAATGGGTATGTGTGTATGTACGTCTAGTTATTAAATTTCATTAAAATATTACTAGCTTCAATTGATTCATAATCTCAACTATTAATCAACATATGCTCGCTAGTGACTAGATTCAAGAGGTATTTCCTGGAGTTCTAATGAGAAGCAGTGACCAATGGAGTTCAACTGGGTCTGTTGTAAGATAGTAACTCAATGAAGACATTGATGGATGCGTCGCTTAATTTCGTAGATCGGTTGAAGTTAGACATTAACACTGTTAGATGCCGACCAGCTCAGTGGTTTAGAGGTTAAGCGTTTGTGCGTGAAAGTGATAGGTCCTGGGTTCGAATCTCATTGATGCGCACTGCTGAGGAGTTCCACAATAGGACGAAACGACCGTCCAGTGCTTCCATGGTTTTCCATGGTGGTCTAGTTTCAATTGATTCATGATCTCAACTATTAAAATACCACGTATTTAAACTTTCGTTAGATAATAAATTTAGTTATAATTAATGCTTATAAAACGAATTGGATTTTTGATTTTTCACGTAAATAATCAAAAGAAAACGTACACTTGTAACTAATGAGAAGCCATGACCAGTGGAATCCAATCTGTGTCAGGCAGAGACGGGTATCTATTTCAGACAATGGATGAAGGGTTGCTCAATATCATGGATCAATTGAAGTTAGATATTAACACCGTTGGATGACGCGTCAGTGGTCTAAAGGTTAAACTTTCTTGAGCAAACCGAAGACCCTGGGATCGAATTCTGAGTGTGTGATTGCGAAAGCTCACTACTGAGGAGTCAAATACTAGAACGAAACGGCCATCCTGTGCTTCCAGGCTTCAATGATCGTTTAGCTGAGATCGACCCAACTGTTAAAAAAACACTTGTAATTGTTGTTCGTTTCTTTTTGTTGTTGTTATTATAATTGGAGGAGTACATATTAAGTTAATAAATCTTATATGTATGAAATACAAAATTATTTTTCATCAGTTCCAGTTGACTAAATAAATAATTGAAACCGGGGAAGTAAACAATTCTAGAAGAAAAAGAATTACACACATTTAACAATGATTAGCTTTTTTTAAAATTAACCAACTTTAGATGGGTATACTAAGGATTATCATTATTGACACAACTGAATTAACCTGATAAAGGAGACAGTCATCTAATGGCTAATAGTAATATGTTAGCAATGTAGTGAGCGAAAACATAAATGGGGGGCAATCAAATGAATTTCGGTTCAATATATCAAAGCATAAATAACAAGAAATCCTTTTTAGAACAAAAACCATTTATCATTTAAATTCATTTAGTATTGTTTGTTTAAATCTTCCCATTGTTGTTTAGGACTCCAATTGGCCAGTCTCTTATTGGCATATGTGCATACTGTGCAAATTGCCTGGATATAACCTTAATTCACAAGCATTATAAGTAAAGATGGATAGTGGGTAGTAGTGGAATCCAGTTCGAAGCGTGTTTCGTCCTATTTGGGACTCGCCAGCTGGATGTACCTTCATCTCAGCGTTGATGTTCACTCTGGGATTTGAACCCAGTACATTTCGCTTCAAACGCCATCGCGTTATCCACTCGGCCATTGAGTCCTGATAACCACTAGCTTGTGTAATAAGGTGAAATTTAAATTCATTTAGCATTTTTTGTTTGAAAACATAAGTGGTGGACAATCAAATGAGTTTCGGTTCAATATATCAAAGCATAAATAACAAGAAATCCTTTTTAGAACAAAAACCACTTATCATTTAAATTCATTTAGTATTGTTTGCTTGAATCTTCCCATTGATGTTGTTTAGGACTGCAATTGGCCAGTCTCTTATTGGCATATGTGCATACTGTGCGTATTGCCTCGATATAACCTTAATTCACAAGCATTGTAAGCTAAGATAGATAGTGGGTAGTAGTAGAATCCAGTTTGACTCACTTTTCGTCCTGTTTGAAACTCGTCAGCTGGATGTACCTGCATCTCAGAGTTGATGTTCACTCTCGGACTCGAACTCAGTACCGTTCGCTTCAAACGCCATCGCGTTATCCACTCGGCCACTGAGTCCTGATAACCACTAGCTTGTGTAATAAGGTGAAGTTTAAATTAATTTAGTATTTTTTTGTTTGAATCTTCTCATTGATGTTTAGAACTGCAACTGGTCAGTCTCTGATTGGCATATCATTTTATGAAATATACCTTTGTAGTTAATATTGGTCAGTTTATTTTTAATTACAAGAGAAGGGACTTTGAAAAAAAGTAGAGTGAAATCAGCAACACTTGCTTTTTTCTACCATCGATTCCTCAACAAAGATACATATGAAAGGTCTTATTCATTGATCATATGATTACATTGAATGATGTTGGCAGTTGGTAAATATTATCTTTAAATGATGCTGTAACCAATTAAGGGATATATATATGAGAATTTGTGAAATAGATAATATTGTAAATCAGAAGGGGTTAAGTGCTCTGGCGTGAGACTGGTAGATCCTGGGTTCGAATCCCGTGAGGCGTGATCGTAGGTGCGCACTGCCGAGGAGTCCCGCAATAGGACGAAATGACTATCCAGTGCTTCCAGGTTTTCCATGGTAGTCTAGCTTCAATTGACTCATGATCTCAACTATGAAAATACTGTGAATCTTTGAATAGCATGAAGATAGCCATATTAAAAATTTTCTAAGATCAATATCAATTTATTAGGGATTCAGTCCTTTACATGTCGAGTATATCGATTATGATTTAAATCAACCTCTGTATTAGTGGAGAATATTTCCGGTACTTTTATGCTCTTTTTTGGTCAAAATAATGAAGTAGTGAAATATCTTACAGGAATTGTTAATTGTCATCTGTTTACTAATTTTTTTTAAAAAACTTTTGAAAATATGTTAACGCTAGTCTAATTACAACCAGAAAAGATAAATATTCTGATTGTTTCACATAAATAATGATAGTGTTGACATGACTTACTACTGATTAAGATTTAAGTAAGCAAATTGTTAAAGTGAAAAATATTAGACAGTATTTGTGGGATGAACATCATAGTGTCATATGATCAAAGTGAAGTCTACTACGTATAAACTATTAGGGTAGATAGATTGAAAGTTCTATCGTAAATCAAATGTCTATTCCAATGTTACCTGATTTATAGTAATTTTATAAATTACATTTTTAACTTTTTTTGGGGGGGGACTGAAAAAGTGAAACATTGTATTATAAAAATCACGGAACAAAATCATTAAATAAGTGGGGTAACAATAGAAGGGAATCATAAATAGTGGTGATTATCTATAAAATTGATTTATCGGACCGTCTAAGCTTTAAGTGGTAAATGTCAACTTCTTATCTTGTGACAATTTATTTGGTTTAAGCTTTATTAATGCTTACAGAAGTTTATTCTAATTTCTGAATAGACAAGTTATTCTTAATCAAAGATGGTTAATGGCTAGCAGTGGAATCCAGGAAGCTCGTTTCATTCTACTTGGGACTCGTCGGCTGGATGTACCTGCATCAGGACTCAGTAGGTGAGTGGATAACGCGATGGCGTTTGAAGCGAAATGTACTGGGTTCAAATCCCAGAGTGAACATCAACGCTGAGATGAAGGTACATCCAGGTGACGAGTCCCAAATAGGACGAAACACGCTTCGAACTGGATTCTACTACTACCCACTATCTATCTTAGCTTACAATGCTTGTGAATTAAGGTTATATCGAGGCAATACGCACAGTATGCACATATGCCAATAAGAGACTGGCCAATTGCAGTCCTAAACAACATCAATGGGAAGATTCAAGCAAACAATACTAAATGAATTTAAATGATAAGTGGTTTTTGTTCTAAAAAGGATTTCTTGTTATTTATGCTTTGATATATTGAACCGAAACTCATTTGATTGTCCACCACTTATGTTTTCAAACAAAAAATGCTAAATGAATTTAAATTTCACCTTATTACACAAGCTAGTGGTTATCAGGACTCAATGGCCGAGTGGATAACGCGATGGCGTTTGAAGCGAAATGTACTGGGTTCAAATCCCAGAGTGAACATCAACGCTGAGATGAAGGTACATCCAGCTGGCGAGTCCCAAATAGGACGAAACACGCTTCGAACTGGATTCCACTACTACCCACTATCCATCTTTACTTATAATGCTTGTGAATTAAGGTTATATCCAGGCAATTTGCACAGTATGCACATATGCCAATAAGAGACTGGCCAATTGGAGTCCTAAACAACAATGGGAAGATTTAAACAAACAATACTAAGTTATTTTTATCTTATTAGTTATATCTTACACTTGTCATTGTTAATTATTCATGTTAATTTGTATACACTTTTATGTATATGTACTTTATTTGGATGTTTCTATGTAAATACCTGTATTTCATACACTACTCGTAAAAACTGTTTATTAACAGTTGTCTACGTAAGATACGTCGGATCCGTTGCTCAGACACTATCAGCAACATTCTATTGTGGGTGAGAACAAACCAGATTCCAGTGGAGGAAGAAATCAGGAAGAAGCGCTGAAAATGGATAGGACACACATCGAGGAAAGCACTCAACTACATCACAAGACAAGCCCTCACTTGGAATCTTGAAGGTCAAAGGAAAAGAGGAAGACCAAAGAACATATTACGCCGAGGAATGGAAACAGACATGAGAAGAATGAACAAAAACTGGGTAGAACTAGAAAGGAAAGTCCAGGACAGAGTGGGTTGTAGAACACTGGTCGGCGGCCTATGCTCCATTGGGAGTAACAAGCGTAAGTGAGTAAGTCGTAAAAACTAACTCACACTTAATTACTAGATCTCTTGTCCCTGATCTGTTGTTCACATCTACATTTAAAATATATGTATCCACCATCTTTTTTCGTATTTAATCGATTTCACTAATACAAGTACCATTAGACCGATCTACATGTACAAATTAATGAAAATTCTATATTTCATTCATCAGTATCATTTACTTATAATTCAACTGGAATCATTCAAAAGCTGTAAGGTCACTTAGTATTATGTTACCAACAGTAACACATATATACGTCATATTCCTTATATCTTAGCCTGTATTTAATTAATATTACTATACTGGATTACCATATTGTATTATTACATACATATATATATGTATAGAAATAATTTGATTATTATTGTTAAATTATTATCAATTACCCGTGAGAATGATCATGTATGTTATCAACCCAAACTTTATTAATCCTGGTTAGATACAATGAACTGTGGAAGTTAACCAAATAGTTTTGAGGATTGTCTATACATACATACATACATACATACATACATACATTATCATCAATGTTGCCAATATGTCAATCATTATATGTATACTTTTCTAACAACCAGAGGAAACAATATTTCCTCAATGGTTTAATAAAATCATCCATCCTAGTCAATTTATATTCTAAATACAAATATGAGTAGAGAGAAAAATTAAAAAAAAATTGAGGACAAATGAAAAGAATGTTTATTTTTTTCTGTCATTGTAGTCTATCAATTGTTTAGTGTTGTGCAGTTGTGCATGGAGAACATCTGACAGATACATTTCTAGTAGGGACCGGAGTCAGACTAGGCTGTTTAAACTTCCCCCCTTCCTCTTTCTTCTGGCAGTTGACTGGATTATGAAGACTTCGAAATGTGAAGGGAAATACGGAATACAATGGACATCTCGCAGATGACCTGACGTTCCTATCTCATACACACGAACAAATACAGACGAAGACAACTAATGTAGCAGCAGCCTCTGTATAAATAGTCTCAACATACACAAAGGAAAAAATAAAATTCTCAAATACAACACGGAGAACAACAAACCAATCACACTTGATGGCGAAACTCTGGAGGTTGTGAAAACATTCACGTACCTGAGAACCATCATTGATAAACAAGGAGGATTTGATGCAGATGTAAAGGCAAGGATTGGCAAAGCAAGGGCAGCATTTCCACAATTGAAGAACATATAAAACTCAAAACAACTCTCAACTAACTTCAAAGTGACAATCTTCAATACGAACGTCAAGACAGTCAGTCCTACTGTACGGAGATGAAACGTGGAGAACTACTACATCCATCGTCAAGAAGGTGCAAGTATTTATAAACAGTTGTCTACGCAAAATACTCAACATTCACTGACCGGATACTATCAGCAACAGCGTTTTCTGGGAGGGGACAAACCAGCTTCCAGTTGAAGAGGAGATTAGTAAAAGACGTTCGAAGTGGATCGGACATACATCGAAAAAATCACCAATGTGCATCACAAGGCAAGCACTAACTTGTAATCCGGAAGGGAAGCGGAAAAGAGGAAGGCCAAATAACACATTGTGTCGGGAAATAGAAGCAGATATGAAAAGGATGAGTGTTAACTGGAAAGAACTGGAAAGGATTGCTTGGGACAGGGTTGGATGGAGGATGCTGGTTAGCGGCCTATGCTCCTTGACGAGGGGCAACAGGCGTAAGTAAGTCAGAAGTCATGAAACTGTGATCAATAACAAAGTATTATGATCAGTGTAGGGTTATAGAGATTGTTGAGGTTTGATTGAAATAATGAATGGATCAATGTTAGACCACCAGTGAAAATTCGGAAGCACTGGATTACCTTTTCATTGTAGTATGGAGATTCTCAGTAGTGTACATCCACGATCTCGTGCCAAAAGGAAATCCATCCCAGGACCTTCAGTCTCGCGCGCGATCACCTAGCTTCTAGACCAGTGAGCTGATATCCAACGGTGTTAATGTCTAACTCCAACTAATTCACGATATTACACGATTGTCTACCATTGTCTTCAGTGTGTCCCATACTAAGTTGAAACGGTCATCCAGTGCTTTCAGGTTTTCCATGGTGGTCTAGCTTCAATTGACTAATGATTTCAACTATATAATATTTGACTTATACATTAATTTTTTTAATCAAAATTTTATTCTTCAATACTATAATCCATCTCTTTGTCATAATTAACATCATCGACTGATTTTGACTAAACAATAATTAAAAAAAAGCTCAAAGCATTCAACAACTGTTTCACTCCAGTATGCAACTCCTCAGCAATAGGCATTCATGACACCACTAAGTTAAAGTATGATGTAATCAATAAAACATAGTTGACTATTGGATTCAAATTTTCAATCTCACTTAGAAACGTATAAAATTTAAGCTTAATTATTATTCTCTATATTAGGTTTCATTTGTGTAATTTAAATGGATGTAACATGAAACTAGTCCTATTGATAAATAATTATAAAGCAAGAATGAGAAAAAGTTTAATTGTATGAAATGAATCCATTAAGTGCTCTCAATCTTTTCTTTACTTACTTACTTACTCACTTACTTACTTACTTACTTACTTACTTACTTACTTACTTACTTACTTACTTACTCACTCACTTACTTACTTACTTACTTACTTACTTACTTACTTACTTACTTACTTACTTACTTACTTACTTACTTACTTACTTACTTACTTACTTACTTACGCCTGTTACTCCCAATGGAGCATAGGCCACCGACCAGCATTTTAAGTAATTCAATGAGAAACATGTATGAAGTAATTTAGTAGAAAAAGAAGTAGACAAATAAACAGTTCGTTATGTAATCAATCACGAAAATTATGGGTATATTTATTATAAATAAAATGAATAAACATGCCGGACATTACAAAACCAACAGTGAAATATTTCAAATAATAATGTTAACCATTAAAATGGAGGTTTGTGTAGATTGTAGTGAATTTTAAATAGTTGAATTCATGTGCCGGTGTAAGCTAGACCACCATTAAAAATCTGGAAGCATAGGACGACCGTTTCATTCTAGAATGAGACTCCTCAACAGTGTGCATCCACTATCCCATATGCACAAATCTAACCTAGGACCTTCGATCTCGCTCACGAATGCTTAAACTCTAGACCACTGAGTCGATATCCAACGGTGTTAATGTC
The DNA here is from genome assembly GCA_944470415.2 of Schistosoma rodhaini. Lineage (NCBI taxonomy): Eukaryota > Metazoa > Platyhelminthes > Trematoda > Strigeidida > Schistosomatidae > Schistosoma > Schistosoma rodhaini. The sequence continues at coordinate 6,705,607 of OX104044.1, forward strand.
CAACTTCAATCAATCCATGATCTTGAGCAATCCTTTATTCATTGTCTGAAGTAGATTGAAGTAATTATCAAACTGCATCACTAGGAAAGTGCTTACCTGTAATTGTGAATGTAAAGGAAAAAGAGGTTGTCCAAAGAACATACATAGGTGAGGATAGGAAGCATACATGAAAAGGATGAATAACAACTGGAAAGAACTGGAAAGGATTATCCAGGACAGAGTTCAATGAAGAATGCTGGTGGATGGTCTAGGCTCTTCCACGAATGATAATAGGTATAAATAAGTAAGTAAACTAATAACATCAAAAGCAGAGATGGATAGTGGCTAGCAGTGGAATCCAGGACGCGCGTTTCGTCCTATTTGGGACTCGTCAGCTGGATGTACCTGTATCTGAGAATGTAATCAATTGACGAAACGCGCGTCTTGGATTGCACTGCTAGCCACAATCCATCTCTGCTTACCATGCTTGTGAATTAAGGTATATCGAGGCAATACGCACAGTATGCACATATGCCAATAAGAGACTGACCAGTTGCAGTCCTAAACACATCAATGGGAAGATCCAAACAAACAATACTAAGTGAATAATAACATCAAAGTTTCTAGATAATTTATAATAAATAAAAGTTCTTAATTTTCAAAACATGAAATTATAATTAAGAAAAGTTTATTTCTTCTAGAATTCTTAATTTGTAGAAGTGCCTGTAGTGAGCAGAACACTAGTTGGGGACAATGGAATGTATTTAAGCAAAGATTACAGACTATCTCAGTAAATTCTGATAACCAAACAATGAGCAGTCAATTTGCAAATTAACAACCAATTGTTTCAATCTTCACTGTTTCTTTTTTTATTCCATTGCTCATGCATTTTCCAAACGATTGCGCTTCATTTCAGTTCTTTCCTCATCGGTCTACTACCAAAATACATTCTATGTCTGACCCACACCATATACTACTTAAATGGATATAAGTAGACCACACCACATGCCTTGTTCATATATATTTTGATCTAACCATATAAAATTCCCCTATTTATATTTATCCATTGACCTGAAGATAATAATAACATTATCATCATTTATGGTTGACTTCTTTAAATTATTTAGAACACTTTAATGACTAGATCAAAGTTTGTTTGAAAAAAACGTTTGTTGTCGTTATTGTCGTCATCGTCGTTGTTGTCGTCGTCGTCGTTATTCTTGTCGTTGTTGTTGTCATCGTTGTTGTTGTTGTTGTTGAATATCTTTAAATTTACTATCGGAAAATCAAAAACATTTAAGGATAACAGGAAATTGTATTAAAATTATGATTGTTTTATGTTTTAGTTAACTACCGAATTTGAATTGATTTGTCTTTTTTTTTATCTAATATGAAAATGATACCCCCAAAAAGGGTAATCAGTTTCATGAAATAAGTATACCCCTTTAAATTCTAATTAGATAGAAAATAACGTTCTCAATTATGATTATTATAAGTGACATTTGATCTATTCAGCTTTAGTATTATATACTTGATATAGGACATTATCTACTACTGAAAATAATATTTTAGTGGGGGGGGAGATGGGGAGGGTGGGTGGAAGATTACATATACACACACACTTTAATCGATTATTTTCCATAAATTTTTAGATTAATCTTAATTATTTACTGTAGATGTGTATGTTAAAATATGCTAATAGATTCGGTATTATTCTTTAAGGACCAAAGGCTAGAGGTATGTGTTGGTCTTATTTCAGCTTATATCTGTACATGTTTAGATTTTTCTTTTCTTGAGTAAGTCAATTAAAAGCACAGGCATTAAATTTTCCGTTAGTTGACTCCAAAAGTCGATTATCCGGTGATTTCATTCATATTCCTTCGGTTGTCCTGACTGGCTTGGAATAAAAAAAGACTGTTCCAGGTTTAAATTCACTTCTTGAAATCTCGTGTATTATAGTTATGCAACTAATTTACTAAAGGTAAGGTTGTGTAAAAAGGTATAACTCCTCAGGCCTCTTATTTTAAAATAATTCAAACACCTCGGTATTTGGACAAATAGTAGTTCTATGTACTTTTCCCAGAGGATTCAATTTCCTACTTTAATAGGAACTTGCAACTCAAAGACAATTCTCCAGTGTGAACATCGCTAAGGTTGTTGGAAATATGGTGCGTGCATTTGTTTGACTTAATAAAAATTTGTTTTAGTGGCCATATCGTTTCAAAACCTTTACTACTGTAGAATGGTAGTATAGCTGACGAATGACGACTAACTATGATTTGCAGATTATTGTGAGTTTAGAGGAACCGATTGGGTTTCTCACCAATTTTGTAGTTTGTATCATCAGTTTTTCGAATGTTCATGTATATACAAGGCAATATTCATAGCCATGAATCTTAAGAATTATATATGTAAATTTTCAATGTTTTCAACCTAAAGTTATACAACATTTCATTTATAAATTTACTTTTTCATAGTTGAAATCATGAGTCAATTTAAGCTAGATCACCATTGAAAACCTGAAAGCACTGGACGGCCGTTTCATCCTATTATGGGACTCCTCAACAGTGCACATCCACGATCCCGCACTCTCAAGATTCGAACTTTTGTCTGGAGTTCTTTGTCACTAAAATTAACAAATGGAAACAAGCTCTTGGAAATACTTATTAATCATAAATAAAGACTACTAACGAATATTGGTTAAATTTTATTCATTTTCTGTAGATAGATTAGATGGATTATATCTGGACTGATCCTAACAGGTACATTACAGAATAGATTAACACTAGTAAATTAACAACGAATTATAAAAAGAATTCTTCAAAAAATCAGTCAGCATCTCATACACACTCAGACGGACTCATACAATTATACAGTAGTAATTGAATATCTTGACTGATAATATTAAAAAGATGTCAAATTAAAAAACGTGGAGATGGAGTTTTACAATTAAATCAGGTGACAGATCAAACTGAATGTAGATTGTAATATACTATGGATTAACCATGGATCAGTACTTTCTGCCTCAATAATACAATAGTAACTTCATACTAATTATGTAACCTCAAGGTCGTGATTTGATTCCTTGTACCGCGGTAAATAAGTTTTGTTTGGCAACTAGAAATCTAAAACAAAACAATTGTCAAGCATTGTCCGATTTACAGTAACTCTTCAGTTAGTCATGGGAAAAACAGGTACATAATGAAATTCTATAATTTTATTTTAAAACTACCATTCTATATTATTCACATACTTGATAAGGATGCTGGTGGTTATGTACTGAGGTCAGACTTGTACTTTAATATCTCAACAGTCTTCATAATATTTTTTAAAAATAATCATTTCATAGACAAAATACTTAAAAATACTAAGTGTATATATATATATATATATATATATATATATGCTGTTACGCGAGTCAAGTTATCAATGGTCTATATCATGTCCCTTAGAAATGAAAGCCATTTCTTAGTCAACCACATGTACATGTTATTTGACCTGTTTCTGGTTAGTTCAACGTATCACAATATTTTATAGTTGAAATCATGAGTCAATTGAAGCTAGACTACCATCGAAAACCTGGAAGCATTGCTTTAGGGCCGTTTCGTCCTATTGTGGGACTCTTCGGCAGTACTCATCCACGATCCCGCCTCGCGACGTTCGAACCCAGGAACAATCAGTTTCGCGTCAGAGTACTTAACCATTAGACCACTGAGCTGGTCGGCATTCAACGTTGTTAATTTTTGTCACTATGTATTTTTTTAATACTTATTATGTCATTCAATAATGTTCTGTCTTATATATAAATTAAAAACCCCTTCTGATCAAACCAGTGAATTGATTTTACGTTGATTAATCTGAATGCAAATGTATTTTTGTTCCCTAATCTACTACTTTTTTTCCTTTAATTTTGGTATGTCTCTACAATTAAATAATTCCTATATTTCCATTTGATTAATTATGCATACAGTCATTTAAATGAAGCTAAAAAAACAATGTGTTGAGTGGATAATGTGATTGCGTTTGAAGCGAAAGGTACTGGGTTGAAGTTCCACAGTGAACATCAACTCTCAGATGCAGGTAGATCCAGCTGACCAGTCAGAAATAGGACGAAATAAGCGTCAAACTGGATTCCACTACTAGCCACCATCCATCTTTGCTTAGAATCCTTGTGGATTAAGGCTATATTGAGGAAATCCGCAGAGTATGTACATATGCCAATAAGAGACTGATCAATTGTAGTTCTAAACATCCATGGGAAGATTCAAACAGACAATACCAAGTGTTGTTATAAAGATTTTCTTTTTTATTCTTGAAATAGAGAGTAGAATTTCACACTATTAGTTTGTAGTTTTATGTTTTGTTTCCTTTGGTATTCTTGCTTACTAAATTACTTAAGCCTGTTACCCCCAATGGAGCATAGGCCGCCGACCAGCATTCTCCAACTCACTCTGCCCTATGCTTTCCTTTCTATTTGTATACAATTGTTGTTCATTCTTCTCATATCGGTTTCCATTTCTCGGCGTAATGTGTTCTTTAGTCTTCCTCTTCTCCTTCAGCCTTATTGACTCCATGCGAGGGCTTGCCTTGTGTCGCATTTGAGTGCTCTCTTCAATGTGTATTATATTCCTTTCCACTCCGCGTGGAACCCCTCTGGGGGCTACTGCTGGTTGCAAGCCCGAATAAGGGAGGAGGGTTAGATATGGGCTTGGCGACCTCATCCCGTAGAAAAGTAACTCGCTAAAAAGACGCTAATCAAGAAAAAGAATTCAAAGCATTTGATATTCTTGTTTGAATGTAATATTATACCTAGTATTATTAAATAAATTTACTTAGAATTAAGAAAGTATTATAATTTACTTAAAATATATACCGATTAAATCATAAAAGATGCTGGAAGTGGATAGGACATCCATTATAGAAGTTATTAGACTACATCACGAAGCATGCACTAACTTGAAATCCTGAATGGAAATAGAAAAGCGGAAGGTCATAGAACACACTGTGTCGGGAATTGGAAGTAGACATGAATAGGATGAATAACAAATGAAAACAACTGAAGAGGATTGTCTAGGACATAGTTGGATAGAGAATGCTTGTGGATGGTCCATGCTCCTTAATGAGGGGTAGTAGATGTAAGTAAATTATAAAATAAATTATGCATATATGGAATCTTTTTTAATGAGATCATTTTCAAAATAATACAATTGTACATATATGTGTGCGGTAGATTATGGATCGATGAATAATTATGTTCTGAAATTTATTTACCCGTTATGTATATTATGAATTTAAGTCCGACTTTTTGTCACGTGATTTATTCACTAATCGAAATACGACTTATCCAATCTTAGCGCTGTGCCAAGCCGTTGACATTAAACCGGTATGAGCAGCATAGCGTCCTTATTGGTCCTCTGTTCGCCTAGCCCGTCCAGTTGAGTCCAGAACACTAATACAAGCTTCTACTATGTGAATCATTTATTTCAGACATACTGGGTTTATATATCGACCAAACAGACCGCAAAACACTATAAAATAGGAAATAACATTTATACAAGACCAAGCCAAAATGTGGCTGTGAACGTGGAAGGCAGTAATTAGTAAACTGAACATAATTTGGGAATAGTAAATCGTATAATAATAATTTGTAGGTCAAAATGAAGCTTATAATAAGAGAAATATAGATATACACAATTTAATTACTCAATAGTTAAACATTAAGAATATATATAAAATAATAGTCCATTAATAGATCCCGGAAGTTACCCATAATTTAATCTTTACTAGGATATAATAACTAGCTTGTGTAATAAGGTGAAGTTTCAATTCATTTTCGCATCGTTTGTTTGAATCTTCCCATTGATGTTTCGGACTACAATTTACCAATCTGTTATTGCCATATGTGCATCCAATGTGGATTGTCTCAATATTGACTGAAATCACAAGTATTATAATCAGAGATGGATGGTGGCTAGCAGTAGAATCCATGATAGTCACTTATAAGCTTTCTTTATAGTTAGACAATTATAGATTTTTATAAAGAAAAAATCATATCAGTGTATAATTTCTTCTTTTTCTTTGTTTACTCTGAAGAAGTGACTTAAATTAGGTCGCGAAACATTAGAAATACTATTTCATATTCATTAAAATATGATAAGATATATATTTATTATCAATATACAACTATTATTCGTTTAATCTTAGCAACCGTTCACCAATTGTTTTCAGTGAGTTGATATCTCTACAACAGACATTGTTGAACTCCATTGGTCACTGCTTCCAACTAGAACTCAAGGAAATATCTCTTGAAGTTAGTCACTAGTGAGCACATGATTATAGATCAGAAAGGGGATTTGTGGAGATTTCAGTATTTTCATAGTTGAAATCATGAGTCAGTTGAAGCTAAAACATGATAGAAAATCTGGAAGCACTGGATGGCCGTTTCGTCCAATTGTGGGACTCCTCAGCAGTGCGTATCCACAATCGCGCACTCACGAGATGGGAACCAAGGACCTACCAGTCTCGCACCAGAGCACTTAACCGATAGACCACTGAACCGGCATCCAACGGTGTTTCCATTGTGGTCTAGTTTCAATTGACTCATGATTTCAACTATCAAAATACTGAAATCTCCACAAAACCCCTTCTGATCTTCATTTAGTATTGTTTGTTTGAATCTTCCCATTGATGTTTAGGACTGCATCTGCTCATTCTCTAATTGGCATATGTGCATACTGTGCGTATTGCCTGGATATTACCTTAATTCACAAGCATTGTAAGCTAAGATGGATAGTGGGTAGTAGTGGAATCCAGTTTGACGCTCGTTTCGTCCTATTTGTGAATCGTCAGCTAGATGCACCTGCATCTGAGAGTTGATGTTCACTGTGAGACTCGAACCCAGTACCTATCGCTTCAAGTGATTATCAGGACTCAGAGGCCGAGTGGATAACGCGATAACGTTTGAAGCGAAAGGTACTGGATTTGAGTCCTGGCCAGAGTGAACATCAACTCTGTGATGCAGGTGTATCTAGCAAACGAGTCCTAAATAAGACGAAACGCTCGTCAAACTGTATTCCACTGTTAGCCACGATCCACCCCTATGATCTATTATTCTATTAAACATAATCGGTAATCAATTATTTTAGTTAATCATTATGAAATAGCATATATATTCACTAATTGAACAATTAATATTAAGAACAATGTTAACATAACTTCTTTTTGTAGATTGAATAAAGGGGAACTATTCAATACAACCGGATATTGTGATATTAATAACGAAATCATGTTAGATAGAAAACAAAACAAAAACACAAAAAAAAAATTGGAAATCAAACATTGTCTAAATGATTAAAAGTAGTATAAAGGGTACATTTCAATGGTAGGTGGTTTGTTATGTTTTCCAATATTGACTTATCTGTAAACGAGTAAACCTTTAACTGTAATAAAGTAAACGGAAATGAGTAATATAAATGGTATATATATATATATATATATAACACATACTCATTCACAGACACACACACACATACTCATTCACACACACATATATACTCATTCACACACATACTCATTCACACACACATATATATACTCATTCACACACACATATATATACTCATTCACACACATACTCATTCACACACACACTCACAATCAATTTTATGAACAATCAAGCTACTTTAAAATCAAATAAACAGACAATAAATAAGTCAATCACTAAATGGTAATAATCCATTTCATACTTCCGTTATCAGTAATATATCCGGTATGATTTCGTTCTATACTACTTAATAAGTTTGTTTTGTTTTTTTTAAAAAAAAATCGAAATTCGTATCTCATGTTATAAAGATTATAAGTAGTGAGTCAGTTTTTTTTTTATAAAAAAAAAGATTTTGAAACTTGTCAATTAAAATTTAATGAATGATTGTAGTTAAAATATATAAGTAGTATGTGCTACATATATATATATATATATTGACGCTGCGAGGGACTAAAGCTTTTAACAGTGCAATAGCTCGGCATCTACTTGACACCGGGCATACCGTCGATATTATGTGCGCGTTTAAAATTATCAATAGACAAAGAACCACTACCATTCTCCGCTTTGCTGAAGCCATTGCAATTAAGAAACTGAAACCGGACTTATGCATCCAAAAAGAGACTTTAATAAACTTATCACTACCCTGGTAATCCTTTTGTTTCTGTTTGTTTTGTGTTTTGATTATTTTATTCATTTGCTTATTCTAAGATATTTAAAGCAATTAGTCCCTTTGATAAATTTCTTCTTAAATTTCTTACCCCTATTTCCAGTCTAGTTGACCTTTTATTTTTATATATAAATGTTCTTAACAAGTATATGTGTGATCAGATTGTTCGAAATGTATTGCGCTAATATATCACATAATTCTGATAATCTTCGTCTTCTCATTGCATTATCGATATTCTAAGATAATTTTACACTCCCCCCCCTATTGCATAATTCTTAAAATAAATTTTATTCACACATTTCCACCACCTGATCCTCTTAAATCATCTTAACTTTCCAAACCCTATTTAATTATTATTACGTAATCTACCTTATCATTAGTCAATTCCATTAATCTCTACAATTATCACACAATTTATGAACTTCACTAAATTATTACACCACCCACCCTGGATTAACCTCCCTCTTTTGACCTCTGACCTGTTTCTAGCATATATATATATATATAGTTATTATTGTAATCACGTTATTTACACTCATTTATGTCAATTGTTTCACACTATCTTCATGTAAAAATTCTATCACAATTTTGGTTTGTAAGCAGCTGACGAGAAACTTCGAAATAATATGAATTCATACTATTCTGCATCAATGTTTGTTCTTGCTTTATTTAAATTCATAAAGGGAACCAATTGCATGAGATATAAGTAGTATATAACGCTAATTAGGAATAGAATGTATGACAGCGAAAGCTAAGGAAGATCGAAGAGGAAAGAACAGGAACAGAAAATAGTTAGTATGGAAATGTAGGAACATTAAAGTCTGATATGATTGATTCACATTTTTTACAATTAGGTATTCACTATATGATTCTCAAATTTTACTAAGAGATTCTGTAGTTTTATGTTCAAATACATTTGAATGTCTCCACTTGTGTTCTCGTTCACTATAGTATGATCGATCTTTAATGATTGATTTATTACTGTCAAGGGTCTAATTACATATAGATTTTCATAGTTGAAAGCGTTAGTCAATTAAAGCTAGACCATCATCGAAAACCTGGAAGCACTGCTTTAAGGCCGTTTCGTCCTATTTTGGGACTCCTCAGCAGTGCGCACCCACGACCTCGCCTCGCAAGATTCGAACCCAGGATCTACAAGTGCTTCCAGGTTTTCCATGGTGGTATAGCTTCAATTGACTCACGCTTTCAACTATGAGAATACTAAATCTCTACAAAAACCCCTTTTGATATAAATAGATTGTTTGATTGAAGTGTTACTTTCTGAGAGAAAAAACAAAAACATCTGATGAATAAACTATCTGTGATGAAGAATCAGAAGTGGTTTTGTGGAGATTTCAGTATTTTCATAGTTGAAATCATGAGTCAGTTGGAGCTAGACCACCAATGAAGACAGTTGGTGAACGGTTGCTCAAACATCGTGGATTAGTTGAAGTTAGACGTTAACACCGTTGGATGCCGACCAGCTCAGTGGTCTATCGTTTAAGTGCTCTGGCTCGAGACTGGTAGGTCCTGGGTTCGAATTTCTGGAGTTGGGATCGTAAATGCGCACTATTGAGGAGTCCCACAATAGGACGAAACGGTCTTAAAGCAGTGCTTCTAGGTTTCCCCTGGTGGTCTTGCTTCAATTGACTCATGATTTCAACTATGAAGAAGAATTTATACCTTAGATATCTGAATAACCATTATTGGAATAGAACAATCTTTTAAGTGTCAAAGTCTTTAGTTAATAAAAAAACATACCACTGTTCATGTATATTTCATCTACATCAAAAAATTACGTAGAACTGATCAATGAAAGAGTTATATTATATCCGAATCTGTTCACGTCACTATAATAGGTTAATAATGACTAAAACGTCGGAGTGTAGTAATTGATAGTTTTAGTAACAGTATTAATGATTCCTCTTTCTATATCAACAATAAGTCCGTACTTCCTATTAGCTTCTAATTTGTTTGATTTCATAGGTTATGAATTCTTAATATATTATTTGGTAGCATAAATAATTATTCCTAATCATTCAAGGTGGTATCATTAGCTACTTTGTAAAAGTAATTGATAGAATCTATTTATTTGTTTAAACATATAAATAATGATACAAGGAGGCACCAGATATATATGCGCCTCACAATCCCAAAATGAAACAAGTGGTTTTCTTGGGCCACACCCCGAGCCTTTGACCTGAAGGTCTGATCCACAAGTCAGTGGAGCATCGTGAGGAGATGCAGTCCCATGGTTGCCTATGATCAACGATTGGTTCATACGCCACTTGTTCCATCACGATACTGGAGCACATGTGCACCATTGGTTTGGAATCAGGGTTTTCCAACTCCTCTAGGTGGACATTCCGTGTCCACCAACCCGGTTAAGGCGCCAGACATTCTCTTTTCATCTTCTCAATTTCGTAAACAACAGTAATGGCACGAGAAGGCAGTGAATAGGACTTTCCTGACAGAGGCAATATAAGCGTGACCATGTGAGAGCATTTGGAGACAGAGCGGACTCTCCCCACTCTCAACCGTACCAGGGAATTTGGGAGCAGGACCACATAGAATAATGATTTACTCTTAAATATTTGGTGTTATTTCTACATTAAATGTAACATACTTAACTAATGACTAAAAAGGTATGTTTTGATTACAAGAAGTTTATTTTTAGTACTAGCTAATATCAGGTTAAGACCAGTGAAAATTAAAGGAACAGTGGATAACTATTTCAGAATAGACTAGGAATCTGTATCAACGTTTTCTTATGATTCAACTCTATAAAAGTTACTTCCCTTGGCGGATCCAAAGTTTATAGACCATTGAGAGGGTTCTAGTGATTGATTGGCGTTTTTTTTAACACAATTGTCGTGGTAGCTGTTATATTCTCGAAAACGTCGATCATTTTTCACTAGAACCTGGAAGTACTGGACAGCTGTTTCGTTCCATTATGGAACTCCTCATCAGTGTGCATCCAGCACCTTTCTCTTGGGACTTGAACTTAGGACCTATCGGTCTCGCCCGCGAACCCTCAACCTCTAGGCCACTGACTTGGTATCCAACGATGTTAATGTCTAACTTCAACCAACTAAATGCTAATATATTTTCAATATATCTTGATGTTAAGTCACAAATGTAAACATAGTTATGAAATTTTAAGTTCATTACAGTCTTACACATTTATTTTAACTTTAATTCAAAAATGTACTCTATTAAATTATTTGTCCCATGAAGTAGAGTAGCGTAATGTAAGTGTTGTCACTGACTTTAATTAGTCATTCCAACAAACCATTCATAACTTATTAGAGTCATTTGTTTCTTTAAAATTTAATCTCTTAAATGGTAGGGAATTGGTTCCTATGGTGTAAGAGAGGTACGGAAATGCGGTTTGTATGAGACAATATAAAATATGAATTGTTCAATTTGTTAATTCCCAATTGCATCGCTATCACTTATATTTTTGTAGTTTAAGCTAAGCTACTTACTATTAATAAGTAGTCCAACATGTACCACTTATTTCCAAACCTTAGACTGTTATCTACGAATTCCAAAGAGCTTCTTTAGAAAAGTGTTTTTCTTCTTTGTAGTATGAATTCAATACTTTATACTTATTACTCTTGTTTTTCCTCTAACCTGAACTCAGATGATTTGTGTATGTTTTCATTTCATTTTTATCATCAAGGACTTTTTCTCAAAATTAGCGAATACTTTAATTTTCTCTACAGCTAATCTTTATGTTTTAAAGAGCTTGACAGTCTTTTCTGTTCGTAGAAAGCTGTTTAACACCATTACTACTACTTTTCTTAAGGCTACATTTTCCTTCTATTTGTATGCTTATCACCAGAATACTTTCTAGTTTGTTTGAAAGAAATCCCCAATGTTAAATTTGATGTCTATAGTAACATAAGACTTTCAGAATTGTTTTTACCTTTTGATTTTACATTCCTTGATTACGTAATTGAGTTAAAAATCCCCAAACAGACTCTATGATACTTTATTGCTTACTAATAGAGAAAATTTTCTGTAATATATCTACTATATGACATAAATAAGATATTGGGAATAGCCAATAAAAGAGAAATCGATTCACTTATTCATGATACGCCTTAGTGAATAGCAAAAACAAAAGAAGAAAGAGACAATAAATGTAATTCAATAATGGATTATCTATCACTTAAAAAGAAAGAACAAAATAGTTAATGTGTTTAGTTTACTATTCCCTACTTTCTAGTCGCTTACAAATATATGGTTGATAATCAGAAGGGATTTTTATGGAGATTTCAGTATTTTCATAGTTGAAAACGTGAGCTAATTGGAGCTGGACCTCCATGGAAAACCTGGAAGCACTGGACGGCCGTTTCGTCCTATTATGGAGCTCTTCAGTGGTCTATCGATTAAGTGTTCTGGCACGAGACTAGTAGGTCCTGGGTTCGAATCTCGTGAGGTGGGTTCGTAGATGCGAACTGCTGAGGAGTTTCACAATAGGACGAAACGGCCTTCCAGTGCTTCCAGGTTTTCCATGTTGCTTTAGCTTCAATTGACTCACACTTTCAAATATGGTTGATGAGTTTGTCTTTTCTTACTAAGAAAGAAAAAGAAAAATATCGATACATAAAAATTACTGTTAGACAGTGTAGAATTAGACGAACTAAGTACAGTAATTAATGGACATTATTGTTGTTATAAGAGTTCAAACTATTTAAATGAATCTACAAGTAGACAGTTTGAATAAAATTAGTGAAATCATTTACTCTACAAATTCAAATAAACTGTATCTTAAATGTTACGTATAATAAATACACGAATTATTATATTTGAGGTAGAACTGTTGGAGAAATCCAGAAAAGTCCTCGAAGAAAGCTAAAAGTGACTCTGAAAACGTTCAGTAACATCTTATTCAATTAGCATTCAATAAAAGTTTTTCTAATAACATTCGGCAAAACAAGGGCAACATTTCTACCAATGAAGAACATAGGAAACTCAAAACAAACCGTCAACTAATTTCAAAGTGAGAATTTTCAATACGAACGTCAAGAGAGTCAGTCCTACTGTACGGAGATGAAACGTGGAAAACTACTACATCCATCGTCAAGGAAATGCAAGTATTTACAAACAGCTTTTTACGCAAAATACTCAACATTCACTGACCGGATAATATCAACAACAGCGTTTTCTGGGAGGGGAAAAACCAGCTTCCAGTTGAAGAGGAGATTAAGAAAAGACGTTGGAAGTGGATAGGACATACCGAACTCACCGAACTACATTACAAGGAAATCCCTAACTTGGAATCCGGAAGGGAAGCAGAAAAGAGGAAGGACAAATAACACATTACGTTGGGAAATAGAAGCAGATATGAAAAGGATGAATGTTAAGTGGAAAGAACTGGAATGGATTGCCTAGGACAGAGTTGGAGGGGTAAGAGGTGTAAGTAAGTAGTAACATTTACAAAGTGAAAAGTAAAATGTCGTATTTCTCATTGGATGATTACCTATACTGCTATTATGTTTTGTAGCGCTCAAGAACTTTTCGGAAACCCAACGTCCTCTAAAATTCTATAAAAACCCTACATTTTCTCTATATAAACGAACCTATGGAGCAAAGCGTTTTCTTCCATATTTCGTGCTTTTTCTCTCGTGTTCACATTTTTATGTAGATTTAGCCTGGAGGTTACTAGAAGAGCTTAGGAAACCGAACTTAGTGTTCAATTAGAAGACTAATCAGGACGTAACTCTACATGATAACCTATACATATTCAACTTTAATTAATTACGAAAAATCCTAAACGATTTCAGGGTGCGTATATATATTAAACAGAGATTTCATTGAAAATGAGTCGCAGATATCGTACACTTTAATACCCATTATTGATAGAAACGTGATGTACCAACTTCTGCATTGTCCAACTATTACATACTACGAATTTAACATATTTTTACGGGATTGAGAATAGTAAGCTTACTGAACATGATCATCGAGGTAGTAGAAAAGAACAAACCTCAGACCACATAACTGCGTACTCCGTAATCATAATGTGCTGTTGGACGGACATTTTATCCTTTGTTGAGGAATAAAGATATATTTAGCATACATTTGGTGCATGCCACTTATGTTAACAGATATAAGTAGTTTGTAACACCAATCAAAAGTGGAATGTCTATCAAAAGGGGATCGAGCTAAAGAGAACCGAAAGGGAAACAGAAAAGAATTGAAATAAATACAGAATTGTAGGAATCATGAAGGATGCAAAGAACAATTGATGGAAGATGTACAAATGAAGTATTTAATGTATAGTTTTCATAGACACCATGTAATTTTCCGCTCTGCAATAAATTGATCTTCCCCTCTTGAATTTTCAGTCACTACACACTTACTTTGATATTTTACCTAATATGTAAATATATTTGTGGACAACTGAATACGAAGTATGACATTTACTAATTATCAGTAACAAGTACTCCTTTGCCAAAATTCTGTTTCTTTTTAATCTGGGCTTTACAGTATATCTACAATTACTTTATGAAAATTACCCCAGTTTCTGTCTTTTAGGTAATTAGTACCCTTAAAATTAATCCTTCAAAACTAACACCTCGAATTGCACAATTCAGTAGTATATATCGAAGGTTTGTGCATATTGTTAAATGTTCATAATTTTTATCATGGAATGATTTTAATTACATTATCATCACAAATCAGGAAGCACTGGACTACTGTTTCATCTTAATATGTGACTTTTAAGAAGTGGGAACCGATGACCCGATTGAGGATAGAACCAAAGATCTTCGGTTATACGCGTGAATACTTCTAGTTCAAATAAAGTCAGTCCATAATATAAACTATCACAACTGTTATGTCCTTGATCTGTCTACCCACTTTCGTGTCCAGGATAATTTGTCTAATGTAGATTAAGATCTTGACGCGATAGGCTGACTGGTTTAACCTTGAGGCTAGTATGCATCAGTTCGAAGTGGGGTACAGAAACAAGAACTATTCTATTGCCTGATTGGCTGAGTGGCACGCGCGAGAAAGACAAGACGACTAGAACACTACTTGACTTATTCCCCATTTTCAATCAGTGTAAAAAGATACATGAATAAATAGATGAATAACCTGACCACAACGTACAATAATTAAGAAAATACAATTATGTCCAAAACTGGGGGATTAGAGTAGAAAACAGAGTCCAAAAGATTACGTCTAAATTACAATAGCTTTGGAATAGAAAGGGCTATGTCAGTGAATCATACATCAAACGAAAGCTTATGATCTGTAGAATAGACTAAGGATAAAAGTAAATGTTACTGTTATACAAGCTTTGAATGAAATAAAATAACGTTCCCTTAAAAATAGCTTCCATAGTTTGTCAAGGGTTCTTCGTTCACTGTTCACATCAACGACTATGTGTTAAAGTCTTTCATATTCGTATCATATTTTTCAAGATTTTAAGGACACCTTATTGATGAACATTAGGAATCAGGATAAAGAAACTAATCTAATGAGAATAACAAACATCTCATCACCATTATTATTATTAGTTTTAATAAAGAAAAATGAGCACATTATAATTCACTTTCAAAACAATGAGTATCATTACATTATCTAACTATTTTGCAGTAAAATAAGAGATAATAAGTATTAATCAGTAATTTACATTTACATAAACATACATTAATTAAATTCACTCAGTATTGTTTGTGTTGAATCTTCCTATTGATTGTTTAGGACTATAATTGATCAGAACTTAGTAGCTAAGTGGATAACGCGATAATGTTTGAAGCGAAAAGTACTAGGTTCGAGTTCCAGCAAAAGTGAACATCAACTGTGAGATGCAGGTACATCCAACTGACGAGTCCCGAATAGGACGAAACGCGAATTAAACTGGATTCCACTGTTGGCCACAATCCATCTTCGTTTACATTAATTAATTTGAAATTGCATGGATCTTTTACATATAACATACTCATCTATATATATACTACTATTACTGTTATGAATTTAAAAAATGAAGAAAGCCGTACTACTACTTCGTTATTGATCTTATGTCTGGCTTTTTATCACGTGAATTATCCACCAATCGAATTATGACTTTTCTGATCTTAACACTGTGACAAATCAATGGCGTTCGACCATTATGAGTAGTCTAGCTTCCTTATCAGTCTCTTGTTCGCCTAGCCCTTCCAATTGAATCCAGAACATCAATTGCAGCTGCTGCTATGTGAATCTCTGCGAATCATTTATTTCAAGCATACTCGGTTTATATACTAGAGAGACAGACTACATAACACCATAAAATAGAAAATAATATTTGTACAAGATCAAGCCAAATATGGCTGTGAACGTGGGATATAATAATCAATAAACTAAACATAATTTGGGAACATTAAATCGTAAAGTAATAGTTCATAGGTCAAAATGAAGCTTATAGTAAGATGAATATAGATCTACATAATCTAATTACTCAATAGTTAGACAATAAGAATATACATAGAATAATAGTCCATTAATAAGTCCCGGAAGTTACCCGTACTTATGTCTTCGCTAGGATATAACAATTACTACTACTAGTACTACTGTAGTGAACAAGAACACGAGTGGGGACAGTCAAATGTATCCAACCACAAATTACGGACTATCTCACTAAATTCTGATAACCATATAGTCAACAGTTAATTTGAAAAATAGCAATAAATTATCTCAATTTTAACTGTTCCTTCTGCAAGTATCAGTCTGTTTACTCTGATTTCATTGTTCATGTATTTTCGTACGGATTGCATTTCATTCCTGTTCGTTCCTTATCAATCTTCTTCCAAAATACATTCTATGTCTGAC
Source organism: Schistosoma rodhaini (assembly GCA_944470415.2). Lineage (NCBI taxonomy): Eukaryota > Metazoa > Platyhelminthes > Trematoda > Strigeidida > Schistosomatidae > Schistosoma > Schistosoma rodhaini. The sequence continues at coordinate 6,722,625 of OX104044.1, forward strand.
CATCACCATATACTACTTATGTGGATATAAGTAGACCACAACACACTACTATAACTACTATGAATAGATATCTATCTATCTGAGTTCTTCAAGTACTTTCATACTCAGAAAAAACAATGTAATTATTATGTTAACTAGTATAAGTTATCACATATTATTACCAAATACTAAAGTCTTTTCTCTTTGTATTTGTCTATTTTAAATGACCGTAATGTTTGGTATGTTTACTAAACATAAAAATAAGATCAATAAAGGTGTTATATAGATATTAGTGAATTGAACAAACTATAAATAATCATGGTTTATAAGTTGTAATACTGATTATATAATCAATTGATGGATAATGAGATAATAGTTTCGAAATAGGTTTGATATTACTCAAATCGGTTGTCAGATAGTTGTTGGGATTCATTTGTGTTTTTCTAAGTAGAGATGGATAGTGGTTAGTAGTGGAATACATGACACACGTTTCGTTCTAATTTAAAACTCATTGATTGGATGTATCTACATCTCAAAGTTGATATTTCACTTCGAGACTGGGGCCTAGTACCATTCACTTCAAACACCATTACGTTATCTACTTATCTACTGAGTCTTGGTAGGCACTAACTTGTTCAATGGGGTGAAGTTTTACTGAGATCTAGTCAGAGAGTAAACTCTTGGATGTAGGTACATCCAGCTAGCGAGCCCGAAGTGGGATGAAAAGTGTGTCCTGGATTCTCCTACTAGCCATGATCTATCTCTCCTTATAATGCTTGTCAGTAAAGGCTATATCGAAGCGATACGCACACTATTCATATATGCCAATTAGAGACTGATTAATTGCAATGCTAAACATCAGTGGAGACATCCAAATAAACAATACCAAATGAATTTAAACATCACCCCATTGCACAAGCAAGTGGCTATCAGGACTCAGTAGGTGAGTTGATAACGCGATAGCGTTTGAAGCGAATGGTATTGGGTTTGAGTCCTAGAGTGAACATCAACTCTGAGATGCAGATACATCCAGCTGACCAGTCACAAATAGAACAAAACGCACGTCCTCTATTCCACAGCTAGCCACTATCTATCTTTCCTTATAATGCATGTGATTTCAGGCTATATCGAGGCAATCCACATAAGATGTACATAAACCAATAAGACACCGATCAATTACAGTCCTAAACGTCAATGTGAATATTTAAACAAAATGAATTAACTTGTGTTTATCCTTCTAAGGATAAAAGATAACAGTATGAAAGTGAACACATTTAAGGGTCAGATTATAAACTGTTTGATACTACTACTACTACTACTACTACTACTACTACTACTACTACTACTACTACTACTACTACTACTACTACAACCCACTAAAATACCTAGTGTTTGAAAAAAATGTAAAGATAAGTGTATGTTTAATACCCTCCTGTCCAAAGTTTCATCCATCAGCTCTGTAATAAGTTTTTTGTTATATTCAATCAACAATCACTTAGTGATAATATCTATTCACCTTCATTAAGAATAGAAAAAAGTGTCTACCTAACTACAATAGATAAATTCCAATATTAAACAAAAAATTAAAGATATGAACTTGACATATTTCTATGACTGGTTCCAATGAATGATAAGAATCGATAAATATGTATCCATTCAATAAATAATGAAATCTCCGTTCTAATTATAACTTACTATTGCACAAATCCAAAGTATTAACCTTGTTAAACAATTATGGATATACATACAGTATTACTTTATTTGATTCACATGATTAGATCTTGAAGTTATATAAGAAATAATTTAACTTTTAAATGATCAATGATCTTATCAAATGATTTACTACCTTTTTCTAGTTGTTGTATCCTGAAGAGAATGATGAATGGTAACTGTTGAGGACTGTTTATAGACCAATATGATATGTATATTTCCTACTTTATAATTGTTAATCAACGTAACTATTCATATTCGTGTCCCTCTTATTATAAGCTTTATTTTGATCTATAGATTATTATCATACGATTTACCATTCTTGAGTTATCCCTAGTCCACGAAGTTTGAGCAACCATTCACCAATTGTCTTCAGTGAGTTGTTATCTCACAACTGGTAGGTCCTGGGTTCGAATCTCACGAGGCGGGATCGTGGATGCGCACTGCTGAGAAATCCCATAATAGGACGAAACGGCCTTAAAGCAGTGCTTCCAGGTTTTTCATGGTGGTCTAGCTTCAATTGACTCGTGATTTCAACTATGAAAATACTGAAATCTCCACAAAACCCTTTCTGATTATCCTAAGTCTATTAATTACTGCCTCCCATATTCACAACCACATTTGGCTAAATTTTATACACATGTTATTTTCTATTTTATGGTACGATGTGGTCTGTTTAGTATGTTTGAAATATAATGATTCATACCTCAGAGGCTGTTTTGGACTTAACTAGATGGGCTAGACAAAAGTCGGATCGACAAGTACTTTAGAACGCTCACACGGTTTTTGTGTGTCACCGTTCCGATCGATAATTCGCTGATCTCAAATTGGCGGTCTTATCACGTTATTACATTAACAAGGCATCAACTTGGCTACAAGTTATAACAGTAGTATATAAGTTCTATCTTCAGTATTCTTCACCCAATTGTTCTACTATACATGTACCACAAAGAAATCTATAGTCTAATAATAGTAACTTACAATTGTTCTCTACTTCTAAAATCACAATGGAAACAGAACAAACACCTAAATGATATATTAGTCCTTTCATAAACATAGTAATATCTTGTCTGCATCAATGGTAATAACTTCATTTACATTAAAACCAAGATAGCACTTATGGATAGTGGCTAGCAGTGGAATCCAATTTGACGCGCGTTTTGTCCTATTTAGGACACGTCAGCTGGATGTACCTGCATCTGAGTTGATATTCACTCTGGCCGGGACTCGAACCCAGTACCTTTCGCTTCAAACGCCATAGCGTTATCCACTCGGCCACTGAGTCCTGATAGCCACTTGCTTATGCAATGGGGTGAAGTTTAAATTCACTTAGTATTGTTTGATTTAATCTTCCCATTGATATCCCAAATAGGACGAAACGCGCGTCCTGGATTCCACTGTTAAACACTATCCATCTTTGCTTCCCATGCTTGTGAATTTAGGCTATATCGAGGCAATACGCACAGTATGCACATATGCCAATTAGAGATTGACCAGTTGCAGTCCTAAAACATCAATGGGAAGATACAAACAAACAATACTAAGTGAATTCAAAATAGCATTTGTTTTAAATATTTTAAAAAATCGAAAATATTGTAGTACGTTATATATTGACGTTCACTTAGAAGTGAGAACGATCTAAAACAACCACACAACAGTCAGGACCTATAAGTGCCTCTGAAGTACGAACACAATGTACTAGCACAACAGATATATTTTTGAAATTGAAAGACGTGGTTCGAGTACAAAAAAAGGAAACTTATCACAAAATATTATCAGAAAGGTTTTTTTGTGGAGATTTAGTATTTTCATAGTTGAAAGCGTAAGTCAATTAAATCTAGACCACCAGGGAAAATCTCACAAAGCGAGATCGTGTATTATAAAATAGTTTTATTCATTGTTCTGAAGGTTCACCTCACTTAGAGCTTATTTTTCTTCTTCCAGTACGTTTACTCTTTGTTACCCTACAATCAATAAGAAAAACAAACTCGAATTAGTAACGTCACATGTAATAATTTCCAATATCGTTACAATATATCAAATTGAAATTTACACCAAAATATTTAATTAATAAATAAACTTAGAAACAAGATCAAAGTAAATTTATATCAACGTTGTTTTTTTTTTGTTTTTAAAAATAAAAAAATAAAAAAAATTTTTTTCAAATGATTGTTGCTATGATCAATAGAGACACATGCACAAGCATATTACACTGTTAATAACTTGGTGTTAATTAGAAAAATATATAAAAAAAATAGAGTTTTATTTAACACGCTTATTGATTGAAATAATGGGATTTTATTCAAATATTCATGGGGAGAGGGGGTATTTTATGTGTATAATTCAAGTTGTCCATTATAATAAGTCCATGCCAAACTAAGAAAATAAAAAAAAGAATTGCCTTGGAAAATTATCAATGTACTAATTAAATTTAATATGAAAGTAACATTTAGAATGAAGTTTCTACCACAAGAAAGCTGTGACACTTTTGGAATCTAATGTGAGAACTTTAGTTTTCTTTTTTTTTTGGTGGGGGGGAGGGGACCCAAATTAACAATCAGCAAGTCAAATTTATGAAATTAGTTAGATAATTGATAAGTCTTGTTATTAAACGTTAGATTCGATTTCTAAACTCTTCTAGTAACATCCAGGTTAAATCTATATAGCAATGTGAACACGAGAGAGAAAGCACGAAATATGGAAGAAAACCCTTTGCTCCAAAGGTTCGTTTATATATAGAAAATCTAGGGTTTTTATAGTATTTTAGATGACCTTGGTTTTCGAAAAGTTCTTGAGCGCTACAAAACATAATAGCAGTATAGGTAATCATCCAATGAGAAATACGACATTTTACTTTTCACTTTGTAAATGTTACTAGCAAGACTTTTATTGAATGTTGATTTAATAAAATGTTTCTCAGCATTTTCAGAGTCATTTTTAGCTTTTTTCGAGTAATTTTCTGGATCATCCCAACAATAAGCTTCAAATTGTAGTTTAACGATTTCATACAAAATACAGAACATATTGAGGTAAACTATAATTTATGGATGACCTTTAAGCGACGCTAAAATGACCCTCAGAATGTTTACCTATTTTGTAGGGTTAAATGAGGATTATAAACCAGTGCGAGGAATTAAGAATATGATTTTCAGTTGATGGTTAGGGTTAGGAATTAGATTTAAGGTTTTCATTATGAACTGACACCATCTAAAATGCCAAAACGCTTTTTAGGTAAATGGATGAATGGATTTCATATCTTAAACCCGGTTCGTTCGTCCATAAATAATAATCTCGCCCAACATCAATACAAATCTATTCCTTAGTTATACTAAAATATCATTATTCGATTACTATGATGATAGAGCAGTTAACCTTTAATAGTAATCGAACAGACAAGTTGTAAATCTCAGGATACTTTTTAAAAAAGGTACAAAATGTACAACTCTAAGGTTCCCAGTATTCAGTAAAAAAAATAGATAGTTAACAATACTTGACCCAGGATATCATACTGAACTCATCAAATAACCGTTTATAAATCTCAACTTATTCATGTTATGACCTTTAATTGAATTAAATACCAGTCTATTGCTTAAGACTCAACAGGAACACCTCACATTCTTGCCCTTCATCTCACTTAAAATTATATAAACTTTAATTTCAGACCTCAACATACACAAAGGAAATAGTAAGATTCTTAAATACAACACGGAGAACAACAACCCAATCACACTTGATGGCGAAACTCTGGAAGAAATGAAAACATTCACATATCTGGTAGCATCGTTGATAAACAAGGAGGATTTGATGCAGATGTAAAGGCGAGGATTGGCAAAGCAAGGGCAGCATTTCTACAATTGAAGAACATATGGAACTCAAAACAACTGTCAACTAATTTCAAAGTAAGAATCTCCAATACGAACGTCAAGACAGTCAGTCCTACCGTACGGAGCTGAAACGTGGAGAACTACTGCAACCATCGTCAAGAAGGTGCAAGTATTTATAAACAGTTGTTTAAGCAAAATACTCAACATTCACTGACTGGATACTATCAGCAACAGCCTTCTGTGGGAGAGGATAAACTAGCTTCCAGTTGAAGAGGAGATTAAGAAAAGACGTTGGAAGTGGATAGGACATACCGAACTCACCGAACTACATTACAAGGAAATCCCTAACTTAGAATCCGGAAGGGAAGCGGAAAAGAGGAAGGACAAATAACACATTACGTTGGGAAATAGAAGCAGATATGAAAAGGATGAATGTTAAGTGGAAAGAACTGGAATGGATTGCCTAGGACAGGGTTGGATGGAGAATGCCCGTGAGCGGCCTATGCTCCTTCACGAGGGGTAACGGGCGTAAGTAAGTAGGTAAAAAAGTTTAATTTCAGTCGGCTGAAAATAATGTGAACTTGTCCCGTAAAATTTAGTTAAGATCATTTCATACCAATAATACTGATAAAAGCTCGATTATAAATTAATTTAAACAAGCTATTTGCTTGTAGTAGCGCACTTGGAAATTTAAAATAATCTTAATGGATGCTCTTAATAAATGTTTTATTCGCATAAATCAGAATCACTTGGGAGCTTCCTAGTTTCCTTCCTTCGAATTTACTTGTGTCGTGAAACACGACCTCGTAATCCTTTTGTTTCTTTATTTACCACTGTTTGAAAAACAGCCAGTCAAAGTTAAAGAGGGTTTTAAGTGTGGAGAAGATATTTCAAACGAGTATTGTGGTGTGTGCTAACGATGTAGACAAATATAAGTAGTATGTAATATCAATCGAAAGTGAAATGCCTGGAGGCAGAAGGTTAAGAAGATCGAAGTGAATAGAACAAGAACAAAGAATGATTGATGTGGAGACGAAGTAACAATGAAGTTTGAGGCCATTGGTTGATATTTTGCAAATGGAGTATTTACTGTATGGTTCTTAGATTTTACTAGGAAATTCTATAATCTTATACCAAAATACATTGGTTGTTCCCGCCTATATTCTCATTCACTACAGTACATCTTTGGAATCATATCGGGCTAACAGATTTCCTAAGAGGATTATGCTTATACAAAGTGTTTCGCCGAATCATCAGTACATACTTTGGATGATAAGAAATTAACGCAATAGTTCAATTGTGAACTTTTGAGAAATATACTTGATTCCATTATTTTTAAAGTATAGCAAATCAACAAAAATTGTGCCAATTACAAATATCAACTAATTTTTAGGATTTCTCTAATTTAAAATTTCAAGAAGGAATTAATGTAATACAGTTGCCGACCGAAGACAATGGAAGATGGTTGCGCAAGATCATGGATTGGTTGGAGTTAGACATTGACATTGTTGGATGTTAGCTAAATGGTATAGAGGTTAGGCGCTTATGCGAGACTGAAGTTTCAAAACTCGGATCCTTCGTGTGGGATCTTGAATGCTCATTTCTGAACAGTTCCATACTAGGAAGAAACATCCATCTTGTACTTTCAGGTTTTCAATGGTGATCTAACATTGATTGGTTCATGATTTCAATGAAATGTAAAATGCGCTATCATGAAGTGTTGTAAATAATAAAGCATAGTTTGCACAGAACTAAGATATTTGCAGTATAAATCTAAATAACCGGTTTATAATTCATTGACAACAATTTATGGACGGAAAAAGAATTCGCGAGTTTTCTGTGGAGATTTTAAGTAATTTTTATATATAGTTGAAATCATGAGTCAATTGAAGCTGAACCACCATAGAAAACCTAGAAGCACTGAACGGCCGTTTCGTCCTATTGTGAGACTCCTCATCAGTGCCTCGAGAGATTCGAACTCAGGATGCCGGCTCAGGGGTATAGTGGTTAAGCGCGAGACTGGTAAGTCCTGGGTTCGAGATGGATGTGCACTGCTGAGGAGTCTGACAATAGGACGAAACGGCCGTCCAGTGCTTTCAGGTTTTCTACGGTGGTCTAGCTTCAATTGACTCATGATTTCAACTATAGTTGAAAAAGAATTAGTTAGTAAGAGAGAAGCTTAAAATTAGTAAACAATTATAAAAACGTAAATCAATTATTTGATAAATACACACTAAAAATATATATTCTGACTTACTGAAGAACAGCTTTCAAAGTTTCCTGTTCCCACTTATTAGCTTATCATAAACTCAGAAGTATGTTTAATCGTAGTCGAAACTCGCTAGTGGTTTGTATCTGCATTTCAAAATTGATGTTAACGCTTATAGTTTCAGTGAGAATATCAACGTTGAGATGGAGATACATATCCAGTTAGAAAGAAACATTCTACCGGCATTCCACCGATAGATTTTATCCAAATATAGTCCACCTGTAAATCGAAGTAACCCTTCAAGAAGCGGAAATGTCAACAGAGTCATCAAATTTAATCTTGAGTGTCAGGGAGAAAATACAAACTCCCAAAATTAAAAATGCAAATGACCTTCTTCGTGCTACTTTTTTATCAATTGCGATACATGAGATTAGCTTTGAAGAGTGACCTATTTAATTGTATGGAATAGTGATGATCAATGGGTTACGAGTGAACTTGAACCACCATCTTATTGCTTAGTGAGACAATATTTCACTGACTTATTTTTTATTTATCTAAACACATAAATTTTGGTACAAAGAAGCACCAGGTACATATGCGCCACACAAATCTCATTTGATTTGTGTGAGAGCTGTTATACTGCACAGGTTCCCAAACTGAAGCAGGTGATATTCTTAGGGGACCACACCCGGAGCCTTTGACCTAAAGATCTGATCCACAAGTCAGTGGAGCACCAACGATAGGTTCATACGCCATTTGTTCCATCAGGATCTTGGAGCCCATGTACACCATTGGTTTGGAATCAGGGTTTTCCAACTCCCCTAGGTGGACACTCCACATCCACCAACCCCGTTAAAGCGTCCTCTCAATTTCGTAAACAACAGTAATGAAACGAGAAGGCAGTGAGTAGGACTTTCCTGGTAGAGGCTATATACACTTCCTTAGAGAATGATATACCGCTAGGCTTAATATAAACCTACCAAAATGGGGATGTTACAGTTTATGGCACACAAATTCAAATAAAATTAGGATAGTCATCTAGAGACTAATAAACAAATGCTTTATTCTGATTTGAAATTGCTCAACAGTTATTATCATCATTTACAATTTTACACACAATTTGATCCAATACATTCACACATTACAATGAGTCTATTTTCTTTAAATCTCAAAATAACACCATGAAACAGTTGGTAATCGCTTCTTTGTTTTTAAATGAATTTCTATATGACTTTCAGTCATAAAAATTACACAAAACAATTATCTACTAAGGATTATCAAGTACTTTTGACTATAATCTAACATTCTGTTGCCGGTTTCCCACAAGTGAACTGACCTGTTATTGTTAAAACAAATTAATTGTATGACAAAATAGATTATTCCCCTACCTACGATTCGGTAGTTTAGTATATTTTTAATCCTCAGCTAAGTGCTATTAGGAATTTTGTAATGACAGAAGGTAATAACTATGAGAAACTTTCCGATTTTCAGCAGTCCCTCAGTTAATTTCACATCATAAACATTGAGGAAAGAACCTACTTAGGATCAAGGTTCACCTCCATAACAACAAGTTTAGCCCTTTTACTTGACCATCCACCATAAGTATCTAGTGGTTTGAGGATACATCATTACATGCTTATCACATAATCATCCTCTCCTATTTCCATAAATTATCTCTCATAGTTGTAAGATTACATAAACAATACCCTCGAAAATTAAGTTTCTAATCAATAAATCACATCATGAGATTGTCAAGCTTGTAAAGATCAGTTGCAAATATGTTAGACGTGATTTATTTAAAGTTTATTCACTGTTAAACTTTGATTAACCATGAGAAACCTGAATTAACGCAAGAAAATGTCCTTTGATTATGCCCGATTGATAAGTGTGCGATATACAATGTATTAGCGACCTATTACTTCACCTAAGGCTATAATATGACCGACTATTCTAAGATAACTTAATGGCCAGAATTGACTCAGTATACGATTATTTGGATCCAAGCTCATTGGAACCTATGTTACACAACAGGTCGCCTCTTTTCTAGGTGAATAAAAACATTAGTAATGAGTTAAGCCGTCCTTGTCCTTTGTTAAAAGACTAATCCCATCCAGTAACCGATTTTGAGAAAAACCTGACATCCAGTCAAATTAAACACCAACAAAGCACATCCTTTGTGCACAGGTCATCATAACTATATTAGTGACAAAAGACACAGACCGAAGCTATGCGACAACCTAGAGAAAACAAAACAACAATGGGATCTCTTCACTACTTGTGCTAACCTACCTCCAACCACTAGTCTTTATATGTGAAATAGAGGTAATCTCAGTGCTTTCACATTGAAACAAATATGACATGGAAACCCGTTCGACATATGCAAACCTACCCGTCGCAAGAGATATTCAACACTTAGCAAACTCAGCACTGGGTCTACAAATACACTTATGAAGTAACAATCTATCTAACCGGTAATAAAAGCCAACTTCATATTAAAGTGTATCCGTGCTACCGCAAGTCTTGAGAATATCCCACAAAGCTAATAGTAGCGAGCATCCATCTTGAAAAGGCAGACATAATGCAGAATAGTGAACAAACGTAGTCTCTTCAGGAGTGTTACCAAACCACTCCAAACGCATGACACTTATCTTGGATACAAAATTACTTGTCAGACTAACATTCACGGCAGTAGGACCTTATGTCCACACTGATCCAACAGACCTGCTTATGTGTAAACACTAAGGTATAATACAAGTATCACCGCCAGAACTAAAAAGACGATCCACGACTACAGCTTCAATTGCTACCTGTTGTTACGCCTGCACCTGTCACAACACCGACATAGTACATACTACCTGAAATTTGGTGTTGCATATAGCCGTCTCTTAGCTTAACATGAATTGTTAATCTGACAATGCGCGGCATTGGTCATTCTTATTTCTCAACGGTGATTTTACACTCAATTTCAACATAATCCTAAATAAACTTAATTTACTGCCAGGCGACATTCATGACGAGTCCTACTTAATATAACTAAGGAACACGATAAATTCAGGCTTGCTACACACTAGAGATTTCCCCTTACTATTGAGATTGTAGGTGAGAACAGTGGAAACTGCAGTTTGTTTGAAGTTACTTTGAGGTCCTCGTAATTTAACACCATCGTAACTAGCGTTCTGTTAAGCCAGTGGGAAACTATGAGGCAGAATCCTACACAACCAATCAAGTGGGATGTTTGATACCCAAAAGCTATCAAGAAAACAAATTATTAATGATAATATATTGACAAATGCAGTGGTCAATAAACATTTGGGTTATTTACAATAGTTTCAACTTGAAGGATGCAATAGTGTTTTTGCAGTTACGGAATCTGGGAAGAGTTGGTGATAATTTATTAAAGGAACATATGCTGCAGTAATCAACCGTCCGGAGAAATACCGACCGTGTAACATGTTCACGCATTGAGTTGCGACTGCTATACTAGGACATTTGACGTAAACATTTCCTTGGGCACTGGTGCGATCAACAAAAATATGGAGACATCCGCCGGCCTTGGTACATTCCTCAATAACATCGTCGCGTATTTCTTCGAAAACCGAATGAGTAGCGACATGTGGATCAAACATATTGGATAGCATAAAACATTGTGTGCACACGGGAGGAGCAATTGCGGATGATGAACTAACACTTCCAGCTGAACCTAGTATCGGATTGTTTTGCCCGATATGCAATTGAGCAAGGGCAGCTTTGGGAATTTCTAAGCCAGTGCCTTCAGCGAGTTTTGCCATTAAAGCTAATCTCCCAGTGGTGCCTAGATCAACGCCTGAGCGGTCAGCTTCATCGTTGTCCAGGGCGCTTAGACAAGCATACTCACTGCGTTCGGTTACATGATTCACCTGAAAATTTAAAAGTTACGAATTTATTACTTACTTTCATCGGTCGGCCAGCCAACTCAAACCCGTTTAATTGATCCAGTGCCTTTTTAGCGTCATCACTGTTGACGTATGTTACGAAGCCATAGCCTTGCGAACGGTTAGTAGTAGGGTCCTTGATTAATTTTATGTCCTCTATCTTTCCAAAGGGCTCAAATATACCTTTTAACATTTCTTCTGTGATGTTGTAATGTAAAGAACCTATGTATAATTTCATCGGCCCCCTGTTCTGTTGCGACGGCCGGGGCAACGAGGGAGTGGCACTTACTCGATTCTTCTCAGCGTGGCTTTGTTGAATCTGAATTGGAACGCCTAATAGGCGAGTGCCGGTAAGTCCGAGGGCCAGCTGAGCAGACTCTACTTCACGGAACTCAACGTAGGCTATGCCTTTCGACCTTTTGGTTTTGTTGTCCATGATTAAACGAACATCTCTGATTTTACCCACCGAAGTGAAGAAGTCCTCCAAGTCTCGTTGTCGAATGCGCGCAGAAAGCTGCCAAACGAACACAGTCCGTGCATCTCGCTCTTCTGGGCTAAGTTCAGGACTACAAATTAAAATAAATCAAGACATAAAGGAACATACGATTTCTGACGTCTTTCGGTCCGCGACGACCTGTGGTCATCTCTATTAGACCTATGTCGATCCCGGTCACGCGAACTATGACGGCGTTCACGTCGTCCTCGGTCGGATTCATGATTCTTATCCCGTCGACGTTCCTTGCTCCTGCTGCGCGACTTGTGTCTGCAAAAAGCAACTTGTCGAGAACCCAGGAACCTTACCTTCTGCTACGATCCCTGGAACGTGAACGACCACGTCTTCGATGACCATTGGACTTCGAGTAGCCCTATTGAGCGACAATATTAGCAGATTCAGGAGGTGGAAAGGAATAAAAAAGACAGGCAAGGAAATAAATACTTTCGTAAAACATACCGAAATAATCTATTGATAACTACAGCTGGGGTGGGAAAGGGCCAGACGTCCACAACGACGTCAACGAGGATCGTAGACCCAGAGTATCCTAACAAAACATAAAGAATTTCTGTCAAAATTAGATAACATTATCTTGTGCCAGTCAAGGGACCCTAAACTTAGGACGAGTAAAACATAACATACCTCCCGAGCGTAATGATCCTCAAGCATGGCCTCAACGTCTATGTCGTCAGTCATTGTTTCGCAGTTGAGTGTCGATCAATGGTATAAGCCAAAACTCGTGGTTTAGCCAAAGCAAAGGACGGAGGATACGTTGGGGCGGATTGACTTCTCGGTTAACAAAGGACGCGGCGACCTGACGAACGACAAGTGAGACCTCCTTGAATAAACAAAAGCAGGGTTTCAATATATAAAACGCTTCTTCCAAATTACTGCGAGGGAAATAGAAGAAGGAGTTGTCTAAGTATCTACAGTGCTTAAAAAATATCAGTTGTTAGAGCCATATAAAGACAATGTTCTGGACTTTAATTTTGTGGATCCAAGCCTTGAAAAAGCTTATGACTATATACTCCTGGTCAACATATCTGTTCATTTAATACTTATTTTACAAAACGTTTCCCTATTTGTGACCAAATATTCCCTATTTTTCTCACTTTGACTGTATCTCATCGATGCGTCGCTGAAATTGAGAAACCTCATCTCACAGCACTTTAGTTTCTCACAGTGAAAGCGTCCAGTCTTCCTATTAACACTATATTCTTGTGTCAGGACACGATGCCGATCTACTTGTTACCAAATTATATATCTCATTTTTGGATCCTCTTATTTTTCTCTTAGACATTTTTAATTCCATTATAACTATGGGCACTCCAAAGCCTATCTAAAACCAAGTTCCAACTAATGCTATTTCTGTCCAGTTATATCGAAGACAAAAACTCTACTATTAAGAGACTGACATACATAATAACATGATGACTATCCAAGTTTACAGTTCCTTGAAGTGGTGGGACCACTACCTCCCAAGTTAAACAGGTACATTATCGCCAATATATTTTGCATCAACGTCTTTAAACAGAACGAAACATCCAGTAATAGGATCAAACAGAAATGAAAAGGCTAGACAAATCTTTCTACATTGCTGAATTAAGATATAGGTAACTCACTTATGCTATGAACTATTGGCCTCTATTCTCAAATCCTTTACCGTCCTAGTTTCTATGACAAGTACAAGTTGTTCTAACTTTTTTCATGTTACACGGCCGATGAATAAGTTGTATGGGCCTGTCGGATCTTGAATATTACCAGAACCTGGGGGTTGATGTTTGTTTTATCCCGGAGGAGATTCGTACAGGTCAAAAGAAAGTACAGATCTCTACAGAACACTCACCCTCTTTCGCACCCAAAATAGTTCTACCCTATTACGAGCTTCCTCAAAAGCCACTTGCGAAAATGATCTTCCTAATTACTTAACAAATAAAACCCTGGTCGTTGTTGCTACCATAACACCTACAGCAAATCATCTCGGCAACTCCAGAACACTGCGATCTAAAAATTACTGGGCGTAAATAATATTTCGTACCAAGTCTAAATTACAGGCCATTCAACAGTCCTGGTTATCCCCATTGCATAATTTCTGCATAATGGGCAATAGTGATCGGTGTCCTGGAAGCGACCACCAAAGACTTAACTCGAAAACTCCTGGTCGTTGCCCTTTATCCTACACTCAGAACACCTCAGCAACCCAGAGAGGCATGGCCATTTATTCAAAAATTGACCTCATGGAAGCACATAATAAAGTCCTAATCGTCAACGATGTCATTTCCAAACAGTCATCATAGTTCTCTTCAGACCATGCGAAACTTTGTATATCCACTTTGAACTACAATACGCAGGGCAAACTTCAAAAACCATGGGAGACATTATCAGAGGTCTCAACTTTTGCACGCATAAATTAAAAACTGTCTTATGCAAGTAGAGGTAAGAGACCTCATTTTCAGCATTTGAACGACACACTCTCTGTAACTCAAAGTGGCTGCCGTTCTAAACTACTCCCAACGAACCACAATCAATAACCTGCGAACTTCCATCGGAATGGCTGTTCATAGCATACTGTGGGTATTTCATGAGAATACTGAAAGGCCAATGTCATGAGGATGCAAAAATAATTAAGTTAGAAAGTATGTACATCAGTCAAAAGTACTGTAAAGAAGTCAGCTATGTATGCCCACCATAATACTCAAGCACCTGTCATCACCAACATAGACGCATTTAACTCTTCAACCAGAGCAGCTTCATAGAAATGAATAAGTAGAACTTGGAAATCTCTGGCGTTCTTCTCGAGACGGTTACGAAAGGCCGAGTTCAGGTTTGGTATTTTTGATAGAAAACTCCTAGCCGTGCGCTTTGCTATACAGCAATTTCGGCACTCTATGGAAGGCCTAGAATTACACCTTCTAGCTGACCTTAGTCCCCAATGTTCTTTCTTGACTTATTAACTAACAAGTATTTTCCTTGACAGTCGCGGTAAATTGATTAGGTCTGGTAGTCTACTTTATATATGCTGTGAGGTCTTTTTGTACGCATTTTTGCGTATGTATATACGGTGAGAGTGGGGAATTCCCTCCTATGTTCAGGACACATGACATCTTGATTCTCCCTAAATATCAAGCTACTCTTCTCATTCATCCGTTCTGCATGCCGTTTTTATTTTTCTATCAAACACAAGGTCAGTGCTTACAATTACAACAGCATTTATTTTATTGCGTTACCTCTATTTTTCTTACTTTTCGGTTAACAGTAAATTCTGTTTTACTTGACGTCGGTTCTGTCGGCTACCACATTAGTTCACTGTCCTTGGTTGTACTAGCCTGAATTGATTGATATGAGTCACTCTTTGTAAGTGAATTATGTTTCCGCTTGTTAGGAGCGCCCATTACTGCACACAAGTAGTTGACCTTTCCAATTCTTATCATTTGCTTACCTATTGTCTTGTGGTTTCCGCAACTCACTTTTGAGTGGATCGCTTCGAGCTATGCATCAGAAAAAATCTGTACTCAATGGTGAGTGAAGCCATTGCTATTCCCTGATAAGTAGCCGGTTTTATAGTTTATAACATTTTCTGTGATCAGAATGTTTGCAGCCTTATTGTGTCCGTTTAAAGTGAAAAAAGTGTGGGATTTGGTATAGTTCAGGGTCTTACTCAAAAACGCTTCGTATGTTGCACGGAAGAACGAAGTTATGGTCTAATCAAATGAACTTTGGTTGGTTGGCTCTGCATTCAGACTAAGTATTGGAATTTTGGTCGTCATAATCTGTGTACCTCACAAAGCAGAAATTTAGATAGTACAGGTGGTGGTTATGCATCTCAAGAGTTTAGGGGTGCTGCGTTCACAAGGCACGCCTGTGGCATCTGGTGCATCTGTATTCTCCTTGCTAAGGATGAATTACTTGAGTAGCTTCAAAGGAATGAAATCTGTGGAACTCGGTCGGCTTTAAAAAGAATACATTGACCTTAATCACGAGTTATAGTCAACAACGCTGAAGCTACGAATAAAACAGGTGAAAACAAGTAAGAAAACCTTACTATAAAACATATTTACTGATAGAGGTTGATCAATCCTGCCAAAACATCACTGCCATAACTTCTTCAATACGTTAAATAATTTATATTTGTCTAGGGCATCAAAGGACTTCCAATCTCATTGTTGAAGGACCTTGCTGACCTAGTATAAGTGCCAGAGGGAATGGTCACGCTCCTATTTGAACTGTCAAATATTTAAGGTTATTAAGCATGATAAGTGTGTCTTAGGTTCATGGAGATCGTTTCCACCACTTCTATCCTCTCCTGTTAGAGCCGATGTTCATCAGAGGGATACTATTATCTCTTGATACTTATCAACCATTTCAAACAATGGCCGGGATTAACATCTATCAAGGACATGAATACTGGAACAGAAAACCGCTCTCATGTAGAAAGATGGGTCTCAAGTCTCGACTGCGACCTAAATGCAACGGCTAGTTATGGAAACTGGTTCTTACCTACCTTCTTCCACACCCCCACAAAACCCTCTGAATCAACACGACTCTGGACGACTGCCAATTACTAATGGTCTAAAGGCACACAACAAACGACTGACTCTTTTTCATTTGTTAGTTGTGGATAAAGTGTAACCTAACTGACTTACGATTGGACATCTCAACGTTCGAGAGAACTCGTAGATCCTTATCTGGCTTCACTGAATGTGGCTTTAGGTTCCCATAAGAACTTGACTACAAACGCCGTACATCTAGCTGAGTCTCTCTCAGCTGACGACACTCAGCTTGCATATTCGTTCATATTGCCCCGTGATATAATGCATTGATTTTTCGGGCAGCGACTCAGTAAGCTGACCCCCAAAATCATCTTATGGAGGATCTCCAAACATTCCGCGTAAGAATTAAAAGTAATATTCAGTCAACAGGAATGGAACAGAAGGTAATATCATCAGCGACTAGCTGAAGGCCGCTAAAGTGCAGGGCATCCTTGTGATGAGCCTCCCGCCAGACCATCTAACTACGACGTAAACATAGAAATTGCAATACATTTTTTAACAAGCAAAGATCTCAAGGAAGCCTTAATAATCGCTAACGTCCACCTCAGATCAACACGAAAAACTACTTTGCACAATATATTTTTTCCCTCATTCTGCACGTACCACGGCATTTTTCTTACCTTGTTAGTTTTTAAGACATTTCAAATGCTTAGACTGAAATGTTGAACCCAAGCTATTATAATTTAGATTTTTATCCATCCCCCCATGATGAGACGTTAGCAACTAGTCATTCTCTACCCATAAGGGTAAGAAACAGCTCTTGAGTAACAAAAGGCAATGAGACTGAATTTATATGGAATTTAATTTTTTGGACTTTCGTTATTTGAGTTGGATGTGTGGGGGTGAAGCTTTCATTGTTCTTCTGAACAACATACTTAGAAAAAGGTCAGGACAAAAATGGGCTGTTCGAACTCCACGTACGGTTGACAGTTCTTTCTGGTGACCTTGGCCATGATCAGTTACTGTTGACCATAACCAGTCTTCTAGGTTATTCAACAAAGTTGAACAACTCAGTAAATAAATTCTCAAAGAGACCGATTTGGGGAAACGTCAAACTGTCATTATTCAAAAAGAAATAGAGGTGTTCTGATTAATATCCATGGAACAGTTTTCCACACTTTTCGGAATAGGTAGTTTAAATACCAACAATTGACCAAATCCAATTGTTAGTGACTAAGGTTAGAGATTAGATAAAATCAATAATAACTTGGTCTGTAAGAACTACATAACCAGTTAACAATTTAGAAAAATAACGGCAGTCCCATCACGTACCAAAAATTTAGCGGAAAGACTGACTGAAAGATTCTAAATAATAGCCTAACCTCTGGGAGTAAGACAAAGGTTAATCATCACATAAATGTATACAGGGAGAGATTTTTATGTGCGACATATTTGCACAAAATTACCTAGCACTAATATCAGAAAATTGTCTTTACGGTAAAGAAGTCCCATTATTTCACAAAACAAACAATGATACAACATAATGGTGTACAATATACCATAATATACCATGTGTTAATGGGATAATGTCTATTGGAAAAATAATTCAGGTTCAAAATGAAGTACACAATGAGCTAAAAATGGCATTAGCTGTACAAAAATTATGAATGAATAACTTACCGCAAAATTACTAGACACTTGCGAACCCATCTGAAAAGTGAGAATGAACGGTCGATAAGTTTCCTTATTAACCCATGAACTGTACTCGCTACTTACCTTCCTAAGCCTACTGCACATTCAGGGATATAGGCCTCCGGCCGGGAAGTGCCAACCAACTCCATCTCAATCTCTTCATTTCAGTTGTGTTGCAAACATTATTCATAGCCTTGGTATCTGCTTTTGATTCCCGACACCATGTGCTATTAGATCCACCTCCTTTTCTTTTGCCTTTAGTATTACAAGCTAGGACTTTGTTTGTGATACAATTTGATGATTTCCACAGTATTTTCTAACCGCCTCTAGCGTCTTTTCCTCCTTTCCTCATCAGCTAGAGGCTAATTTGTTCTCTGTCACAGCGGGTTGCTGATGATGGTGTCTGGACAATGGATCTGGAGTACCCTGCGTAGATAACTGTTGGGAAATACCTGTGCCTTGATTATAGTTGTGGTTCTCCAGTTTTCAACCTCCTGTAATATGGCCATCTTGACGATCTTTTAAGCAAAGATGGATTGTGGATAGGATCAGAATTCAAGATGTGCATTCTATTCTATCAACTTCGGTTCAAAATACGAATGAGATGGTCCAGGTTACCAATATATATGTCTTGACGTTTGTAATGAAAATTCCCACTTCACTGTTGACTGACAGTTGTTTTGAGTTTCGGTTGTTCTATAGTTCTAGGGATCCTCTTTTTGCTTTGCCAGTTCATGTCTTCACATCAATATCAGATCCTCCTTGTTTAATGGTGATGCAGCTCAAACACGTAGGCTATCTTCATCTGTATTTATAGTTGTGTATGAGAGAGAATGTCTAAATCATCTGCATAATCCAAATCACCAAGTTGCACCGTAATTGCCTACAGTATCCCGTCCTTTGTTTGAGATGTGGAGGTTTGCATAATCCGGCTAATAACCAGGAGAAGGATAAAAGGCGAGAGTAAAAACATTGTCTGACAGCGGTCTTCAATTGGAATGCATCTGTTAGATGCTTTTCATATGGTACTTAGACGTTCACTCTTTCGTAAGAGTTCCCTTATGGTTTTTACCCAATTGATGGCTCGATAATGATCCTTGATGTCTCAATTCGGTCAATGTAAGACTGATCCTTACGGAATACAGCCTGTTAATCTCGAAGTTCAATATCCATTAAACCTTTCATCCGGTTCAACAACACTCTGTTAAGAACGTTACCCAACACTGATAGTAGTGTGATGCCTTTGTAGTTTTTGAACTTCCTGAGATCTTGCCTAGGTATTTTGACGACAAATCCTTCTTTCTATTTTGTTGGTACTTGTTTTTACTCTCTAAACCTTCTTAAGGGAAGGTTGGGCATCTTTGCGGTATCACCGGTGTCTGACTTTAAAGCTTCGCGTGTTATGTTGTGCGGTCCTCGTGCTTCACCACTCTTTATTTGTCTGATTGCTCCCTGATTTCTTCGGGCGTTGGTGGAGTGACATCTGTGGGAAGGTCTGTGTGTGCTGTTTGGATGTTGAATGTGTTTGATGAAGCTGGTTTATTCAGGAGGTCCTCAGAGTGCTCCAACTACCTGTTCCGCTGACGTTGAATATCAGTGATTGACATGCCTTCTTTTTCCTTGACTGGTCGCTCTGGTTTACAGTACTTTCTTCCCAGTTTCTTCGTCTCATCGTAAAGTTGTCTCTTATTTCTTTCTTTCACAGCGTTTTCTGCTATCCGCCTGTCGGCTCTAATGCATCTCTACACTAGCTTGTTTACATTTGTGTATTTGGCTTGTGCTTTGGCTTCCTTCGTTCATGTTTGACTGTTTTTGGCTGCCATCCTCTTGTTCTTCGTCTCTTGCATCTCGTTCCGAGTATCAGTTGAGATCCGCTCGTGAAGCGGACTCCTCATGTAGTCCAGCATCACCAGGCACGTTGGACTTATTGCTCCTTTGATTCATCTTTAGTTGTTTTTTTCACAGTGGCATAGTCCCCATTAAACAGATCTTGGAACCTACAACTGAAAATTTGTAGTGGTGCTCATTTTCAACCACACGATCATTGATGGTGAACATACGATAACTGAAAAGATTTACATTCAAGATTTGGCACTTGGAGGAGGTCAGAAAAATGGTGAACGCGGGAACACATTATCTGTAAGACATTACACAGGCATGAGGTGTGTATTATTTTGACCCTTCAACTCCAAAAGCAAAATTTCTTAGTAAAAGCGTTTTAGTCATGTTCTTTTTTAAGGGACTGGATTAGAAAATGCATGCCTAACACTCTTCGTTCACCCGGACTTGAGACCTCCAGTAAACCTAGAAGGAAGTCAGGTGGAGTAAACTGAATACGAAACTATATTTATATAATGTTATAGTTTAGGTTGGTATTAGTACGGTTATTTATGCTACCAAAATAATAGGCCTAATCCCAACATCGTAGATTTACCACTATGGGACTACCTAGCTTATCAGACCTCACGTGGAAGTCACATCATTATCTATACTGACTCGTCTAGAGTGAGTCAGTGGTTGCGGCCGAAGAACACGTGTTGGAGACAGGATAATATACTTAATGTGAAAAGGAACGGGTTATGTAGGGTGAGTACACCTCATGCCTGTGTAATGTCTTACAGATAATGTGTTCCCGCGTTCACCATTTTTCTGACCTCCTCCAAGTGCCAAATCTTGAATGTAAATCTTTTCAGTTATCGTATGTTCACCATCAATGATCGTGTGGTTGAAAATGAGCACCACTACAAATTTTCAGTTGTAGGTTCCAAGATCTGTTTAATGGGGACTATGCCACTGTGAAAAAAACAACTGAAGATGAATCAAAGGAGCAATAAGTCCAACGTGCCTGGTGATGCTGGACTACATGAGGAGTCCGCTTCACGAGCGGATCTCAACTGATACTCGGAACGAGATGCAAGAGACGAAGAACAAGAGGATGGCAGCCAAAAACAGTCAAACATGGTTGAAAATAAATACCACTACATACATTTGAATCACCATTCGAAATAGCTCAGAATGACATGAATATATTCACAATAAATACACATATGCAATGATTAAAATGTCCTTTACCAGCTGTCACTTTATGGATGGCAACACCACCGTTGAACGCTGGAATCTTTGGTGTGGACAGAAGTGCCGCGGTGTCATATAAAAAACGAGTAAAGTGATGAGGGTAAATGTTAATCAAGGTTACATAACAAAGACCTGGTCGGAAAAGACTCAGATATATAAATCCATGATTACACGAGTCCCTAATAAAATTTAAAATGTAATTGACAGATAATTTTCATTTAAACAATGAAAATTAAAAGCACGAAGTTTAGTGAATGGATCTCTTTTCAATGAATTTATTATCAAGCTGTAAAATCGTGCATATATGAAATTTTTTCTGTTAAATTACTAATTCCCTGATGAACTTTGAACATGAATAACTAAAATGACGTAATAAAAAGATTACAATACTAGAATACGCAATACGAATAATAACCATGTATTTAGTGAACGTAATAAGGTTTTTGTTGCAATAATTAGAAGTCATTAAAGGTCATAGAGGAATAAAAATAAATAAGGTGATATGATGAGCTTATTACATTTCCTCACGGAATTAGTACTTTGACAGAAAAATTTCATTTATGTACGACTGTACACCTTGATAATAAATTTGTTGAAAAGAGATCCCTTCCCTAAACTTCGTGGTTTTAATTTTTAAAATATAAATCATTGATAATGATCAAAGAAATAACAATCTTATCCAAAGAAATACTTGTAGAAATTTTTTGGTGTTGTTTCCGTTATAGGTTGTTAAACGGAAGTTTCTGCTGATACTCAGGCATCCAATATTAAATCATAGAAACTAACTACCTCATGAATCCCAAATCTTTATGTTTGGTAACGACAAGACACATCTACTCATCAAACAACAAGTCTCAGAAGGTCCATTAGTTTTTGTTATAATTGAATCAAGCTATTACTTCTTATCACTGTCTCGTTTGTCCTCCTTCAACTTCAACAAGCGTGAACCCGGAAATCAGGTAAAAGACCAAAAAAATGAACGTGAAGGGGCCAAAAATTCAATTCTGCTCCCAATAAAAAAACGTCAAGGACCAAAACACGCTAGCTTCAGTTAAAATAGGTTCAAAGAAACGGTAACCTTGTGTCAGTCTTAGCAGAAGAAGCTCACCTCATAGATTTTATAAAATATCGATACAGTATATCGTATACCCGCGTGACTTCACATCTAGTGAACACATATTATCTTAAAATATAAGTAGCATGTTACAGGCGTTGTGGAATTGCTTTATATGTGGCTGTTAGTTGATTTTTCTCTCTATTTTACATGACCGTATTTTCATGCATGACAACTAACAAACGTGTACTTTCCAGTTGCATTTTGGCGAACTTAAAATGAGAAAAAACTACGAACCGTACAATAACAAGTAGGTGGGTTCTTATAATAGCTTCATCGTGTTCTTTAACCTTTAAAATATCCTATACTGCATTGGAAATACACAACACTTACATACAACCTAACTCCACGTATGTTTTTCAACCAACAAGTCTGCTCCGTACATACCGTGTAGAGCAGCTATGGTGTCGAATATTGAGCATGAAATTGTGTATGACAATCATGAAATTAAAAAGCACATTTTTAATTAAAATACCTAGTTTGACTACTACTCCAAGGGGATACATAACACAAGCCATTATACCTTTGCCGATGATTGAAATATATATTCCAGCTCAAACATTTTCGAATTTCTTTTTAGCTTTCCTGACATTGTACCAAAAAGTGCCCGGACACCAGTGTTACTGAACTCTCCTGTACCTAGAACAGGCTTAAGTTCATGCCTGATAGCTGAAGAAAGTAAAAACCAATTAGCGAAAATGGAAAGCATACGTAGCCCAAAGTGCCTAGGGAACTTACAAAATGATATGCTCAGTTTTTTGTATACGTTTTTAAGTTCGCTGCTTGAGTTCCGCAGAATACGGTTTACGACTACGGCACTCTAACGTTGGAACTTCACCGTCGCAAATCAGAAGACAGAGAAAAGCTGGAGAAGCGTTTATTTGGTGACAATCCAAATGTACAGAAAATCACCGGCATTTATGGATATTGGCATATGTTAAATCAGCATCGTAGTTCGACCAGTACGCAAAGAGATATATTACACGACTGTCCAACAGTAGCATTCCATGTTGTCATTCTAGAAAGTCCCATCACGTTCTGATTGGGTGAAAACTCTTCGGCTCCTTTAGGGCTCCGTTGTGGTTCTCGGAAGTCAACCCAACATAGGTTTACTGATAGGTTCTCTGAATACACCAGCCTTTTCCTTTCCAAAACTGGAGCTGATATGCAACCTCATCTCTAATGCTCAAACCTTATGTATCACAGGTGTTACAACTTAACCAATGACAGCAACATGACAGATCTTCTAGGAGATAATACATGAGGATATTGATATCATAATGTCGGCACTAACCACACACTAGAGAACCATCTTTTAACGCCTTCTAACACTATAATTAACATACAACGCCATCTGTTAGCAAGCTATACTTGGGAAGAAAGGTTTTAAGGATGGTTACTTCGCATCTCGAATTTGTTGACTGAAATGGACATATGGGCCAGTATCTTTGATCTCATAGGCAAGGTAGATGCCACATATCTGGATTTTTCGAAAGGCTTCGATCAAGTCAATCATGAATATCTCATCAACAAACTCAAGAAGATAGCTGTTCTGTCACTGTTGACTGACTGGTTCAAGTCAATCTAGGGTTATTTAGGGTTACTTTCGATTATTTATGCTTTAGGGATTAAAAATATCTCAATTTTGCATTAGAGATTCACTATCGGTTAAATAGAAATTTATATAACAAGAAAATAACTTGGAAATATTCTGTATAAGGTTCTGTTGATAACGTGAGGTTATAGAGAAAAATACCAATCAAGTAAGTAAACTAGCGCTTCAGGAAAACTGGAATTGACATCGTTAATCTAGAAACTTCAAAACACGTTTCATGACAGTTTTACGGCAGATTTATCAGGCGTTTTAGCAATGCCAATCAGTTTAGTTCACAGTACAAAATTAAAGAATGTTTGAAGTGTTTGTAGCCACTCTATTTAATCTATAATAGTGATAAACTTATGGATTTTACAACCCCCAAAGTAGTCCAAGCAACTTCAGTCCGATCCTTTAAATCAGAATATGATGTTTTATTAGGAAATCAATAGGCAATCTCTTAATGGTATATTGAAACTCTATTTATTTCTACTTGCTTCCATATACTCAAATCCCTTCCAGAAGGAATTGCCGATTTGTTCCTTATAGCATAGGAAAATTTTCAACCGAAAATTTCTTCCACCCTAGCCCAAAGTAAATGAAATAATCTAGATAACTCTTATCAGCAACCTATTATAGTTAATATTTACTCTCTTGCAAGCTACTGAGGTTTCAATATGTGTGGCGACTTGAATTATCTGCCTCTAGTTACGATTTCAGGATTATTTTAACATGAGGCTTGTATTACTGCTCAATATTGTCTGTTTCTTTCATCAATAAAGTTAAGTGCATTGTATGAGCTTGTTTGGTCGTCTTTTTGTTCTTCTCTTTTCCAGCCCTTCTTACGCTAAAATGAATCCTTCCCCAACACACTGAGCACCACCAGCGGTGACAAATGAACAAATTATTCTATGTTTAAAGATAAATACCTTATGGAAAGATTCAGATAGTGAAGAACCACCAGAACATCGTAGTCACTCAACAGATTGAATCATTTAATGTCGAGAAGTCTTTTGATATTGGACGTTACGCGGTAACAGTAGGGTGTGTTATAGCTTCACAGACATTTTGATATTGCTGTTCAGTCGTAGGTAAAACAACTTGATTTGATTCGATATTCCCCAAACTTCAGTTAGTAAACGTAGAATCCTCTTGCTATTTCTGGTAAATTACTCATTCTTTTTGAAGTAAAACTCAATTGAGGTTTTCTTGTATTCTTAAATATGTTTAACCAAAAGTTTGTGCAGATTCAAATCTTAAAAAAACGTTTCATATGATCTCGGTCAGTTTATCTACTTAGATTACGCATATATGAGTGCAGTTATCAGTTTATCTCACCTTTTTCATTTTTTGTAGAAGAAACTTGTTGAAATATCTTGTACTGAGAAGTCTACATAATATCAAGAATATATTGAATAAAGCCACTAATAATATGTGTGTTTAATACGAAACCCTCATTTAGTATTGTTTTTGCCTATTCTGTTACATGGTAGAATAAATACACCTGCAAAACAATTGTCACACCGCTGACTGTTCGATATTACTAAAACAGTCGAAACCTAGATATTGGAAGGATATCGTCATTAGCTTGGCCACAGAAAAAGCTAGACAAATATATATCTGATTAGTCTTCTTAATATGGTGTTAAAATCAGTGGAAATAGTTTGTCCTGCTCTCCCAGTCCACTTGTATGGAAATGCGGTAGGACTAAACTATACTGCCGAACCAATCAGCAGCTTTCGCGGGTTTTCAAGTTCACGGCGCTAAGTTCGGCACCTGATGCTTACGTACGATCGGTTTACAGCGAATTTTAGGGGAGACGTGATAATTCAGCGTCTACAAGAAAAGTGATTATAAGATTTTGGCGTGAAATTCAATTATCCATTTGGATAAATAGAGTTTTGGCATTATAGCTGATGTCAGTTCGTAATGAAAACCCTAAGTATAATTCCTAGCCTTAACCGTGAACTTTAAATCATAATTTGAATTATTTACACAGGTTTATACCTTCATTTGGTCTTAGTTGTTATGTTGTCACACTCAGAGTCACTCTAGCGTCGCTCAAAGGTTGTCCATAACTTATAGTCTCACCCATTACCCTAAACCTTAACTCTAACCCTAAACCATACCAACAACATTGAAGCTATGTGGTCGAGGCTAAAAGAATTTTTGAGACCTTATCATGGTTTCAGAGGTCGACTACTATGGAGCTATATGGATGTGTTCCTGTACCGTATGCACTATGATTTTAGAACTTCTGAACCTATATCTGACCTTGAAAAGTTTTTGACTCATGTAAAAGAAGTGTTTCCACTTAAATTCTTTGGTTTTGTATGATAAACTTTTACTGTACACTAACTGTCTTCTGATTGACTAATATTTCTCAAGGTCATTAAGATTCGTTCAAAGGTCGGCAGTATAGTTTAGTCCTACCGGAAATACTTTCAAGAAATGACATGGTTTTCATGAGGTTAATCCATGGTTGGTCATCCTCATTCAGGAAGGAGATTGAACAAGATGTAAGCATAAAATACTTTTGTAGGTGTAGTCCTTATAGATCTCAGCAAAGCCTTTGTCTATGATGTGGGTTTCAGAAGGCAACGGGAGGGCTTCTCAATCATTTGTATGGTCAGAAACCAGATTAAAATCTTTTGCAAAAATAGAAAACAGCGTGTGAGGACGAATGATATGTCGTCATAGAAATATGTAAATAATTAAATTGTCAAAGGATAACACTAGAATTGGGTCAGTAACACGACAGAGATTGTCATTGGTATGACAGTTGTCATTTGGGGTTCCTATAATCCAGCTATGAAGTCATCATGATCCTTGAACTCAACTCGTTTAAGACGTAATAGTTGTAAGCTTTAGCTACTCGAACGTGGAGAACAACGAGTGGTGGCTTATTGGTCAGAATACTGGCTCTGTGTAATCGCCTGTGTTTACTGTTGGCATCGTCAACTTGTCGCTTAAAAAAAGTAAATCAAGCTGAGTGCAAAAATCTGTACTTGGTATATAAGTAAATCATTATATTGAAGTGTTAGGACTCAAAACAAATTTCAGATGATTATCGAATCCGTATAACTTGTTTCTAGATACCAATCCAGTGTAGGTACACCATATAGTAGTTCTCAGTTTGAATCCGATATCTTTTTATTTTATTTAAACACATAAATATTGGTACAAGGAAGCACCAGATAAATATGCGCCTCACAAATCTCATTTGATTTGTGTGAGGGCTGTGATACTACCCAGGTGCCCAAACTAAAGCAGGTGGTTTTCTTAGGGGGCCACACCCCAATCCTTTGACCTGAAGGTCTAGTCCATAAGGCAGTGGAGCATCGTGAGGAGATGCAGTCCAATGGTAGCCGGTGACCAACGATAGGTTCATACGCCATTTGTTCCATCAGGATCTTGGAGCCCACGTGCACCATTGGTTTGGAATCAGGGTTTTCCAACTCCCCTAGTTGGATCCTCCACATCCACCAACCCGGTTAAAGCGCCGGACATTCGCTTTTCGTCCTCTCACTTTCGTGAACAACACCCCCACCACGAGAAGGCAGTGAGTAGGACTTCCCTGTCAGAGGCTATATATTCGTGTGGCCATATGAGAGCATTTGGAGAGGGAGAGTGGACTCTCCCCACTCTCGGCTGTACCAGGGCATTTGGGGACTCATAATTCACACCCTTTCAGTAATTGTCATCATTGTATCAGCTGAATCTGCTAACCGACTCTTGCTTATGTAGTATATTCTCATAACTAGGCACTTATTTTACGGAAAAAGTAAATTTTTTTTACCTAACATATTATTGCTTAAATGTTTTGATGAATACACTTCAGATTATCATGAATTCACAATCTCTTGAAGACAATGAAACTTTATATGATTCATCATATGCAAATTGTGACATCAAAAAACGTCAACGTTCTGATAAGATTTCAAATCTTATGGGCCAGTATCTTTTGAAAGGATGGAGAATGTTAAACGAATCTTGTCCTAAATGTGAGGTTAGTTGTATCATGTTCTCAAATTTTATGTTTTTGCAGACTATTCTTTTCCAACAACCAAATGGTCAGTATTATTGTGTAGCTTGTTTAGAAGTTGATCAGGAAAAACCCAATTCTATAAAAGAACCATTGTTAGGTAACCAACGCTTACTCAACAAATCACAGAATTTTTCAACAGAATCGTCGCCATTTCGTAATGACGTTGACATTGGGTATGTATATTTGTTGTTAAAAACAGTTATAACTTAACGTCAGGTTAATGATTAATTAAATTAGCTTTGATTAGGCCCCATAAATAAACATAGATTTTTTTCATGGCTGCTCCACTAAAACTGTTACCTAGCTACGTGAACTTAAGTCAGTGGATCAAGTTTCGAACTTTTGAATCCAATGGTTAGGAGTTAGGTGTTCAAATCGACACACCATAACATTATCATGTAATTGATGATTAGAATAATATGCAGTTCTTGTTATACAATGATAACTGGCTTTGAGTTAACGACATAAATTAATATATTAAAAATCAGTTGTGCGACTTTACCAAGCGTTTAGTTTATTGGTGAAAGCAGTATATTTATCTGTTACCAATACTAATTATTTTCAATTTATGTTGCTTGGGATTGGAAATTGGTACAAATTTTATATAACAACCTATCAAGGTTTTATTCAACTGGCGTTGTCAGCATTCTTATTTACGGCCATTTTGTTTCTTTAAAGTGATTGTTTATAAATGTCTATTTTGGAGCACGATTCCGTCGATGTTCTGACATCAAGGAACACATAAATTGTTGGTTACACAGTAAGTGTAACAGCTTTGTTATTGGTATACCGTCGATAAGTCCATCTACAACGTAAATAGGAATTGTCTAGCTACTTGCTACTCAAATTGCCACACTTCCAATACCTGGATCACATAACTTTGTTACAGATTGATAAGACAATGTAACACTGTTTTAAGCAAATAAGTGACCTATTATGCATGATATTTAGCTCTATCTGTAAATTAAACTGGCAGTGATAGCCGTCTATTACAGTAGTTCTCTTAGAACCAACAATTATGAGCAGTGGTTTATGATCTGAAAGTATGAGCACAGGGCTTCGTTTAACTGAAAATATCACTGAAGTGCTAGAACTTCAATTCTCCCGTATTTTCACTCAAGGGGGGAGAATAATTTCGCAGCTTTCTCAGTAATCTTTTATGACTTGTCTTCGTCTTGGAATAATGGCTTGGTAATTTATAGGCATTTAGTCCTTAACCAGTGAATTGTGGAATTACACTTGTTCTTCAGTATTAACAATGTAATAATATTATATCATACAATTAATGTGATTCGAGCTTGTTAACAAGAATTGTCATCACTCAAGCATATTCGTTCTATTTATCGGTATAGTTGTATGCCCCGCAATACACCTCACCGCCTGTTTTACAAGCCTTCCAAGCTATCTTGTAAGACAGGATGTATAAGTATGTTTGTGTACAAATTACGTATTGCTAAAGTGTTTAATATAAGCAACAATATTCTTTGATATAATACTTTTCTACAATCTTTGTATATTTCTGTAGTTTACCAAAGAAATTCACTGATCCTCAGATGAAACCGCTTTCCGATAATAAACAAACGTCAACCAATGCGTGCAATGAGATTAGTATACTAACAGAACTACGTGACAAAATCCATTGGTCTATGTCCCAATTAGTAGAAACTACTACACCTATGGGGATTCGGCAATGGGTGGATACACTCAAGTCTTTATTAGATCTATGGGATAAATTGTTAAAATCTAATTTTGTCAAATCCTAATATAAAAAAAGCCATATCCTAAGTGCAAGACTATACGAAATATATTTTTCTGAATATAATTTTACCAAGAATTAACAAAATAATATTTTCTTCTGTATTTTGTTACTTTAATTTTTTTACTTTGCAAATTTTGTGCAATTTCTGATTGATATGGTCTCATAAAACACAATCCGCATTTATATACTACTCAGATGTGATCAATAATGCCTATGTGAGCTTGGAGAGAATTTATTCTTAAGAAAAATGTCATTCATCAATAATTTTGATTAGTGTAGATCCTGCTCTTCTGCCTAACAAATATTTGCTTCGTCCGGGGTTTGGGAATAAGAAAACTCATAGAAATATCTTATCTTGATGCCTTGGTTCTTGTGAGTCTTGTTAATAGTGCAACCATAAAATCTCCCAGTTAGTGATTATCCATAAGATAGTATGTAGTTGTATTTAAGCAGCATTATTGATTCCAGAACTTTCGAAAATATTTTGGTTTTCGTCTTCAGAATGTCCGTGAGGGTAGCTATTGCTGTCCTTTTGATCCTATCTAAATGGCTAAAGTACACTTAGACGTATTGAATACTGAACACCAAACAACATTTAGTCAGTTTACATGCCATTTTGTTATGATAACAAGGTTGGCTCAATTAATCCTCAACTTTATTATTGTAACCTTGGTTTCTATGCTTATGAAGTGCGTCCAGTTTATTCGTCTATCAAAATTCTTTTTTTTTTGAATATCATGTTCACAAGAGTATTCTCGCTTTTCTCCACCGTTGTCATTGTTGAGATGAAGTAGAATTATCGATACTTCACAACTTAAAACCTGTCGACTTGATATTCATATTTGGCGATCGAATCTTGTGTAGTAGGGGTCGTAGTTGTTTGTGTGGATACATTTTACTTCATTCTATAAAGTGTCCCTCGTTTGGCATAATCCGTTGACTTTATTGGCTCGTAGAATATGCTGACCTTTAGTAGTATGAACAGTCAGCTGCTTCTTAAACATACCTGACATGCATTAGTACATTTCTTGTGTAGGGCAACTTACTGTCGCTTATAGTTACGTAAAAGATGAAAGGCTCTTAATTCGTACTGCACCGAAACTGTACGATAGTGTTTGAAATTTATAACTCCTATTCCGGTACATTTTACTTACTTAATTACGCCTATTACTCCCGATGGACCGTAGACCGCTGACCAACATTCTCCAACTCACTCTGTCCTGGGCTTTCCTTTCTAGTTTTATCCAATTATTATTCATTCTCATGTCCATCTCCATTTCTCGGCGTAATGTTTTCTTTGGTCTTCCCCTTCTCCTTTGGCCTTCAGGATTCCATGTGAGGGCTTGCTTTGTGACACAGTTGGGTGCTTTCCTCAATGTGTGTCCTATCTACTTCCAGCGCTTCTTCCTCCACTGGAATCTGGTTAGTCCTCTCCCACAGCAGATTGTTACTGATAATGTCTGGCCAACAGATCTGAAGTATTTTGCGTAGACAACTGTCAACAAACACTTGTATCTTCTGAATGATGGTTTTCGTAGATCTCCAAGTTTCCGCCCCATACAGTAGAAATGTCTTGACATTCGGATGACTCTCCCGGTCTCCCACATTGTACGAAAATTCCATGTACCTAAACTACTGGTTGTCAGAAGAGGCATCAGCCTCGTGATTTTCAGAGGAACTCGGCTTTCACTATGAGACGTCATAACTCTTCTAAATGAAGACCTGACTCCTAGGGCAGAGTTAACCACGAAGACTCAATGCATTGTATTTGATAGCATATTTAATTTATTAGTATTAGTGTTTTAGTCTTATTCACCTCTTTAATTTAGTCATGTGGTCAGTAGATCATGCGAGCTCCCACATCTATAAACCTACAGTCAACACCAGGGATTAAGATGAGTAATCACAGGTATTTTTCAATATTCAAACTTATAACTCATTTGATAATATGAATAAAATACAATACATGTACAACCACAAATAATACGTTCTTAGCACACAATTGGGACATTTTTAAGAACAAAGTAAGATAACTATCATTTATGGGTCGCAGAAAATCTAGGGACAATTAGTGTCGCAAAACAACTGTTTTTAGCAGGTAGTCATTCCACGAACTATACAAACTCAACGAAGATTAGATACCTAAGTTTCGTATTGATCTATTATCTTTCATTAACGCAATGCTATAAGTCTGAATATTTATCAAATACAGTCATTCAGAAAACGACTGCCAAATGATAACACAGCTTGAGATTGTGACGAACTAAGTGAACTAGTAAATTTCCTAATTACTACAGTTGTGAATTGATTTCATGTATAACTAGATACATGAACAGGATACCTACCGATAGCAGAACTACCACATTATCCTAAAATTCTTCACTTATGATCCTAATGAAAGTTTTGTACTAACATTACTCAGCTAGATTTTGCACATATGGAATCCTGATAATTAAGAACCAGTAACTTATAGTTTGTTCAACCAACGGAATATTCAATGCTCGATGAAAAGTTAGATTCAATGCATTGAGTCGAATGTTCCAGTTAATGAAATTAAACTTGTTTTCATATCGATTTCGTCCTGGGGAATACGTAAAGTAAAGCCACAGTATTTAGTCAGTCAGCAACAACGTAGGACTTCGTACGTACGTCAGTTCAAGTTGCCATACCACATCAGCACAGAGATACAACTGTTGATTCAAATCCCATAGTTGTAGAGGTAGTAAAAGTACAAGCAGTAATCGGAAAGATTAGGGTTTGAAGATGTTATCCAAGGCCACAGTATTAACGACAAGCCTACATTCACAATTGATACATAATTGGATGTTGTTAGAGCAAATATAGTTCATAGATCTAACGTTTGTGTGAAATGGGATAATTAGAATTGGATGTGAACCCTAGTTCAAACCGGCAAACAGTTCAATGTCTTACTGATTTAGAGTCTAGAATCTCGATAACTAGGTGCTATGATTAGCTAACTAAGGAAACGACGGACTTATGATCTACGTCCCACGTTTTCACTTCCTGTATACCAAATTTATAACAATACTGAGACACTTGTATATTTTTAATACAATCATTGTACAAAAATGTGTCGAAAATATTGGCAACAGAACTATGATAATGTTCAGACAATATTATTATATACAAAAAAGCAATCCATGAAGAATTGTGATTGCTAGTGGTGATAGCGTGGATAAGAAGTTCCCGGATGTCCCATATGACTAGGTGGAAGATTTCTCATTGGCTGTTGTTGTTGCTGAAATAAAAGAAAAAAACAACCATAAGTGATGTCGAATTTATTTAAACACATAAATATTGGTACAAAGGGGGCACCAAATATATATGCGCCACACAAATCTCGCTTGATTTGTGTGAGGGCTGTGATACTGCCCGGGTGCCCAGACCGAAGCAGTTAGATAGAAAGAGACTTTATGAAAGTGTTCAGGGACACAGCTCTCCATGATCAATATTAAGGAATTACTGGGAAATTCAGCCTAAAGCTTTTAATACTATGGATCAACGAACAATGAACAACACATTGACGATTAGATAACAAATAAACCTCATGTATTCGATAGTATTGTCTTTGTAGAATTGTGAGTGTGCTGCGGGAAAAAACTGAGTCAGTGATATCGACTTAGTAAACTTTAATATAAGAAATTTTAGTTACGAGACTGAATATTCATCAATTGAGATAGGAATGTCGTGTATCACCTACAAATGAGTGCATTCTCTGAAATTTGCTTGGCAAAATAATATTCTGTGCTCGTTCATTGCAGATAAGTGTAATATTTATGATGAAGACCTTCGACAGATCGTGATTCATGATATGACTAACAGTCGATTACAAAAGCCCAGATTTATTTAAATAGAAAATATACATATATTTATACAGTTACATAATAAAACATCTGAAACAAATATGTAACAACGAACAACCACAATTTACCAGATTCGCATAACCTGAAGTGGTAGTAGTAGTAGTAGTATTAGATAACTGCTGAGACTGTCCTGTTATAGTGGGTTTATTTGTGTTTGTATGTAAGATTCCACTACTGTTAACTGATGTAGATGTTGACGTTGTCGAGGAGGATGGTAATGGTGGTGGTGCAATCGATGTGTCATTATTCCCCTGGGATAACCGAATACGTTTATTAGATGGTATGTCATCATTATTATTCTACAAGGAAATAAACATT
Organism: Schistosoma rodhaini; assembly: GCA_944470415.2. Taxonomy (NCBI): domain Eukaryota; kingdom Metazoa; phylum Platyhelminthes; class Trematoda; order Strigeidida; family Schistosomatidae; genus Schistosoma; species Schistosoma rodhaini. The sequence continues at coordinate 6,756,725 of OX104044.1, forward strand.
TATAGTGAAAACAAGTTTATTACATTCGTCTATATATATATATATATATATATATATATATATATATATATATATATGCATAAAATAACCTAGGCTAATTAACTATATTTCATGGTGAATATGAAGTTGAACGATAGATTAGTAGTCAAAGCACCATGCTTTCAATTGACTTCAAATTTAAACTTTAGTTTAACTCTTTCGGTATAGCTGAAACCGAGTAGTACAGTACGACTATTATCCAATCTAACTGATGGTAACTGTTTTGTTTTTGACATGATTGAAATTTAACAATCGTAAATACTTATTGGGATTTTGAAGATAGTCATGAATTAGTAAACAATTACAGTTTAATTGAATAGTTCGTGGGTTTCAAATCTGAGGCTTCAAAGTATCGTGAATGCCAAGAGGTTTGAGAGTCTAGGGTTCGATCCCGTGAAGCGTCATAAGTGTGTGCAGCCGAGAAGTCTCATAATGAGGAGCATGCTACGTATACGGACAGATATAAGAAGCATGTATCACGAACTGGAAGTAGAATTTTTACTAACAGAGGAGAAAAATGAAGAGAAGAGAAAGCAGAACAGAAAAAAACTGGAATAAAAACGGGAATTGAAGAATGATGTAGTTTGTAAAGGACAACTCAAGGAAGATGTGCGAATACTGTATTTAATGTATTGTTTTCATATTTTACGAAGACAATGTGTAAACCCATGCCTAAGTCTCCGTTCAATACAATACTAGGACTGTGTATACTACTTATTTCAACATAAGTAGTGCATCACATCAACCTGGCGGTGTTGACTGTAGCCGGTGCTGTCGACGGAGAGAAGCAATGGGACGTACGGCCGATGGGTGGACTTCGGATTTTGATGGCCCGGTTGGTCAACGCGCCACAGACTCGACATTCTGGCGAGGAGAGCGGCATAGACTGCAGTAAATAAAGCGGCAAGGCTAGCAGAACAACCGCAAGAACGATTGTTTAAAAGGCGGATGAGTGTGGGGCATACTACCTGTGTCGACAGACATAAGTAGTATGTACCACCAATCCGGAGTGGAAAACCTGGGTTCGAACCTCGCGAGGCGAGGTCGTGGATGGACACTGCTGAGGAGTCCCACAATAGGACGAAACGGCCGTCCAGTGCTTCCAGGTTTTCCGTGGTGGTCTAGCTTCAATTGACTCACGCTCTCAACTATGAAAATACTAAATCTCCACAAAAAACCCCTTCTGATAACTTTATATATGTAAGATTATTAGTAAATGGTACTTTTTACTAAATAGTTAGTGTAATAAAATAAACAAATGAATCCATTTTTTATCTCTCCTAGAAGAAAACAAGCGATTATCTTTACAGTCAGTCATCTACAACGTGGGACCAGGCACATATATGCATCAATCCAAGTTGCCACACCTCATTAGCACAACAAGATGAACACCAAATTCATAGAAAAAGTTACTTTAATGGTAGTAAAAATATTTTATATAAGGATATAATACAGGGAGAAAGAATTGGTTTGTAACAAGAAAGGTATGAAGTAATTTTAATCTCATGATTTAAAGGGAGATAAAGAGTGTATACAACAACGCCATTGTGATCAGTTCTGATCCATGTCACCCATTGGCCCCAACCAAGTAGTCTGCACCTATCAACATGGCTCAGACCAGAAGTTCGTGACTTTATGAACTGATTTCACGCTTTGGTTTGGCCGCCCCTAACTTTCTTTCATTCGCCTCTAACACGTAGTTACTTGATATGAAATATGTTATAAAGCACGAGTACTTCTCTTTTAAATGATTCTCATGAAGATACAGGTTGCCATAAAGATGAAATGTGATTGTAATGTATAACAATATTATATAATTGTTTCTAAAGGTACAATTATCTTCTTCATCAAAAATATACAATTATTATTTTCTAAAAAATCATTAACATATACTTTGTTTAATGTACTTCATTAAATGATTGTCTACTGTTAAAGTGACCAAGATGTTAAGACAATACAAGAGAGGGTAGAGAACATTTGCGGTTCAAGATGAAAAAAGTTAGGGGGAAATGTGATTTCTGAGCTGATAGATGGTTTTGGTTGTGAAAGTCTTATTGTTCTTCTATTTGAACAACATCATCAGCACTTACCTTAAATAAAGGTGAGCTATTATAATTCACTCACAATTGTGAAAAAAATTCTGATAGCTTAACCAAATTATCCAGCTCAAAAACTACAACACCTTCAAATACAAGGTGTGACACGTGTAATTACTAAAACCAAGATATTACCTGATCATAGTCATGTATCGAATGAAATACAGAATGATGAATTTAACTGATCTTATTTTTCAGTATGGAGTTACGGAAATTGTCGAATTCCAATTGAAATCATGAGCCTATCTAAGTTAGGCAGTTACCCACTAGAGATAATAGATGTTTGTGCTGTCGTGGACTGATGGAAGCTAAACATTAACACCGTTTGATGCCGGCTTAGTGGCCTAGTGTTTAAGCATTTACGTAAGAGACAGAAGACCCTGGATTTGATTCCCGCGTGAAGGAACGTGGATGCGCCCTGTCGGGGAGCCCCATACTATGATGAAACGGTCACCTAGTGCTAACAGGTTGTTAATTGTGGTTTAACTTAGATTATTTCATGATTCCAATTGATCTTACTTCAATTATTAACCGTTATACAGTAGGTTTTTTACAGGATAAGAAATAAACAAAAAGAAAACAACATATATAAACCGATACAGACCTGTTGATGAATTAATTGTCTTGTATGGGGATTAGATTGACCAGAGTTCATATGTTGTTGCTGTGTATTCAGTGGAGGTGGTTGTCCATTTGTTCTCTGTTGTTGTTGAGGCAATGGTAATTGAGGTTGTGGAGCATTATTTCCACGCTGTTGAGATTGTTGCTGAGATTGATGAGGATGTGTAGTATGCATTCCACTGCCACCAGTAGGATGTGCTGTAGTTTGTCTTCCTCCAGTAGCGTTTTGTTGTTGTGCAGTTTGTGTGACATTCTTATCTGCACCAGTTTGTTTATCATCAGAATCATCATCAGAGATAAATTCTCGTTTAGGATAAGGTATAGGTAAATTTCCAAAAACACTATAATATTTGATAAAAACAAAGCAATAACAAAATTAAATGATAATATACAATGTATCGAATATAGCTAGCAGTCAAATTTAAGATGAGAGTTTCATCTTACTGGGGACTCGCCGGCTGGATGTACATGTGCCCAAGAGTTTGTGTTTAATCCAGTGCAGGATACCCACATGCCAACCAAGACTCATCTAAATATTAACGACCAGATAACTCAAACCATTACGAATTCAATTAAAATTCCTACTCGTTGCACAAATGAGTGACTATTTGAATCCAGTAAGTCGATAAGTGGATAACGCGATGGCGTTTTGAGCTTACGGTACTGGGTTCGAGTCCCAGAGCGAACATCAACTTTGAGACGCAGGTACATCCAGTCAACGAGTCCTGGATTCCACTCCTAGCCAGATTCCATCTATTCTATATCAACTTATGTTATAATGACCATATCCAGACAATATGCCCATATACCAACCAAGGCTGAACGGATTTCAGTCAGAAATATCAACGGGACAATTTAAACAAATTCAAATAGGACAAGAATGATAATATACAAACTTGTTATGATAATTGCCTAGAAAAAAAATACATAACACAATTATGGAATAAGGTAGGATATTTAGCAACAACGACTATACCATGTACAACAGCCTTGTTGTCTTTTAGTCACTGCTACTACAAAAGATGAATCTTGTTAAGATTGACTGGAAGAGACTAAGATTTATATCGAAGGTAATAGTTATATATAAATTTAATGATCACTAGTGATAGAGTTTTATCAACTGATTAACTTTGACCAAACCAAACAATAGTGAAATATTACAGTGAATCAAATAGCATCAACTGCATGCTCTCAAATACATTGGAAGTTAGTGAATAGAAATCAGAAAAACGCATTGAAATCAACTGAACAGAAACCGCCTTAACTTAATATTCGGACGGAGCACCCCTAACAAATTAATATTAGATTTAATCGTAGACCTCATTGCAGGTTAAACTGTCGCGTATTTGGATCGTACGAGGAAAATGAGTTCCTTTGAGATTTCAGGTAGGCCTTACTGCCGAGTACTAACTAAGATAAAACCTAAATTGAACAAGATTTTCTCCCAACTACCTCCAACCACCTAACAATTTAAATTCCATCTGAAAAATCACAAATCTTTTATCTCAATAACTAACGTCTACATAGTTGAAATTACGAACTGATCTTAGCAAGACCATTATTAAAAAACCTGGAAGCATTGGAGGGCCGTTTCGTTCTAATATGGGACTTTTCGACAGAGTGCAGCTACGACTCCAAACAGCCGTCCAGTGCTTCCAGGATTTCACTGGTGGTCTAGCTGAGATCAGTTTGTGATTTCGACCGTGAAAATAACACAATATACGCAAATTCTCCGTACCAATTAATATTTAGACGAAATTGATATTTTCTTGAAACGTAAATAAATTGACTAGGGGTCAAGCCCAGAGCCTTCGACCTAAAGGTCTGGTCCATAAGACAGTGGAGCAACATAAGGAGATGCAGTACCATGGTAGCCGATGACCAATAATTAGTTCATACAACATTTGTTTCCTCAAGATCATGGAATCCATGTGCATCATTGGTTTGGAATCAGGGTTTCCCAACTCCCTTAGGTGGATTTTTCGTGTCTACCAACCGGGTGAAAGCGCCGAACATTCGCTTTTCGTCCTCTCAACTCCGTAAAAAACACCCCCGCCGTGAGAGGATAGTGAGTAGGACTTCCCTGGCAGTGGCTGGATATGCGTAGCTATGTGACAGCATTTGGAGGGGGAAAGCTGAATCTCCCCACCCTCGGTCGTATCAGGGCATTTGAGGGCCCAAAGTATGTAAACACTAATAGTAGAATAACAATTTATTGTAAAAAAAACTCACTCATTATTTGGTTTTTCACCTTCCTTGAAATAAGAATCTTCCATAGCCTCAGCAGCAGATAAACGTTTAACAGGATCCATAGTTAACAAACGTCTGAGCTTAGAGAATGTAATTATGATAAAAAATTATTACAAATTTTTATCAAAATGGGGGATTGTGGAGATTGCAGTGATTTTCTAATAGTTCAATTCATGAATCGATTTAAGCTAGACCACCATCGATGCCGGCTCAGTGGTCTAAAGGTTAAGCGTTCGCGCGCGAAACCGCAGGTCGTGGGTTTGAGTCCCGCGTGTGAGATCGTGGATGTGCACCGCTCAGGAGTCTCACACTAGGACGAAACGGACGTCTAGTGCTTCAAGGTGGTTTAGCTTAAATTGACTCATGAATTTAACTATTAAATTATTAAAGATTTCCTGATATCATCTCAAAATGAAGATGTACCATTATCCATTTCATTTCTTTTTTTCACAGTGAAAGTATAGCTATTCACTAGATTTTATTGATACAGACAATGAACTTATCTGAGTTGGAGGTAATATTTAGAAACGTATAGTAAACATCTTAGAAATGTTACCAAAAGAGTCTATAAAAGTTGTTTACATCTGATTTTTATTTTCAAACTACTAATTTACATGGTAAAAGTATTCAATGTTCTGTTGTTAGAAGTAATGAGAAAGAATCTTTGGACTAAATCTACCATTCTCGGATTTAAGCTGACAATTTCATCTTTTTGTGTTAACAGGGTATGGCAACTTGAACTGCAGTACATATGTACCAGGTTTTACGTTGTGACTGACTGAAATATTATGCTGGTTGATGCTCGTCTGTAAAGTCCATCTACAATATATATTAATATAAATAGTGAGGGTCTAATCAAACCATACCGTAGGATTTACTGAACACTAATTGTTTGAACAATGGATAACAATCTTCTTTATCTAAAACAACGTCTTTAGGTGACAAGTTTAAGTCATTAAAAATCAGCAAAACAACTTTTTCCATAAGTCGTTTCTATTTTACAGTCACTTATTACTGAGGGAAATTTTGGCGAAAGAAACAGTAGCAGTCTTGACTGTGATTATTTTAACTGTATAGAATGAACCGGTGAAACACCACCTGTGGATCGTTGTGTTTGGCAGAAAACATATGTGGCTACAGATAAGTACAACGGTGAAGGAAGCTGACTGAATTAAACAGATGAATGGGTTACGTGACAGAGCAATGTCAAGCTCCTATCTTAAATCCGGAACCGTAAGTAAATCGGTCTTAGAATTCTGTTTGGTAAATGCTAGTATTCTGGTGGTGAATATGGAACAAATATCAATTGTAGGATAAAAAACTATATCCACATATAAAGTATGGAACGTATTTATAACCCTAAATGTAAAGACGTCCAAAATTCTCTAAGGAGACTTAGTACATGCCTGAGTATCCACTAATAGAAAGTGAACCACAATGACGAGTGAATTGAAGCTATGTATGTCATAAAATACTGTGAAAGAATATGATATCATCTTATTGTGGTTAAACGAATGAAAAATGAGTTGATGAAAGTTCTCAACGTTCAATAACTGAATTCCCTTCCACGTGATACGCCGTGAAATACACTTTTTTTTACATCAAAAGAACAAGTAAATCTACGATGGGAAGTTGATTTCACAGCTGTCTGCTAGATTCGCATGAAAAGAGATCAAGGTAGCTTAATCACCAATCCAAATAATAATACACATCAAATAGGGCCAAAATTAATAAAATTGTACAATAACTTACCAAAGCTAATTCCCTTTCATCCACTTTGAATTTTTTCTCTTCAAAATAACCTTCCAGTGAATATTTACCATAGGTTTTTTTACTTATGGAATCACGTAATAATTGATGATAGTCTGGCATTTTTTTCATATCAACCCAAGCATCATCTGAATTGATCAGAAATAAAGATAACAAAGAAGCAGATACTTTGATTATACATAAAAGTGATTACTAATTACTAATTACAAATAATCAATAGACACTATTCATCACAGAGTCGTCTTATTTGTGACGTCATTAAAAGTTAGGAAAAATGGAGAAACCGTTTCGTTCTATTATGAGACTACCTAGTTGTGTACATTATAGAGCACAACAGGGAGTGTTTTGAACAATAAGCTACAACTTCACAAAACCAATATCTAGTGTACTTTGGTTTCAAGTTATTGTCCAACCGAAGTCAGTTCTTGGTGAAAAATCACATCTCAAAAAAGGTTCAAAAACACAGAATCGATAAATCAAAAGTTTGCATTCCGGAGGTCGTATTAGGCTGTGGCATATCACTTGATCACTAGTGTTTTGCCAAATAACAACTTACATACCTGGTGGATATCCCATTACACGAAAAATACGCTCCAGTTGTTCTTTGTGATATGGTGTACTTGTTTTAATATCTTCTTGACGACAATGAAATATAGGTTCATATGTTAGTAATTCTGCAAAAATACATCCAATGGCCCATATATCAATAGCTTTTGTATAATGTCTAGCTCCTAGTAGCAATTCTGGTGCACGATACCAAAATGTCACAACAACTGGATCCAAATCAGCTAATGGCTTCAGTGGTTGATAAAATAGACGAGCAAAACCTAAATCACCTATTTTAACTCGACCTCGATCAGGACCTTCACCCATAACTAAGATGTTTGCAGGTTTCTAGACAAAAATCAAAAAGACAAATATATTACTAAGCGAGTAATGAAAGTAGGAATGTTAAACAGACACATATCAGAGTGGCTCAAATGTGGGTTCGTCCAAGTTGCCATACAGAATCAGCACGAAGTGGAAACAACAGAACAAATCGAAATAATGTAGTAGAAATGATAAAAAGGGAATTTAAACCTTGGGAATATGGTTCGCAAAGAGAGTGGAAAGGCAAGTATAAAGGAGTACTGAAATTCAAGACTGAGAGGAAGACAAAGAAGGAATGAATTGACAATATTGTGAACGACTCTGTGCCATATAACTCAACGTGTCCAACCACTGATAGTGGTTATCATGCGGACTCCTCACACCAAGTAAGGTGCATCTACCAATATGGCTTAGATAAACTGTCAGAGTTATCCGCTCTCCTTACTTTACTTAACTTTGCCATATATAATACCTTAGAGATAACGCTTCTGTCTCCAGACGTTTCAAGGACTGATAACCTTAACAGAAGATTAACTTGGTGACTTAAAACACATAAATGACAGCCCTACTTAGTGGAGTGGCAGAAAAAAGGATAAGATAGTGGTTGGAGGTGGTCAACAAGAAACCCTGGACCCGGGTTTCGTGCTACTTGGCGCTCGTCAGCAAGGTGTACCTGTAATCTTGAGGGAACTGGTGCTCCCTGACGGATTCGATCCCGTGTCACTCGGCTTCACAATCAGAGACGTTACAACTGAGCTATTTGGGCCGCGACCGACCTCCTGTAGAACTGAGATGTAATCACAATTGATTGACCACTGGATGGTGATCAATGTCATGCGTGTCAAGTCCTTCTCCCTGGAGGCAGTGCGTTCGCACTCACTTCGAAGGTGGAGTGGCCGAGTGCTCTAAGGCGCTGGTTTAAGGCACCAGTCCGAAAGGGCGTGGGTTCGAATCCCACCTCCATCACAATGTTGCCCCCAAATGCCCTGGTACGGCCGAGAGTGGGGAGAGTCTGCTCTCCCTCTCGAAATACTCTCATATGTCCAGCGAATATATAGTCTCTGACAGGGAAGTCCTACTCACTGCCTTCTCGAACCACGGGTGTTGTTTACGAAAGTGAGAGGACGAAAAGCGAATGTCCGGCGCCTTAACCGGGTTGGTGGACACGGAGGGTCCACCTAGGGGAGTTGGAAAACCCTGATTTCAAACTAATGGTGCACATGGGCTGGCTCCAGTATCCTGATGGAACGAATGGCGGACGAACCTTTCATTGGTCAACGACTACCATGGGACTGCATCTCCTCACGATGCTCCACTGCCTTGTGGATCAGACATTCAGGTCAAAGGCTCCGGGTGTGGTCCCCTAAGAAAACCACCTGCTTCAGTCTGGGCACCTGGGCAGTATCACAGCCCTCACACAAATCGAATGAGATTTGTGAGGCGCATATTTATCTGGTGCTTCATTGTACCAATATTTATGTGTTTAAATAAATAAATAATAGTGCTGATCGAATGCTGTCGATCAAGTTGCAATATGGCCACTAGTCTAGGTGGATCGACACTGAGTGCACTATGTTGAGATAAGATGATGGTTGGAGGTTAGTAGTAAATTCAATTCCTTTTTAAGCTTTGATTGGACATGCCCCAACCACCACTTATGCTCATTCAAGTTCACAAGTTCAACGACCGAATAATCGCACTTCTTACAACCGGGTTATTTCACAACAGGTGAGCAATACAACAAAGACAATCACCTGTGTTCTACATTCACAGTTCGTTACCAACGGCTATTTCTTATTGGTAGTGCAGTGTGAAATGACAAACTGTTTAATGATTGGAGGCCAAACTCTTTACTGTGACAATGGAAAGAAAATGTATTCATAAAACATCTTTGAGCTCCCTAACATTTCTTTAGACTTGAAAAAAACAGACAAAATTATCATTAGAACATACCAAATCTCGATGTAAAACCCAATTGTCATGTAAATAATGGATTCCATTTAATATTTGATACATTAAACTTTTGACCATATTGCCATAGACTTGAACTGTACTTTTATTTGCTTTAGTTGTTCTATGAAATTTTATAATATGCCAAAGATCATGTTCTGCAAAGTCGAATAGCAGCCATACTCGCCTAGTTGTATGATTCAGAAAAACTCGTTGTAGAGTAATTACATTTGGATGCTTTAACTCACGAAGAAGCTAAACATGATACATACAAATTATTTGTCAGTGTATTATAATTGAACTTACAGCTATTTCTCGGCACGCAGACATAGATAAACCAGTACCTTCAATTTGTTTTAATGCATAATCTCTACCGTCTGTACCATCTTTAAGTTTGGCTTTATAAACACTTCCATATGTCCCACGTCCAACTTTACATCCTTCAAAATCAAAAAGATCTTCTACTTTCTCACGGATTTCATTTAGTTTTCGTTTGAATTCCGCATCCACCATGTTATATTTCCAATGCGAATACGACAAACTACGAGAAAACATGAACAGTTTAAAATTCCTGGCTAGCAGTAAATGAACATACAAAACTGTGAGCAACACTTAATTTATGAAGTGGAAACAATGCTTCCTGTTAATTCAAACTAACACATTGTGTTAAGGCAAAAAGACGGTAATTCAATTTGTGTCAATATCTTGAAACACTCGCTTCGGTGGTTTAGAAGTATACTACAAATGTCACAACCGCGTCGAGCATTATTTACAGGTGATGGGGCTAGGTGGAAAAAAGCAGACAGGTAGCCAGTTTATAACATAGCCCCATGGTGTGAAATAAAGCCATCTAAGATTGATAGCTATTCGTCTATCACAACTCAGTGGTTGGGGTTCTGAACATAGTGAAACTTGGCGACTTAAGACACTGTCCGACAAAGCTCAAAATAAGTCAACGGCAATTCAGTTGTAGTCTTTCTTTATATTAGTTGTAGAAGGGGTAGTTCTACTAACTGACGTCATCTGGTTATATTTCTAACTGCACTTCATTTCCACTCTATCTACAATAGCACCTTTTAGTTATGTGATGAGTGCCATATTTTGGTTCCAAATTGTACTAGAATTGGTTGAGTAAATAAATAAAACAGAAGACAACTGGTAAATTACGTAAAATATTTAATACTAGTAACTACCTCCCGAAAAACTTGTTCACGTACGAGTTCAGATTGCCGATGAGTTTTCTTTTAATTTTAACTCTTCTAAAAAACCCGATAGGAAGGAGTAAGACTGGTCATGGAAATCAAGTCATCTGGGATAACTGAAAACACAGAAAGTAATTTAGGGTGAGTCAAGATCAAATGAAGAGCGATAACTAAACCTGTCAAAAAATAATGGATGTGGATTGAGAAAACGAATTTGTAGGATGTACAAGAAAAATATATACGTAGTTGACAGATAATCAACACAACCAAATGTAGGTGATACTCAAACCAAAGTTGTTTGAAAATGAAATACCATTCATTTCAGTTTTAGCAACTGAGGTCGTTTTTTTCCTTCTACGTAAAATGTCCGGCACATATTCTATTAGTGATAATGAATTAATTGTATCTAGATCTTACATCGACCTTGCAGATTTTCTCATCGGGCTATTTACGTGCTTAGTAGTTAGTCTTGAGCATTAATGATCTGTTATACGCACACACAACAGTAAACCGCATATTCCTAAAAAGCACTAAAAAACCCATCACAGATGCTGATCGCAATTTCATTTCGGAATCCTACTGACGAAAGCTATGACTCTCAATCATAAAGCAAATGTGTTTGGCTGGGTGACCCATGCTTTGAAAATTTTGTGCATATAGATCCACACTTACTTAGATCTGGCGCAATCAGACAAATGAGAAGTAGCAGAAGAAAAGTTATTATGAAGTAGCACTTAGTTTGATACAGTGAGCATTCCCAACCACCACATATATTCAATAAACCAATCATGAACTGCCAAATTATGTTTCTTTTTCAGAATCCAATCAAGGATAATCGTACGATTCGAGTCCACTGACCTAGTTTCCTTATAATTGAAGACTACAACGCAGACGTGATTAGTCCTGTTATAATTTATGAGAATCGTGATTCAAACCTTACGTATTATGCAATCGCCTGATTCATATCGACAACTTAAGAAAGTTGGGGAATGTCTGGAGTATTTGGGCAAAAGTAGACTATTTGATGCAAGTGTATGCAGAACCTAGAATGTTTGGTGACAACTAAGTCAAAATTAAAAATGCGATTTTCGGGATATTTTGTGCAATTATCTTTCTGGAGATAATTTCCAATAAATAGCAGTGGAAAGAGATAACTTGAAGCAATATCGCCACAATTGACACTAGGTTTTTTGCAGACTGTCACCTACATTTCTAAAGGCATGATTCAAATGTACTCATCTGTTTGTACGAGTAAACACGGGGTTAAATGCGCGTCAATAAACAAACCAAAACACAGTAGCGCACAACTCATACTTCATATCGAATACGTCCAATATCTTTTTGGTGTGTATGTGGTTACTGAGACTCCTCTAAAAGGCTTCATCGACAGGTGAGTTCATCGATGACAGAATTAGACCCTCACTTCCACTTTAACTCCGTTTGATTTGGCACAGCAATGTCTAGTTTATAAGCCAATGATAATCATTTTTAATAGACTGAATCGATTGTTTTTCATATATTTGCGATGTTAATTTACGGTTTCGAAGCAGATAAACTTTACCCAGCCAGATATTTTACTTGTTGTGACTTTGGTCAAGCTAAGACACTGTGCTCGACAATCAGGGGATTAGTTTAGAATTTTGTCTGTGGGAAATCGCCTTGCAGTGCCGTGCCTCGATAATAGTTCATTTCGATAACCGTTATTATACCGATCTTAACGGTGTACAAAATCAGAATGCAAAAGGAAGCGGCAAATACATAACTGGCGATCTCGACATACGAAACCGCAGCGAAATCGATAACTTCAACGCCACTACATGGCTGGTTAGCCCGACCTACGAACACGCAGCATAATTGGCAAACCGTATTTGGATCACGCAACACAATTGGCGATCCCGACTTACGAACGCCAAAACATAATTGGATGCCTCGCCGAACGAACACAGACCAGAATCGACAACCTCTGCGTACGAACTCACAACATAATTGGCGACCGCAACGAGCGAACACATAACAAAAATGGAACGGCCGATGACATATTCCGTTATGATCCGAATAATCATCATATGCTCATTCTTACAATAATGTCATATCATCATCTAACGTGGAATTATTATTTTTGTTCGTAATGACGGTAAATTATGACATATACGCAGTCAAATCACTAATCGAACAAATTTTAATGATATGGACATTACACGTTATGGTATTCTAAACTCACTGAATTATTTTTACGACGTAAATTATTCCTGATTTAAGTGAGTTCGTTCCAATTTTTTCTTTTTCATGTCATTTTCGGCCTAATATTACACTTTATCATAGACACGAGTTTGGAGTCATACTCCTCATAGTGGGAACTTATGTTCTCGATGCAACTAATGTTCATTCATACCATCGGTACGTAGCAACCGTCGTTTCCTACATTTTCAGCGACAACCTAAACCGAACTTCCGCAATTTGTGTTTCACGATGATTCCTACTTTAATGTCTATACACAAATCAAGTATTCGACGCCGCATTACCAGCCGATTAGTAATGATTATGTTCATACTATCTATTCATTCATATGTATATCTGAATGCTGCATCATCCATTACCGATAATCACAATTCGATTACTGCAATTGATTTTCTATCCCCATAGCACTGCATACAAGAACATAGAGTTTAGAGCTGGTCTCTCAAAGATACACTCTTGTTCGTCACATTCAAGTCAGTCTCACTCGCCATTATTGATAATCATATGTATTGGTATTTTTTATTATGCCTTAATACGGTTTCGTAACAAACGAGGTTGAGCACATATCCCTCTAACGACATAAAACACGCTAGGCTTCATGACTAAAAAGGAATACGACTCCGCATATCTCGTCTCAGCAGTCATTATCCTGTTCCTCTGGTCATTCTATTAATACATATTTAACGATAACTCAACGCAAGCGACAACATACACTGACTTCGCATTTTATTATCATAATCAATTGCAGTACATCAATGAATACCGCCTGTTGATGCAGTCATCATCCTGTGGCTGGATTATTTCTTATCCCACATAAACTTCAGTTATGTAAATTCGAATCTACTCATCGCTGAACGACGCTATTTACTCTACTGAGGCTAATCAGAACATATTTCGCTGTTCTTTATCCTCATGTTCAATCGGCACCACAGACCAATTTCCGTCATACTCTATCCCACTTATTTACTCGATTTACTTCTGTCATACCCAAAAACAACTTATCACTCTATTTTCACGATATTTCGATTCGCGCATATTAACCTGTTATTTTATCGTCCAGACAGTCACGATATAAATGCATGTTAAATTTTTTGTACGCTTACTAATTTACTCATAATCACATGCTAACATTTCCAATTCTGTCCTCATTTTGAGAATATTCATGTACATTTTTACATAAGTATGACACTTTCGTTTAATACGCTAACCCCTCACATGCCACTGTAATTTATCAGGTATTGTACCATTTTTTCCCACATTTTGACGTTATCTACATACCGCTTCAGTGTCATTTTTCGAAAAGACTTTTTTTCATAAATGTGCTATTTTCTGCAAGGGGCTATGTAGTATCAGTTCATATGTTAAGCCCATATACTTTATTCCAGCTACTGGCCAAGCCAATTCACCTATATATTGTGAGTCATATTTCGATTCTGTTCATTAGTTGCTTCTTAACCTTGACTACCTTTTTATATGAGCGCATGTGTGTGTACCCTTCGTATCCTATTCATCATATGTCTGCCATTCATTTTTGTCTGATTATAAATATTGAGTAATGCTTGCTCATAGCGAGTTGGCTTCCCAGCCATCTCCACTATGCATCATCTTTGCTTCGCTCGCTTACACTTGCTCATGTGCCCACAGCTTTCTGGTCTGCATCGATTATCAATAAAAATGTAGTTGCCGCTTCCTTTTGCCTTCTGATTTTATACACCGTTAAGATTGGTGTAATAACGGTTATGGAAATGAACTATTATCGAAGCACGGCACTACAGCCTCCTACCGAGTCTCGAATTAGAATTTATTAAGTGACGTGTAAGATGGTTGACAAAAAGAATGGAGATTGAGAAATTCTAGTCTGGATCAATCACCAGTGAAAGATGTGTGCTCCTCCATGTTTAACTGGTTTGGGTAGGACGTCTTTGTTGGGACAACTAGTAAAGCTCAGAATGTTATGCACCACTCTAAGGTCGTTTTATGGCTTCTTATAAGTTAACTACTGTAAACCACGTTAGTAAGATCGGTCCTTATATATTTCGTCCCTTAGTCCCATGATCCACCTTGTAGCGCGCGTTTGTACTTGTTACAAGAGGTGTGTACCGGTTTTGTGGGGAGCTATGCATCGATCTTGAAGTTTTCTAAACTGGGGAAGATATAAGTTTTGTACTGTGTCCGAAAGAGTTCTGGTGTCTGCACCCGTAATTAACTTCCTATATAGCGGAGAATAAGACTGAAACTACCTGGTAGTTGTCATTCGTCCACACCTGTCTGCTAGTTACATACCTAGGTAGCGTTTCGTTGAGCCCTTGGGGGGTCAGTGCATCGGAGGGAATAGTTGTCTGATGGTATTCTGTAGCCTAAAGTAGCATGGTTATACACTTCTGGAGACCGAATTTTAAATCATCCTTACATGCCAATTTCATTTGCCTTCAGACCTAATGCTTTAGATCTAATAGCTTAGATAAGGACCGATGAAGTGTAATTTAAGTCCAGGTCCTTGATGAATATTGCTAGTAATATAAGTCTCAGCAAGCCTTTCTTTAAAATCACATGCATCGATTCTCTTCAGTTTGGTCGTGTTCGACTGAATTCGGTATGAAATTCTTGGTCCTGTAGGTAGTTACTCAGCCAAGTAATAAATGGGCCTTGTGGATCACACTTTCTCGATTTTCGCCAGAAGTACAGAGTGCTACACAGTAACTAATGACTTGGAAAAACGCAGAAATAATGCGTGAATAGGCACTCTTCTGATCGTAGTGATCTGTCAAGCAGTTCAGCCATGGTAAGGCGTTCCCCGTTGCAGGACCTTCATTTCCTGAAACCATCCCATCCAAAGAAATTGTGCTCACCCAGTGAAATCAAAGGTTGGAAGCGAGCGGGTTCGGAGATATACTTGATAGACTATCAATATATTGAGGAACGACTGATCTAATCTGACTAGCTGTTGCGGGAGAAGTTGCGCACGGCGTTCCCACTCGTGATCTGGTGCGGATTCATGACCGGGCTCCTTCAGCTAGGTGAGTCCATTAAAACTAATGTGATCAGCACCCAATGTTGAACACTTAGAGAGCTGTTGATTTTGTGGATTTTTTTATTGCTTCATGGTGATATAGGTGTACCTATCCATGCAAATAGAATAATAGACCTGATCCAACGCTGTGAACTTGCCATTTTATGACCTCCAAATCTTTAAGAGCTTAGGTTGAATTCACATCGTTATCTATACTGACCAGTTTCATTGTGATGGTCGGCAATGCTTATAATAACCTTCGAAGAGCACATTTGGAATTAGGATAGAGTCAAATATTTGATACAAAGACAAACAGATTAAGTCGGATTGTCATGCTTGCACGTCAAGTCATGGCATCACGAACAAAGTGTTCTCACGTTCTCACAATCTCCGAGTGTTCTGAATTTCATGTGAGCCATCGCATTTGTTGCATGTTCAGCTCCAAGGATCTTGTGGTTAGGAACGAATCCCATTACTATATCTTTGTAATCAGTAAATAATTTCAACATGAATCAGTACAATCATGCAACAGCAAGTTGAGCAAATTAAAAATCAATCCAGAAAATTGTAGTTAATGTGAGAAATAATATACCAATATGGGATTCATGGCTACATATATATTGATGAATCTATCCAGAGTAGTAAAGTAATAAACTTAACATAATACTGTTGACGCGCTGTGACAGGGCTGTCTAAACACTCAGTCTTGATGATGTCGTCGCGCTGACCCTGATTGGCCTCCAGCTCTATTCACGCACCACTTAAAAGCCAATGGAAATCTATCGAGTTGGTGTAAATACTTCTCTAGTGATCATGTGATGAAGAGCTAATGTAACAACTGTCGTCACAAGCAAATAGGCTTAGATCATATGAAACCAAAAGCATCTTGACCATTTTCAAAGAACAATATTTCTAGTGAAGAATTATTTGGCTTTTATAATGTATCAGACGGACTACTCCACGTTTAGAAGAAATAAAAGTCACTTCGTTACTGTGCAACCAACCTAGAAATCATGTCAGATTCTCTTAAAATGCTGCTAAGATATTTGGCCATGCTGATAATGTTAGTAGCAGAATCATATTCTCATTAGGACTCAGTAAGATAACAAAGCATATGCCTTGAATTAGTTTCTTTTCAGACCTCCACGTTCATTGACTTCTGAACAATCAAAAACCGTCTTCTTCATCCACGTAAGACGTGATTGAAAAAGAAACCATTATCTAGGGATGTATATCGCTTTTCCAAAACTGAGTTCAGAGAATGGCTACCAAAAATGTTCTTGTACCAAAAAATTAGGACTATTTAGTTAATCTGAAGACTATTTACTCGCAAACTCAACAATACAGAAAGATAGAGAGGATTTAATTGCAACATGCCACAGCAATGCTAATTCAACCACAGAGAGAAGAATAAGAGAAGTCTTGAGCCAACAACTGTGTGGGCGTAATCGTAAAGAAGTGAATAATTTTAAAATCCCTCCAAATTATTATAAGTGGCAGATTAGCATACCTCTTTGAATATTCCGGCTGTTTTCATGTATGTTAACCGTTGTTCAGGATATATATAGCCATGTATCGAAAATAAATCAATCTTCTTTCACCAAGCATTTACCACTTAACTCTAAATAGGATTTTTCTTTAACGCGATGCAGCACTGTTAACAATCTAGTCACATTTCGTCGGCCTAAATGTTGCTGTATTAAGCACTTACTTGTTGTTGATCTTCAGGTGTCTGTTATGGACCAAAAACATATCAACTGAAAAATAATAACAGAGTTATTACGTTCAAAGTTTAATGTAATAATATAATAAATATAATTTATGAAAACAAGGGAAGTTTACTAGATGCTACTTACATTGTCAGGACTTGGCGTGTTCGAGTTGTATTCGGTATCATAACCGACAATTAAAAGTAATTAATAATTTCAATATTGTTATAACTCGAGCTGTATAGACAGATGAAGTATGTAATGGAAACAGCGGTGATCTTTAAATGTAGATGATAAATACATTAGAGTGCAGTTGTCATGACAAAAGACAATTGATATATGTGTGTAGCAGCGTGTTTATGAGCGGTTATTAATGTATCGTGCTGTGAGGGATTCAAAACGGAAAGGGAAAATTCAAGGTCATGCGCTTTTAAACAACTATTTTACAGTCACTCACAGTAAGTGTAAAAATTATGAGAATTAATGAAAGAAATGCAAATAGTGTCAGAAACTAATTACAAAATAAGTTTGTCATAATTATGGCCACATGATTACTAGGAACATTTGTTGTTTGGCCCGATTCTTGCAGATAGAGTTTTGATCCTATTTCGTTGAGAATATTCCTGTTGATTTTAATGTACATAAATGTGATATTTAAGAGTATTTGAATTATAGTACAAACTAGTATTCTCAGAAACAATGCAGTTTAATCAAGAAGTGCTAGATGAGCACGAACGAATGTACTGTATTTGGGATTCAAAATCAAGCAATCATCAATACAAAAGAATCATTGGTTCATATAAGTACAACAGTAAATTTTGTATTTAATGAAAATGTTTGCTGTATAACTGGTTATTACGTAACGGGTAAACTTCTGATTGTATAGTGTTTAAACAACACTGTTGAAGTATTTCGAATTTACTGATATAATTTGTTACTATTCAGTAGCACCACAGATGTGTAAGCAAAATAGTATTTTAAAATTGTTGAGATAAGACCACGGACTGTGAAGGACTCAACGAAACTTCGTACCCTTTACAGAAAAACGATGTGGTTAAGCTAAATCAGACTGATTTTTGCTTTATAGATCACTTCCTGCTTTTAGATAGAAATACTTGAATTTCGGTCGTTTCAATAGGTACACCACCCTTGTTTTGGTTTTAAGAATGCACCATCGGATTACCACTTGTTGCTAGTTGAAAGTTCAGATGCATTTATTTAAAAAGTATGTTTCACGTGAAATAAATGGATTAACAGAAAGATAACTATCATCTTACTTGGTTATTGTTACATTAAGTCCTACATAAATGGTTAAACGGTTCCAAAATTTACGTCGAATTACCTTTAAGGCCTATTATAATCAGTTTTCTATTAATAACTTTCAAACAAGTACAAACCATTCAGATCTAAGTGATTCTTTCAACTCTCTTACATTATTTTTATATTTATAGTATTTACTTTGATCAAAAGGACTTACAAAATAGACAAATCAGCATCACAATTTGTCAGACTGTGTCGAATAAGTAGACAAAGGTGAATACTGGTAAATGCTATTTATCGATGAGTATCAATTCATAAACGGAAAGTAAGGAACAGGTTAAGGGCTTACCAACCATGTTCAACATGGGTGGGTGAATGCTGTAGATTTATTTAACCCCCTATTCCATACTCTGACGTGTATGCATTTTAAAATCTCTATTACAAATGTCTAAACATCAAATACTTAATCTGAGAGTTCACTATCTGTTTTCTTGATCTGCAGCCTCTCTCTCTCTAATAATTGTTTAGCCCGTTTCAAAAATCATTTAGTCCGTTTTCAGTATCGTTGTGATATAACACTATTTTCGTATAACATTCATAACACTGTACTACAATCAAAGAGGCATAAACTAATGCTTTATCGGGAGCCCTGGTACGACCGAGAGTGGGGAGAGTCTGCTCTCCCTCTCCAAATGCTCTCATATGGCCACGCGTATACAGCCTCTACCAGCGAAGTCCTACTCACTGTCTTCTCGAACCACGGGTGTTGTTTACGAAATTGAGAGGACGGAAAGTGAATGTCCGACTCTTTAACCGGGTTGGTGAACACGGAAAATTCACCTAGGGGAGTTGGAAACCCTGATTCCAAACCAATGGTGCACATGGGCTGGCTCCAGTATCCTGAGGGAACAAATGGTGTACGAACCAATCGTTGGTCATTGGCTACCATGATATTGCATCTCCTCACGATGCTCCACTGTCTTGTGGATTAGACTTTTAGGTCAAAGGCTCCGGGTGTGACCACCTAAGAAAACTACCTGCTTGAGTTTGGACACCTGGGAAGTATCACAGCCCTCACACAAATCAAATGAGATTTGTGTGGCGCATATGTATCTGGTGCTTCCTTTGCACCAATATTTATGTGTTTAAGTATAATAAATAAATAAAAGTTGTAAACTAGAGTGAATAAAAATGATCGATTGATAGTTGCAACTAATTAATCAGGATAATTTTCTGCCATAATTAATCACATTGTATCACCTAATAATGTTAAAACTAAAAAAGCTGGGTACATATATAATAAATACTCATTTTGTAAAATTTGTATGTACAAAATACAACACTTTACTATTGTGATGTATGCTACTAATATCGACAGATATAAGTAGTATACACCATCAATCGAAAGTGAAATGTCTGAAGGCAGAACGTTAAGAAGATTTAAAAAAAAAGAGAATGAGAACAAAGAATGATTGATGTAGGAACAAAAGAACAATGAAGTGTGGGACGATTGGCTGACATAATGCAAATGAATTATTTACTGTATAGTTCTCAGATGTAATGTTGTATTCAAATGTATTCGATTGTCTCCATTTGTATTCTCGTTTATTACATTATCAGTTAAATATTATCAAATAAAAATAGAATTTAGTCTCTACAGAAGACCATTTGTTACTAAGATATTATTAGAAATCAGGGCGTAAACAATGAATATGCTAAAAATAATAATAACAATACAATTAAGGTAAAGTTCATTGTAGTTAAATAGATTACACTTATATCTATTGTTCTACTATAATATAAACTGTCAGTCAATTTATTTATGAACAATAATTCGATTAAGATATAAATTTCTTATAAACAACATAGTAAATTAGAAGCAAAGATGGATAAAGGCTAACAGTGGAATCCAGGATGCGCGTTTTGTCCTATTTGTAAATTAAAGTTATATCGAGGCAAAACACATATATGACAAATAACAGATGGATCAATTGCAGTCTTGAACGTCAATGGGAAGATTCAAATAAACAATACGAAGTGAATTTTACATTGTAAATTGTTTTAAATTCATCAAATTAAACTAAATAACCAACGAATGAACAACCCAAAACATCGTGGAAAACATGGAAGCACTAGATAAGCATTTCGTTCTATTGTGGGACTCCTCAGAAGTGCGCATCCACGATCCCACCTCGCGAGATTCGAACCCAGGGCCTATCAGTTTTAGTGAGAAGCAGTAACCAGTGAAGTTCAACCAGGTCTGTTGGGAGATATCAACTCACTGAACACATTGGTGAATGGTTGCTCGATTTCGTGGATTGATTGAAGTTAGACATTAACACCGTTGGATGCCGGCAGGCTCAGTGGTCTATCGGTTAAGCGCTCTAGTGCGAGACTGGTAGGTCTTGGGTCCGAATCTCCCGAGGTGGAATCGTGGATGCGCATTGCTTAAGAGTCCCATAATAGGACGAAACGGCCATGCAGTGCTATCAGGAATTAAATGGTGGTCTAGCTTCAATTGACTCATGATCTCAACTATATAAAATTACTAAAATCTCCACAAAACCCCCTTCTGATAAGAATCTACAATGAACGAAAAAATTAATCGTTTTAAATGATGATAATCAGTGAATAAGTAATCAGAATTTATTTGTAAACCAATATATCATACTGTAGTGAATGAGAATACAAGTGGGGACAATCGAATACATTTGAACACAACATTACAGAACATCTTAGGGAAACCTGAAAACCATACAGTAAATACTTAATTTTAAAAATGTCAACCAATTGTCTCGAACTTATCTGTTCCTTTTGCAAATATCAGTCAGTCGTCTCATATTTCATTGTTCTTTTGTTTCTACAACAATCATCATTTGTTCTCATTCTCTTTTCGTTGATCTTCTTAACGCTCTGTCTCCAGACATTTCATTTTCGAGTGATGATGCCTACTACTTATATCTGTCGACATCAGTAGCATACACTACAATACGTCAAACAAAAGAAATATATTTGTAAGTATTGCTCACAACAAACTGAAATCTATTGTTAAATTATCAAAATCCTAATTAGTATCGGATAACTGTTTTGTTCGAACTCATGTTTCTTCAATGTTGTACAGATAACAATTCGCAAAATATTATACATCAGGACTTTTAGATCTTGTGTCAATAACAATTAATTCAATTCAATTAGCCATTGGTAAGTTGCTAGCTTACTTTTAAGTAATCTAATTCCATAAATAACAACTTTCTCTATGTTAGTTACTATTGAACCGCTCAAGACTACAAAGTTTTATAAAAATATGAATTGGTGGCCTGCTTGAACATCTAAGCTACCTGTTCCCGCCATCTAGATATTTCAAGTTATTTATTTAAACACATAAATATTGGTACAAGGAAGCACCAGATACATATGCGCCACACAAATCTCATTTGATTTGTGTGAGGACTGTGATACTTCCCAGGTGCCCAAACTGAACCACGTGGTTTTCTTAGAGAGACACACCCGGAGCCTTTGACCTAAAGGTCTAGTCCACAAGACAGTGGAGCATCGTGAGGAGATGCAGTCACATGGTAGCCGGTGACCAACGATTGGTTCATACGCCATTCGTTTTTTCAGGATCCTGGAGCCCATGTGCACCATTGGAATCAGGGTTTTCCAACTCCCCTAGGTGAATTTTCCGTGTTCACCAACCCGGTTAAAGAGTCGGACATTTGCTTTTCGTCCTCTCACTCTTGTGAACAACACCTTTGCCACGAGAAGGCAATGAGTAAGACTTCTGTGGCACAGGCTATATATTCGCGTGGCCATATGAGAGCATTTGGAGAGGGAGAACAGACTCTCCCCACTCTCGGCCGTATTTGGTGGTATATTTCAAGTTATCTCTCTTTGTTTTTTTTAACACATTATTATGACTATTAATCGCATAACCTATCCAGGTGCGTTTCTGTAAAGTGTATAACCTTTCGTTGTATAAACTAAAAAAGGCCTAATCAGAGATATCATGGTTGCTGGCAATATGCAACGAAACGAACGTACATTATTCAGATGTCAATTGACGGGACTGTTAACTTCTAACTGGCGATCAATCAATATTTGTCGTCAGGATCGATCAAGAAGTAAAAAACGAAAACTTGTTGAAATATTTTGTACTAAGAATTCTATATGATACCAAAAATATAATATTGAATAAAGCTAATAATAAATAAAATGAGACAACCGTCTTTTTCTTAAAAAAAAGTTAACAAAAACGTTTGTAAAAATGAATATTAGTACCCTAGAAACAAAGATTTACTGGAAATCCTTTAAAACAAACAAAAGTAAATTCAACTTAGTATTGTTTGTTTGAATCTTCCCATCGATTTGTTAGGACTGCAACTGGTCAGTCTCTAATTGGCATATGTGCATACTGTGTGTATTGCCTCGATATACCTTAATTCACAAGCATGGTTAGCAGAGATGGATAGTGGCTAGCAGTGGAATCCAGGACGCGCGTTTCGTCCTATTTGGGACTCGTCAGCTGGATGTACCTGCATCTCAGAGTTGATATTCACTCTGGGACTCGAACCCAGTACCCTCGCTTCAAACGCCATCGCGTTATCCACTCGGCCACTGAGTCGTGATAGCCACTTGCTTGTGCGATGAGGTGAAGTTTAAATTCAACTTAGTATTGTTTGTTTGAATCTTCGAGGCAATACGCACAGTATGCACATATGCCAATTAGAGACTGACCAGTTGCAGTCCTAAAAAACATCAATAAGAAGATTCAAACAAACAATACTAGGTGAATTCAAACTTCACTTCATTGCACAAGCAAGTGGCTATCAGGACTCAGTGGCCGAGTGGATAACGCGATGGCGTTTGAAGAGAGGGTACTGGGTTCGAGTCCCAGAGTGAATATCAACTCTGAGATGCAGGTACATCCAGCTGACGAGTCCCAAATAGGACGAAACGCGCGTCCTGGATTCCACTGCTAGCCACTATCCATCTCTGCTAAACATAAGTAAAGTATAAAATCGATTTCATTTTAAAAATTGCTAAAAATATGTTTTATTACATCTAAAGAAAATATTCAGACAAGGTTATTATTTTTAATGTACAATTTATTTATGAAAATGTATATGAACACGAGATAAGTATTATAAACAAAGATGGATAGTGGCTAACAGAGGAATCCAGTTTGACACGCGTTTCGTCCTATTTGGGACTCATCAGCTGGATGTACCTGCATCTCAGAGTTAATGTTCACTCTGCGAGGTACTCGAACCCAGTACCTTTCAATTAGAACGCCGTCGCGTTATCCACTTGGTTGTTGTATACTAAAATTTGTAAAATGACAATTCAGTTAATATATTTATTTTGAAGATATAATTATTGTCTTGAAGTTAAATTTTATGATCAGAGGAAGAGCCAGTAGAAACAAACAATCATAGGATAACTTCGTTGTATTGGGTAGTCATCCGATTATGTCATCCATACTATTTATGCGCAAGCGCGACGCTTTATTTGAGTGAGAAAATAAGATATAATTAGGAAGTTTTATTGGTTAACCGAAAAGAAGTATGTACATAAGCTCATTCATAAATATAGATAAGGTTCTTACATAGATGAATCTAATCTCACCCAATAGAGCCCACATATCAAAATCTGTTACCTATTATTTTGCTTTGAGCTGGTATATCTGACTGGCCCATCCTATGTTATAACTTGTGCCGCCTGGATGCCCTATTAATGTAGAACGTGACAATATCGCAAACTAGAGAGCAGTGATTTATCGATCGGACCAACGACACACGAAACCCGTACGAGCAGTCTAGAGTACTTATTGGTCCTGCTGCTGTCTAGCCCAGTCAGTTAAGTCCAGAACACCAATCTCAGCCTCTGCGGTATGAATCATTATATTTCAAACATACTGAGTTTATATACCAAATCAAACAGACCACATCGTACCGTAAAATAGAAAATAAAATTTGTATAAGATTTAGCCGAATGTGGCTGTGAATAAGGGAGATAGTAAATGATAGACTGGGTTTAACCCAAGAACGGTAAACCATATTATGATAGTTCATAGGTCAAAATAAAGCTTATGATAAGAAGGACACGAATATGAATAGTTTAGTTAGTTAACAATTATACGATAAAAATATATGTACCATATTGGTCGATAAATAGTTCTCAAAACTTACCACTCATAATTCTTATCGGGACATAACACCCTAACAGTAATTCGTTTTTATTTGGGACACTGAAATAATGTGCAACTAACGTTCCAAAAAGCAACTATACAGTACACCTTTGATTTTCAATGGTTCTCTCAATAACGACATGGCGTAATGAAAAAAAGGAACTCCAGATTGAGCATTTTCAAACAACCCCAAGTTTTGTGATTAAAAACTCTTCCTAAAGATTTTAACCTCAAGTTTTACTCTTCAATTCATATATACAGTAAATATTTGTTTGTCTGAACTAATGATTGATATTTGGATGAAATTTTCTAAATTTAAAATTAAGTCAAAATATTCACACTTAAGAAGTCTTTTCTCAATCATTCCATTTAAATGCTTAGTCAATTAAAAGGATTGATATCCACACCTCCAAATCCGAAACTTTAACTTTAAGCAATCATTATCATAAAACTTTTAGAACTAATACAGATATTAGGCCTAAATTAGTGAAATATTCAGTTATTGAAACTGATAACAACAATTTAATACAGAATATGGCTAACAGTGAAAATATTGGACGCGTGTTTCGTCTAATTCGGTACTCGTTAGTTAGATTTACTTGCATCCCAAATTTCAAGCTCATCTAAAGAATCGAACTCAGTACCATTCACTTCAAACGCCAATGCGTTATCCAATTGGCTCTCGAGTCCAAATAGTTACTCACTTGTGCAACGGATAAGAATGTCTATTGAATGTGTTATGTTATGTTCGAATCCCGTTAGGCGGGGTCGAGGATGCGCACTGCTGAGGAGTCCCATAATAGGACGAAACGGCCGTCCAATACTTCCAGATTTTTCAAATAAATGAAAAAATAACCAATCAACATTTCGAATAAATATAATATTAAGTTTATTTTTTTTGTACACGTTCAATAGCAAAGAAGATAAAGAACGAATGTAAAAAGCAAAGTTAACGAAAATAAACAGGCATTACGTTGAAAGCAGAGAATATTATAATAGTATTACAATTTGACATATATATCTGTACTTGTCTGTCATATACAATATTTGTAAAATGAAAATAAAATACAATAAAAAGCATCACAGATTCATTCATTAAAATAAGTTGAATCAGAAGACAAAGTTATTGGAAAGAGAGAGAGAAAAGAACCTTCCAGAGAAGAAGAAGACTGAAACATTGGATCCAATATAAGGACCGTATATATATATTGAAACTATTGAAATCTGATCATTCATATTTATATAAATATATATGTGTATTTCATCGAATTGGGTTGGAGAATGCTGGTCGGCGACCTATGCTCCATTGGGAGTAACAGGCGTAAGTAAAGTAAGTGAAAAAATTTCATCGAATAATAATTGCTGCTTGTTTTATTCTAATAATAAAAGAGAGAACAAGATTTGTATTATTGATTAATTTGTAATTGTACTCGACGTATCAAGATTTGATGTACATGTTGTGTTTGATTCGTTAGCGTCTGAAGATGATGTGTTATGATTGATTTGATAGTTATATGAATGATTGGAACGTGATAAAACAACTTCAGAATAAGAAGGCGGAGAATTCGTGTTGACAGTAGTAGTACTATTAGTAGTAGTAATATTAGTATTAGGTGATGATGTTATATGCATTGATTCATGTTGTGATTGTTCAATTTCTACTGGATTTCCTATATTTGAAGTAGTAGTAGTAGTTATTAACGTTGATGTATTAACACATTGTTTAGCTAATAAATCAGTAGTAGATTGAATTTCTGAATAAGCTGGTGGTGGTTGAATCATATGCTTTAAACTAGAATAAGCGGGTGGTGGAGGTGTAGTACGAAATCCATCAGAATAGAGACCATTAGATCGTCCAAAATCTATAGAAAAAAAGTACAATGTTGATAAAGGAGGAAATTAAAAGTAGAAAGATTAAACAATACTGGCGCCAATGTATTTAATTAACCATAAATAAAAAAGACGCCCATATAATTCAGCATAACGAACAACCCATGCTAATATATAACAATAATGTTATGAGAACAAAAAGGAACATAGGCTCTAACATCGAATTGTGATCAGCTAGTGTATTATAAGGCCGGTTATATTGTTTAGTCCAATTACTGATTCATTCGCCTATATTGCCTGTAGGAGAGTTGACCTACTTATCAAATGACAGTGGCTAATGAACAACAAGAAAGACCTTAAAGCTTATTGGTCTTCCAGCTGCTAATCCAATGGTCCAGTCAGAAGACGAAGATATGAAGCAGATATGCCTCATAAATACCTAAGCGCACGGTAAGACGAATAGAAAATTACAATCTGTACACAACTCAGTCGTAAGTGATAGTAAACCGGAATAATAGGGAAAGGGAACTTATGGAAAAGTGTGCACATATGCCAATAAGAGACTGACCAGTTGCAGTTCTAAAAAACATCAATAAGAAGATTCAAACAAACAATACAAGGTGAATTCTAACTTCACCCATTGCACAAGCTAGTGGCTATCACGACTCAGTAGTTGAGTGGATAACGCGATGGCGTTTGAAGCGAAAGATACTGGGTTCGAGTCCCTCGCAGAGTGAACATCAACTCTGAGGTGCAGGTACATCCAGCTGACTAGTCTCAAATAGGACGAAACGTGCGTCAAACTGGATTCCACTGCTAGCCACTATTCATCTTTGCTTACAATAGGGAAATGATTAATTTATCATTGTTGAGAGCGTGAGTCTAGACCACAGTGTTTCCAGGTTTTCCATGGTGGTCTAGCTTCAATTGGCTCACGCTTTCAACAATGATAAATACTAAATCTCCACAAAACCCCTTCTATAAATGATTAATTATTGGTAAATCTGAACACTAATTGTTTGAACAATGGATAACAATCTTCTTTATCTAAAACAACGTCTTTAGGTGACAAGTTTAAGTCATTAAAAATCAGCAAAACAACTTTTTCCATAAGTCGTTTCTATTTTACAGTCACTTATTACTGAGGGAAATTTTGGCGAAAGAAACAGTAGCAGTCTTGACTGTGATTATTTTAACTGTATAGAATGAACCGGTGAAACACCACCTGTGGATCGTTGTGTTTGGCAGAAAACATATGTGGCTACAGATAAGTACAACGGTGAAGGAAGCTGACTGAATTAAACAGATGAATGGGTTACGTGACAGAGCAATGTCAAGCTCCTATCTTAAATCCGGAACCGTAAGTAAATCGGTCTTAGAATTCTGTTTGGTAAATGCTAGTATTCTGGTGGTGAATATGGAACAAATATCAATTGTAGGATAAAAAACTATATCCACATATAAAGTATGGAACGTATTTATAACCCTAAATGTAAAGACGTCCAAAATTCTCTAAGGAGACTTAGTACATGCCTGAGTATCCACTAATAGAAAGTGAACCACAATGACGAGTGAATTGAAGCTATGTATGTCATAAAATACTGTGAAAGAATATGATATCATCTTATTGTGGTTAAACGAATGAAAAATGAGTTGATGAAAGTTCTCAACGTTCAATAACTGAATTCCCTTCCACGTGATACGCCGTGAAATACACTTTTTTTTACATCAAAAGAACAAGTAAATCTACGATGGGAAGTTGATTTCACAGCTGTCTGCTAGATTCGCATGAAAAGAGATCAAGGTAGCTTAATCACCAATCCAAATAATAATACACATCAAATAGGGCCAAAATTAATAAAATTGTACAATAACTTACCAAAGCTAATTCCCTTTCATCCACTTTGAATTTTTTCTCTTCAAAATAACCTTCCAGTGAATATTTACCATAGGTTTTTTTACTTATGGAATCACGTAATAATTGATGATAGTCTGGCATTTTTTTCATATCAACCCAAGCATCATCTGAATTGATCAGAAATAAAGATAACAAAGAAGCAGATACTTTGATTATACATAAAAGTGATTACTAATTACTAATTACAAATAATCAATAGACACTATTCATCACAGAGTCGTCTTATTTGTGACGTCATTAAAAGTTAGGAAAAATGGAGAAACCGTTTCGTTCTATTATGAGACTACCTAGTTGTGTACATTATAGAGCACAACAGGGAGTGTTTTGAACAATAAGCTACAACTTCACAAAACCAATATCTAGTGTACTTTGGTTTCAAGTTATTGTCCAACCGAAGTCAGTTCTTGGTGAAAAATCACATCTCAAAAAAGGTTCAAAAACACAGAATCGATAAATCAAAAGTTTGCATTCCGGAGGTCGTATTAGGCTGTGGCATATCACTTGATCACTAGTGTTTTGCCAAATAACAACTTACATACCTGGTGGATATCCCATTACACGAAAAATACGCTCCAGTTGTTCTTTGTGATATGGTGTACTTGTTTTAATATCTTCTTGACGACAATGAAATATAGGTTCATATGTTAGTAATTCTGCAAAAATACATCCAATGGCCCATATATCAATAGCTTTTGTATAATGTCTAGCTCCTAGTAGCAATTCTGGTGCACGATACCAAAATGTCACAACAACTGGATCCAAATCAGCTAATGGCTTCAGTGGTTGATAAAATAGACGAGCAAAACCTAAATCACCTATTTTAACTCGACCTCGATCAGGACCTTCACCCATAACTAAGATGTTTGCAGGTTTCTAGACAAAAATCAAAAAGACAAATATATTACTAAGCGAGTAATGAAAGTAGGAATGTTAAACAGACACATATCAGAGTGGCTCAAATGTGGGTTCGTCCAAGTTGCCATACAGAATCAGCACGAAGTGGAAACAACAGAACAAATCGAAATAATGTAGTAGAAATGATAAAAAGGGAATTTAAACCTTGGGAATATGGTTCGCAAAGAGAGTGGAAAGGCAAGTATAAAGGAGTACTGAAATTCAAGACTGAGAGGAAGACAAAGAAGGAATGAATTGACAATATTGTGAACGACTCTGTGCCATATAACTCAACGTGTCCAACCACTGATAGTGGTTATCATGCGGACTCCTCACACCAAGTAAGGTGCATCTACCAATATGGCTTAGATAAACTGTCAGAGTTATCCGCTCTCCTTACTTTACTTAACTTTGCCATATATAATACCTTAGAGATAACGCTTCTGTCTCCAGACGTTTCAAGGACTGATAACCTTAACAGAAGATTAACTTGGTGACTTAAAACACATAAATGACAGCCCTACTTAGTGGAGTGGCAGAAAAAAGGATAAGATAGTGGTTGGAGGTGGTCAACAAGAAACCCTGGACCCGGGTTTCGTGCTACTTGGCGCTCGTCAGCAAGGTGTACCTGTAATCTTGAGGGAACTGGTGCTCCCTGACGGATTCGATCCCGTGTCACTCGGCTTCACAATCAGAGACGTTACAACTGAGCTATTTGGGCCGCGACCGACCTCCTGTAGAACTGAGATGTAATCACAATTGATTGACCACTGGATGGTGATCAATGTCATGCGTGTCAAGTCCTTCTCCCTGGAGGCAGTGCGTTCGCACTCACTTCGAAGGTGGAGTGGCCGAGTGCTCTAAGGCGCTGGTTTAAGGCACCAGTCCGAAAGGGCGTGGGTTCGAATCCCACCTCCATCACAATGTTGCCCCCAAATGCCCTGGTACGGCCGAGAGTGGGGAGAGTCTGCTCTCCCTCTCGAAATACTCTCATATGTCCAGCGAATATATAGTCTCTGACAGGGAAGTCCTACTCACTGCCTTCTCGAACCACGGGTGTTGTTTACGAAAGTGAGAGGACGAAAAGCGAATGTCCGGCGCCTTAACCGGGTTGGTGGACACGGAGGGTCCACCTAGGGGAGTTGGAAAACCCTGATTTCAAACTAATGGTGCACATGGGCTGGCTCCAGTATCCTGATGGAACGAATGGCGGACGAACCTTTCATTGGTCAACGACTACCATGGGACTGCATCTCCTCACGATGCTCCACTGCCTTGTGGATCAGACATTCAGGTCAAAGGCTCCGGGTGTGGTCCCCTAAGAAAACCACCTGCTTCAGTCTGGGCACCTGGGCAGTATCACAGCCCTCACACAAATCGAATGAGATTTGTGAGGCGCATATTTATCTGGTGCTTCATTGTACCAATATTTATGTGTTTAAATAAATAAATAATAGTGCTGATCGAATGCTGTCGATCAAGTTGCAATATGGCCACTAGTCTAGGTGGATCGACACTGAGTGCACTATGTTGAGATAAGATGATGGTTGGAGGTTAGTAGTAAATTCAATTCCTTTTTAAGCTTTGATTGGACATGCCCCAACCACCACTTATGCTCATTCAAGTTCACAAGTTCAACGACCGAATAATCGCACTTCTTACAACCGGGTTATTTCACAACAGGTGAGCAATACAACAAAGACAATCACCTGTGTTCTACATTCACAGTTCGTTACCAACGGCTATTTCTTATTGGTAGTGCAGTGTGAAATGACAAACTGTTTAATGATTGGAGGCCAAACTCTTTACTGTGACAATGGAAAGAAAATGTATTCATAAAACATCTTTGAGCTCCCTAACATTTCTTTAGACTTGAAAAAAACAGACAAAATTATCATTAGAACATACCAAATCTCGATGTAAAACCCAATTGTCATGTAAATAATGGATTCCATTTAATATTTGATACATTAAACTTTTGACCATATTGCCATAGACTTGAACTGTACTTTTATTTGCTTTAGTTGTTCTATGAAATTTTATAATATGCCAAAGATCATGTTCTGCAAAGTCGAATAGCAGCCATACTCGCCTAGTTGTATGATTCAGAAAAACTCGTTGTAGAGTAATTACATTTGGATGCTTTAACTCACGAAGAAGCTAAACATGATACATACAAATTATTTGTCAGTGTATTATAATTGAACTTACAGCTATTTCTCGGCACGCAGACATAGATAAACCAGTACCTTCAATTTGTTTTAATGCATAATCTCTACCGTCTGTACCATCTTTAAGTTTGGCTTTATAAACACTTCCATATGTCCCACGTCCAACTTTACATCCTTCAAAATCAAAAAGATCTTCTACTTTCTCACGGATTTCATTTAGTTTTCGTTTGAATTCCGCATCCACCATGTTATATTTCCAATGCGAATACGACAAACTACGAGAAAACATGAACAGTTTAAAATTCCTGGCTAGCAGTAAATGAACATACAAAACTGTGAGCAACACTTAATTTATGAAGTGGAAACAATGCTTCCTGTTAATTCAAACTAACACATTGTGTTAAGGCAAAAAGACGGTAATTCAATTTGTGTCAATATCTTGAAACACTCGCTTCGGTGGTTTAGAAGTATACTACAAATGTCACAACCGCGTCGAGCATTATTTACAGGTGATGGGGCTAGGTGGAAAAAAGCAGACAGGTAGCCAGTTTATAACATAGCCCCATGGTGTGAAATAAAGCCATCTAAGATTGATAGCTATTCGTCTATCACAACTCAGTGGTTGGGGTTCTGAACATAGTGAAACTTGGCGACTTAAGACACTGTCCGACAAAGCTCAAAATAAGTCAACGGCAATTCAGTTGTAGTCTTTCTTTATATTAGTTGTAGAAGGGGTAGTTCTACTAACTGACGTCATCTGGTTATATTTCTAACTGCACTTCATTTCCACTCTATCTACAATAGCACCTTTTAGTTATGTGATGAGTGCCATATTTTGGTTCCAAATTGTACTAGAATTGGTTGAGTAAATAAATAAAACAGAAGACAACTGGTAAATTACGTAAAATATTTAATACTAGTAACTACCTCCCGAAAAACTTGTTCACGTACGAGTTCAGATTGCCGATGAGTTTTCTTTTAATTTTAACTCTTCTAAAAAACCCGATAGGAAGGAGTAAGACTGGTCATGGAAATCAAGTCATCTGGGATAACTGAAAACACAGAAAGTAATTTAGGGTGAGTCAAGATCAAATGAAGAGCGATAACTAAACCTGTCAAAAAATAATGGATGTGGATTGAGAAAACGAATTTGTAGGATGTACAAGAAAAATATATACGTAGTTGACAGATAATCAACACAACCAAATGTAGGTGATACTCAAACCAAAGTTGTTTGAAAATGAAATACCATTCATTTCAGTTTTAGCAACTGAGGTCGTTTTTTTCCTTCTACGTAAAATGTCCGGCACATATTCTATTAGTGATAATGAATTAATTGTATCTAGATCTTACATCGACCTTGCAGATTTTCTCATCGGGCTATTTACGTGCTTAGTAGTTAGTCTTGAGCATTAATGATCTGTTATACGCACACACAACAGTAAACCGCATATTCCTAAAAAGCACTAAAAAAACCCATCACAGATGCTGATCGCAATTTCATTTCGGAATCCTACTGACGAAAGCTATGACTCTCAATCATAAAGCAAATGTGTTTGGCTGGGTGACCCATGCTTTGAAAATTTTGTGCATATAGATCCACACTTACTTAGATCTGGCGCAATCAGACAAATGAGAAGTAGCAGAAGAAAAGTTATTATGAAGTAGCACTTAGTTTGATACAGTGAGCATTCCCAACCACCACATATATTCAATAAACCAATCATGAACTGCCAAATTATGTTTCTTTTTCAGAATCCAATCAAGGATAATCGTACGATTCGAGTCCACTGACCTAGTTTCCTTATAATTGAAGACTACAACGCAGACGTGATTAGTCCTGTTATAATTTATGAGAATCGTGATTCAAACCTTACGTATTATGCAATCGCCTGATTCATATCGACAACTTAAGAAAGTTGGGGAATGTCTGGAGTATTTGGGCAAAAGTAGACTATTTGATGCAAGTGTATGCAGAACCTAGAATGTTTGGTGACAACTAAGTCAAAATTAAAAATGCGATTTTCGGGATATTTTGTGCAATTATCTTTCTGGAGATAATTTCCAATAAATAGCAGTGGAAAGAGATAACTTGAAGCAATATCGCCACAATTGACACTAGGTTTTTTGCAGACTGTCACCTACATTTCTAAAGGCATGATTCAAATGTACTCATCTGTTTGTACGAGTAAACACGGGGTTAAATGCGCGTCAATAAACAAACCAAAACACAGTAGCGCACAACTCATACTTCATATCGAATACGTCCAATATCTTTTTGGTGTGTATGTGGTTACTGAGACTCCTCTAAAAGGCTTCATCGACAGGTGAGTTCATCGATGACAGAATTAGACCCTCACTTCCACTTTAACTCCGTTTGATTTGGCACAGCAATGTCTAGTTTATAAGCCAATGATAATCATTTTTAATAGACTGAATCGATTGTTTTTCATATATTTGCGATGTTAATTTACGGTTTCGAAGCAGATAAACTTTACCCAGCCAGATATTTTACTTGTTGTGACTTTGGTCAAGCTAAGACACTGTGCTCGACAATCAGGGGATCAGTTTAGAATTTTGTCTGTGGGAAATCGCCTTGCAGTGCCGTGCCTCGATAATAGTTCATTTCGATAACCGTTATTATACCGATCTTAACGGTGTACAAAATCAGAATGCAAAAGGAAGCGGCAAATACATAACTGGCGATCTCGACATACGAAACCGCAGCGAAATCGATAACTTCAACGCCACTACATGGCTGGTTAGCCCGACCTACGAACACGCAGCATAATTGGCAAACCGTATTTGGATCACGCAACACAATTGGCGATCCCGACTTACGAACGCCAAAACATAATTGGATGCCTCGCCGAACGAACACAGACCAGAATCGACAACCTCTGCGTACGAACTCACAACATAATTGGCGACCGCAACGAGCGAACACATAACAAAAATGGAACGGCCGATGACATATTCCGTTATGATCCGAATAATCATCATATGCTCATTCTTACAATAATGTCATATCATCATCTAACGTGGAATTATTATTTTTGTTCGTAATGACGGTAAATTATGACATATACGCAGTCAAATCACTAATCGAACAAATTTTAATGATATGGACATTACACGTTATGGTATTCTAAACTCACTGAATTATTTTTACGACGTAAATTATTCCTGATTTAAGTGAGTTCGTTCCAATTTTTTCTTTTTCATGTCATTTTCGGCCTAATATTACACTTTATCATAGACACGAGTTTGGAGTCATACTCCTCATAGTGGGAACTTATGTTCTCGATGCAACTAATGTTCATTCATACCATCGGTACGTAGCAACCGTCGTTTCCTACATTTTCAGCGACAACCTAAACCGAACTTCCGCAATTTGTGTTTCACGATGATTCCTACTTTAATGTCTATACACAAATCAAGTATTCGACGCCGCATTACCAGCCGATTAGTAATGATTATGTTCATACTATCTATTCATTCATATGTATATCTGAATGCTGCATCATCCATTACCGATAATCACAATTCGATTACTGCAATTGATTTTCTATCCCCATAGCACTGCATACAAGAACATAGAGTTTAGAGCTGGTCTCTCAAAGATACACTCTTGTTCGTCACATTCAAGTCAGTCTCACTCGCCATTATTGATAATCATATGTATTGGTATTTTTTATTATGCCTTAATACGGTTTCGTAACAAACGAGGTTGAGCACATATCCCTCTAACGACATAAAACACGCTAGGCTTCATGACTAAAAAGGAATACGACTCCGCATATCTCGTCTCAGCAGTCATTATCCTGTTCCTCTGGTCATTCTATTAATACATATTTAACGATAACTCAACGCAAGCGACAACATACACTGACTTCGCATTTTATTATCATAATCAATTGCAGTACATCAATGAATACCGCCTGTTGATGCAGTCATCATCCTGTGGCTGGATTATTTCTTATCCCACATAAACTTCAGTTATGTAAATTCGAATCTACTCATCGCTGAACGACGCTATTTACTCTACTGAGGCTAATCAGAACATATTTCGCTGTTC
Organism: Schistosoma rodhaini; assembly: GCA_944470415.2. Taxonomy (NCBI): domain Eukaryota; kingdom Metazoa; phylum Platyhelminthes; class Trematoda; order Strigeidida; family Schistosomatidae; genus Schistosoma; species Schistosoma rodhaini. The sequence continues at coordinate 6,792,818 of OX104044.1, forward strand.
TTTATCCTCATGTTCAATCGGCACCACAGACCAATTTCCGTCATACTCTATCCCACTTATTTACTCGATTTACTTCTGTCATACCCAAAAACAACTTATCACTCTATTTTCACGATATTTCGATTCGCGCATATTAACCTGTTATTTTATCGTCCAGACAGTCACGATATAAATGCATGTTAAATTTTTTGTACGCTTACTAATTTACTCATAATCACATGCTAACATTTCCAATTCTGTCCTCATTTTGAGAATATTCATGTACATTTTTACATAAGTATGACACTTTCGTTTAATACGCTAACCCCTCACATGCCACTGTAATTTATCAGGTATTGTACCATTTTTTCCCACATTTTGACGCTATCTACATACCGCTTCAGTGTCATTTTTCGAAAACAGACTTTTTTTCATAAATGTGCTATTTTCTGCAAGGGGCTATGTAGTATCAGTTCATATGTTAAGCCCATATCCTTTATTCCAGCTACTGGCCAAGCCAATTCACCTATATATTGTGAGTCATATTTCGATTCTGTTCATTAGTTGCTTCTTAACCTTGACTACCTTTTTATATGAGCGCATGTGTGTGTACCCTTCGTATCCTATTCATCATATGTCTGCCATTCATTTTTGTCTGATTATAAATATTGAGTAATGCTTGCTCATAGCGAGTTGGCTTCCCAGCCATCTCCACTATGCATCATCTTTGCTTCGCTCGCTTACACTTGCTCATGTGCCCACAGCTTTCTGGTCTGCATCGATTATCAATAAAAATGTAGTTGTCGCTTCCTTTTGCCTTCTGATTTTATACACCGTTAAGATTGGTGTAATAACGGTTATGGAAATGAACTATTATCGAAGCACGGCACTACAGCCTCCTACCGAGTCTCGAATTAGAATTTATTAAGTGACGTGTAAGATGGTTGACAAAAAGAATGGAGATTGAGAAATTCTAGTCTGGATCAATCACCAGTGAAAGATGTGTGCTCCTCCATGTTTAACTGGTTTGGGTAGGACGTCTTTGTTGGGACAACTAGTAAAGCTCAGAATGTTATGCACCACTCTAAGGTCGTTTTATGGCTTCTTATAAGTTAACTACTGTAAACCACGTTAGTAAGATCGGTCCTTATATATTTCGTCCCTTAGTCCCATGATCCACCTTGTAGCGCGCGTTTGTACTTGTTACAAGAGGTGTGTACCGGTTTTGTGGGGAGCTATGCATCGATCTTGAAGTTTTCTAAACTGGGGAAGATATAAGTTTTGTACTGTGTCCGAAAGAGTTCTGGTGTCTGCACCCGTAATTAACTTCCTATATAGCGGAGAATAAGACTGAAACTACCTGGTAGTTGTCATTCGTCCACACCTGTCTGCTAGTTACATACCTAGGTAGCGTTTCGTTGAGCCCTTGGGGGGTCAGTGCATCGGAGGGAATAGTTGTCTGATGGTATTCTGTAGCCTAAAGTAGCATGGTTATACACTTCTGGAGACCGAATTTTAAATCATCCTTACATGCCAATTTCATTTGCCTTCAGACCTAATGCTTTAGATCTAATAGCTTAGATAAGGACCGATGAAGTGTAATTTAAGTCCAGGTCCGTGATGAGTATTGCTAGTAATATAAGTCTCAGCAAGCCTTTCTTTAAAATCACATGCATCGATTCTCTTCAGTTTGGTCGTGTTCGACTGAATTCGGTATGAAATTCTTGGTCCTGTAGGTAGTTACTCAGCCAAGTAATAAATGGGCCTTGTGGATCACACTTTCTCGATTTTCGCCAGAAGTACAGAGTGCTACACAGTAACTAATGACTTGGAAAAACGCAGAAATAATGCGTGAATAGGCACTCTTCTGATCGTAGTGATCTGTCAAGCAGTTCAGCCATGGTAAGGCGTTCCCCGTTGCAGGACCTTCATTTCCTGAAACCATCCCATCCAAAGAAATTGTGCTCACCCAGTGAAATCAAAGGTCGGAAGCGAGCGGGTTCGGAGATATACTTGATAGACTATCAATATATTGAGGAACGACTGACCTAATCTGACTAGCTGTTGCGGGAGAAGTTGCGCACGGCGTTCCCACTCGTGATCTGGTGCGGATTCATGACCGGGCTCCTTCAGCTAGGTGAGTCCATTAAAACTAATGTGATCAGCACCCAATGTTGAACACTTAGAGAGCTGTTGATTTTGTGGATTTTTTTATTGCTTCATGGTGATATAGGTGTACCTATCCATGCAAATAGAATAATAGACCTGATCCAACGCTGTGAACTTGCCATTTTATGACCTCCAAATCTTTAAGAGCTTAGGTTGAATTCACATCGTTATCTATACTGACCAGTTTCATTGTGATGGTCGGCAATGCTTATAATAACCTTCGAAGAGCACATTTGGAATTAGGATAGAGTCAAATATTTGATACAAAGACAAACAGATTAAGTCGGATTGTCATGCTTGCACGTCAAGTCATGGCATCACGAACAAAGTGTTCTCACGTTCTCACAATCTCCGAGTGTTCTGAATTTCATGTGAGCCATCGCATTTGTTGCATGTTCAGCTCCAAGGATCTTGTGGTTAGGAACGAATCCCATTACTATATCTTTGTAATCAGTAAATAATTTCAACATGAATCAGTACAATCATGCAACAGCAAGTTGAGCAAATTAAAATCAATCCAGAAAATTGTAGTTAATGTGAGAAATAATATACCAATATGGGATTCATGGCTACATATATATTGATGAATCTATCCAGAGTAGTAAAGTAATAAACTTAACATAATACTGTTGACGCGCTGTGACAGGGCTGTCTAAACACTCAGTCTTGATGATGTCGTCGCGCTGACCCTGATTGGCCTCCAGCTCTATTCACGCACCACTTAAAAGCCAATGGAAATCTATCGAGTTGGTGTAAATACTTCTCTAGTGATCATGTGATGAAGAGCTAATGTAACAACTGTCGTCACAAGCAAATAGGCTTAGATCATATGAAACCAAAAGCATCTTGACCATTTTCAAAGAACAATATTTCTAGTGAAGAATTATTTGGCTTTTATAATGTATCAGACGGACTACTCCACGTTTAGAAGAAATAAAAGTCACTTCGTTACTGTGCAACCAACCTAGAAATCATGTCAGATTCTCTTAAAATGCTGCTAAGATATTTGGCCATGCTGATAATGTTAGTAGCAGAATCATATTCTCATTAGGACTCAGTAAGATAACAAAGCATATGCCTTGAATTAGTTTCTTTTCAGACCTCCACGTTCATTGACTTCTGAACAATCAAAAACCGTCTTCTTCATCCACGTAAGACGTGATTGAAAAAGAAACCATTATCTAGGGATGTATATCGCTTTTCCAAAACTGAGTTCAGAGAATGGCTACCAAAAATGTTCTTGTACCAAAAAATTAGGACTATTTAGTTAATCTGAAGACTATTTACTCGCAAACTCAACAATACAGAAAGATAGAGAGGATTTAATTGCAACATGCCACAGCAATGCTAATTCAACCACAGAGAGAAGAATAAGAGAAGTCTTGAGCCAACAACTGTGTGGGCGTAATCGTAAAGAAGTGAATAATTTTAAAATCCCTCCAAATTATTATAAGTGGCAGATTAGCATACCTCTTTGAATATTCCGGCTGTTTTCATGTATGTTAACCGTTGTTCAGGATATATATAGCCATGTATCGAAAATAAATCAATCTTCTTTCACCAAGCATTTACCACTTAACTCTAAATAGGATTTTTCTTTAACGCGATGCAGCACTGTTAACAATCTAGTCACATTTCGTCGGCCTAAATGTTGCTGTATTAAGCACTTACTTGTTGTTGATCTTCAGGTGTCTGTTATGGACCAAAAACATATCAACTGAAAAATAATAACAGAGTTATTACGTTCAAAGTTTAATGTAATAATATAATAAATATAATTTATGAAAACAAGGGAAGTTTACTAGATGCTACTTACATTGTCAGGACTTGGCGTGTTCGAGTTGTATTCGGTATCATAACCGACAATTAAAAGTAATTAATAATTTCAATATTGTTATAACTCGAGCTGTATAGACAGATGAAGTATGTAATGGAAACAGCGGTGATCTTTAAATGTAGATGATAAATACATTAGAGTGCAGTTGTCATGACAAAAGACAATTGATATATGTGTGTAGCAGCGTGTTTATGAGCGGTTATTAATGTATCGTGCTGTGAGGGATTCAAAACGGAAAGGGAAAATTCAAGGTCATGCGCTTTTAAACAACTATTTTACAGTCACTCACAGTAAGTGTAAAAATTATGAGAATTAATGAAAGAAATGCAAATAGTGTCAGAAACTAATTACAAAATAAGTTTGTCATAATTATGGCCACATGATTACTAGGAACATTTGTTGTTTGGCCCGATTCTTGCAGATAGAGTTTTGATCCTATTTCGTTGAGAATATTCCTGTTGATTTTAATGTACATAAATGTGATATTTAAGAGTATTTGAATTATAGTACAAACTAGTATTCTCAGAAACAATGCAGTTTAATCAAGAAGTGCTAGATGAGCACGAACGAATGTACTGTATTTGGGATTCAAAATCAAGCAATCATCAATACAAAAGAATCATTGGTTCATATAAGTACAACAGTAAATTTTGTATTTAATGAAAATGTTTGCTGTATAACTGGTTATTACGTAACGGGTAAACTTCTGATTGTATAGTGTTTAAACAACACTGTTGAAGTATTTCGAATTTACTGATATAATTTGTTACTATTCAGTAGCACCACAGATGTGTAAGCAAAATAGTATTTTAAAATTGTTGAGATAAGACCACGGACTGTGAAGGACTCAACGAAACTTCGTACCCTTTACAGAAAAACGATGTGGTTAAGCTAAATCAGACTGATTTTTGCTTTATAGATCACTTCCTGCTTTTAGATAGAAATACTTGAATTTCGGTCGTTTCAATAGGTACACCACCCTTGTTTTGGTTTTAAGAATGCACCATCGGATTACCACTTGTTGCTAGTTGAAAGTTCAGATGCATTTATTTAAAAAGTATGTTTCACGTGAAATAAATGGATTAACAGAAAGATAACTATCATCTTACTTGGTTATTGTTACATTAAGTCCTACATAAATGGTTAAACGGTTCCAAAATTTACGTCGAATTACCTTTAAGGCCTATTATAATCAGTTTTCTATTAATAACTTTCAAACAAGTACAAACCATTCAGATCTAAGTGATTCTTTCAACTCTCTTACATTATTTTTATATTTATAGTATTTACTTTGATCAAAAGGACTTACAAAATAGACAAATCAGCATCACAATTTGTCAGACTGTGTCGAATAAGTAGACAAAGGTGAATACTGGTAAATGCTATTTATCGATGAGTATCAATTCATAAACGGAAAGTAAGGAACAGGTTAAGGGCTTACCAACCATGTTCAACATGGGTGGGTGAATGCTGTAGATTTATTTAACCCCCTATTCCATACTCTGACGTGTATGCATTTTAAAATCTCTATTACAAATGTCTAAACATCAAATACTTAATCTGAGAGTTCACTATCTGTTTTCTTGATCTGCAGCCTCTCTCTCTCTAATAATTGTTTAGCCCGTTTCAAAAATCATTTAGTCCGTTTTCAGTATCGTTGTGATATAACACTATTTTCGTATAACATTCATAACACTGTACTACAATCAAAGAGGCATAAACTAATGCTTTATCGGGAGCCCTGGTACGACCGAGAGTGGGGAGAGTCTGCTCTCCCTCTCCAAATGCTCTCATATGGCCACGCGTATACAGCCTCTACCAGCGAAGTCCTACTCACTGTCTTCTCGAACCACGGGTGTTGTTTACGAAATTGAGAGGACGGAAAGTGAATGTCCGACTCTTTAACCGGGTTGGTGAACACGGAAAATTCACCTAGGGGAGTTGGAAACCCTGATTCCAAACCAATGGTGCACATGGGCTGGCTCCAGTATCCTGAGGGAACAAATGGTGTACGAACCAATCGTTGGTCATTGGCTACCATGATATTGCATCTCCTCACGATGCTCCACTGTCTTGTGGATTAGACTTTTAGGTCAAAGGCTCCGGGTGTGACCACCTAAGAAAACTACCTGCTTGAGTTTGGACACCTGGGAAGTATCACAGCCCTCACACAAATCAAATGAGATTTGTGTGGCGCATATGTATCTGGTGCTTCCTTTGCACCAATATTTATGTGTTTAAGTATAATAAATAAATAAAAGTTGTAAACTAGAGTGAATAAAAATGATCGATTGATAGTTGCAACTAATTAATCAGGATAATTTTCTGCCATAATTAATCACATTGTATCACCTAATAATGTTAAAACTAAAAAAGCTGGGTACATATATAATAAATACTCATTTTGTAAAATTTGTATGTACAAAATACAACACTTTACTATTGTGATGTATGCTACTAATATCGACAGATATAAGTAGTATACACCATCAATCGAAAGTGAAATGTCTGAAGGCAGAACGTTAAGAAGATTTAAAAAAAAAGAGAATGAGAACAAAGAATGATTGATGTAGGAACAAAAGAACAATGAAGTGTGGGACGATTGGCTGACATAATGCAAATGAATTATTTACTGTATAGTTCTCAGATGTAATGTTGTATTCAAATGTATTCGATTGTCTCCATTTGTATTCTCGTTTATTACATTATCAGTTAAATATTATCAAATAAAAATAGAATTTAGTCTCTACAGAAGACCATTTGTTACTAAGATATTATTAGAAATCAGGGCGTAAACAATGAATATGCTAAAAATAATAATAACAATACAATTAAGGTAAAGTTCATTGTAGTTAAATAGATTACACTTATATCTATTGTTCTACTATAATATAAACTGTCAGTCAATTTATTTATGAACAATAATTCGATTAAGATATAAATTTCTTATAAACAACATAGTAAATTAGAAGCAAAGATGGATAAAGGCTAACAGTGGAATCCAGGATGCGCGTTTTGTCCTATTTGTAAATTAAAGTTATATCGAGGCAAAACACATATATGACAAATAACAGATGGATCAATTGCAGTCTTGAACGTCAATGGGAAGATTCAAATAAACAATACGAAGTGAATTTTACATTGTAAATTGTTTTAAATTCATCAAATTAAACTAAATAACCAACGAATGAACAACCCAAAACATCGTGGAAAACATGGAAGCACTGGATAAGCATTTCGTTCTATTGTGGGACTCCTCAGAAGTGCGCATCCACGATCCCACCTCGCGAGATTCGAACCCAGGGCCTATCAGTTTTAGTGAGAAGCAGTAACCAGTGAAGTTCAACCAGGTCTGTTGGGAGATATCAACTCACTGAACACATTGGTGAATGGTTGCTCGATTTCGTGGATTGATTGAAGTTAGACATTAACACCGTTGGATGCCGGCAGGCTCAGTGGTCTATCGGTTAAGCGCTCTAGTGCGAGACTGGTAGGTCTTGGGTCCGAATCTCCCGAGGTGGAATCGTGGATGCGCATTGCTTAAGAGTCCCATAATAGGACGAAACGGCCATGCAGTGCTATCAGGAATTAAATGGTGGTCTAGCTTCAATTGACTCATGATCTCAACTATATAAAATTACTAAAATCTCCACAAAACCCCCTTCTGATAAGAATCTACAATGAACGAAAAAATTAATCGTTTTAAATGATGATAATCAGTGAATAAGTAATCAGAATTTATTTGTAAACCAATATATCATACTGTAGTGAATGAGAATACAAGTGGGGACAATCGAATACATTTGAACACAACATTACAGAACATCTTAGGGAAACCTGAAAACCATACAGTAAATACTTAATTTTAAAATGTCAACCAATTGTCTCGAACTTATCTGTTCCTTTTGCAAATATCAGTCAGTCGTCTCATATTTCATTGTTCTTTTGTTTCTACAACAATCATCATTTGTTCTCATTCTCTTTTCGTTGATCTTCTTAACGCTCTGTCTCCAGACATTTCATTTTCGAGTGATGATGCCTACTACTTATATCTGTCGACATCAGTAGCATACACTACAATACGTCAAACAAAAGAAATATATTTGTAAGTATTGCTCACAACAAACTGAAATCTATTGTTAAATTATCAAAATCCTAATTAGTATCGGATAACTGTTTTGTTCGAACTCATGTTTCTTCAATGTTGTACAGATAACAATTCGCAAAATATTATACATCAGGACTTTTAGATCTTGTGTCAATAACAATTAATTCAATTCAATTAGCCATTAGTAAGTTGCTAGCTTACTTTTAAGTAATCTAATTCCATAAATAACAACTTTCTCTATGTTAGTTACTATTGAACCGCTCAAGACTACAAAGTTTTATAAAAATATGAATTGGTGGCCTGCTTGAACATCTAAGCTACCTGTTCCCGCCATCTAGATATTTCAAGTTATTTATTTAAACACATAAATATTGGTACAAGGAAGCACCAGATACATATGCGCCACACAAATCTCATTTGATTTGTGTGAGGACTGTGATACTTCCCAGGTGCCCAAACTGAACCACGTGGTTTTCTTAGAGAGACACACCCGGAGCCTTTGACCTAAAGGTCTAGTCCACAAGACAGTGGAGCATCGTGAGGAGATGCAGTCACATGGTAGCCGGTGACCAACGATTGGTTCATACGCCATTCGTTTTTTCAGGATCCTGGAGCCCATGTGCACCATTGGAATCAGGGTTTTCCAACTCCCCTAGGTGAATTTTCCGTGTTCACCAACCCGGTTAAAGAGTCGGACATTTGCTTTTCGTCCTCTCACTCTTGTGAACAACACCTTTGCCACGAGAAGGCAATGAGTAAGACTTCTGTGGCACAGGCTATATATTCGCGTGGCCATATGAGAGCATTTGGAGAGGGAGAACAGACTCTCCCCACTCTCGGCCGTATTTGGTGGTATATTTCAAGTTATCTCTCTTTGTTTTTTTTAACACATTATTATGACTATTAATCGCATAACCTATCCAGGTGCGTTTCTGTAAAGTGTATAACCTTTCGTTGTATAAACTAAAAAAGGCCTAATCAGAGATATCATGGTTGCTGGCAATATGCAACGAAACGAACGTACATTATTCAGATGTCAATTGACGGGACTGTTAACTTCTAACTGGCGATCAATCAATATTTGTCGTCAGGATCGATCAAGAAGTAAAAAACGAAAACTTGTTGAAATATTTTGTACTAAGAATTCTATATGATACCAAAAATATAATATTGAATAAAGCTAATAATAAATAAAATGAGACAACCGTCTTTTTCTTAAAAAAAAGTTAACAAAAACGTTTGTAAAAATGAATATTAGTACCCTAGAAACAAAGATTTACTGGAAATCCTTTAAAACAAACAAAAGTAAATTCAACTTAGTATTGTTTGTTTGAATCTTCCCATCGATTTGTTAGGACTGCAACTGGTCAGTCTCTAATTGGCATATGTGCATACTGTGTGTATTGCCTCGATATACCTTAATTCACAAGCATGGTTAGCAGAGATGGATAGTGGCTAGCAGTGGAATCCAGGACGCGCGTTTCGTCCTATTTGGGACTCGTCAGCTGGATGTACCTGCATCTCAGAGTTGATGTTCACTCTGGGACTCGAACCCAGTACCCTCGCTTCAAACGCCATCGCGTTATCCACTCGGCCACTGAGTCCTGATAGCCACTTGCTTGTGCGATGAGGTGAAGTTTAAATTCAACTTAGTATTGTTTGTTTGAATCTTCGAGGCAATACGCACAGTATGCACATATGCCAATTAGAGACTGACCAGTTGCAGTCCTAAAAAACATCAATAAGAAGATTCAAACAAACAATACTAGGTGAATTCAAACTTCACTTCATTGCACAAGCAAGTGGCTATCAGGACTCAGTGGCCGAGTGGATAACGCGATGGCGTTTGAAGAGAGGGTACTGGGTTCGAGTCCCAGAGTGAATATCAACTCTGAGATGCAGGTACATCCAGCTGACGAGTCCCAAATAGGACGAAACGCGCGTCCTGGATTCCACTGCTAGCCACTATCCATCTCTGCTAAACATAAGTAAAGTATAAAATCGATTTCATTTTAAAAATTGCTAAAAATATGTTTTATTACATCTAAAGAAAATATTCAGACAAGGTTATTATTTTTAATGTACAATTTATTTATGAAAATGTATATGAACACGAGATAAGTATTATAAACAAAGATGGATAGTGGCTAACAGAGGAATCCAGTTTGACACGCGTTTCGTCCTATTTGGGACTCATCAGCTGGATGTACCTGCATCTCAGAGTTAATGTTCACTCTGCGAGGTACTCGAACCCAGTACCTTTCAATTAGAACGCCGTCGCGTTATCCACTTGGTTGTTGTATACTAAAATTTGTAAAATGACAATTCAGTTAATATATTTATTTTGAAGATATAATTATTGTCTTGAAGTTAAATTTTATGATCAGAGGAAGAGCCAGTAGAAACAAACAATCATAGGATAACTTCGTTGTATTGGGTAGTCATCCGATTATGTCATCCATACTATTTATGCGCAAGCGCGACGCTTTATTTGAGTGAGAAAATAAGATATAATTAGGAAGTTTTATTGGTTAACCGAAAAGAAGTATGTACATAAGCTCATTCATAAATATAGATAAGGTTCTTACATAGATGAATCTAATCTCACCCAATAGAGCCCACATATCAAAATCTGTTACCTATTATTTTGCTTTGAGCTGGTATATCTGACTGGCCCATCCTATGTTATAACTTGTGCCGCCTGGATGCCCTATTAATGTAGAACGTGACAATATCGCAAACTAGAGAGCAGTGATTTATCGATCGGACCAACGACACACGAAACCCGTACGAGCAGTCTAGAGTACTTATTGGTCCTGCTGCTGTCTAGCCCAGTCAGTTAAGTCCAGAACACCAATCTCAGCCTCTGCGGTATGAATCATTATATTTCAAACATACTGAGTTTATATACCAAATCAAACAGACCACATCGTACCGTAAAATAGAAAATAAAATTTGTATAAGATTTAGCCGAATGTGGCTGTGAATAAGGGAGATAGTAAATGATAGACTGGGTTTAACCCAAGAACGGTAAACCATATTATGATAGTTCATAGGTCAAAATAAAGCTTATGATAAGAAGGACACGAATATGAATAGTTTAGTTAGTTAACAATTATACGATAAAAATATATGTACCATATTGGTCGATAAATAGTTCTCAAAACTTACCACTCATAATTCTTATCGGGACATAACACCCTAACAGTAATTCGTTTTTATTTGGGACACTGAAATAATGTGCAACTAACGTTCCAAAAAGCAACTATACAGTACACCTTTGATTTTCAATGGTTCTCTCAATAACGACATGGCGTAATGAAAAAAAGGAACTCCAGATTGAGCATTTTCAAACAACCCCAAGTTTTGTGATTAAAAACTCTTCCTAAAGATTTTAACCTCAAGTTTTACTCTTCAATTCATATATACAGTAAATATTTGTTTGTCTGAACTAATGATTGATATTTGGATGAAATTTTCTAAATTTAAAATTAAGTCAAAATATTCACACTTAAGAAGTCTTTTCTCAATCATTCCATTTAAATGCTTAGTCAATTAAAAGGATTGATATCCACACCTCCAAATCCGAAACTTTAACTTTAAGCAATCATTATCATAAAACTTTTAGAACTAATACAGATATTAGGCCTAAATTAGTGAAATATTCAGTTATTGAAACTGATAACAACAATTTAATACAGAATATGGCTAACAGTGAAAATATTGGACGCGTGTTTCGTCTAATTCGGTACTCGTTAGTTAGATTTACTTGCATCCCAAATTTCAAGCTCATCTAAAGAATCGAACTCAGTACCATTCACTTCAAACGCCAATGCGTTATCCAATTGGCTCTCGAGTCCAAATAGTTACTCACTTGTGCAACGGATAAGAATGTCTATTGAATGTGTTATGTTATGTTCGAATCCCGTTAGGCGGGGTCGAGGATGCGCACTGCTGAGGAGTCCCATAATAGGACGAAACGGCCGTCCAATACTTCCAGATTTTTCAAATAAATGAAAAAATAACCAATCAACATTTCGAATAAATATAATATTAAGTTTATTTTTTTTGTACACGTTCAATAGCAAAGAAGATAAAGAACGAATGTAAAAAGCAAAGTTAACGAAAATAAACAGGCATTACGTTGAAAGCAGAGAATATTATAATAGTATTACAATTTGACATATATATCTGTACTTGTCTGTCATATACAATATTTGTAAAATGAAAATAAAATACAATAAAAAGCATCACAGATTCATTCATTAAAATAAGTTGAATCAGAAGACAAAGTTATTGGAAAGAGAGAGAGAAAAGAACCTTCCAGAGAAGAAGAAGACTGAAACATTGGATCCAATATAAGGACCGTATATATATATTGAAACTATTGAAATCTGATCATTCATATTTATATAAATATATATGTGTATTTCATCGAATTGGGTTGGAGAATGCTGGTCGGCGACCTATGCTCCATTGGGAGTAACAGGCGTAAGTAAAGTAAGTGAAAAAATTTCATCGAATAATAATTGCTGCTTGTTTTATTCTAATAATAAAAGAGAGAACAAGATTTGTATTATTGATTAATTTGTAATTGTACTCGACGTATCAAGATTTGATGTACATGTTGTGTTTGATTCGTTAGCGTCTGAAGATGATGTGTTATGATTGATTTGATAGTTATATGAATGATTGGAACGTGATAAAACAACTTCAGAATAAGAAGGCGGAGAATTCGTGTTGACAGTAGTAGTACTATTAGTAGTAGTAATATTAGTATTAGGTGATGATGTTATATGCATTGATTCATGTTGTGATTGTTCAATTTCTACTGGATTTCCTATATTTGAAGTAGTAGTAGTAGTTATTAACGTTGATGTATTAACACATTGTTTAGCTAATAAATCAGTAGTAGATTGAATTTCTGAATAAGCTGGTGGTGGTTGAATCATATGCTTTAAACTAGAATAAGCGGGTGGTGGAGGTGTAGTACGAAATCCATCAGAATAGAGACCATTAGATCGTCCAAAATCTATAGAAAAAAAGTACAATGTTGATAAAGGAGGAAATTAAAAGTAGAAAGATTAAACAATACTGGCGCCAATGTATTTAATTAACCATAAATAAAAAAGACGCCCATATAATTCAGCATAACGAACAACCCATGCTAATATATAACAATAATGTTATGAGAACAAAAAGGAACATAGGCTCTAACATCGAATTGTGATCAGCTAGTGTATTATAAGGCCGGTTATATTGTTTAGTCCAATTACTGATTCATTCGCCTATATTGCCTGTAGGAGAGTTGACCTACTTATCAAATGACAGTGGCTAATGAACAACAAGAAAGACCTTAAAGCTTATTGGTCTTCCAGCTGCTAATCCAATGGTCCAGTCAGAAGACGAAGATATGAAGCAGATATGCCTCATAAATACCTAAGCGCACGGTAAGACGAATAGAAAATTACAATCTGTACACAACTCAGTCGTAAGTGATAGTAAACCGGAATAATAGGGAAAGGGAACTTATGGAAAAGTGTGCACATATGCCAATAAGAGACTGACCAGTTGCAGTTCTAAAAAACATCAATAAGAAGATTCAAACAAACAATACAAGGTGAATTCTAACTTCACCCATTGCACAAGCTAGTGGCTATCACGACTCAGTAGTTGAGTGGATAACGCGATGGCGTTTGAAGCGAAAGATACTGGGTTCGAGTCCCTCGCAGAGTGAACATCAACTCTGAGGTGCAGGTACATCCAGCTGACTAGTCTCAAATAGGACGAAACGTGCGTCAAACTGGATTCCACTGCTAGCCACTATTCATCTTTGCTTACAATAGGGAAATGATTAATTTATCATTGTTGAGAGCGTGAGTCTAGACCACAGTGTTTCCAGGTTTTCCATGGTGGTCTAGCTTCAATTGGCTCACGCTTTCAACAATGATAAATACTAAATCTCCACAAAACCCCTTCTATAAATGATTAATTATTGGTAAATCTGGAACAATAAGACATATAACAACGGTTTATGGATCGAATAAAAGCTTAGAAATAGGAAAACACGATCACAAATCCTCTTTGATGTAATAAATACATGATTGTAATGAATGTAACATATTCAAAACAAACTATTTGAAGATGATTTTACTAGTTCGACTTATTGAAAAAAATATATACATTCCAGTAACCGTACATAACTTTTTCTCTATTCGAGTTGTGACATAAACACAATTTGCTTGTGACAAAATTTACCTTCCAATTATTTAGTCTTACATCTGATGTCCTCAAATGCCCTGGTATGAACGAGAGTGGAGAGAGTCCGCTCTCCCTCTCCAAATGCTCTAACGTAGCCACGCGTATATAGCCTCTGCCACAGAAGTTTTACTCACTGCCTTCTCGTGGCATTACTGTTGTTTACGAAATTTAGAGAACAAAAAGCGAATGTCCGGTGCTTTAACCGGGTTGGTGGACACGGAAAGTTCACCTAGGGGACTTAGGAGGCTCTGATTCTAAACCAATAATGCATATGGGCTCCAGTATCCTGAGTGAACAAATGTCGTAAGAATCAATTGCTGGTCACCGGCTACCATGAGACTGCATCTCCTTATGTTGCTCTACTGTTTTGTGGATCAGGTCTTTAGGTCAAAGGCTCGGGGTGTGACCCCCTAAGAAAACCACGTGGTTCAGTTTGGGCACCTGGGCAGTATCACAGTCCTCACACAAATCAAATGAGATTTGTGCGACGCATATGTATCTGGTGCCCCTTTGTACCAATAGTTATGTGTTTAAATAAATAAATAAACATACGACTGATTGACGTTTGAACAATTCTTCTGGTTTGAGCAGAAATAATAAGACTTAATGTTAAATGTATAAACCAGTACTAATGATACGGTTGCGGAAATAAGTAGGACGGCCGTTCACTTAGTAACTGAGGCATTCGATTTTCAAATCCGTCCAATCTACTAGACTCTAAATAACTAAACAGTAACACCAACCTGAAACGAACACATATTCAAAGTGCAGTTCAAAAAACTGAAAGTTACGACATCAATAGAATGGATCCCTAGACGTTGTTTCATTATTTTGTGAAGTAAAGTCTTGATTGTTAAGAGTAGATAAACTTAGCAATAATAAAATTGGGTGATGGATGTATTATATCACAAAAAATGGATGTGACATAGAATCTATAGCTGTGTCATAGTCTGTTCAGTACGAAAACTGAACGTTAATTAACAAACTATGGCGAAAAACAGATAGTGCGGTGGGGGCTTAGTAACTGAAGCACTCGAGTCTCAACAGGTTAGTTTTACCCCATTTCACATATCTAAGTTTGGCCTCTCGGCTGATATTACTATTAGTCTTCATACAAAACTAGAGTAATCCAAAGCTATAATCGCGAACTCCCATATGGCAAATGAGTAAAAACAGTGATGTCGTGTACCCTCTTCATATCCGAAACTATTCACTTATCAGAAAGTAATCAATTCAAAGATTACAAATGAAACACTGTTACTATTTTAAACAATTTGATATCGTTACTTAGGCATGAAGAATTTTAAATGATAGGACTAAATCATGGTGATAATGACTAACTAAAATGAAATCAAAATTGTTTAATGAATAACGACACCAATTCGCTTGAAAGAAATACAAAGTCAAATTAATGTGATATGACATAAATTGTTACAAAATAATACTTTATTAAACAATGACTTACTTTTTTGGGTTGTTTGTGGAGATTTTTAGTAATTTTTTATATATGGTTGAAATCATGAGTCAATTGAAGCTAGACCACCATAGAAAACCTGGAAACACTGCTTTAAGGCCATCTCGTCCTATTGTGGGACTCCTCAGCAGTGCGCATCCACGATCCCACCTCATGAAATTCGAATCCAGAACCTATCAGTCTTATACCAGAGCGCTTAACCGATAGACCACTGAGCCCGCATCCAACGGTGTTAATGTTTAACTTCAACTAATCCACGAATTTGAGCAACCATTCACCAATATCTTCAGTGAGTTCATATCTCCCAACAGACCTGATTGAAATGACCGTCCAGTGCTTTCAGGTTTGCCATGGTGGTCTAGCTTGTTAGTTTTTGTTTGAATACCGACTTTTTAATATAAATAAGCATTTTTTTTCGGAAAATTAAAAACTATGATATTGAATTGTATACTTGATACTGAAGTACTTCAATTATGGATTGTTAACATTTTCGCACACTATTTCAGGCATTTTGTTACTGTTGAACATTGAAGTTTATAACTCAATGAAACAATTTGTGGTTATTGAGACCATGAACCGTACACTGATAAACCACTGTCGAAAACCTATAAGTACCGGACGGCCGTTTAATCCCAGTATGGAACTCCTCAGCAGTGCTCATCTGCGATCTCTTACGAAGGATTCGAATTCAGAACCATCGGTCTAAGGTGAGAACGCTTAACCTCTAGACCACTGAGCCGGCATTCAACAGTGTTAATATCTAACTTCAACCAATCCACAAAGTTAGGCGTTCATCAGCGAGATCGATGGTACTGGGTTCGGATCCCGCATGCGCATTGTTGAGTAGCCCCATTGTAGGACGAAACGACCATCAAGTGTTTTCAGGTTTTCAATGGTCGTGATTTAACATTTATCGGTTCATGATCTCAATCACAACTTAACAATCTTTACAACTCTATGCGATAGTAAACGAATGAAATGGTTTAATAGTGAAAATATTAAATCAAACGTTTTCATTATGAATATCGAAGCATCTCTTACACATCTCTTACAATTTATCATATGAATATAAAAATATGATTGGTTGTTGTTAGCAACTATCTTATTCCTTATATTTTCCTTTTCATCTTATATCATTTCAATATTCCAACTTTATATTTGTTTATTATTATTTCTTTTTGTACAAACACTAACAAATTTAGTCTAATTTAATGTTTATTGATTGATGAATAAATTGAGTCTAATGGTTGTATAATAAAGAGAGAGGGGAAATTACCAGAAGAAAAAAAAGGATATCATCCTTATATTGATTGAAGTAAGAAGGGTGTATCAAAATTGTAAGCAATACATGTTTTGTATTGCCTTATGCCATTTAATCATTACAATTATTGGATATAAATATTTTCGACAATTTGTTAATGTTAAAACTACTATTAAATGGAAAATAATTTGAAACTTTGTACATTGGTAAGCAGAGATAGATAGTGGATAGCAATGGGATCCAGTTTCACACGCGTTTCGTCCTATTTGGGACTCGTCAGCTGGATGTACCTGCATCTCAGAGTTGATGTTCACTCTGGGACGAGTCCCGAATAGAACGAAATGCGCGTCAAACTGGATCCCATTGCTATCCACTATCTATCTCTGCTTACCATGCTTGTGAATTAAGGCTATATCGAGGCAATACGCACAGTATGCACGTATGCCAATTAGAGACTGATCGATTGCAGTCTCAACACATTGATGGGATGATTCAAACAAACAATACTAAATGAGTTTGTACATTGGTATTCACAAGATTATAAGTCATACTTAAAACATTGGTTGTTGTGAACGCGTTTGATTAGTTAAATTGCAAAAACAAAACAGATTAGTTCAAGTATCTTTTTTTACCGAGTTGGATTAGGTTGCATCGGCATCTGAACTAACGATAGGGAGTGAAGTAGTTGAGTATGTTGACCGCTTCACTTATCTTGAGAGTCTCATCAGCCCTTGTGGTCTGGTATGTGACGAAATCTCAGCACGGATACAGAAGGCTCGACAAGCTTTCGCAAACTTGCGTCATTTATGGCGTAGGAGAGATATCCGTCAAGCAACAAAAGGACGGGTTTACTGTGCAGCAGTCCGTTCCGTCCTACTTTATGGCAGTGAAACATGACCGATAAGAGTAGAGGATATTCGTAGGCTACTAGTGTTCGATCATAGGTGTCTTCGAAGCATTGCTCGTATATCCTGGGACCACCGGGTAAGTAATGCAGTTGTTAGGAAACGAGTACCAGGTAGGGATGGCAAATCGATTGATGAAGTAGTGAAACTTCATCAGTTGAGATGGCTGGGACATGTGTTACGTATGCCCGACCACCGACTGCCCCGACGTACAATGTTTCATGGTGTAGGAGAAGGTTGGAAGAAAGCTAGGGGCAGCCAGATTAAAACGTGGAACAAATCCATGAAGTCACTGACAAGTGGACTGAGCCATGTTGGTAGGTGTAGACTACCTGGTTGGGATTCGCGAGATGATAGCAATCGATGGTTAGAGACCATTAATGACATGGCTCAAAATCGTTTGCAATGGCAAGGGTGCATCCACTCTTTGTGTTCTACCAAATTCTAATTTTCTGAATTCTTCATGTCCGTATTCTTTTTCTCTTTCCAAATTTATTTCACCGTATTATACTCCTTCAATAACATCTTCAAACCCTTATCTTTCACATTAATGCTTATACTCTTACTACTTCTACCACTATGGGATTTGAATCGACAACTGCATCTCTGTGCTAATGAGGTATGACAACTACAACTGATGTACGTACGTACGAAGTTCTACGTTGTGACTGACTGACTTTTACCGAGTTGAGAAATCTTGATTCTAAAATTTGAGAGTGACACATTCTTGTATAAATTTGTAAGTAAGCATTTGGGGAATAGGATAAATATAATGCATTGTGATATATCAATCATGGTCTATGCTAAATTTCAAACACAATGAGTGAGAAGTATGGTAAAAATAATTCGTAACCATACTAGGATAGAATAATCTTAAGTTAAACAGTTGAGAAGAGATATATTACCTACGCAAAAAACTGCTTGTCTCAACGTACAATATTACCTGGTGTAGGAGTAAGTTGAGAAATAAATAAGGACAACTAGATCAAGATATGACACCAGTTCATGAAATCATAAACTTTTGGGCTGAGCAAATTATCAGATCGGAGTATACGTGATTGTCATAACTAATAGTTTGAGATATTGTGTGACAGCTTGGAATGGGTTACAATGACCTACATCTACTCAGTCTGTCTGATTTTAGATCTCGAGATTTAAAATTACCATGTACTTTCTATTGTGCTAATTTATTTTTCTTTCCCGAGTCATATTATCTATGTTTAATCTTTTCCGTCACCATTAGTATTGATATTAGTTCTATTACTCTGGCACTTGTTTTATTAATCTCATCTAGCAAGAATGATGTGATGTGGCAACTTGAACCGATGCACATAAGTGTCACATTTGTAGACTGTTTAACTAATTGACTAGATGAATCAGGAAGATCAAGTCGTTCTACATACGTCGAACTATAATTTAATAGATACACACTAATATCATAGATTGATCTAACGAGTATGAAGGTTATTCTATTACGTTTTTTCACTACTGATAAATATTCTACGTTGGACACTACTGACATCAAATCCCTAAAGTTTTCCTGTTCTACAGAAACATTTAACCATGAATCTCATCAATAAAATACAAGATATATGGAAGTACTATACTTTGAGGGTGAATTTATGTATGTATTCTAGAAGCAAGAAAAAACGATGGTAAGATTGATTTTTTTAAAACAAGAGGTACTTGCCTAGTCACAATAAAGGTGCCCCCGAATGCCCTGGTACGGCCAAGAGTGGGAAGAGTCCGCTCTCCCGCTCCAAATGCTCACACATGGCCACACGAATATATAACCTCTGACAGGGAAGTCCTACTCACTGCCTTTTCCTAGCGGAGGTGTTGTTTACGAAATTGAGAGGACGAAAAGCGAATGTCTGGCGCTTTAAACGGGTTGGTGGATATGGAGGGTCCACATAGAGGAGTTGGAAAACCCTCATTCCAAACCAATGGACTCCAGTATCCTGAGGGATCAAACGGCGTATGAATCAATCGTTGGTCACTGGATACCATGGGATTGCATCTCCTCACGATGCTCCACTGCCTTGTGGATCAGACCTTTAGGTCAAAGGCTCTGGGTGTGGCCATCTAAGAGAACCACCTGGTTCAGTTTGGACACCTGGGCAGTATCACAGCCCTCACACAAATCTCATTCGATTTGTGTGGTGCATATTCATCTGGTGCTTCCTTGTACCAATATTTATGTGTTTAAATAAATAATAGTAAAACACAATAAAGAAATAATAACTATTCATCTTTTGAAAATTTTTCTAGAGGCTTTCAAATACTACTGATTAATCAAGGTTACTACTTTAAAATCATCACTCAAAGGTCATCATCCATAAATTGTAGTCACACTCGCAAAAAACTTATTTTAAGGAATTAAAAAATGCAATGTATTGAACTACTTTTCTTTTATCAAAGTATTATTGTGTTGTCAGTTAAAGTTGATGTTCATTGATTCGTAAAATGATACTTTTCATTTTCAGAAGGGGTTTTTGTGGTCAGTCAGCTACAACGTAGGACCAGGCACATATATGCATCGGTCCAAGTTGCCATACCTCGTTAGCACAACAAGATGAACACTGGATTCATAGAAGTGGAGATTTTAGTAATTTTATATAGTTCAGATCATGAGTCAATTGAAGTTAGACCACCAAGGAAAACCTGGAAGCACTGCTTTAAGGCCGTTTTGTCCTATTGTGGGACTCCTCAGCAGTGCGCATCAACGATCCCGTCTCGCGAGATTCGAACCCAGGACCTATCAGTCTCGCGCGCAAGCGCTTGACCACTAGACAACTGAGCCGACATCCAACGGTGTTAATGTCTAACTTCAACCAATCCACGAGTTTGAGCAACCATTCACCGATGTCTTCAGTGAGTTGATATCTACCAAAAGATCCTTTTTTATCAATACATTATACTCATGATAATGATAATAATCTTTGTACTCACAAATATATGAAGTAATAATAGTAAATTGCTATGCTAAATAAAGTTTGTTCACTCATATTAGTAAAATTTTGATTATTCAGTTAGACCACTTGTTAGTTTCTTTTTTGGTGACCTATATAATATATATAATCAGTATACTTCCCAATGAAGCAATGATTGACACAGCATGAATGAAATTGAACCTTAAATTGTTGGTTGATTTAAACATTATACTATAATGAATGTAATTGATTGAATATTACGTTCTATTTGTTCAGCTGTTAACCGAGTTTAAAAAAATTTAACATATGCTCAATTTTTCTGTTACACCTGGAACTTGAAATTTTTATTATACCGCGTACAATTTAAACACTCGAACGCTTGAACCTTCCCAAGTCGTAAGTTAGAAGAAGATGGGGGGGGAAGAAATCTTATTCCAACCAGTTAAATATGGTACAAAACACTGGGGTATTTATAGTTTTTAGTAAAAACGAAATCATTATTAAAATCATTTAATCTGCATGCGGTTGTTTTTAGCACTTATCCAATCGGGAAGCTATAAGCCGAGATTCTGGGATGTTCTTTGAAACAATGATTGGGTGGAATGTTTCCAGCTCTTTCAGAGCCTCTTGGTGCTTCCTTGAGTTCACCAGAAGATGTCCTCACATTTACCATGCACAGCTTACTGATTTACTTGTGTAAACTTATATTCTGGATTTGATTTCAGGCGAGATGACGTTGTAAAGTCTCCTCGAACGTTTAGGGTGGTTCTTTAGTGGTTAAAATTTAGTATAAGTCATTCGGTGTTAAAGATATATATAATACAAAATTTAGACTTTTTATTTATCCAGTGACAAGCTTGTAAGTTGATGGTAATGAGCAAGTAATTTAAGTACCGGGAGCACAAGGAGGTCAGTATTGGTTATCGAATCATAACAGAAAACGAAACATTTGTCTAGGTTTTTGGTTGAGTTCTAGTAAGAGTAATAGAGTCCAATCATGTTGAACACTAAGTAGTTAACCATCAACGACTAATAGAGTTGAAAAATGATTATTCAATATGTTGAATCGATTGTATTTAGAAATGTAAACTATTAAATGAAGACTAACTGATCTAAAGGCTAACAAGATCGGAGGGTTTAAGGTTCAATCCTCAATAAGATAGTGAATGTATACTGTTGAAGAATCCCATAAAACGACGAAGTAAATCTCTCCTATTTCCTACTTTTCGATGGTTGTTTCATGAAAATCAACTCATGATGTAAATTATAGAAGAGCAGATCTAACCTATTTCTTATCCAATACTGTAAGATTGATACAATAAAAAAATGATAATTAGAATTTTAACTAAAAACAAAGTACTACAAAAGAGAATAGAAATAATCAACTAAATATAACATACATGAAGAAAGATTACACCAATTTGAATTGGACATATTATTTGTACTTTCTATACCATGTATACTATTTGAACGATATGATCTTGTTTCCCATAAATTAAATGGTGAAGATAATCCACTAGTTCGAATACGTCCAGTACGTGATGAACGTGTATGATGATAATGCTGTCTATTTGTTGTTGTATAAGTAAGATCAGATAATGAACAATATGGACGTGTATTCAAATTATTACGACGTAAATATGCTCTACGACCAACTAAACTTAACCATGTTAATAAACAAAAACATGCTAAAAGCATAGCTGGTATTTTAAACCATGAATAAGCAGTTTTACATGGTCGACATAAACATGGATCAAGAAAATATTCACTAAAATACCAAAAAACAAAAAAAGGGAAAGATATTGATTAATAATAACATATGTGGTAAACATTATGTAATCATGATATTAACAGGATACAATAGTCTATTTACTAGTTTTATTGTCTGAACATAATAGTTTATCCGTGAGGTTTTCGTTAGCTTTTTAAATGACAACAACAAATTCACTTAGTATTACTTGTTTGAATCTTCCCATTGATGTTTACGACTGAAACTGGTCAGTCTCTAATTGGCATACTGTGCGTATTGCCTCGATATAGCCTTATTTCACAAGCATTGTAAGCAAAGATGGATAGTGGCTAGCAGTGGAATCCAGTTTGACGTGCGTTTCGTCCCATTTGGGACTCGTCATGGATGTACATGAATCTCAGAGTTGATGTTCACTCTGGGAGTCGAACCTGGTACCTTTCGCTTCAAACGCCATCGCGTTATCCACTCAGCTACTGAGTCCTGATAGCCACTTGCTTGTGCAATGACGAGTTTCAAATAGGACGGAGTGAGCGTCCTGGATTCCACTGCTAGCCACTATCCATCATTGCTTACGACAACAACAAATGTTGAGATTTTGGATAGAAAGAATAAAAAAAGATCAGAGAATTTTTAAAAGCTTAAGACTCAGGTCAGTTGGCAATTAATAAAAGAAATTACACTTACTAACTAATCCGAAAAATCATGGATGAATATAAGATAAAGAACCAGGTCATAAAAATAAATTTGAAGGCGTTTCATTGAAATCATAAACTGATCAGTATTAGAGCATCATTGAAAATCTAGAACCACTGAACGACTGACGTAACCTGATATGAGACTCCTCAGGAGTGTGCACCCACGACCCCTTTCGACAGGGACTCGGACTCAAGACCTTCGGTCTCTCGCATGAACCCCTAACCCTTAGACCACTGACCTTTTAAATCTTTGGATTCTATAAAAAGGATTAATGTCAAACAGAATTACTTCCGGTTAGTAATACAGTAATCACGGGAACACATTTATATACCGTAAAAACTAATCACATAAACTATTGAAGGGATCTACCATAAAATATAGACGCATACAACTCTGGTGGATAGAAAGTAATTTAAACGAATGATTTTTTTCCTGATTTAAGTCTCACACACTGGAAACTATAGTTTTGTAGACTGAATGAAGAGAACTGACCTTATCAAATAGAAAGAAGGCGGAAGTTGACTTAAACATATTACTTGGTTTCTAATTTACATTTCGTAACTAAACAATTCAACTAATCACACTTTATATAACCATCATTATAGTCTAGGAAGATTTCGGGTTTACGGTCTGTTTGTGTACCATGTGCATTTTTTCTCTAAATAACATTATAATCTTACTATTATATTTACAACATTATATTTTTATACTTCAGACCGTTGACTTTATAGTTAGGGCAACAGAATTTTTATTAATACATTACAAGTTTGAAACCCCACTGTATCGATTTCAATTACAGCGGTCGAACATAAGCAACTCAGAACTAACATACAAGTGCATCGGATGAAGTTTTCACACCGTTTACCAGCGCGATACGAAATCATCAAGAAAAATGCCAGAGTGGTAGTAGTAGAAGCAGTTAGTCATAGACAATACGATTTTAGAAGTGTGGATTCACTTAATAGAAATTAAAAACAATTCCAAAGTTGAACAGTTTAAGAGAGACAGACAGTAAATGTATCTGCAATATTGTAACCAATTTTGAGTCATGTCAATCAACGTTTCTAAGCATAGATTAAGATAATAGCATAAACCTTAACCAAGCAGTCAGCGCCTACCTATATGACAGAGTTTAACGATAAACGACTTTATAAACTGATACTACATTCTGACTTGGCTGTCTCTAGTTTTCTCCCAACTTACTCCTACACTAGCCCACACTGTAGGACGAGGTGTTAGGAAGTGGTTGGATGGTATGTATGTAATACTTTTAATGGTATTCGTGATCACTGTATTCGCTTAAGTTTGAGTAGTCAATTAACAATCATAAGCGTAGCCCACATTCGAATACATAGACTTGTATTTGGTAAATAGGTTCAATTTTTACAGATTACAAATATAGGGATTGAAGTTATATTTGTGCATGTTGTAACAGTATTTTTCGCGTAAGCTCTGTGATCTACCATCACCATCAATATCACATGTAAAGCAGCTTGTTTCAGCTATCTGTAGCCAAAACCAAACTTCACTCCTACACAAATAACTATAAATTGAAAAGTCAAGTAGCAAGCCACTAACAATGTACCGGACACTACAAGATTGACATATATATGTAGGCAACCAATGGTTAGATCAATTCATTTTAAGTATTCTGTGCTTGATAATTTAAGGCGAAAATAGAAACTAAACAAATAAATGGGTATTAGGTACGTATGTTATGCGAAAACCCCATCTGGTAAACATTTTACAATGAGAGAGTATGAAAAGTAGGATTTTGATAGAGGGATCTAATTGTTCTTCTGTTCATACACACCGTTAATACATATGAAGTCTTCACAAATTCAGCATTATGATAAGTAAATTTAGAGGTATACAACTACCATACATATATTTAATGTAAATTTTGGTATATAATATGTATTGTTCCACGTTACCATATCATATCAATACAGTGAGATATTAGAGTACGATAAGAAGAAATAGTATTCGTGATAGAAGAAAAAATTAGGCATAGATAATATGATTCGAAAAGAAAATATGGATTCGTTGGATAAATAATTGAAGATTTCTATGAAATTTAGAAGTTAGGGCAAGACAAAGAGTGAATGTACACACATCATTGCTAATGATTCCTAGTCATGTTACCCGTAATCTCTAATTGCGCAAACCTCAGCCAAGGAATCTCCACCTATTTACACAACTTAGTTCAGTAATCAATAACTCTATGGCCTGATCTTACGTTTGGATTTGAATGTTAAAACTCATAAGTCACTAGTAGACTGAGCAATAAAGATGTAAATGAAATGGACATTGTGACAGGTAACACGATTGAAGGTACTAGAAACGATTAAAGGATAACTAGATAGACAGAAAGACACACCAACATAATAGCCCGAATAAACATGTACTAACTCAAGCTGTCACCACTTATTAATAGCATATAAATAACATTATAAATTATAGAATGACAGAAAGATAACCATTAACAATGTTAGAATAAAACAAACGACAAAATATTCAGATTCACTTCAGTAAACTCATATCTTACGTGTCGTAATATTAATACATTGTCAAAGTAGACTATGATCGATGAGAAGGCTTGTTATAGAAATAAGAATTCATTTTCTTGAGTGGATCTTATTTCTTTTTAATTCGATTTGAAATGAATTGAATTACCCTATAGTTGCTATCTATTTTTAAATGAAATTCGATCAGTCTTAGTTGGCATATGAGCATCTCGTGAGGATTGGCCTGATATACTCCATTAAGATACAAAATGATATAGAATAGATGGAATGTGACTGACATTGGGAAACTAGGAGGCACGTTTCATCTAATTTGGAATTCATCAAATGGATGTACGTGCATCCCAAAGTTGATATTCTAGCCGGAACTCGAACCCAGTACCGTTCGCTTCAAACGCCATTGTATTATCTACATAGCACGTTTTGGTTTCCACTGTCAGCCATATTCCATCTATTCTACATATAACTACTGCTTTATGTTGTACTTAAAATTATCAAGAGTAAGATGAATGAGGTACATTTATTTGAATAATGTCTTACCGTAGAATAAAAGCTGTTTGACGAATATTTGTAGTAATTTCTTTATTAGCATCGAAACGACCAATTAAACGACGTGTACATTCTGCGTTTAAAGCTCGTGATACTAACGATCCATATGAAATATGAAGCTAAATGAAATAGAAAACAAAATAAAATACCGATGAGAAAATAGAATGAAAATCATCATTATGAGACTGTATGAGAAATTTATGACATGTGATATATACTGATAGATAAATTGTTGATTGAATTATTTGAATATAATATACGTTTTGTTGTATTCAAGGATAGTATTTTTATTATTTTTAGTTGGATGTACCTGGATGTTGAGAGCAGTACAAATGCATTCAATAATTAGTATGTTCTACCTTAGACTAATCGATCATGATTATCGTCAAATTACTCATTAAAAATAAACAGATAATAGAATAAACACACTCATTATCAAGTCTGATGAACGATAGTTTTATCATTTTGTAGATATATACAATTATAGAGCTTAGGCTAAAGAAGAATATAGTTACAGATTACCGCTTTCCATGTTAACTAAGCACTGTTCTATGATGAGCAGATAATATGATCTAAGGGGATCATGTAAAAATCTAATATCAATGAATGAAAGCTTTTGGTTAGCACCCAGAACTGTATCGGAAAGTATATACTGTTTTATGAAACTGAAAGAGTTTTTTAAAAGGACCCAGAAGTGTAGTTCGGGATAACATGTTTATTATGAGACTTAATGACTTAAATGTAACTAATATATAGCGAATCATTTAAGTAAACCTTTATTATCTTCTTACACAATATCAACCGAAAAAGAGGCATAGACTACTGACACCATTATTTAGGTTTATCACTTCTAACTAATACTTCCACCATTTTAAATGATTGATTTACTACACTACTTATCTTCTAATAATGAAATGGTGGCTTAATGGCTAAAGTGATCGAATTTTAACTAATAAGCCCCACTATTGAACTCGCCCTACCTACTTCGGTTAAAGGAACTGGGTGGTACCACTAGCCCTCACACATAGAGTGTGGCTTATATTCGGGTACCTACTTGGAGAACGAGTTCATATAATTTTAATTTAATATTATCTCATAAACTTAGTCGTCAATAGTGTAACCACAAAATAACGACGAATACGGTCCGAAATGTTTAACTTTTAGTGAGTACGTGGTTATAATAAATTATCATTGTCATACCATTGTTTAAGTCAACTGGTAACGCTTAAGCTACGGAATACAACAACTCACAAGACTACAGACCCATACAAAATGGAGAGGTAGGTTAATGGTCAAAGCAACTAGCTTTCAACTAATAGGTCGCATTTGTGAAGGTTGTTCCACCTACCTTGGCTCTCCATAATCAAAAAATATCACATAACTGGTGTACTTTGGGGTCGAATTTTTATTTGATAAATACCCTACAGGAGTTATATAGGGAGAACATACTTTGTTCCTGATATATCTGAAGCGTTACGAATTCACTAGTAACGAACGGAACAAAGACACGTGACCAGAGACCGATAACTAGCTATACTGACGCGACCCAGACCCAGCTAACTAGAGTAAGAAGTCCAAGTTGGAGCGGGGAAGTTATATTCCGTAGCAGCCAGAAGCACAGTAATCAAATAAGGAAAAAGTCAAGCGTATTTATATAGTAACGAAATGTCCTTGGGCACCGTTAATAATTAGCACACACAAAGAAACAATGGACCAATAGCATTTAAGATAGTTACAAGTGGGAAATACGATGTGAAGGTAATAAGAGCACGTTTTGGCGCGAAAACAGTTAAATTCAAATTTACAAAATTGAGCCACTTATCACGTAAGTTCTGGGGATTTGACATCCCCAACAGTTCCCTTTATAGTCGAGAGGGTCAGAATAAGAAATGACATTAATCTACTAAGTTATTTGTTATAAAATTGAACAGATTGCGGAAACTTTCTAGTTGAAATTCCCAAAATATAACGAATAATTCACTCATTTTGAAGAATCATAGTCTTATGTCAAACGTTCCATCACAAGTGATTTTATCATTTTGATAGTTTTTCTTTTCCACCTGTCATGTAAACGTGATATACACCAACTACGACAGATCCACATTTGTTCCAATTCCTAGACAGGATAGTAGATTATTGGATCCGTAGTTAAGCTTTTCGACTCTCAGACATCAAGTCTCAAGTTAGAACATGCTTGACCTACTTCAATCTAGGCAAACGAATAATAACTGTACTAGCCCTCACAATTAGAATGTAGCTTCAAGCTTCAAGATCTATCAACATATATGTTATGTTTAAATGTTACTGTCAATGGAGCTATTAGCATTCAAATGAACAAGAGAATGACTTAAAACATAATGAACATTATGTCTTCCAGTCTAAACAAGATTTCATTTACAAAAGGCATAGCTTAAAATTTGCTAAATAAAGATGTAACTAATTCTTAAGTGACATTTAATCCACATGTATGTCAATTATCTATCTAACACATAAATATTGGTGCAAGGGGGGCACCAGATATATACGCTCCACATAAAACAACGAAAATGGGAAGAGAAAGGGGTAAGATCCATATAAAAAAGTAATGGTGAGGGAAACTGAAATGTACAACCAGAAGAACTCTCTCAGTTAAGAAAGTTATAACCACTCTTTATGCAGAAAGTAAAAGAAGGTTGCAGCAGGATCGCCATTGGCTTCTATTCTGAGCCATATCTGATAACGTCTCTAGCCACTGTTTTGGACCATCTCTGGGACCCCAACTAGGGAGTCGTGAAGGACCAACAGAAGCCAGTCCTTTACAGCTTTCTTTCATACCACGACACCATATCATACACTGATCACCTCTCCGCTTTTTCCAACCAGTCCCAGAGTCGGCAAATAATGCACGATGTGGAATTCTCTGGGACAACATTCGTAAAATATGTCCAAGCCACTGATGTATGCCCATTGATAGATTCGAAAGAATAAATGTAATTTAGGTATTTAACATTTTGTTATTATTGTTGTTATGAAGAAGATATCAATGATACTGATTGATTTCAAGGTTATTTGGTACCATTTCTAAACAATTGATCATGTGAAATTTTAAAGACTATTCATAGAAACATAAAGAATGTAAGAAAATTTCAGCTTAACAACAATTGAAATGTAGATGGGTAAGTTAGAAATGAAGTACAGTGTTTGCAAACATATATTGAAGTAATACTATTTTGGCTTGTTTAAACTGGTTTTATTATTTTCTTTTATAAAATTACAAAACTTATCCATTAATGAAATGTACTGTTAATGTAATAGTATGTTGTAGCAAAACAATAGACTAAGAATTTAGTATAAAATACAAGCTAATTAAATAAACTATGGTATAATAAAATCTCAGGTTGAATAAAAATTTCTCAAAACAAAAGAACTAGATTAATATCATGAATGGATCAATATTAGACAACCATTAAAAACCTGGAAGCACTGGACGGCCATTTCGTCGATGCGCACTGCTGAGTCCCACATTATAATGAAATGGATGTCTAGTGCTTCCAGGTTTTCAATGATGGCCTAACATTGATCGATTTATGATTCTAAAGGAATTCAATAACCTTCACAACTACATACTGATAAATTACATAAACTGTACTAACAGCCAAAAACTTCATACCTTCAGTTAACCAGGTTTGATCTTTTTAAAACCCACTTTTTAAGGTATACATTGAAGAGAGAACAATAGTTGAATAGGTAGAAACGAAGTTCAAGAAAGCTCATCATATATTCAAGTAAAAAGAATGATATCATTTTTCTACAGTTTAATTTGGTTTGTGCCCAGAATTGCAGAATTCCAAGGTAAAATCAATAACAAGAAAAAACTTATTTTTATTACAATTGCAAATTTCTGCAATCGATGTTGAGAGCTACACCTTCAAAGTGTCCGAGATAGTAATGCTGTCTAACTGCTTAAACTAATGTGAGCGAAACAGGTTTGGTTGAAAGTCTAGTCAGTCAGCTGTAATCAACTCAAAACCTGAGACATATGTGGATTCAATCACTCATACAACGTCAACACGACAATATGAAATTAGCATGACGAATGGAGTGAAGAAATTGAGAGGATGTAGCACCATTGATAATGAAAGATAAACTTAATATCGAGAATATGATTTGAAAAGATGTAATAAGAAAGAAGAATAGTGAATATAATTGGGTCATTGTGTATGATTCCAAACTATGTCAGCTAACGTTTCTAAACACAAATTGTAATTATCTCTCCGACATCAACCACGTAGGTTGTCTGCATTCATGATCAGCACTCAGACCAACAGTCAATAACTTCACAGACTATTGTCACCATTTTATGCCATGATTCCCAACAGTTGCTGCTACATTGACGTGGTGGTTAGGCTTGTCTATCGTGATGAACCAATCGAGCTATACTAGCTGGAACAATCGTTCCTAAAGGTCCTACTATGCCAGACAGGTCGGTTGAAGAGCGGTGAGACTAAAAGCAGCAAACCAAAGGTCCGAAGGCGAAGTCGTACTGCCGACTGTACAGAGGTGTGACGGTAGTAGGGTGTTTCCTTAAGACAACCAGCATGACAACGATGCTGCCTTCCCACAAGGAGGGGTGGGGTTAGAATAGATCGACCCTAAAAATGCACACCTCGCCTTATCCCACGGATTTCCATCTACGGCGGTAAGGCCCTTGGAATAACGGAGCTAACACGTCAAAAATCCCCCACAAAAAGGTCGTGCGTGACCGGCCTCAAACAGTTGTTTCTTGCACTCTGCGGTTACGCTCCCAGGTCGTTAATACCAACACTAATCCAACTTGCTTTTCAGGTCCCTCAAGAAATACCCTTCCACGGTGTGGGCAGCCAGGAATTAGCCCTCACACCCGTAACAGCACACGAGACCCAGTCGGTCACATTCCAATCCAATACCATGATTACTGAACATCTCAACAGCTAAGGCTAACGCTCCATCAAAATGAGATCATCAAAAAATTACAATTCATAGTTAACACAATGAAATACCTTAAAAATGATCTTAATAATGGATAATACAATTAATTCTAATCTTATTGAATTCCATGGATATATTGTAAAGTTTTATTTTGCAATGAACTATATCAAAATATGTATGATCCATTAATTTACCAATAATGAATACATAATAATACTCTTTATCTTCCCTTAAACCTTAAGACTAGAATTGCTTCATAACTTTTTTCCTCCCTATACTATATCATTATATACAACCTATTTTTTATATATTACCACCACTAAATTAATTACTTCTATGAATCCGGTGTTCATCTTGTTGTGCTAACGAGATATGGCAACTTGGACCGATGCATATATGTGCCCAGTTCTACGTTGTAGCTAACTGACTGACTGACTGATACATAATAATAACAACAGTATTTTGTTTACTTTTAATCATAGGATGTAATTGATAATGTTTGTTGTCAGACTATGATAACATACGTTTGATCATTATTAAACAAAAAGAATCAAGGTTATCTTTTTTATTTATTTGTCTATCTATACTGATAAGAAAATATTATAAAACAAGTCATCGTACTTGAATGAACAAAACAAAAAAAATGAAGCCGAAAAATCACAGATAACATTTAATCAATGTGATAATCATGTTACCAAAGCAACATATTTCTTTGAAATTATCATAAATCTATAAATAGTATAAAATGATTGTACTTCGATATGATAAAATTTATTAGATTTAATTTTTTGTCTTAATTACCGTTTGTATGGTAGGATATAGTCCTGATTAATGTATAATACCCTGATCAGGTAGGTTCAAACCAAGATACTGTGATTAGTTGCAAGCGTGAGTCAATTGAAGCTAGACCACCAAAGTCCTGGATTCGAATCTCGCAAGGCGAGGTCGTGGATGCGCACAGCTGAGGAGTCCCACAATAAGACGAAATGGCCTTACAGAAGTGCTTCCAGGTTTTCCATGGTGGTTTAGTTTCAAATGACTCACACGCTTTCAACTATGAAAATACTGAAATCTCTACAAAACCCCTTCTGATAATATTACTCTGATTAGTTTATTTATAACAAATAAGAAATACCAAACTAATGGATGAGATACTTTGAATGATTCTATTTTATTTATTTGGCGACCTCCTTGAATATCTGGACTACCTGTTCTTAACATTTAGATATTTAAACAAGTTATCTGCTTTTATTTGTTTTAATACATCATTAT
Organism: Schistosoma rodhaini; assembly: GCA_944470415.2. Classification (NCBI taxonomy): domain Eukaryota; kingdom Metazoa; phylum Platyhelminthes; class Trematoda; order Strigeidida; family Schistosomatidae; genus Schistosoma; species Schistosoma rodhaini. The sequence goes on from OX104044.1 coordinate 6,825,484, forward strand.
GTATCTTTGATTGTATAAACTATTCAGGTACGTTTATGAAAATATTTACGACCTTTTGCTGTATAACTTACAAAAAAAATACAATCAGATACATTGTAGTTACTGGCAATATGTATTGAAAAGAATGTAAATTATTCAGATGTCGATTATGAACTGCTAACATCTAACTGGCAATCACACAATATTTACAGTCAAGTTCGATCAAGAAGTAAAAAACGGAAACATATTGAAATACTTTATGCTGAGAATTCTATGTTGTACCAAAAATGCGATGTTGAATAAAGCCATAAATAATACTAATGTAAATTCTACATAGTCTAATGTTTTAAATATTATATCTTGGTTGATCGGACTTATTGGAATATTGATGTTACCTCTTGGATTTTATTCAGCTTTGAGGAAAGTTGAGTGAAGTATTGAGTTTAAGGAATACTAGCGACGACGTAGGACCAGGCACATTTATGCATCGGTCCAAGTTGCCATACCTCGTTAGCAAAACAAGATGAACACCGGATTCATAGAAGTAATTAATTTAGTGGTGGTAGTATATAAAGAAAGGTTGTATATAATGATATAGTATAGGAAGGAAAAAAGTTATGAAGCAACTTTAATCTCATGGTTTAAGGGAAGATAAAGAGTGTATACACCTACGCCATTGTGATCGATTCTGAGCCATGTCACCCAGAGTCTCCAACCATTGGTTACGATAGTCACGTGGACCTCAACTAAAGAAGTATTCCAAACAGAGCGACAATCTTCTATTGAGGCTCTCCAACGATAACTGATGACAATATGGTCTATTTGAGTCTGTCGTTGGTTTGGTGAAGGTGGTCACCATGTTAGACGATGTCTCTCCTTATGCTTAAAATTAGTGCTTGCTAAAAATAAACGATTGTCTGAGCATAGTTGCAACAGACGATCACCATTATCGGTTCGTTGAGCCGGAATACTAAAACACCCACCTAAATGTCTTCCTGTTTGATTTAAGCTGCCTACCTAGGCATACTAGACAATGGATGAACGTAATGATAATAATATATATCATGTTAACATATAGTTATGTGTTTAGTTCTTCTTTACTCAAACAATGCATATCACTCAAATTAATGCGAATGATAATAAGAATGAATAAGAAATAGACTAACTACTCCAAAAACAATAGAACCACGATGTAGTAAAGGAAAAAATAAGAGTGAGATAGTTCTCAAACCTAAATCCGTCTACCAAATCCGTTTATCCGAATTATGAACGGAGGGCTCATCTTGGGGAGTTGGAAAACCCTGATTTCAAACCAATGGTGCACATGGGCTGGCTCCAGTATCCTGAGGGAACAAATGGTGTACGAATCAATCGCTGGTCACCGGCTACAATGGGACTGCATCTCCTGACGTTGCTCCATTGTCTTGTGGATCAGATCTTTAGGTCAAAGGCTCCGGGTGTGGCCATCTAAGAAAACCACTTGCTTCGGTTTGGGCACCTGGGCAGTATTACAGCCCTCACACAAATCAAATGAGGTTTGTGTGGCGCATATATATCTGGTGCTTCCTTGTACCAATATTATGTGTTTAAATAATAAATAAATGAACGGATAAGCATATTATGATATTTCTCGCATACAGTATAGAATCATAATTGTTAGAAATCTATCTTTTAAAAGAGAGTGGTAACAAGTTTAGTATTTCAAACGATAAATACTTTATTTGAATAAGTACACTTAAAAAACTCACCAAAGTCGAAATATGTGTAAGCCACAACATGAAAATGTTATAAGAACACAAGTTTATGATTTAATTCATATGATAATACCAGTTTAACACATTACCAATACTACATTATAGTTGAATAATATACATAATCACAGGTCAGTCAGTCAGCTACAACGTAGGACCAGGTACATATAAGCATCAATCCAAGTTGCCACACCTCATTAGCACAACAATATGAACACCCAATTCATAGAAGTAGTTACTTCAATGGTAGTAATATATAAAAGAAAAATTGTGTATAAGGATATAATACAGGAAGAAAGAATTAGTTCGTAGAAATAAAGGTACAAAGCAATTTTAATCTTACAGTTTAAGGGAAGACAAAGTGAATATACACCTACACTTTTATGATTGATTCTCATTCATGTCACTCAGAGTCTCCAACTACTGGTTAAGAAAGTTGTGGGGTTCGAATAAGATTTACTTCAGGATTTTAACTCTTTCTGTTTTTCTTTTTGTTATCCTCACTTATTACTGCCCTGATGGATACCGTAGCTTCTATCAAATCCTACATTTTTTACGACTGACTAAGCATCAAATTTACCGTGATTATCTGATAGAACTTCAAGATATTAGACTCAAAAAATATTCAGAATTGTTTCAACTGATACAATTTACCTTGTGAAAACGTCTGGTCAATGTCGTTGAAGGTCTAATATAATTTAAGTTGTTCAAAATAGATTTATTCAACTAACCTTAACATATAACTAGTGACGATATATGAATAATTTCTAGGACGGACTTTGCTGAAATAAAAGCTTTATTATTGCCGACCATTGTTCAAATCAAATATCAATATATATAGACTAAATAAACAGCGAGTCGTTCTTTTCGATTTAAAAATCTTTCCTTCAGACAGGGAGGGAGAAATGCGATCACTTATATATCATGTTTTTATGAAAACACTTTTTTTCCAATTTTTATACTATGTGCGAAGTGTTACTAATGATGATTATAGAATCTTGTTTTAATGTTCGAATCTCACATGCGGGATCGTGAATGCGCACTGGTGAGGATTCTCATACTAGGACGAAACGGCCATCCACTGCTCCTAGGGTTTCAATAGTAGTCTAGCTCAGATCAGCTCGTGATTTCAACTGTGATAAAACAAGTTATGTTATAATTATTAACAAATAGATAAAATGAAAAGAAAGTCGACTTTTATATGACAACTAGCAGTGCACATTTGAAGGAAAATAAGACAGATAAGTTGTAGGCTAAAAAAATTACATCGAAACAACTGTTATTTTAATTCTTGACTAAGTAAGTTCAGAAGAAAAGAAGGCCCAGGACAGAGTGGGTTGGAGAATGCTGGTCGGCGGCCTATGCTCCATTGGAAGTAACAGGCGTAAGTAAGTTCAAATATATTTAGTAATCATTTGCATAACACATGTAAAGATTCAATTAACTACTAAAAATTTAAATGATTTCAATTTACATCTCCTACTATAGTATGCAAATACTTTATGGTTTACAACCAAGACTTATCAACATGAATCAATTAAGATGTCAATTTACTGTATTGAATAATACAATGTTGTAATGTGATCCGTCTTATCATTTTTGAAACCCAGTTTTATGTAAACTGACGTCTAGAAGTCTCAAATTCACAAAATATATTGAATAGCATAACACTACCGAAAATGTCACACAATTTCTACAAAAATAAAACACAATTATAATGATATTTACTTAGTATTGTTTGTTTGGATCTTCCCATTGATGTTTTTTAGGACTGCAACTGGTCAGTCTCTGAGATGCAGGTACATACAGCCGACGAGTCCTAAATAGGACGAAACATGCGTCAAACTGGATTCCAATGCTAGCCACTAGCCATCTTTGCTTACTAATTATAATGATATAACTTTAATATAAATAAATCCATCATGATGAACCAACAATAAGATAATAAGATCTATCACATGAATCGAATAATATCGCTAATCAAAATAGATAGTTTAATCATTTGATTCTATTATAAATATTGATCATTCATGATAGATCATGCATATTCTGATGAGAATATTTTTACTAATGACAAGTAATAAATAAAGTATAATTTATGTGATAAAATCTGTACATTACGAAATAATAATAAATTTTTCCGAAACTTATCCATTTAAGGTCAAGTTGTCCTCGAAAAAAATAAAACAAAGTTATAGTTACATTGATGTTAACAAAAAAATGATAAGCAGAGATGGATGGTGACTAGCAGTGGGATCAAAAACACGTGTTTCGTCCTGTTTAGGACTCGTCAACTGGATGTACTTCCACTCGGGAATTGTTCACTCCGGGAATCGAACCCAATACCATTCGCTTCAGATGACATCGCGGTATCCACCTAGCTACCGATTCTAGATAAACACTAGCTTGTGCAATATCAAAGCAATCCTCATAGAATGCACATATGTCAATAATAAACTGCAATCCTAAACATTAATGGGAACATTAAAACAACTGATAAAAAATCATGAGTCAATTGAAGCTAGACCACCATGGAAAACATGGAAGCACTGGACGGCCGTTCAGTCCTATTAAGGGACTCCTCAGCAGTGCGCATCCACGATCCCGTGCCCGCGAGATTTGAACCCAGGACCTAACAGTCTCGGAGCGAAGCCCTTAACCGATAGACCACTGAGACGGCATCCAACAGTGTTAATGTCTAACTTCAACCAATCCACGATTTTGAGCGACCGTTCACCAATTGTCTTCAGTGAGTTGATATCCAGTGCTTCCAGGTTTTTGATGGTGGTCTAACTTCAATTGACCCATGATTTCAACTATGAAAATACTAAATTCTCCACAAAACCCCCTCTGATCTATAATCATATGCTCACTAGTGACTGACTTCAAGAGATATTTCCTTGAGTTCTAGTGGGAAGCAGTGGTCAGTGGAGATCTACCAAGTCTGTTGTAGATATATCAGCTCACTGAAGAAAATTGGTGAACGGTTGCTCAAAATCGTGGATTGGTTGAAGTTAGACATTAACATCGTTGGATGCCGGCTCAGTGGTCTATCGGTTAAGTGCTCTGGGGCGAGACTGAGTGGTCCTGGGTTCGAATCTCGCTAGTGCGGTATCGTGGATGCGCACTGCTGAAGAGTCCCATAATAGGACGAAACGGCTGTCCGGTGCTTCCAGGTTTTCCATGGTGGTCTAGCTTCAATTGAATCATGATTTCAACTTTGAAAATACTAAATTCTCCACAAAACCCCCTCTGCTAGCCACTATCCATCTTTGCTTACAATGCTTGTGAAATAAGGCTATATTGATGCAATACGCACAGTATGCACATATGCCAATGAGAGAGACTGACCAGTTGCAGTCCTAAACATCAATGGGAAGATTCAAACAAACAATACTAAGTGTATTAAAAACTAAATGTTTATTTTGAGTAGAAAGATTGTATTGTATTTGAAATATCGTGACCTAATGTAAGTCATTTTTTCAGAGTAAATCAATAACTGATTATGGTAACTATGTTTGACATGAACAAATGCCCTGGTAAAGTCAGGGGTGGAGAGAGTCAGCTCTCCCTCTCGAAATGCTCTCACATGGCTACGCGTATACAGCCACTGTCAGGGAATTCCTGTTCACAGCTTTCTCGCACCACAGGTGTTGTTTACGAAAGTATGATGACGAAAAGCGAATGTCCGACACTTTAACCAGGCTGGTAGATATGGAGGATCCACATAGGGGAGTCGGAAAACCCTCATTCCAAACCAATGATGCACATTGACTCCAGGATCCTGAGGAAACAAATGGCGTATGAACCAATCGTCGGTCGCCGGCTACCATGGGACTACATCTCCTTACGTTGTTTCACTGCCTTGTGCATCAAACCTTTAAATCGAAGGCTCCGGGAGTGGCCCCTAAGAAAACCACCTGCTTCTGTCTTGTCACATTTGAAGCGATTGCGAGTTCCGTAATCTGAGAACGGAACAAAGATTCTGTGACTAAAGACCGATAATCTAGCTATTCTGATGCGTCCAAACCCCGCCAACTAGAGTGAGAAGTCCAGGTCTGAAGTGGGGAAATATATTCCGCAAGCGGCCAGAAACACAAGCAATCACAACAGGCACAAATCAAACGTATATATACAACACAAAATTGTCTTTTTGAAGCTTTACAAAACAACATACTAAAAGACACAACGAAACCAAATGGGAAATACGGCATGAAGGTTTTTGGCGCGAAAACAAAAAATTCAGAGTTTTAAAATAAAATTACAAGAATAAGGCATTTACCAAGTGAATTCTGGGGATCTAACATTCCCACTAGGTCTGGGCACCCAGGCAGTATTACAACCCACACAAAAATCAAGTGATTTGTGTGGCGCATATGTATACGGTGCCCTATTTTATCAATGTTTATTTGTTCAAATAAATAATAATATATAAATATTCAAACGTACTGTGATTTCGACTGTACGAAAAATATTCTACATTCTTTCTTTTCGACTATTTAAATTTGTGTTAGTTTTATCCTGATTATTTATTTACTCTGAAGAAATGGCTTACATTAAGTAACGAAACGTCAGTAAAACAATTTACTACTTATTGAGATATCATGAAAAAGAGAACAAACATTTATTATTAAATCTTTACCCAATGATCAATTTATTTGAAACTATCAAGTTTAACCTTAGCATTGATACCTTCAAAAAGAATAACTGGTTTACCGATTGAAACCTTCAATTTTTAACTGTTAAATTCATAAGTTCAAACTACATCTACTCCATCTATTATTATACAATTTTGACAGATGGAATAGTATCACTTTGATGCTTGGTATCTGACTTCAATTATATCGGATGAAGATGTTATCGACGAGGTAATTGACGTGTTCATCACTTCTGTGGTCAACTGATCTGACTGCAATTTGAATGAACGTATTGGTAAGTTATGAACATAAATATTCCATTTAACTCTGTATATTACCTAGACTAACTCCGTCTGTGTGATGGTGGTAATAAGAAGCCAGATACGGGCTGTGTTAGAGGAATTGATTTCAAGTAAGAAGCGAGAGAGTGAAGAGGAGAAGGCAAGTGAGACAACTCGTTTTGATAAAGAGCAACTTAATATTTGTATTCAGACAAAAATAAATTACAGATATGTAATGAATACGGTATGAGTAATTAACACATATACGATCATATAAAAACATTCAAGGTTAGTAAGCGAATAATTAACAGGGTCAAAATGTTATTTAACATGAATAAATAAGTCGGATTGTTCGGAAGCTAGAACAATCTATGTGAACTTGACATAGGACTAGACACTACATCACCATTAGTCACTATCACAATTAATAAATAATAGAAAAAAACCTATCACAAAGTCAAGCATACGTGTGTTCGAATATGATCAGTGAGTTTATTCTACCATGTATTGTGGTTATGATTTAATTCATAGAAATTTATATTCACAAATAATGAATATAAACAAAATGAAATTTAATTAAGCAATAATCATAGTAATAATTGCGATCATGAATCGATATTAGACCACCATTGAAAATCTGGAAGCACTGTCAAGTGGAGACAGGTATCTACCCCCAGACAACAGAAGATAGTCGTGCAATTTCGTGGATTGGTTGAAGTCAGACATTAACACCGTTGGATCCCAGATCAGTGGTTTAGAGATTAAGCGTTTGTGCGCGAGATCGAATGTTCTGGGTTCGAGCTCCCTTTGTGCAGGATCGTGGATGCGCACTGCTAAGGAGTCCCATACCACGAAAAAACGGCTGTCCAGTGTTTCCGGGTTTTCGATGGTGGTCCAACATTGATCGATTGATGATCTCAATAAAAAACATAACAATCTCCACAACCCCTTACTAATACTAATGATAATAATAATAATCAACTTACAGCTTTTTCTGTGATTAAAATTAAAACATCATTGCCATTGCATGCTCCAATTTTCCATTTATTTCGAATATTATTTGCGTATTGTACGATTGATGCATTTTTACTTTAACAATGAGAACGATTCAAGTTTAATTGAATTCAAGATAGAGAAGAAAAAATGCCGAATGAAAAGTTTCAATAGTTGAAGAACATTTGAAGGAACACAAACAATGTTTAAAAAACGTTCCCAAAACGTCGGTTGACTTAAGGAAATTTGAGAATAAGTCTGCAATAGCGTTACATGCGTTGGAAACGGGACACATGATTAATTTTGAAGCGGCCAAAATACTTCAAAAAGGATTCAACACTCATAAAGAAAGATTGACAGCAGAAGCGCTGTATATATGGGCGAATAAGAACGGCCCAAACAGAAAGGATGGTATTCAGCTAGCTACCATTTGGCAAATATTCATCAACAAGTAATTTGACCTTTTCTTTTATTCAACCTGTCTACTTCACATGAATCGTTATTATGACTGAAATCAATATGAGTTATGTTTAGCATTACATAATTATGTACTTGATGATGATTCTCATTTTATTTGCAATTTCGATGTTTCCGAAAAAACTTTTCAACCTTCATTTTGCACTTTTATTCTTATTTTTACTTCACATAGAAACATATCAACACTGAATATCATTCATTAATAACTAATCTTACACATACATACATACACACACACAATTCATCCAGTCTCCTTTAATTCACATCGTTGAACTTTTCACTTGATTCTCATTCAACTGACTCATATTATCCTGTTTACAAAAAAACTTCGACATTCAAATATGATTGGATTAAAAAGTAGTAGAGATTTTGATGACATGATTGTTAAGCATAAAACATGTATATTTCTTTGATGATTTTGATTATTTCCCTGAAGAAGTCCAGACAAGTTAGCTGGACGAAACGTTGGAATTATTTATATTTCAATCGCTGAGACTATTTGAAATATAATTTTTTCACATATAATGAATTTTATAAGTTAAGTGTATTTTCAGTTCGAAGACAATTCTTGGCGAGAATATAATTTATGAACGACCTTTGGGCAACATTATAATGAACATGGAATGTCCTTCTACTCAGTAGGGTTAAAAATTGGTGTGAGGAATTAGGATTTACACTTGAACGTTAGACTTAAGTACTAGATTTAATGTTTTCATCATGAACTTACAAATCTAAGATCTACTATCTTAAATCTGATTGGTTCACCCACAAATTATAATCTCACTCTTTTTTTTCATAATACCAACAGCAGTTAAACATTCAATGAAAATCAAGAATTATGTGTTTCTTCCCAAATTTCGATCTTTTAACAAAGTGAATTTGTGATTCCATATGGGATTAAAACTTAACACCTTTATGAATGATACGATAATAATATTCAGTTGGTGAGTTGCATTTTGAAGGGACTAGATTGTCCATTCCCAATCCAATTATCACAGCTTCTGACCAGGACATTTGTAGATCCATCTTGAAATTAACCAATAATCATAGCACGAGAGTATCATTAAGCCAGGGTACAACTGATTAATTATTGAGTAGAGACCAATACTATGTATGTCTAGCCCTCTAACACTGACCGAATCCTATTGATCAAGTTACAGTAGGGCCATTAGTATAAGTGACTCAGTACTGAGTGGACGATTGTAAGATAATAGATAGCTAGCCCAAACGTTGGACCCAAGTCTCGTGTTGGTTGGAACTCATCAGCAAGGTATTCCTGTTATCTTGAGAGGACTGATGATCTCTGTGGGATTTCCAAACTCGTACCACCCAGTTCCAAAAACTGAGACGTTTCCATTGAACTTTTTGTGCTGCAACTGAGATCTTATAGGACCGAGATAATAAAATTCGATTGACCACCGAGTAATGACCAATAAATTTGTCTAACCCTTAGTATTGATTAGATTCCATCAAACAACTCATCCAGGTGTGTTGTGTAGATATCTACTTACTTCAAAGATAGTTCTTTTATCTGATTAGTACTGGTTAAAGAAAAACTAGTGAATACTGGACAGCTGTTTCACCTACGTTCACACTTCTATATAAAGAATAGAGAAAATTGTATGACCATGCGTTGTTCAGTTTTAATTACCATTTTTTATTCAACATAGTGATAAATATTGACCAGATTGAATCTATGAACAACAAGAAAGGCGTATCGCCATACCCAATATGAGTAAATGCTAATTATTAAAAACATTTATTTAACAAGTTGCAATGTGAGATACAATTCATTGATTAGTTAACATCACCTTGTAGTACGTATTTGCTGGCGGAGTAAACAAAGAACTTTGAAGTTTTATACAAAATTTATTGACGAAGTACAAATATCTATATTCGGCTTAAAACCAAACTTTCGTGATACGAAAGCTAGTGATGTTATCTGACTGACTGAATCATAGTGGAAAAAGTGGGATTCGAACATTAGGCCTAATACCCCAAAGCCGATTACTTTAAACACTAAGTCACTGCATGAATTCTTAAAATCACGAAAACCAAAGAAAATAAATATACACGAATAATAGAGTTAATCTTATTTGATTTATTTTCATGCAGAAAGATAGCAGGAAATGTGCAAACAAGGATAGGAGGAATATGATGACATTACTGTTGCATCGATAACTGCAACGGTAAACCGAAAAGTGAGTAAAAAAAACCTAGATTTACGAAACACAAAGTGAAAAATACATATCAATAACTTTATAGAGTTGAGATCATGAGTCAATTGAAGCTAGACCACCATGGAAAACCTGGAAGCACTGGACGGCCGTTTCGTCCTGTTATGGGACTCCTCAGCAGTGTGCATCCACGATCAGGCCTCGCGAGATTCGAACCCAGGACCTATCAGTCTCGCGCGCGAGCACTTAACCGATAGACCACTGGGCCGGCATCCAACGGATGTGCACTGCTGAGGAGTCCCATAATAGGACGAAACGGCCGTCCAGTGCTTCCAGGTTTTCCATGGTGGTCTAGCTTCAATTGACTCATGATCTCAACTCTGTAAAATTACTAAAATCTCCACAAAACCCCTTCTGATACATATCAATAACATCAAAAATACTAGGTAACTTACTTTGAAAATGGTTTCGAAACTAGCACTGTTACAACAAGTCTAGCATTTTGACTAACTTCATTTCTAAAACACGGATGACGACATAAACATGGTGTTTCTCGAGGATAATGTAATAACAATTCATTTATTGATTGTCCTAGGAAAATATTTTTTAAAATTAAACATTAAAAAAACTTTAGGTTCAACGATATGACGCTGAAATATTTGAAAATATTGAGATATGATTATTCAAATTGTACACTAATCACTTAACAATATACCGAACCACTTCGTGGCTATTTGGTTTGTAAATAGTAGGAGCAAACGACAATAGTTGAGCTAAATCTTTAATCATATTGATCACTTACACTTACAACACTACAAAAAGGAACTAAAGAGCCTCTTAAGTAAACCATAATAAGGAGGTTTTGTGGAGATTTTTAGTAATTTTTTTATATAGTTGAAATCATGAGTCAACTGAACCTAGATCACTATGGAAAACCTGGGAGCACTGAACGGCCGTTTCGTCCTATTGTGGGACTCCTCAGCAGTGCACATCCGTTGGATGCCGGCCCAGTGGTCTATCGGTTAAGTGCTCGCGCGCGAGACTGATAGGTCCTGGGTTCGAATCTCGCGAGGCCTGATCGTGGATGCACACTGCTGAGGAGTCCCATAATAGGACAAAACGGCTGTCCAGTGCTTCCAGGTTTTCTATAGTGGTCTAGCTTCAACTGACTCATGATTTCAACTATAGAAACCATAATACTCAAAATAAAAACTCACAAAAACAAAAATGAATAGATAGGAAACAAATAAGCATATGACTAAAATATGTTTAGTTTACAAGAATACTACACCTTTTGTATAAGCTCTAGGGAATTCAACCCACTGTTAAAAAGAAAATTAGGAAAAAAAGAGGGGGTTTAGAACTGTAATCCCTAGTAGTTGGAAACTAAAAGCTCTAACTATTAAATCATTACAATAAGGGGAGGGGAAAGAATCTTGAAATGTTAATAATAAATGTTAATAATTAATTAAGTAATAAACCATTAAGATCTATAAATCTGGCTTTATATGTTTTTTTTTTATTGAAACACTGACAATACGACTTTAGTATTCATCATGCTGTACTGATGCATTATGGTCAGTTAAGTCGATGTACATATATTTCAGGATCCACAATGTTAATTTCTAACTAAATTGCTTTTGTGAGGGCCATTAGCGATAAATATATATAAACTAGTGAATCCAAGCATTAGAATCGATGAGTAGAGTACTTATAAATGATAATTTCAAGTGTTTAAAATGAAGTATAGCATGAAAAAGATGTAAATCAAAATGACCTGAGAAGAAAATTTTAACGATTTTTTAATTCTAGTTTCTAGTTAAAAAGAAAATAGGCAACGCTTAAAGTTGTGTATAAGTTTGTAATCATTGAGATTTTATAGAGCTTGAAATGTATATTAAACAGAATGACTCTAACTATAATCTACTGGGTTAACTATGCCAATATTCAAATAACTTTAATGTATTAGAACACATCTACATTATTTGAACAAACATTAGAATCTAACTTGTGACCTTCAATTTGAAATGATTTTAAAACATTGTACTGGACAGGTAAAAGTACTCCACATTTAACAGTAGGGTTATAGGTCTACAATAAACATTTTTTCATCAGTATAGGGTGGTGTAGATTGTTGAGTTTGGATTGATTTCAAGAATGGATCAATGTTAGATCAACATTGAAAACTTGGAAGCACTAGACCACCGTTCCGTCCTAGTATAGGACTCATCAGCAGTGCACATCCACGATCCCGCAATCAGAAGTCAAAACCAGGACGGTCAGTCTCGCGCGCGAACGCTTAACCTCTAGACCACTGGGCTGGTATCCAACGGTGCTAACGCCTAACTTTAACTAATTCACGATATTGCACGACCATCTTCATCGAGTAACTGCCCCACAACATACACCGTTGAACTCCACTGGTCATGGCTTTTCACTCCAACTCCAGGAAATCGGTCTTGAAGCTAGTCACTAATAAATTTTTATTTTATTTAAACACATAAATATTGGTACAAGGAAGCACCAGATATATATGCGCCACACAAATCTCATTTGATTTGTGTGAGGGCTGCGATACTGCCCGGGTGTCCAAACTGAAGCAGGTGGTTTTCTTAGGGGGTCACACCCGGAGCCTTTGACCTAAAGGTCTGATCCACAAAACAGTGGAGCAACATAAGGAGATGCAGTTTCATGGTAGCCGGTGACCAACAATTGATTCATACACCATTTGTTCATTCAGGATACTGGAGCCAGCCCATGTGCACCATTGGTTTGGAATGAGGGTTTTCCAACTCTCCTAGGTGGACTTTCCGTGTCCACCAAACCGGTTAAAGCGCCGGACATTCGCTTTTTGTCTTCTCAATTTCGCAAACAACACCCGTGATGCGAGAAGGTAGTGAGTAGGACTTCCCTTGCATAGGCTATATACGCGTCGCCATGTGAGAGATTTTCGAGAGAGAGAGCGGACTCTCCCCACTCTCGGCCATACCAGGGCATTTGGGGGCAGTCACTAATGAACACATGATACTAGGACAAAACGGCCATTCAGTACTTCCAGATTTTCAGTGGTGGTCTAACACTGACCCATTCATGACATTAATCTTTTTTTCAGTTGCAACAATAGGGTAGTAAACTTGACGCTTAACATATACATATACAACTATGACTTGGAATCAAGTACACATATCAATGAACTTCCTTCCCAAATCAGAACAAAACATTTGCATATATTTTTTGTACGAAATTTTAATAGTAGTGATAGTAGTAGTGTTAATAATAATAATAATAATAATAACAATAATAATAGATTCCATTTCGGTATGTAACTAAAAATTACATTCCAATAATATGGAATGCTTTTCAAGGATTGATTATAATCAATGGTGTTCTTTAAAGAAAAATGTTGCGTTGTCTTTCTTTTTTTTAAGTAAATATCTTCGATATATATATACCATAAATGCCACTACCATCTAACAGATGACTTCATCATATGATAGTTAACACATGAGGATTTGATAACGATTAAAGATGAAAACCTGTTACATACTATCCTTTTAAAATATAAAACAAGGATTATGCCATAGCTTTTTGTTAATTTTAACTTAGAAAATACGTTATGAATTATCATTTGTAAACCATTTAAAATATGAGTAAGAGAAGTCAGTCAACCACAACGTAGAACTTCGTACGTACGTACATCAGTTCCAGTTGCCATCCCACATTAACACAGATGCAGTTGTCGATTCAAATCCCATAGTGGTAAAAGTAGTAAGAGTATAAGCAGTAATCGGGAAGATTAGGGGTTGAAGATGTTATTAAAGGAGTAAGAGAAGAAGAACATGGAGTACAAATGCTAATCAACATTATTGATATTGGCATTATTATTATCATTATTACTGCTTTGATATGGGGATTAGGAGATTATTTTGTTGAATCTAAGGTTAACTGTATGATTTGTTGGTTTAAGCTTGATCACATCAAAAATATATTACTACATGGCGTAATTTGAAAATTAACATTTTAACTGTAAACTCAAGGCAGAAATCACATTACTGTCTGTAAATGTAGAGCGAAAAAATGAATGTATAACCAGTATTTAGCACTTTTAAACATTTTATCTTTTGATACTTTAATGGAGGGGTAAGATTAGTGTTATGTCCTTAGCTCATACGATTATTGCGAAGACATACGATTGCCAATTTAGATATTCTGACTTACACGATCAAACTAATAACGCATACACCAGTAAAGGCAGCCTAGAGTCCCGATTGGTTCTTTTCCGCCTAACCCTGCCTATTAAGTCCAGAATGCCAATATCAGCCTCCGCTATACAAATCACATATTCCAAACAAACTGGGTTTATATACGAAAAAATCAGATTACAACACACCATAAAATAGAAAATAACATTTGTAAAAGATATAGCCGGAAGTGGATGTGATTGTGAGAAACTGTTACTAATAAATTGGGAATATCTCAGGAATAGTAAATCATATGATAATAGTCAATAGATCAAATAAGAGCTTAAAAGAATAAAACGAATATGAATATACACATAATATAGTCACTTAATAGCCATACAATATGAATATTCGTATAATATTAGTCCATAAGTAATTACTAACGGTTACCATTCATTTATTGTCATCCGCATATAACAATTTCAACTAAACTCATAATATTGAAAACGTTGATTAGTCTTGGAAACTTTCCGATGGAATGTATGAAATCTAGAACCATGATGTTTTGCCGACTGTTTCTACATATATACTATCAATTATTGCATATTTTTGACTATTCTGAAGTTGTAATGCCCTGGTACGGCTGAGAGTGGGGAGAGTCCGCTCTTCCTCTACAAATGCTCTAACATGGCCACACGTATACAGCCTCTGCTAGGGAAGTCCTACTCACTACCTTCTCGCATCACGGGTGTTGTTTACAAAACTGAGAAGACGAAAAGCGAATGTCCGGCGCTTTAACCGGTTTGGTGGACACGGAAAGTCCACCTAGGAGAGTTGGAAAACCCTCATTCCAAACCAATGGTGCACATGGGCTGGCTCCAGTATCCTGAGTGAACAAATGGTGTATGAATCAATTGTTGGTCACCGGCTACCATGAAACTGCATCTCCTTATGTTGCTCCACTGTTTTGTGGATCAGATCTTTAGGTCAAAGGCTCCGGGTGTGGCCATCTAAGAAAACCACTTGCTTCGGTTTGGGCACCTGAGCAGTATCACAGCCCTCACAAAAATCAAATGAGATTTGTGCGGCGCATATGTATCTGGTGCTTCCTTGTACCAATATTTATGTTTTTAATAAATAAAATAAATTATTTCTTCAATCTACAAGAAGGGCAAACTATAGAACTATAGATTATTACAAATTTGGTTGTCTATCAACTCATCAATACTATTTATTTGCATAGCAAATATAGCTTAAGATTACACATATCTATATCTAATAATAATTTTATTCAGATAAAATTTATGAAAATTATGTAAATTCAAACAGCATGTTTTAATTCATGAAAATTGTCAGTTGTGAACTTATCAATCAATTAGCATCCATGGTGTGAAAAGAAAAAAGAATTCAAGTTTATTGAGTAGCCTCCATATTTATGATGATATAATGTTGGCACCCGTGAAATTTAGATAAATGAAGAGTTTTCTTTTAACCTAATACAATTTGTTTATCAACTAAGCGTAAGTATGTACATAATGTATATAACTCGATGACGACAATACACTTTCCTTTATATGTTACACCAATAAATTTATAATGAGAACTAAACACGTTAATATATTTCATCTAAGAAATATATTAAGAAGCTACAAACAATCTTAAATGTCAATATAAGAACATTATAAATTTTCACAAGGACTAATAAGTGATCAAATGTGTCAATGTAACCCTAATGGATTGGTGTCTGACGAAATCTTAGCACGGATTCAAAAAGCTCGTTTGACTTTTGCCAACCTACGTCACCTATGGTGAAGACGAGATATCCGTCTATCAATTAAGGGACGAGTATACTGCACAGCAGTTCGCTCTATTCTACTTTACGGCTGTGAAACATGGTAGAAGATACTCGTAAGCTACTAGTATTTGACCACAGATGTCTTAGAAATATTGATCGCATCTCCTGGGATAACCGGGTAAGTAACAGTGAGGTTAGACACAGGGTATTAGGGAATTATGGTAAATCAGTTGATGAGGTCATGAATCTTCATCGACTGAGATGGTTGGGCCACGTGTTACGTATATCTGAACACCGATTACCCCGACGCGCAATGCTGACTAGTGTAGGGGATGGTTGGAAGAGAGTTAGGGGCGGCCAAACCAAAACATGGCATCAGTGCTTGAATTCACTAACTTCTAGTCTGAGCCATGTTGGCAGATGCAGACTACCTGGTTGGGGCCCACGTGACTAGCGTAACCGATGGTTGGAGACTCTGGGTGACATGGCTCAGAATCGATCACAATGGCGTAGGCGTATACACTCTCTATCTTCCCTTAAAATTAAAATTGCTTCGTACCTGTCTTCTTCCTGTCCTTATATACAAGTAAGTAGTCGACGCGTTCGACTACTTCACTCCCTATCCTTAGTTCAGGTGCTGACTATTTGAAGTGCGTAAAATTCGGAAAACTTGTGTAATAACCATGGAGTTTTATTCAATATCATTCGAATATAATGAATAATCTTTGCTCTATATGAAATTCAACTTAAATGGTAAACAATAAGTAACTTAGTCAGTCAGTTACAACGTAGGACCAGGCACACATATGCATCGGTCCAAGTTGCCATACCTCGTTAGTCAATAACAACAAAAAAGATAACAACATTGTGAGCAGAGTACATAGTATTGAAATCATCTTCACTATTTCAAAATTACTGGGTTTATTAATTCAATCAAGTGAAAAGTGCATTTTCACAAAAGTTCCAAAACAAAAATATGAAATGTAAGAATGTAAAACCTTTGAATGAAGTTTATTTCAGCATTTTAGGACACCCAACACATTGAATACAAAAATATAACACATCAATGAAATTTACATATAACACCTAAATCATTTTAAATCATTTTAGCAAAATTCTTTGCTCTTTGTTTGACCTGAAACTGGTTCACTTGCCAATTTACATAAATGGACATGTTGACATGATCCCGACATCAAGAGTAAGATTATTGGTTAATTTAATATGATAATCGTTTAATTTAACGTTCGATTATGCTTTGACAATTTCAGTCATTAATTAGTTCAGTATGTTATCCTCTTACAACCTGATAATTTCTATTGTATTCACTCAGTTTGTGACATTTTTTAATGTGAAGTCTGTCTTTAAACTATAAATATTTAACCGCGTTTCAGAGCCATGCGCGAGGTAGAACCTGGAACATGTTTACACCGACTGAAGTTGTCACACCTCATTAACAAATTGAGATGAAATTATCAGGGTAAATCCTGGAGATATAGATAGTAACAGTAATAGTGATAACAGAAAAGACTAGGGATCGAGATTTACGATTCGAAAAGATAATCCGAATTAATAGTAAAAAAAAACTTTATAAGGCAATTTAAAAAAGCTTGGGATTTAAGGGGAAATAAAAAGTTAATGCACCTCTGACATTGTGAGCGATTTTGAATCATGTCTCTTACTGTACAACCGTCGGCTATGATAATCACGCAGACTGCAACCAGGTAGTCTACATCTACTCAATAATTACCGGAAAATTTTCTACATATCAAATAGCATTTTCTCATAAAATGTATTCGTAGCAGTGGCAGTCCAAGCTTTCTCTCCATTTCGTCTTCTTAATAGTTTGTGGATTAGGTCAAGAGTATTGGAGGAATACGTTTAAGGATTACTAGTGTGTGTTCACTTAGTTGAAATAAGATGCATTAACTGGCTGCGTTAATATTTCCGAATAACTTAGCAAAAAGTAGACAAGAGGAAACTAAGAGAACGAAATTCATCAGCGATATTTTCATTAATCTAGTGTTCTAAGAACTGATTTAAAGAGGCTAGAAACAACAATTCAACCAGATATAATAATTATTGGAGAGTGAAGTGACTAGATTAGAATTGACTCCAAATGCCCTGGTACGACCGAGAGCGGGGAGAGTCCACTTTCCCTCTCTAAATGCTCTCATATGGCCACGCTTATATAGCCTCTGCCACAGTCCTACTCATTACCTTCTCGCACCACGGGTGTTGTTTACGAAATTCAGAGGACAAAAAGCGAATGTAGACACGGAAAGTTCACCTAGGGGAGTTGGAAAACCCTGATTCAAAACCAATAATGCATATGGGCTCCAGTATCCTGAGGGAACAAATGGTGTATGAATCAATCGTTGGTCATCGGCTAACATGGGACTGCATCTCCTTACGATACTCCACTGCCTTGTGGATCAGACCTTTAGGTCAAAGGCTCGGGGTGTGGTCCCTTAAGAAAACCAACTGCTTCAGTTTGGGCACCTGGGCAGTATCACAGCCGACACACAATTAAATAAAATAACATATTTTGTGTGGCGCATATATATCTGGTGCCCCTTTGTACCAATATTTATGTATTTAAATAAATATATAAGATTAGAATTATATTCGTTACCCTGAAAGAACCCTCTTAATATTTTTGTCGTTATTATACATTTCTAACGATTTGGTTCACATTTCGAGTGAGAGGAAAGTGCAAACATACGGATTAGCTCATTTTCAAACAATCAGTCCTGATGAAAGCATAAAGGTACCACAAGCTTGATATGTTTTATATAGACATTTGATTTTAAATCCGAAAGTGCACACTGCAAGTGTCCGAAAGTTGTAGAATACTTCCGAAGAGAATCGAGAGTTCTGGCTATGTTCTCGACATGGGACGA
This sequence comes from Schistosoma rodhaini, assembly GCA_944470415.2. NCBI lineage: Eukaryota > Metazoa > Platyhelminthes > Trematoda > Strigeidida > Schistosomatidae > Schistosoma > Schistosoma rodhaini. The sequence goes on from OX104044.1 coordinate 6,844,655, forward strand.
CTGTTTGAAAAGTCATCTCATTAGTTTAGAACATATTCGACAGGTACGTTCCTGAAATGTTATGACTCAATATCGGGAGATAAAAAGCGAGACAGGGGAAGTTATTCTTTAAACAAAGTCTTTGTTAAAGCTTAACGTCTAAAAACTATGAACACTAGCTTTTTATGTTAAAAAAGACAACGAAACTGAAGTGACTCACTAGAAGAATAGTCGAGAATTTTATCGGGATCACACACGTATCCCTTTTTGTCGAGTCCACACTTCTTGAATTCTGATGAATAAGGACTGGGAGGGAATTCGAAATCAACATCTGAACCATTTGAATTATCAATTAACAGAATTAAACTAAAATGCCAAGCAAGAAGGCTTTTGCGAAACATTTCATTTAGATTATGAACGGGATCTGTGGAAAAGAGTATACAAAATAACAGCGGTTTGTTTTAACAATGAAAGTGAATAGAACGGAATATATATGAATTAATACATGAGGCATTTAAAAACATAAATTGTGTACAGGCGTGTGTAGTGAACTTTGCTGTATTAAATCAGATTCTAGTGTAAAAATTTCATTACTGGAAACTTATTTACTGTTTACTACTCACACTTAATCCCATGTAAACAAAAACTTTAAAAGCCAAATTAAACAAGTCTTCTGTATCCTTACTAATTAATTTGAGACACAAGATGGGCTAAATTTTCTCAGCTGTTTTGTTAAATGTTTGGCTATAATAGTAGAGAATACATGGTTTTAGCTATTCCTCTATTATTCGCTAAACTCACCATCCATGAATCTCAAGCAAGTCACCTTATATGCATATACAGAATTTTATGCCTATTGAGACAAAAATAGTATCTTAAAGTTATGTTGAAAACCTAGGATGAAGAGTGTGATCAGTTAGGTGGATCACTTTAGGACGCTCAGATTGTTGTTCTGAGTTCCTTTCAGCCATTACGACTTGAGTAGTCCAGTACCAGTCTTTAGATATATATGGCTCAGTCGAACATACGAACCGAGTAATACAATGAGTAACTAACACTAGTGAATCCGAATAGCCAGAGCCTACACTCGAAAACAAGGACCCTTCTCTTTTCAACGAAACAAGGATAAGCAATACTAATCAATAATGTTAAAAAAATTTGAGGTGATTTTTGTTTATTTCATGCTATTCATTTGCCTGGAATTTTCTTATGCTTGAACCTCTTAATAAAATGAATCATTCTTCACTGGATAAAATATTTATAAAAGCTAGTGTTGACAATGATAAGCAACGGAAAATGCACTTGTCATTTTACGAAACAATTGAAAATACTGCTATCAACTACTTCACGTCTGTGAAGGGATATGAAGCGAACTGTCACAGTGAGTGAGAAAGAAAGAACATTAATACCTGATATTGCAACAAAGCTGTTTGTCTCAAGTTCAATGGTAGACCAGGTTTACTGAGATAAGAACTGTTTCTGAAATAAACTCACTCGGTAATAACTCTAACACTTAGAGGACAAACAGAAATTATGTACCAAAGCGAATACGGTCACTTGGTGAGACTATGATTTATGAACGATCTTTGAGTGAGGCCAGGCTGACTTTGAGAATGTTCACCCACTAACTAGGACCAAATGAAGGTTATAAACTTATGTGAGGGATTCGAATTATGACTTACAGTTGATGGTTAACGTTAGGAATTAGATTTAGGGTTTTTATCACGAACTGACACCAACTAGAATGCCAAAACTCTACTTAGCCAAATAGATGGGTGAGTTTCACGCCAAAATCCGAGACGTGTTATCCTACACGTGATTGGTTCGTCCATAAATTATAGTCTCGCCTACTACTATATTGTAATCTAACAAGCAAAGGCATAAACACACTAACTACGCGTTTTTAAAAAATTAACAGCTTTGAAAATCCCTGAATGAATAGTCAGTTGCTCGACCGAATCGTACTAAAATTACGAGACTAGAATACAATATGATGCCATGGTCTTAAGGAAACATACAATCATTTTAAATAAAGACGGAGAATGCAGAGATACATTTTGCACTACATATCCTAAATCAACTTTTTTAGATTATACAGATTGGAATAGACGTGGACTTCATACAAATAATTCTAAACTTCGCTCGGATGTCGTCCTAAAGAATTCCATGACCGGTTCCTTATGTGTAGTAGTACGGTCTTCAATGCGTATGAAATGAGTCTACAAAAATATCGTCTGAATAACGGAACATTGAAACCATTCTTTACTATAAATACAAGGGAAAACTTAAATATTGACAATGAGGATATTAAACAAGTGATTGACAAAATGTTTGAAATACTAGAATGAAGAGCACTAACTTATTTACGTACTAAATGTCTCAATACTTTCTATCTTCCAAAATTTTACGCTATAATAATGAAGGCTCTATGAACAATTTATTTGACGTCACATAATGTATAAAGTATATCACGAAATCACCAAAACGAAGGGGACCCCCCCCCAACAACCTTCTTAAACATAGCGCCGTGCCCTTAACAAACTGATTTTTTATTCTATCCTTTAAAACACCGTTGAAAACACGGTTAGATTAGAGAAGAAACAGTTCCGTTTCAAAATGAATTACATTTTCAAATGTACTCCTCATGTAAGATATCTTGTTTTTTAAGTATGCATATCTTATGAGAAGCTGTTAATTTCAATTATGATCAATATAAAAGAAAATTGATTGGACAAGTCTCCAGTGGGTTCTTCTTTGAAGAGTGATATTTCCTGCCTCATGTTATAGAAACGTCCTGCATAATTTGCGTTTATGGGGTGATTTTGAATGCCGCAAAAGAGCGAAATTTCACATGATGTTTTGTCAGAAAAGCCAGGGGATTAGACAGTTTACCCCAGAATTGCAGAAAAAGGCCTCTATGCGGAATTTTGGTGATCAACTTCATGTCCAGCTGAGTCATCATTTGATCAAAAGAATTAATATACCGAATCTAGAAGGACAGCTCAAACGAATACCGGAACGTTCTTTCAGAGATGCTAGAACTACGTGTGTTAATCATGACGCAGTGCATGAAGATGATCTTCAGAACATCAAGAATTCTATTTCATCAACCGGTTGACCTAATCCAGTGAGTACTCAAGGTCATGAAAGCGTTTAATTAACGATAAGCTCGTCCTCGTGAGATCATGTATGACAATTCATTGAAGAGTATAGCCCTTCTATTTTGATGCGCATGAGGAAAGTGTTAAGACTTTTAAAACAAACATCAATATTATTGCCATTGCAAAATTCAAAGACCCGGAGAATGGTGTAGATGAAGTCTCTCGGTGAAGAATTAAGAAACTTTACGCAGAGTAACCAATATTGAAGTCTTTTAAACCAAGAAACTTTCGTTCAGCCACTCAATCATCCGCTGGAGTTATGCGATGTATAGTTCGTCAAAAGGTTTGCTTGGGATTCCAAAATAATAATTATGTTAGGTATAACTCTCCTTGTATGTGATTCAAGTCCGTTACATGCGTAGTTTCTTTATTGTATATGCCATTACACCACAACTCCTAGAACAAAAGTTGAAACCCTCCATGAAAAGTAACAAAAGAAAGATGAAACTATTGTTCAAATAACCAAAGGAGAAAGATGACATAATAAGTCGCTTATTGTCATCATATGATTTGCGAACTCTTACAAGTCTTATAAATATTTCATTCAATAATATAAGCTATATATCATCGATAATTCATAATGTTAAGCCAGGTATATTTAGCTAAAAAGTTTGAAATCTCTTAATTGATTAGTCACTCGGTCGATCATGTTAATGTCATAAAACTCATGGCATCATGGCTTCTTCAAGTATCTTTAAGTCCCTGAATTTTCAGCCTTATTAAGTTGATTTCAACCGTTTAGGTTGTGACACAGTTTTCTAGCAACGAGATCGTAAAGTCAGCACCTATTATCTCAAGTCTATTGACGTTCGGTACGCGGACCACGGAACGCCGACTTGGCGATCTTAAAGTTCGACGTCATCTAGATCTGCAGGTCCTGCGTTTGATCCCTGGTTAGTGTGTGCACAACCACTGACTCTCATAACCTACGTACTTACGTAGTTACACATGTTACCCCTCGTGATGTCGACGATTTGATCTCAGTTTTTGAACTTTGTCAGAATGTCATCTCAAATTATAGGTCGTAGCAGGAAGGAAAAGATAAGACATACTAAAACCAAGGTCATCGTTCAGCATACGATAAGCCGACATTAGATCACTCCGTATTCTACGGCAAGATTACGGAAACAAGTTGAGGTGTCTCAATCTGTCTTCATAATATAGGTCAGATAGGAGTTTTACCATTTTAGTCTTCGTTGTGCTTGTTATAACATATCCGCCTTATACTTGAACGAGGACTCATTGCTTGAATCCTACATTCCAATTCTGTTCTCACGAAAGTCGAGTAAAACGGTCTGAACATCCGTTCATTCAAATACTGAAAACACTTGCGGGTAGCCCATAATGCAGCAGCAGCCTTACAGTTACTATTAGTTTTGAAGTCGCTGCTCATCATGACACCTAAATCTTTATAGTTTATTACTCTGTATAACACAAATCCACGTATTGTGTAGTGATACGAATCATCATAGTTATTTGATTGCATCACTTCACTCTTGTTAGGATTCACTTCTAATGAAGATCCTTCCATACATGCCACCAATGAGTTGAGATCATCCTGTATTACTATTCTATCTGATATACTGTTTATGGATATCTAAATCTTCATGTCATCAGCGAAGAGCAGAACGAACGACTTTGCTACAGTCGGTAATTTCTTTTCATAAAGTAAAAAGAGAAGAGAACTGAGGATTGTACATTGAGGAACTCCACTTCATACAGGTTCCCAAGTTAAGGAAGCTTCATTTTCTCTTACACCTTTTCTCCTGTCATAAAGTCACTTATTCAGTCAATGATATTATAATGGATTCTACAACTTTCCAGTTCTAATTTAAGACGCAAATGAGAAACCTTATCAAAGGCTTCACTTAAATGAATTAAAATTATATGTACTGGAATATTTTGATCTTTTGGCCCAGCCCAATCTTCTAATACAACGATAAGATTTGTCAAGCATGATAGATCTTTCCGAAAACCACGTTGTTCCCTGGATAAAAGGCTGTGCCCCCCACATAGTTTACAATAGCTATCCTAACAATCTTTTCCATTAGTTTTACAAATGCATCGGTTGAACTAACGGGCGGATAGTTACTAACTAAATCTCCACTCCCAGCATTGTATACATGACCAATTATTGCATCTTTCCAGTCTCTAGACAGTCTGGACTGCCGCAGGGACATATCAAACGGTATGGCTAAAGATTCAGCAATTATATTTGATAGGGATTTCATAATCCTAGGACGAATATCATCAGGCCCACTGGACTTATCAGGTTTGAGATGCTGAAGAGTTTTAAGACAGTGCCTTTCTCAAAAACGACAGGGTTCATCAACAAGCTGCCACAATCACAATAAGTCGTTATTCGTTCCTCATTTCTGATAGAAAATACTTTACTGAAATATTCCAATAAACCTTCGGCTTTTTCGGCATTATCTCTTGCCAATATTAGGGGATTTTCTTCTACTAAAAGTGATGGAATTCTATCACTTCTCTGCGTTTGCTTTTTATATAGGAGAATAGCTGTTTAGGATTATTTTTACAATCCCTAACCAATTGTTTTTCATATGACCGCCTAGTTTTACTTATAAACGCCTTACAGGCATTCTTATTCTTACAATGAATGGATCTGTACTGTTCTACGCCATTGGAGATGAACGTGTTCCAATGCTTTTTCCTACGTCTAAAACGTTTTTGACTTGTTTAGTTATCCGTGATGGATTGTTATCCGGTCTACATGATAACAGGTATGGTATGAAGGGGGAACTAAATTTTCTTTTAAATATATACCATGCTTCTTCAACTGATGAGCTAGTATATACTGATAAATCTGTCTTGTCAACACACTTCTAAATGATTGATATCTTAGCTCTCCATACATTTGGGTGAAACTTAACCTCACCGTATATCATGTCACTAGCTCCAGACGTGAATTACAAAACATCGTGATCGTTATTCGTTAACGGTGGAAAGACATTTAGGCTGGCAATGTCCGCAACCGCGTAAGTGATTACTAAGTCTACCAAATAAGAACCTTGGTTCGCACCAAAACGTGTGGACTTAGATCCATGCTGTACTAATGCATGCTCCAATACCGTTATCAGGAACCTATATCAAAGTTTATAGATCCTACCGTGGCCATCTCAGTCCAACCAATATCGGGTACATTAAAGTCTCCTAAAATCAAGCATCCGTTATTCGCACTTTATACTTGAATGTGCTCTAAGATGAAGTTATCGGCTAAACAAACTGAGCTGCGATAAATGATAGCGAGTATAAATATACAACATCCGGAAGTCAACTCACAGCCAGTGACTTCACATGTTCCACTATCACGGGAATCTCAAACAGAAGAGGGGATATTTAAATTATTAGTCATGTATAAAAGGACGTCACATCCTTTTATACATCTATGTCTATCACTTCTTAGGTAGTGGTATCCGGATAATTCTGGAGTAATGTCAAAGTCGTGGACTAACCAAGTTTCCGTCACAACTACAATAAGTGGTCTTAATTTTTCCACTAATGGTCCTAGTAAATAAAATTTATTTCTTAGGCTACGAGCATTTGCATATGAAACTCCTAGGGAGAGCTGCTTATCCACACAGGCCTTGGTAATATTCACTCTCAAGGCCTGACCATTCGAAAATCCACTAAGTAGAGATTCTACTCATCGTTTTGTCTACGGGATTCTAGTTCAGCTAGTGCTAACTTTCTTTTTATTCTATCCAATATAAACATCGTGTCTTACTCGAATGTCGTTACTGTCGTGACTGCAAGCGCTACTTAACACAGAAGATCATGTTACTTTTACGACCCTAGGATTACTTCAAGTAGTCTATGTGGCCGGAATTCAACACTGTCGTCCGTCTTCTTACCTATCCTAACCAATGTCTGACCTGCACTCCTTTACAGTTATCTGGTAAGATTCTACGGATGAATTCTCTGAGCCTTTCCAAATCATGCGTGTGTTGAACTTTAGAATCAAGATCGTTTTGCTCTTTCAAATATTCGACGAGATTTGATTCTTCCTAGCCACACCATGGTGAAGTTTTGTCTTGCTATCAAACTTTGGTAGTGTGTTTTGTGATTCAGAATATGAGTTTACCAAAGATTTGCCAACCAAATTGGTGCCGCTTGTAACTTTTTTCCTTTCACTTTTTTTTATCCGTACCGCCATCCATTTTTCATCACTCAGGACATCCAAACCTGGACTATTGAGAATGGTGACGGTTTTATCCTGGTCTTCAATTTCTAATGAATAAATATGATTATCCAGGTCAATATCAAATGGCACTTCACTCCTCGTTAGTTTTAACGGATATTTTTCTTTTCCTTCAGCCGCAGTCGGGTTTTTAACACTAACCGTAATAGCATGTGCTACACTGACGCATTCTTCACTGTTAGAACTTGTGCTACCAGCGCAGGCACCATCTTTCTTCTTACAGGCCAAAGCTAACAGGTTCATAGCCTCCTGGATCAGCAACGCTTATTTGTACAGCAAAACATGCTAAGCCTATGCGAGTTAGGCTTCGATCACCTTTTGGATGCGGTGGGACTTAAACGGGTACACATCTCATGGAACCATTTTTTACACTGATCACATTGCACTCCATCCTCCACAGGGAATAAACAGTTTGGCCGTTTACATACATTAGTACTACCAACCATTGTAATCAGATTAAGAAGGTTTAAAATACAATGTTACCACAAGTGTCGGAGTCGGTAAAAAGGTACCACAAGAAAAAGTCTGACGAAATTACAAACCTTAACAGAAATACTCCGAGTTAGAGCAGATCAAAAATGGATTTCGATGCAACAAGTACTAAATCCCTGCCAAGTTTCTAACTTGTTTTGCAACTGCAGATACAGGGACTGCCTGCTGACCAGGAATAATCAAAACAAAATGAAAAAAAACAATAAGAATAGTCAGAATTGAGTAGGCATCTTCGGGTCAGAGTCATACTTGTAATCTTATTGAATAACCATCTGATTGACTTAATACTCATATCGGAATACTGTTTTCAGCACTTTATTTTATAATTATACATTTCCATACTTCCTTCTAAACTACCTTCATTTATACAGTTCCTTATCCATTCATACCTTGCCCACATTTATTTTTCTTTAACACATTAGTATGTTCTTACCCAATAAATACTTCACTAACAGACAAATAGACTAAATGGTTATACGTTAACTATTCCTCCATGAAAATTGTGTGCTCTGCTTTTCGTCCTTCCTTTTTCTTACACCTTTTTCAGCTTCCTGCAGATACTCCATCGAAAACAGAAATGGCACGGGTGACTTCGTCCTACACCGTTATTAATGCTTCCGATATTCTGGAGGGACATAAGTTCGAAACTTCTAAAAGCCCCCAACCTCGCATGTGTCCATTCTCGGACATCAGTTGTATGTTGCAACACTACCTCCATAAAGTGCGCCAAATGTGATATTGATATTGACATGTTTCTTATGAAATCCATTTACATTCATATCTTATGAAATATCAACCCAACTGAGTAATTTTCAACAGTGAAAATTGTAACTTCTTTATCAATTTGATCTTGCCTGTAAACCGGCATGCCTCATGTAACAATGTTATTTGAGAATAAATTATTATTATTATTGTTATGGTGCAGTAGCTATATTCCTGAAGTCACCTAGGAATCGACAAACTCCTAGCCAACCAACATTAGCTGTTACGACTGCAAAGCGATGGACACTAAAAGTTGGGCTTCATAACAATGCCTTCGATTAGGAAGCTGCTCAATTGTTATACAGAACCCAAAGGCGTTGAAGTACATATGATATATCTTGTTCTTCTTTCCGAACTCGTTAAGCACAAAGCAGAAGTTATAGAAGGCGGTTTCAAGAGCTAATAATAAGCAAGTTCATCGTGGAATATAGGCCCTCGCATCGCGTATGCGATCCCTAGAATCAATGACTAGACTTTCAATTTATTCATTCAGTTTGTTACTTTGGATTCTTAACGAATTTTAAAAGCGAACATCCACTTGCAAAACGAGATTATATTGTTACATTCTTGAATAGGTTTAACTATACGCTCTAGTTTATGTGCGAATCTCCCTGTTACTCTTTGTAGTTCCAATATGATGCATCTCTCTCTTCAGAATAACAAGTATCAAAATAAGGTGAATTTATAAAGTAGACGAAGTTTGAAACAATGGAAATGTGCGTTTTTATACAGGTGTGCCAGATAACTTAGTCAACTACTTAGTAACCATAATATCACGGACCGCTCGAACAAACCTGTGATGCTGCCATCTAATGTATATAACTCTCAACTAGTGTGTCTACGCAAGATACTCAATGTCCGTTTACCGGGTAACATCAGCAAAAGACTACTGTGGGAAAGGATAAACCGGTTTCCAGTTGAAAAGGAAATTAGGAAAAGACACTGAATGTAGATGAGACACACATTGGAGAGATCGCCAAACTGCATCATTAGGCAAACTCTAGATTTGAACCCTGAAGAAAAATGAAAAAGCTAAAGGCCATTGTGCATTATGATTTGGAAGCAGACAACAAAAGGATGGGTAGCACCTGGACAGAGTTGGATGGAGAATATTGGTGAGCGGCCTACTCTCCTCCAAGAGAGGTAAAAGCAGTAAGTATGCCTCGTATACACCCGCTCTTATAGAACCGAATCAACCGATAGGTCCATATACCGTGGGTTTGCAGCCTTTCCACTTGTATACATGCTCACTGACATTTATATGTACGAAGTCAAAACCTTATATCAGAATGTTTATAAAATTTTATGGTGCATGTACCACACTTCATTTCGGTAGGAACGTATTGATACTCTTGTTATTTCGTAAACGTACTCAGTGAGATTCCCGAGCTACTTGAGCGTCAAGTCAACTCACAACTGTAGCAAATAACTAAATTAGTTACTTGGTACCCCCTGCTAGTCGGAAGCGAGCCGTTGTGGCTCCGAAAAAGCAGGTCGTATTGTGATATGCAACATTTGTGACTACATATCATGATCTGAGATTAGTTATGAACACACACACAGTATTGATTAGAGGTGTGGGTGAACCGTATGCTTGCTTACAACCGTACACAGGCTAAAACCAGACGAGACGTAACGTCCAGCTTTTAACCTCCGTTCACTTATGAAGATAAGCATGAAGTAACTTTTACTTACGCCTGTTACCCTCAATAACTTCACCTGTAGCTCTTCTAGAGTTACTGTCGGTCCCAAGCCCGGGTAAAGGAGGAGGGTTGGACATAGGGTTAGCGACCCCATCCCGTAGGAAAGCTAGCCTGCTAAAAAAACGCTAAGCAGAAAAACATAATTTAAACCATTAAACTTGTTACCCTCAATGGAGCATAGGCATTTTCCAACCCACTCTGTCCTGGGCCATCATTTTTAGTTCTATCTAATTAATATTATTTCTTCTCAGATCTGTGTCCATTTTTCGGCGTAATGTGTTCTCTGGATTTCCTCTTCTCCTTCGGCCTTCAAAATTCTGTGAGGGCTTGTCTTGTGACGCAGTTGGGTGATTTCCTCAAGGTGTGCCCAATCCACTTCCAGCGCTTCTTCCTGATTTCTTCCTCTGCTGGAAGTTAATGTCTCCGATTGGTACTTGAGTCCATACCATAACGTTCTTTTAATTGTACTTACTTACGCCTGTTACTCCCAATGGAGCATAGGCCGCCGACCAGCTTTCTCTAACCCACTCTGTCCTGGGCCTTCTTTTCTAGTCCTATCCAGTTCTTGTTCATTCTTCTCATGTCTGTCTCCATTTCTCGGCGTAATGTGTTCTCTGGTCTTCCTCTTCTCCTTTGACCTTCAGGATCACATGTGAGGGCTTGTCTTGTGACACAATTAGGTGATTTCCTCAAAGTGTGCCCAATCCACTTCCAGCGCTTCTTCCTGATTTCTTCCTCTGCTGGAATCTGGTTTGTTGTCTCACACAGTAACTTATTGCTGATAGTGTCTGGCCATCGGATCCGAAGTATTTTGCGTAGACAGCTGTTGATGAACACTTGTATCTTCTGGATGATGGCTTTCGTAGTTCCCCACGTCTCCGCCCCATACAGAAGAACTGTCTTGACATTTGTATTGAAAATTCTAACCTTTGTGTTGGTTGACAATTGTTTTGAGCTCCAGATGTTTTTCAGTTGTAATCATGCTGCTCTTGCTTTGCCGATCCGCGCCCTCACATCTGCATCTGATCCACCGTGTTCATCAATGATGCTGCCCAGATATGTAAAGGTTTCCACATCCTCCAAAGCTTCTCCGTCAAGTGTAATTTGATTGGTGCATATTGTATTGTATCGTAGAGTCTTGCTTTTCTCTTTGTTTATATTGAGACCTACTGCTGCTGAGGCTGCTGCTACACTGGTCGTTTTCTCCTGCATTTGCTGTTGCGTTTGTGATAGAAGAGCCAGGTCATCCGCGAAGTCTAAATCGTCAAGCTGCATCCTGCCTGTCCACTGTATCCCGTGTATTCCTCCAGATGTTGACGTCTTCATGATCCAGTCGATGACCAGGAGAAAGAGAAAGGGTGAGAGTAAGCAACCTTGCCTAACACCGGTCTTTACTTGAAACGAGTCGGTGAGTTGTCCTCCGTGGACGATTTGGCAGTTTAGTCCATCATAGGAGTTCCGTATGATATTGACTATCTTCTCAGGCACGCCGTAGTGTCGAAGAAGCCTCCATAGTGTCGTCCTGTCCACGCTATCAAATACCTTCTCGTAGTCGATGAAGTTGATGTAGAGTGATGAATTCCATTCGATTGATTGTTCCACAATGGTACGTAGAGTTACGATTTGATCTGTGCACGACCTATCCTTACGAAATCCAGCTTCTTGATCTCGAAGTTGGGCGTCCACGGAATCCTTCATCCTGTTTAACAATACTCGGTTGAAGACTTTCCCTGGTATTGAGAAAAGAGTGATGCCCCTGTAGTTGACGCACTTGCTCAGATCTCCTTTCTTTGGCATCTTGATCAGAAGTCCTTTTTTCCAGTCTGTTGGTACTTGTTCTTCATCCCAAATCTTACTGAAGAGGATGCGGAGTATCTTGGCAGTTGCTGATACATTTGCTTTCAGTGCCTCTGCCGGGATGTTGTCTGGTCCCGCTGCTTTGCCGCTCTTGATTTGTCTAATGGCCATGCTGATCTCTTCAATTGTTGGTGGGCCAACATCGATTGGGAGGTCTGTGGGTGCTGCTTTGATGTTGAGTGGGTTCAGTGGAGTTGGTCGATTCAAGAGTTCCTTGAAGTGTTCTACCCACCTGTTTCGTTGTTCTTCAATGTCGGTGATTACTTTGCCTTCCTTGCTTTTCACTGGTCTTTCTGGCTTACGGTAATTTCCAGCTAGTTTCTTTGTTGTATCATACAATTGTTCCATGTTTCCTAATCTTGCAGCCTTTTACGCTGTAATTGTCAAATCTTCCACACGTTTACTTTTGTCGGTTCTGATGCTCCTCTTCACTTGCTTGTTTGCCTCTGCGTATTCGGCTTGTGTCTTGGCTTTTTTCGCTCTGGTTCGGCTGATATTGATTATTGCCTTCTTGTTCCTCCTTTCTTCAATTTTATCCAGTGTACCAACAGTGATCCACTCCTTGTGATGGTGCTTCTTTTGGCCCAGAACCTCCTGGCATGTTGAAACGATTGCCTCCTTGATACCGTTCCAGCTGCTCTCTATGGTGGTTCCCTCTCCATTGAGTAGATCATGAAAAGCCTCGAACCTGTTGCTGAGGGCTATGTTGAATTTGTTGAGTTTGTCAGCATCTCGAAGAAAGGCCGTATTTGTGATATTGTCCGCACCGTTGCCCAGTGCTTCTTGAGTTTTAGTTTCATCTTGGGGACCAGCAAATGATGATCGGATGCTATATCAGCTCCTCTTCTGGTTCTCACATCCTCCATCGTCCTTCTGAACTTTTTGTTGATGCAGATATGGTCGATTTGATTCTGTGTAGTGTGATCCGGTGAAATCCAACTGGCTTTGTGTATGTTTTTGTGTGGGAATATGGTGCCACCTATGACCAGTTTATTGAAGGCACATAGGTTTGAAAATCTCTCACCATTTTCGTTCCTTTCTCCCAGTCCATGTTGTCCCATGACGTCTTCGTATCCAGTGTTGTCCTTTCCAACCTTGGCATTGAAATCTCCCATCAGAATTGTCAAGTCCTTGGTTGGGCACTTCTCGACTGCAACCTGTCGTAGAATTGGTCTTTAGCGTCTTCATCGTAGTCGTTGGTAGGCGCATAGCATTGGATGACGTTCATTTTAATGCCCTTTCTCTTTGTTCTGAAGGAGGCTTTGATGATCCTTGGTCCATGAGATTCCCATCCTATAAGTGCATTTTGTGCTTTTCTGGATAGCATCAATGCAACTCCTTGTGTATGTGGGGCATTTTCTTCTTCATGACCGGAGTATAACAGTAGTTCTTCTGAAGACAGTCGTTGTTGTCCAACCTGCGTCCAATGTGTTTCACTGATTCCAAGCAGCTCCAGGTTGTATTTTCTCATTTCTGCAGCAATTTGGAAGACTCTTCCGGTCTCCCACATTGTCCGGACATTCCATGTACCTATAAAAATTGTCGCTCTGGTTGTAAGAAGGTGCATCGGCCTCATGACTTCCGAAGGAACTCAGATTTCATCACGAGACGTCATAATTATTCCTTCTACTCACAGGGCAGAGTTTAAATGGTTTTTTCTGGTTAGCGTTTTTTTAGCGAGTTGATTTTCTACGGGACGGAGTCGCTAACCCCATGCCCAACCCTCCTCCTTTACCCGGGCTTGGGACCGGCAGTAACCCCAGAGGAGCTGCAGGCGGAGTTTCTTTTAATTGTAAACACAGACAATCAGTAACTTACCTACAATCGATTAACACTCACAAATTGATATGTCTTGTGGGTTGAACGCTATATTCAGATCCTAAGCTATTCGAATAACCCCAGGCTAGCACTACTCAGCGACTTGAAAGACCAGAGAGAAGACACGAGTATCAGAGAATCACTTTACTACAAGGTTCATCTTTGTACAGAAAAATCGTAAGTATTTATAGATGTTTGCTTAAGTTAAATCAACATCCTAATTCAGCCAATCCAATAAACGACATATATTGCTACTGACCAATGATAGCGTGCCACGTTGGAACTCCAGAATGTTCTGTCGTGCTCTGATTGGTTGGAGCTCTTTTTGAGCCTCTGTTGGAGTTCTCTGGAAACCGACTCAACACCTCCCCTTTTTTGAAGAAGCGGGGTAGGTATCCAGACTGCATTTGCTGACTTCAACCTCCCCCACGAAACAATGTTGGGTCCCCAACTTTCGATATAGTGCCGTTGTTGCAGATTGAATTTATGGGACGATCTAATAATTTCAACTTTTCTATCCAATCAAGTCCCAATAAGTCGAGTGCTGGTCGTTCTGTTAAAAATATTACTCCCTTCTTTGTAAGCTCTGCGACTGTGATTTTACAGTGAACCTCACCAGCAATGTTTATAATCCCCCCAGATGCGCCGTGTGCTGTCTGATAGGTTGAAAATATTCTCGGCCTCCCAATTTTCTCCCACGTCCTCCTGCTTATAAGCGTTATATCGGAGGCTGTGTCTAGCTGTAAGCGGGCATCGTACCCGTTAATCTTGAGGGAAACATACTTTCTACGATTATGAGAGCCGATTCTGTTAGCAGCTACCGTCACCTTGGCTGTGCGTGGCTTGAATCTTTTAGAATAAACTTTAGGTTGACGACGTTTACGGGTTTTGCAATGACTTTCTTTGTGTCCTTTCCTGGAACACGTAGTACAACGATGACTTTTAAACGGACAAAACCTTTTGAAATGCCAACCTCCGCATAACCAGCATGGGGATGATGGTTTACCGCAGTCATTTCGATAATTCTGTATACTGGAACCTTGCTCGACTTTCCTCTCAACAGCATTAACGTGGAGGAACTGGTTAGTGTTTTCTACCATCGAGGTATCGTGCTTCAAATTCACTAACCTTTGACATTCATTAGTCACTTCCTGCAGGGTCATGTTGGGACAATGCTCAAGTTTGCTTAGGATTCTCGTTCGGATGTCAGCATCCTCAGATGAACGCAGGCTACAGACAAATACTAAGCATTTAAACTGGTCTTCAGATATGGAAGACAAATTGAACCTCTCGCATTCTCGGTTCACAATACCTGCATGTTTCACCCAGTCATCTCCTGATTCTTTCGTTATCTTCAAGCACTGGTAACGGATATTAAATAGAGACGACTGTTCTCCAAAGATTTGAGACAGGGTTTGAATTGTTTCATCAAAACTAAAGTCTCGTGGGTTCTTCGGGAGAATAAAGTTACTATAGCGTTCATGTTCTGTTGTCCCAAGCTTTCTTAGAAGTATTCTGACTTCTGAAGCGTCATCCAGTCTGCAGAGATCAATATGAAACAAATCTTCATACTTCTTAAACCAAGAGTTAAAAGTGACACCTGCTGCACCATCAAAATTAAATTCATGGATTGCGTTAATAACTGAGTCAGTATGAGATACTTGAAATTCACCAGCAGCAGAGTTTTGTTGAGACATACATAATTTCTGCATAAGAGCTTCCATGACTCTGATTTGAGACTGTTCAAACCGTTTTTCTTGACGCTCCATATAAGCTTCAAATTGCCCTAAAGAAATACTCATTGTCATTTTTTTTTCTCGTCGCCACTGATATGTCTTGTAGTTTTTTCCCGTCGCCACTGATATGTCTTGTGGGTTGAACGCTATTTTCAGATCCTAAGCTATTCGGATAACCCCAGGCTAGCACTACTCAGCGACTTGAAAGACCAGAGAGAAGACACGAGTATCAGAGAATCACTTTACTACAAGGTTCATCTTTGTACAGAAAAATCGTAAGTATTTATAGATGTTTGCTTAAGTTAAATCAACATCCTAATTCAGCCAATCCAATAAACGACATATATTGCTACTGACCAATGATAGCGTGCCACGTTGGAACTCCAGAATGTTCTGTCGTGCTCTGATTGGTTGGAGCTCTTTTTGAGCCTCTGTTGGAGTTCTCTGGAAACCGACTCAACACCTCCCCTTTTTTGAAGAAGCGGGGTAGGTATCCAGACTGCATTTGCTGACTTCAACCTCCCCCACGAAACAATGTTGGGTCCCCAACTTTCGATATAGTGCCGTTGTTGCAGATTGAATTTATGGGACGATCTAATAATTTCAACTTTTCTATCCAATCAAGTCCCAATAAGTCGAGTGCTGGTCGTTCTGTTAAAAATATTACTCCCTTCTTTGTAAGCTCTGCGACTGTGATTTTACAGTGAACCTCACCAGCAATGTTTATAATCCCCCCAGATGCGCCGTGTGCTGTCTGATAGGTTGAAAATATTCTCGGCCTCCCAATTTTCTCCCACGTCCTCCTGCTTATAAGCGTTATATCGGAGGCTGTGTCTAGCTGTAAGCGGGCATCGTACCCGTTAATCTTGAGGGAAACATACTTTCTACGATTATGGGAGCCGATTCTGTTAGCAGCTACCGTCACCTTGGCTGTGCGTGGCTTGAATCTTTTAGAATAAACTTTAGGTTGACGACGTTTACGGGTTTTGCAATGACTTTCTTTGTGTCCTTTCCTGGAACACGTAGTACAACGATGACTTTTAAACGGACAAAACCTTTTGAAATGCCAACCTCCGCATAACCAGCATGGGGATGATGGTTTACCGCAGTCATTTCGATAATTCTGTATACTGGAACCTTGCTCGACTTTCCTCTCAACAGTATTAACGTGGAGGAACTGGTTAGTGTTTTCTACCATCGAGGTATCGTGCTTCAAATTCACTAACCTTTGACATTCATTAGTCACTTCCTGCAGGGTCATGTTGGGACAATGCTCAAGTTTGCTTAGGATTCTCGTTCGGATGTCAGCATCCTCAGATGAACGCAGGCTACAGACAAATACTAAGCATTTAAACTGGTCTTCAGATATGGAAGACAAATTGAACCTCTCGCATTCTCGGTTCACAATACCTGCATGTTTCACCCAGTCATCTCCTGATTCTTTCGTTATCTTCAAGCACTGGTAACGGATATTAAATAGAGACGACTGTTCTCCAAAGATTTGAGACAGGGTTTGAATTGTTTCATCAAAACTAAAGTCTCGTGGGTTCTTCGGGAGAATAAAGTTACTATAGCGTTCATGTTCTGTTGTCCCAAGCTTTCTTAGAAGTATTCTGACTTCTGAAGCGTCATCCAGTCTGCAGAGATCAATATGAAACAAATCTTCATACTTCTTAAACCAAGAGTTAAAAGTGACACCTGCTGCACCATCAAAATTAAATTCATGGATTGCGTTAATAACTGAGTCAGTATGAGATACTTGAAATTCACCAGCAGCAGAGTTTTGTTGAGACATACATAATTTCTGCGTAAGAGCTTCCATGACTCTGATTTGAGACTGTTCAAACCGTTTTTCTTGACGCTCCATATAAGCTTCAAATTGCCCTAAAGAAATACTCATTGTCATTTTTTTTCTCGTCGCCACTGATATGTCTTGTAGTTTTTTCCCGTCGCCACTGATATGTCTTGTGGGTTGAACGCTATATTCAGATCCTAAGCTATTCGGATAACCCCAGGCTAGCACTACTCAGCGACTTGAAAGACCAGAGAGAAGACACGAGTATCAGAGAATCACTTTACTACAAGGTTTATCTTTGTACAGAAAAATCGTAAGTATTTATAGATGTTTGCTTAAGTTAAATCAACATCCTAATTCAGCCAATCCAATAAACGACATATATTGCTACTGACCAATGATAGCGTGCCACGTTGGAACTCCAGAATGTTCTGTCGTGCTCTGATTGGTTGGAGCTCTTTTTGAGCCTCTGTTGGAGTTCTCTGGAAACCGACTCAACACCTCCCCTTTTTTGAAGAAGCGGGGTAGGTATCCAGACTGCATTTGCTGACTTCAACCTCCCCCACGAAACAATGTTGGGTCCCCAACTTTCGATATAGTGCCGTTGTTGCAGATTGAATTTATGGGACGATCTAATAATTTCAACTTTTCTATCCAATCAAGTCCCAATAAGTCGAGTGCTGGTCGTTCTGTTAAAAATATTACTCCCTTCTTTGTAAGCTCTGCGACTGTGATTTTACAGTGAACCTCACCAGCAATGTTTATAATCCCCCCAGATGCGCCGTGTGCTGTCTGATAGGTTGAAAATATTCTCGGCCTCCCAATTTTCTCCCACGTCCTCCTGCTTATAAGCGTTATATCGGAGGCTGTGTCTAGCTGTAAGCGGGCATCGTACCCGTTAATCTTGAGGGAAACATACTTTCTACGATTATGGGAGCCGATTCTGTTAGCAGCTACCGTCACCTTGGCTGTGCGTGGCTTGAATCTTTTAGAATAAACTTTAGGTTGACGACGTTTACGGGTTTTGCAATGACTTTCTTTGTGTCCTTTCCTGGAACACGTAGTACAACGATGACTTTTAAACGGACAAAACCTTTTGAAATGCCAACCTCCGCATAACCAGCATGGGGATGATGGTTTACCGCAGTCATTTCGATAATTCTGTATACTGGAACCTTGCTCGACTTTCCTCTCAACAGCATTAACGTGGAGGAACTGGTTAGTGTTTTCTACCGTCGAGGTATCGTGCTTCAAATTCACTAACCTTTGACATTCATTAGTCACTTCCTGCAGGGTCATGTTGGGACAATGCTCAAGTTTGCTTAGGATTCTCGTTCGGATGTCAGCATCCTCAGATGAACGCAGGCTACAGACAAATACTAAGCATTTAAACTGGTCTTCAGATATGGAAGACAAATTGAACCTCTCGCATTCTCGGTTCACAATACCTGCATGTTTCACCCAGTCATCTCCTGATTCTTTCGTTATCTTCAAGCACTGGTAACGGATATTAAATAGAGACGACTGTTCTCCAAAGATTTGAGACAGGGTTTGAATTGTTTCATCAAAACTAAAGTCTCGTGGGTTCTTCGGGAGAATAAAGTTACTATAGCGTTCATGTTCTGTTGTCCCAAGCTTTCTTAGAAGTATTCTGACTTCTGAAGCGTCATCCAGTCTGCAGAGATCAATATGAAACAAATCTTCATACTTCTTAAACCAAGAGTTAAAAGTGACACCTGCTGCACCATCAAAATTAAATTCATGGATTGCGTTAATAACTGAGTCAGTATGAGATACTTGAAATTCACCAGCAGCAGAGTTTTGTTGAGACATACATAATTTCTGCATAAGAGCTTCCATGACTCTGATTTGAGACTGTTCAAACCGTTTTTCTTGACGCTCCATATAAGCTTCAAATTGCCCTAAAGAAATACTCATTGTCATTTTTTTTTCTCGTCGCCACTGATATGTCTTGTAGTTTTTTCCCGTCGCCACTGATATGTCTTGTGGGTTGAACGCTATTTTCAGATCCTAAGCTATTCGGATAACCCCAGGCTAGCACTACTCAGCGACTTGAAAGACCAGAGAGAAGACACGAGTATCAGAGAATCACTTTACTACAAGGTTCATCTTTGTACAGAAAAATCGTAAGTATTTATAGATGTTTGCTTAAGTTAAATCAACATCCTAATTCAGCCAATCCAATAAACGACATATATTGCTACTGACCAATGATAGCGTGCCACGTTGGAACTCCAGAATGTTCTGTCGTGCTCTGATTGGTTGGAGCTCTTTTTGAGCCTCTGTTGGAGTTCTCTGGAAACCGACTCAACACCTCCCCTTTTTTGAAGAAGCGGGGTAGGTATCCAGACTGCATTTGCTGACTTCAACCTCCCCCACGAAACAATGTTGGGTCCCCAACTTTCGATATAGTGCCGTTGTTGCAGATTGAATTTATGGGACGATCTAATAATTTCAACTTTTCTATCCAATCAAGTCCCAATAAGTCGAGTGCTGGTCGTTCTGTTAAAAATATTACTCCCTTCTTTGTAAGCTCTGCGACTGTGATTTTACAGTGAACCTCACCAGCAATGTTTATAATCCCCCCAGATGCGCCGTGTGCTGTCTGATAGGTTGAAAATATTCTCGGCCTCCCAATTTTCTCCCACGTCCTCCTGCTTATAAGCGTTATATCGGAGGCTGTGTCTAGCTGTAAGCGGGCATCGTACCCGTTAATCTTGAGGGAAACATACTTTCTACGATTATGGGAGCCGATTCTGTTAGCAGCTACCGTCACCTTGGCTGTGCGTGGCTTGAATCTTTTAGAATAAACTTTAGGTTGACGACGTTTACGGGTTTTGCAATGACTTTCTTTGTGTCCTTTCCTGGAACACGTAGTACAACGATGACTTTTAAACGGACAAAACCTTTTGAAATGCCAACCTCCGCATAACCAGCATGGGGATGATGGTTTACCGCAGTCATTTCGATAATTCTGTATACTGGAACCTTGCTCGACTTTCCTCTCAACAGCATTAACGTGGAGGAACTGGTTAGTGTTTTCTACCATCGAGGTATCGTGCTTCAAATTCACTAACCTTTGACATTCATTAGTCACTTCCTGCAGGGTCATGTTGGGACAATGCTCAAGTTTGCTTAGGATTCTCGTTCGGATGTCAGCATCCTCAGATGAACGCAGGCTACAGACAAATACTAAGCATTTAAACTGGTCTTCAGATATGGAAGACAAATTGAACCTCTCGCATTCTCGGTTCACAATACCTGCATGTTTCACCCAGTCATCTCCTGATTCTTTCGTTATCTTCAAGCACTGGTAACGGATATTAAATAGAGACGACTGTTCTCCAAAGATTTGAGACAGGGTTTGAATTGTTTCATCAAAACTAAAGTCTCGTGGGTTCTTCGGGAGAATAAAGTTACTATAGCGTTCATGTTCTGTTGTCCCAAGCTTTCTTAGAAGTATTCTGACTTCTGAAGCGTCATCCAGTCTGCAGAGATCAATATGAAACAAATCTTCATACTTCTTAAACCAAGAGTTAAAAGTGACACCTGCTGCACCATCAAAATTAAATTCATGGATTGCGTTAATAACTGAGTCAGTATGAGATACTTGAAATTCACCAGCAGCAGAGTTTTGTTGAGACATACATAATTTCTGCGTAAGAGCTTCCATGACTCTGATTTGAGACTGTTCAAACCGTTTTTCTTGACGCTCCATATAAGCTTCAAATTGCCCTAAAGAAATACTCATTGTCATTTTTTTTCTCGTCGCCACTGATATGTCTTGTAGTTTTTTCCCGTCGCCACTGATATGTCTTGTGGGTTGAACGCTATATTCAGATCCTAAGCTATTCGGATAACCCCAGGCTAGCACTACTCAGCGACTTGAAAGACCAGAGAGAAGACACGAGTATCAGAGAATCACTTTACTACAAGGTTTATCTTTGTACAGAAAAATCGTAAGTATTTATAGATGTTTGCTTAAGTTAAATCAACATCCTAATTCAGCCAATCCAATAAACGACATATATTGCTACTGACCAATGATAGCGTGCCACGTTGGAACTCCAGAATGTTCTGTCGTGCTCTGATTGGTTGGAGCTCTTTTTGAGCCTCTGTTGGAGTTCTCTGGAAACCGACTCAACACCTCCCCTTTTTTGAAGAAGCGGGGTAGGTATCCAGACTGCATTTGCTGACTTCAACCTCCCCCACGAAACAATGTTGGGTCCCCAACTTTCGATATAGTGCCGTTGTTGCAGATTGAATTTATGGGACGATCTAATAATTTCAACTTTTCTATCCAATCAAGTCCCAATAAGTCGAGTGCTGGTCGTTCTGTTAAAAATATTACTCCCTTCTTTGTAAGCTCTGCGACTGTGATTTTACAGTGAACCTCACCAGCAATGTTTATAATCCCCCCAGATGCGCCGTGTGCTGTCTGATAGGTTGAAAATATTCTCGGCCTCCCAATTTTCTCCCACGTCCTCCTGCTTATAAGCGTTATATCGGAGGCTGTGTCTAGCTGTAAGCGGGCATCGTACCCGTTAATCTTGAGGGAAACATACTTTCTACGATTATGGGAGCCGATTCTGTTAGCAGCTACCGTCACCTTGGCTGTGCGTGGCTTGAATCTTTTAGAATAAACTTTAGGTTGACGACGTTTACGGGTTTTGCAATGACTTTCTTTGTGTCCTTTCCTGGAACACGTAGTACAACGATGACTTTTAAACGGACAAAACCTTTTGAAATGCCAACCTCCGCATAACCAGCATGGGGATGATGGTTTACCGCAGTCATTTCGATAATTCTGTATACTGGAACCTTGCTCGACTTTCCTCTCAACAGCATTAACGTGGAGGAACTGGTTAGTGTTTTCTACCATCGAGGTATCGTGCTTCAAATTCACTAACCTTTGACATTCATTAGTCACTTCCTGCAGAGTCATGTTGGGACAATGCTCAAGTTTGCTTAGGATTCTCGTTCGGATGTCAGCATCCTCAGATGAACGCAG
Source organism: Schistosoma rodhaini (assembly GCA_944470415.2). Lineage (NCBI taxonomy): Eukaryota > Metazoa > Platyhelminthes > Trematoda > Strigeidida > Schistosomatidae > Schistosoma > Schistosoma rodhaini. Next base: position 6,867,212 of record OX104044.1, read on the forward strand.
GCTACAGACAAATACTAAGCATTTAAACTGGTCTTCAGATATGGAAGACAAATTGAACCTCTCGCATTCTCGGTTCACAATACCTGCATGTTTCACCCAGTCATCTCCTGATTCTTTCGTTATCTTCAAGCACTGGTAACGGATATTAAATAGAGACGACTGTTCTCCAAAGATTTGAGACAGGGTTTGAATTGTTTCATCAAAACTAAAGTCTCGTGGGTTCTTCGGGAGAATAAAGTTACTATAGCGTTCATGTTCTGTTGTCCCAAGCTTTCTTAGAAGTATTCTGACTTCTGAAGCGTCATCCAGTCTGCAGAGATCAATATGAAACAAATCTTCATACTTCTTAAACCAAGAGTTAAAAGTGACACCTGCTGCACCATCAAAATTAAATTCATGGATTGCGTTAATAACTGAGTCAGTATGAGATACTTGAAATTCACCAGCAGCAGAGTTTTGTTGAGACATACATAATTTCTGCATAAGAGCTTCCATGACTCTGATTTGAGACTGTTCAAACCGTTTTTCTTGACGCTCCATATAAGCTTCAAATTGCCCTAAAGAAATACTCATTGTCATTTTTTTTTCTCGTCGCCACTGATATGTCTTGTAGTTTTTTCCCGTCGCCACTGATATGTCTTGTGGGTTGAACGCTATATTCAGATCCTAAGCTATTCGGATAACCCCAGGCTAGCACTACTCAGCGACTTGAAAGACCAGAGAGAAGACACGAGTATCAGAGAATCACTTTACTACAAGGTTCATCTTTGTACAGAAAAATCGTAAGTATTTATAGATGTTTGCTTAAGTTAAATCAACATCCTAATTCAGCCAATCCAATAAACGACATATATTGCTACTGACCAATGATAGCGTGCCACGTTGGAACTCCAGAATGTTCTGTCGTGCTCTGATTGGTTGGAGCTCTTTTTGAGCCTCTGTTGGAGTTCTCTGGAAACCGATCCACACAAATATATGTGGATTTTTTTAACACACACACATTTCTCCCTGTGTGCTTACGGATTTTATCATTTATTAATAATATACTATCCCTGCAGCTGGTGTTCTGGCTTTTGAATATTCTCGAGTGAATTCACAGCACTACTAAAAGAATTGGTCTACTTGTAATACTCAGTTAACGGAACATTTATTAGAGTCAAATAAAGAGGAATTAGTCGCTACGTGGACAAACTGCTACGAGTTAGGTTAAGTTGATAATCTTGTGTACTAATGATCGCTGATCTCGAATACGTTGGATAAACAACCCAATGATTTTAGACTTACTAAGTACTTCAGTATAATTCGGTCAGACCTCGGTATAACGTGAATGAATCCACGATCCTCAGAATTTAAATAGTGAGAGCACTCAAGTGTAGTTTTAATTATTAATAGTTAATAAAATACAAAAGTTGAGTATAAATCCCTTTTAATTAAGATTCATAGTCATTTTTATACAATAGTATTTGCATAGGAAAGATCGAATAAACATTTCATACAAAAAATATGTTTGTAAGAATGTACAACTATACAGAGAACAAAATTAGTTCTTTTTATCTTTTAAATTCTGTACACAATTCCAAAGTTTATATGCCAAGTGAAGAATATTATCACCCCGTTTGGCTGAAACAAGCATTACTTGATCTATACTTTCTGGTGTATCCTTAATGATAGTAACCGAACAAGCAGCTTTATACAATATATGGTGTAATTTTTTAAAAAGTTGAACATTTTCCTCTGTATTATTAACATTTGATTCACTTGAATCTATTTTATTTGGAAAAATTAAATCTAATTTACTACCTAGTATAATACATTTATCTTGATTGGAAAGATTTCTATCATAAGTTGTCACTTCATAATAAAGCATAGATAATTGATCAGTGAGTTCATTTTCAATTTCATCCAATTGATTTACACCATAATTACACCATAATGTTCCATAATCAATGACATAAACTAGTATGGAACAATCAGCGATTAAACTTAAAAATTCAATTCCTAAACCTTTATCATATTCAGCTGCACCATGAATAAGACCTGGAAGATCAGCAACTGAAAATTAAAATTAGCAAATCAACATATTAGTAACATCATTAATTGTAAGAATCAAATAAATAAAGCAGGATATCAATTAGAACTGGCTTATCGTTAAGAAATGAAAATGCAATTTATAATACACAGGGAAAATCTCTCTAGAACTAGCTAAATGAACAAGATACTATGCTTTACTAAGGGATAATTTTAAGATGGGTTTCCTGTAATCCAGTGAGCTAGCTGTGGTCTTTGGATTAATGTAAAGCTACATTGGAATTGAAACAACTGGGTGTTGAATGCTGACTCGCACAATCAAGTGGTATCGTTTCCGCTGTGAGACCTAAACGTCCTGAGTTTGATTTCGTGTATGGTCGTTAGTGCACATTGTTTCGTAGTATTTGTAAACCAAAATAAAACAACAGATCACTATTAAACCTAGTAATTCAACAGTTCAGCCAATGTTGCCTGGCATAAAATTAAGTTGAAAGAAAGCTATGTGCACCCTAAAAAAGTAGCGTAAGCCCATCAAGTTACAGACTTCTGGTTGGAGCCGTTTTGGTAGATACGAACAACTTGGTGAAGGTTCGTGTAACTAGCATAATCAATGGTTTGTGAAGTTGGATGTGGATCAGAAATGGTCATAACAACGCAGATGCACTCACTTTTTATTAAAGACATGAGTTTTGGAATAATTTCATATGTTTTGCTCTGTGAATTCGCCTCTCCATTTCGAATTACACTCTTTATTGCCTCGAACCCTGTACCGTCCGCTTCAAACGCCATCACGTTATCTACTCAGCTACTGAGTCCAGATAACCTCTAGTTTGTGCAATATGGTGAAGTTTGATTTATTTTTGTACTGGTTGTTTAATTCTTCCCATTAACGTTTAAGACTGTAATTGATTAGTCTCCTATTGTCATATGTACATCCTGTGAGGACTGCAATGAGTGTTTCAAGTCACAAGCATCATAAAAAGAGATAGATGGTGGCTAGCAGGATTTAGAAGGGGCGTTTTGTTTTATTTGGGACTCATCAGGTGGATGTACAGGCATCCCAGAGTTAATTTTGATGTAGGTTTGCTATCTGAGCTGAATGGTTTGGTCGTGGAGCTTTCGTCGTCCTTCTGAACGACATCATCAGCACAAACTTAGGGTAGAAGTGAAGTGTTTGAATTTCTCCACATGCGATTCACAGCTTGAACTGATAGATTTATGTCTAACAACATATTTCCAATTCAACAACAAAATCTATGAACAAACAAAAGGGACACCAATGGGATCACCAATATCAGGACTTATCGCAGAAGCAGTAATGCAAAGACTAGAAACCACGGTTCTACCAGTGATCAAACCAAAAATTTGAATTCGTTATGTTGACGACACATTCGTCATTGTCGAAAAGGATGAACTAGAAAACACCTACAGGCAGGTCAACAACGTCTTCAGCAACATCAAGTTCACCATGGAACAAGAGTCGAACAACAAGCTACCATTCTTAGATATATTAATCACCAGAAACAACACAGGAAAACTGGAGACTCAAGTGCACAGGAAGCCGACCCACACCGATCAAATTCTCAACCACAATAGCAACAACCCAAGAACTCACAAAGTCAACTGTGTACAAACTTTGTTCAAGAGGGCGATGACACACTGCAACACAACCACAGCACGAAAAAAGGAAGAAAACCATCCTTCAAAAGAACGGCTATCCAATCAATTTTATCAAAAAATACCAGTCGCATACATCATAAGGAACGAAATCAAGTATAGAAATCAACAAAAGGATCACCCTGCCATACATAAAAGGCATATCGGAAACGACAACGAGGCTGCTGAAAACCTTCGGAATAGATGTTGCCCGCAAACCAATAAAATCCCTCCACTCAATCTTATGCAAATCAAAGGGTGAAATGACAGAAGAAGACAAAACAAACATCATCTACAAAATAAATTGTGCCAACTGCAACAAACACTACATCGGACAAAGCGGGCGTCCCCTTCATCTTCGCTTACATGAACATCAATTAGCAGTCAAACGCCACGACATTTCTTCACTCATATCAATACACGTGGACAACTACGGACATACATCCGACTGGAAAAATGTGGAGATTTTAGACAAAGGCAATTCCAAAAACACCACAGAATTTTTAGAAGCTTGGTACTCAGGTCAATCAGCAATAAACAAGCACATTTAAATCAATCCAATTTATCAACCCATCAAGAAAATTATGCAGAAACATAGGAACAAAAATCAAACCAATAGGAGATACAACTAAAACGAAGAAATAAACAATGACAGATTTAAGGTCAATAGGAGCCATTCAACATCGAGGTGCACAGGACAAGCTGTGAATCGGATGTCGAGAAATTCAAACACTTCACTTCTACCCTAAGTTTGTGCTGATGATGTCGTTCAAAAGGACGATGAAAGCTCCACGACCAAACCATCCAGCTAAGATAACAAACCTACATCAAAATCACCCATCTCAGCTATAAATCTTCTCCACCATCTCAATCCCAGAGTTAATGTTCACTGCGGGACTCGAATATCATAGGGGAGATTCAAGCAACCAATACAAATGGATTGAAACAAATTCATCTTACAGTCATCTCAATTCTAACTGCTTTGTTCTTATTAATTCTAGTTATACTAAAAGCACTATTGGAAACAAAAAACGAAAGTAGAAAATTAAATTAAATCACATAAAATAAATAAATATGTATAACTTACTAGCGATAGAATGAGTTCGACTTGATATATCGGGATTATGATCATCATCTACTGAATCAGCTGAAGTGAGATTATAATTTTCTGGAAAATGTAACATTCCAATATGTGGTCGTAATGTAGTAAATGGATATGGTGCAACTTTAGGTCTAGCTCTTGTTAAACTTCTTAATAATGTAGATTTTCCTGCATTAGGACATCCTACAAAACCTAAATCTGCTAGTTTTGACATTCGTAAAATGAATTCACACGATTGACCTTTACCACCATATTCAGCAACACGTAATGGAGCATTTTTACGACTAGGTAACTTTAATGAATTTGTTGCTAATGTTGCATGTGTCATAAATGTATTGCCTTTACCACCGGCACCACCACGTGCAGCTAGAAATATATCACCATCTGCGTTTAACGTTTTAACTAAGTTAATAGATTGATTATTATTATTATTATTATTATTATTATTATTAGTAGTAGTAGTAGTAGTAGTAGTATCATTTGATGTTTGATTTGGACTTTCAACAGAATTTTTATGAATAGAAAAAATCTGTGTACCTATCGGAACCTGATGAATGAACACAGATAAAAGAAATATTGAAACTATATGAAATAGTTGAAAAAGACAATAAACTTCACGAAATAGTTAGTTATAGTGAAAATTTACCTAGACAGGCAAACTGTTTATCTGTATACTTTTCTAGAGGAGAAAGGTATTGTGGAAAAAGAGGATAGTACAGTTGTTCAGTTTTATACTGAAAGTCCCGGAGTGAATATTAACTCTGGGATGCCGGTACATCCACCTAATGAGTCCTGCTTCAGTTTGGGCACCTGAACAGTATGACAGTCCTCACACAAATCAAATTAGATCCAGGACGCGCGTTTCGTCCTATTTGGGACTCGTCACCTGAATGTACAATTGATAGCATTTAAAATGATGGAATTCATCCTTTTTTTTAAAAAAAATTTCATTAATTTGGCTCATTTATCAGGTGCGGATCCTTGTACTTGGCTTCGAGTGGCACTTTAAGTATAAGGAGTGGTGACGCTCTTTTCTCATTGGCGGGAATCAGCGCGTTCATATAACAACAGGGCACGATACGCACTCACAATATCACAGTTTGTTACACTGTAGTAGGTATAGTGATTTTTGAGCTAGCAGATGATAATCGAACTGTATAAAGGGAGCACATCTGTAAACATCTCAACAAGTTGATATGTGATCACACTATTGTTGCCAATATATTTTGCTAAAATACACATCATATACTCCTAGTAGGCTTTAAATTCTCGTTATACACTACTTGGATTCATTGGAAGGAATAGTTATTTTCACATTAACAGAATGTCATTAAAAAGTGGATTGATACGCTTACATATTTACCTGTAGATATAAATGATCAGCATTTGCTCCATGACAATCATCAATTGAACCATTTACACCATCATTACCTTGTATAATTGTGGGTATATTTGATAAATCAGATACATTTTTATCAGCTAAAAAAAATAATATTCAAATAAGAATCGACTTGTATGAATATGATGGAGATAATTATAAATAATACGAAATCATTTGTCGCAAATAACCTGTACAACTACATATGGTGATTTATTAGATGTTAAACGCGTACATATATAAACACACACACAGAGGTTCACCTCACTATTCATACTAATGAGGAATGGATGATAAACTGGAAAAAAGTCCCACGATCGAATGTTAATTAATTGGACATTGATAATAGTATGTTGCCCCCAAATGCCCTGGTACGGCCGAGAGCCGGGAGAGTCCGCTCTCCCTCTCCAAATGATATCACATAGCCACGCGTATATAGCCTCTGCAAGGAAAGTCCTACTCACTGCCTTCTCATGGCATTACTGTTATTTACGAAATTGAGAGGACAAAAAGCGAATGTATTGAATGATCTGATCATAATAATTCTATGTATAAAATGTGATATTAATCACTTATTAACACCATTACTAACCCTTCGTATTTTATGACACTACTAGCATAAATTGTCATTCAAAACTTCCTCCAACCTGATAGAAGACGATGTAAATTAACCTAAGAAGATTTAAAGGGTGTTGGTTATTTAAGAAAACCTGTTCAAATTGATTATTTCTCTAGTGTTATACAACAGAACATTGATAAAATGCTAGGATAAACACAATTATGTCATATAAATGGGTGAGAAGTATGTGGGTGGAAACTGTAACGAAGCTCATTTTAAGAAAGAAACTACCAAACTCTACATTCAGTATGATGATGCAATCCCGCTTAGTAAAGCCATGCTACTCATATAGCATGAAATGATAAACTCAGGTTATTTTATCTGATGACTTAATACTAATTAGAAGTTATTATTATTATTTAAACACATAAATATTGGTACAAGGAGGCACCAGATATATATGCGCCTCACAAATCTCATTTAATTTGTGTAAGAGCTGTGATACTGCCCAGGTACCCTAACTGAAGCAGGTGATTTTCTTAGGGGACCACACTTCGAGCCTTTGACCTGAAGGTCTAGTCCACAAGGCAGTGGAGCATCGTAAGGAGATGCAGTCCCATGGTAGCCGGTGACCAACAATTGGTTCATACGCCATTTGTTCCCTCAGGATACTGGAGTTCATGTGCACCATTGGCTTGGAATCAGGGTTTTCCAACTCCCTTAGGTGGACTTTCCGTGTCCACAAACTCGGTTAAAGCGCCGGACATTCGCTTTTCATCCTCTCACTTTCGTAAACAACACCCGTGGTGCTAGAAGGCAGTGAGTGGGACTTCTCTGGCAGAGGCTATATACGCGTGGCCATGTGATAGCATTTGGAGAGGGAGAGCGGACTCTCCCCACTCTCGGCCGTATCAGGGCATTTGGGGCTGATAACCTCATTCAATCGATTATGTTTTTACTTAGTCCCCTACATCCAACCCTGGGAGTAACCGAGTAATTATTTTGCCAATATTCGTCTTATCTTCCAACTTCCTAATGATCACATTCCAGTCATAATTTTGAGGTACGTTTATATGCATTGGATGGTCCAACTTTTAATTTGTTAACAGTTTGCCAAATTTATAGATACAGGAGAGTGAATCCCGACGCCTTAATCGATCATTTGCTTTTCTCATCGGTACACTGTCGGTTTGCAAAACTTATTTTCTGTGACAATGCAACACTAGAAAGGAAAAGCAATTGAAGAATATCTGGGACTAAAAAGCTGTCTGTCAGATACACCAAAGTTCAAATTTCCCACACAAACGTCAAGACAACTCTGTTGTACGGTGATAAAACTTGAAGAACTACTGGAAGCATCAACAAAAAAGTACAGGAATTTATAAACAGTTGTTCACGCAAAATACTCCGGATCCATCAGACAGAGATCATCAGCAATAACCTGTTGTGACAGAGAATAAACCAACTTCCAGATAGGGAGAAAATTATGGAAAGACCTAGATGGATAGGATACGCATTGCGAACATCATTAAACCGTATCACAAAACAAGCTCTAAATTGGAATCCTCGAGGCAAAGGGAAAAGAGGCAGACATCAAAAGGAATAAATATTATTTGGTAGCAACTACAAAGAAGAGCCACAACAGAGTTGGTTGGAGAATATTGGTCGGCGCCCTAAGCCCCGAAAAGGGTAACAGACTTATATAAGAAAGGCAATATATTAATTCCTCACCTTTGAAAATTACATGAGCACCATTTCCACCGTCTCCACCACTAGGACCGCTATGTGGATTACAAAAGGTACGTCGGAAGGCAATACATCCATTACCGCCATTGCCTGCTTTCACAACAACTCGTTTACTGCATACAAAAGGTTGGAGCTATAAAGTTTACAGTAGTAAAAATACACTATAAATACAACTTGTCAGTAATGAGCAACCTACAGCCTGGAAAATACGTGCATCGACCTAAGTGTCACGTAACATCATCATCACATGTAGATGAAATTACTGGGATAAATATCAAATTAATAAAAGTAGCGGTGTTAGTGAGAAATTCACATAATAAAAAGTATGAAATAATTCTAAAAATCGAGGTTTTGGAAATAAAATTGAATGTATTTGCGTAATCAACATCATTTCTGAGCCATATCACTCGTCTCCAACGGTTAAGCATGATAATACCACTGACCACAAACAGGCAATCTGTAGCTACCAGCATAACTAAAATTATTGAGATGAAATGGTATAGATCCTGATAGCCGCCATATACGGGCGCAACTCCCATCTGGGCACCCCACTTAAACCTCTACCCTTTCAGGTTTCCATGCAAGCTTTGTGGGATCTTTTAAGTAAGGGATGTAAGGTAAACGATAAGCACCATATTAAATATTTTCTGAAGTTGCTAAAGATGTTAATCATCATTTCCATGACAACTAGACGTTTTGTGGCATGAACGCCTAACATCAAATTTAGTTCAATTTAGTGTCATGTTAAATGAAGCCAACTCCAATTAGGATAATATTTTTAAAATGAAAAATCTGTCAACTATGTCAGAATTCAGACAAGTACTCTGCATAGACCAGTAATCATGTATGCATCTAAAACTGATTAGAATATTATCTATTTAAGTCAAAGGTTTTTTGGGAGGGCAATGATGTTAAGAAGGGAATCGGTGATGACTGTGGTGACAATTAGTGCAAGCTTATACTAAATTTTGATTTGCGTAAAGCTGTGGAAAATGGTCCTAATTATTCACCATGCAATCAGTGAGTCCCGATTGTATGCCTAAAGAGATTTCCTTTTTATCTAAACATACTACATGTTTATCCGAAAATCTCTAACTAGAACCAAAACGCACATTCATTCCAAATTCGAAAACACCTATTAACGTTACATGTTCGTAAAATGAAATTTCAAGTCAGATGCATTCATAAAATCCTAATTCGATGGTGTCAAGTATTACTTTCTAGGTAAATTATAACCGTAAGCGTAGGCTAACAGTAAATTTTTCAAAGCTGCAAGACATTATGATCATTTAATTTTTTTGCACATGCATTTCCTAAAGTTTCCCGTAATTTTTGTTACTCAAATTACATTGAGTTTCAAGTGGGTTTTTGAGACAGTGTTTGCCAAACTGACTTCAGTGACAATCTCAAGAGAATCCTAATTATTTAGACACCATAATGATAGACGATTGGCCGATTTGGATGAATCATTTACTACTCGTGTGGTAAAACTAAAATTTATTCTGACCAGTTAATTCTGAATGCCACCGTTGAAAACAATTGGAAATAAACAAACAAGTTTCGCTACTTCCGGTTTGTCACAATGTTATCAAATTCATAAAAACTGGAAGGCAGATAACTTGTCTCAATCAGGTTACGGTAAGTTTCAAAGCAATGATGGAGTAGCTAGAAATCAGTTTAACTGCTTATCGATTTCCCAGCTTTACGTGTTGAAGTTATTTGTTAGTCGATGTTTTTCGTTAATCCCATAAACCGCTTGAGTTTTCAAATCTAAAGGTCAAAAACTTTCAGTTGCTGCTGATTAGAACCAAAATGTCACATACACATTGATCATAATTTACATGGTGCCTATGAGAACATTACGTACTTCTAACCCCAGTAATTTTAAACCTTTTTTGGGTGTGGAACCACAGAAAGCAAGCTTGTGAGTATAGGGGAGGAAATTCTCATTAGTAAACCAACGTATCAAATGTTATTGTATGTGAAGGAAAAACAGGAACGCTTTTTACCGTAAAATCGTTTGTAATGGCGCAAGTGATCCCATTATTCGTCTTCCTCCAAATACCGAGTTTTTGAATCATTCACAACCTTTTTTGTGTTTACTTAATTAATTTATATTCTGTTGAATCGTATTTTCGATGCTTAGTCTTTTCAGTCACCAACTATACCGTTACTACACCTACTATTATGAGATTTGACCTGACAATTCCATCCCTTTGTGAAAATAGGGTATGACAAGTTGTACCGAATTACACATGAACCAGCTTCTATATCGTAACTGATTGACTGACTGTAAAACATGCTCTCAAACGCTTGGAGCTGTGAAGCTCATTGTCGATCGCGTTCAAAAAGTCTGAACTTGGTCAAAAATTTCAAAAAACCTATATTAGTCCACTAATGTTGAAAATTTCTGAAAAAATTTATGCCAACTGATCTTACTCCCGTAGATGAAAATATAAAATTGAAAATTACAGGACCACAATTCATATTTATGAATTATCTTCATAGTAAAAAGAGGGGGAACCATCCTTGTAACAGGGATCACGGGCTAAGGAATATCTTACTTCAAGCAAAAAATAACTTTGTTTCCTGAAGCTAACCCGGTTTTCAAACGTTTGCGCATAAATAGATTGAAAATCTGTTTTAATATCAGCATGTTTCAAAAATAGAAATTTACAAATTAAAAAATCTTCAAAGCCTAAGTAAAAAACTCTCTAGATCTTACAAGTTGAGAAGCGTAGTTACTCTACTGAATATGACTATCTGATAACTTTTGTCAGTGATTTGTCTAATAAGAGAAAACTTCTTACCGTATGTCCAAGAGCTCTTTTCTTCGGATTTGTAGAGCCGAATGAAATACTATGATTGAACCGAGTGAAAATCTGTGAAACTAATTGACGGCGACGAAACAATAATCCTGTGGTCATGGTTGTACACAGTTCCATTAGAACAAATAGTCAAACATGGGCGCTAAGAGAAAATAGAAGTTTAGCAACTTCAAAAAGACATATTCGGTTAACATGGTAACAAATATGTGATCCTTTGATATATATATATATATATATATATATATATACTTTATACAAAAATATATCCCCGATACTAACACATGTACATGAAATGAAAACCATTTGAGCTAAATATCTGAGTTATGTATAAATGCAGAATAGAAAAAAGCAGGTAGAAAGTTATCCTTGAAGCCTATATGCAGTGATAATGCAACCTATAAATCGTCTGAAGACTGAATACTCATGTTATGAAAAATGCTGGAAACCTGTCAGTCCCCAAATGCCCTGGTACGGCCGAGAGTGGGGAGAGCCCGCTCTTTTCCAAATGCTCTCACATGGCCACGCGTATAAAGCCTCTGACAGAGAAGTCCTGCTCATTGCCTTCTGGCACCACGGGTGTTGTTTACGAAAGTGAGAGGACAAAAAGCGAATGTCCGGCACTTTAACCGGGTTGGTGTACACGGAAAGTTTACCTAGGGGAGTTGGAAAACCCTGATTCAAAACTAATGGTGCACATGGGCTGGCTTCAGTATCCTGAGGGAACAAATGGCGTATGAATCAATCGTTGGTCACTGGCTACCATGGGACTGTATCTTCTCATGATGCCCCACTCCTTGTGGGTCAGACCTTTAAGTCAAAGGCTTCGGGTGTGGCTCCCTAAGAAAACCACCTGCTTCAGTTTGGGCACCCGGGCAGTATCATAGCCCTCACAAAAATCAAATGAGATTTGTATGGCGCATATATATCTGGTGCCTCCTTGTGCCATTATTTATGTGTTTAAATAAATAAATAAAATAAGGACACAATGTGGTAGTCGAGCTAGAAACGCAAAAATAGATTAGCAACAATACATCCAGGACCAATGGTGAAACTGATTGGAAGACCTAGATGAACTAATCTAAGGGTTACAAAATTATTTGCGACAGTTTCTATACAGGAAGTACCTATGTTTAATCCTTTAGGAAATGCTTTTTATTTGGTTTACTTCCCTGGTGAATGATACATCAGGATAGACACCGAAGGTTATTTTGCAGAAACTGGGTATTCTTGTGTCTTTATATTCTGAACATCCCTTAACCCACAAGGCATCTGAAAACGATTGATTACAGGAGGCCTAATAAATGACAATGTTAATTTCATATGGTAAATAATAAATCTAATAAAAGACCAAAAGGTGAATTACTGATGCCAAATATTTATTCAGAATTTCTTTACATCCAATGGTTCATTAAACCGCACTAATTGTTTATACACTTCAATATCTTTGAAGTGATCTTCTGAAACATATAACGGTACACCTTTGGCCATAATGCTTGCCATTGTAATAGTCGGTTGGATGTATTTGACATCTTCAGCAGTGAACTCCAATTTCTTGGTATTCAGAAGTATTCCTTTTAGACAAGCAGTGAACTTTTTGTTCTCCTTGTCATAATATAATTCAGTAACATGACTGGAAGTCAGAAGATGCAGCAAGAGCGGAGTAGAAAGGGAGAACAACAGGGCAACAAAGAGAGAGAAACAAAACACCTTCGGGTCATGGATTTTAGAAAACAGAAAAGGTTGTAAAGAGAGAATCACAGAACTGGAAAGCACTGAAAATGTCTTAGCGCCTAAGACAAGTCTACGATGTGGGCTTTCGTAAACTAAATATTGGTTGTTGGTTTCCACTATGGGATGACCGCTTTTGGAATTTACTTTTCTCCATGTCACAAGTAAATGAGGCTTTCCAGCGAAGTTAACGCCACTGAAAATACATCTACTGGGATTGAAGAACTTGACAAAACAGAAGCGCATCCTTCAAAAACTCGCCGTTGTAGGTTCTATTTCTGGTACCGAACATCTGTAAGGGAGGATAATATAAATTAATCAATCAATTTTCGTTGCTATCGTGATGTTAAGGGATGATTAATGATCTACGGAAGCGTTATTTGTTATTCATTTGAGATCATGTAGGAACGACATATTCTGGCGAAATAGATCATTGTACTTTCATTGGGTTCTAGCCAAACCATACAGCAGATAGATTCAAATGGTTCAAATGGTTGAGGACGGAATAGAGGAAGCTTTCGCTTGATTGGCTTCCGTGTCTAGTAGCAGTGGATCACCAATACCTCCAGGCAAGAACCTAGGCATATTAACGATAATAGAGGAAAAAAAGAATTTGGTAAATCAAAATAGTATGTTATTCTTAGTCTTTAAGAATAAGTCAAGTTTCCTCTTTAAGGACTCCTGGGAAGTCGCTTGGACTAGCTCAGTCGGCAGCGAATTCCAGCACTTGACAACTCTAACGGAGTAGAAGTTGTGTCCGCAGTCTGTTCTGCTATGTAGGGTCTCCAATTTCTGGGTGTTACCTCTGAGGTTACTGTTATGACTAAGCTTAAGAAGTTGTTTAAGGGGATGACCAGAATTATTAAGGATGCTATAAGTCATAAGAAGATCACCTCTAAGACGCCTATACTCTAACGGGTAAAGGTTAAGTGATTGGAGGCGCTCTTCGTAAGGTTTAAATTTGAGTCCCCGAACTGATTTCGTGGCTCGACGTTGGATGCGTTCCAAAGTGTCCTTATCCTTTTGGAGAGAGGGATGAAATACTATGTTTCCATGCTCTAAATGGGGACGAATAAAACTGTTGAAGATTATGTGGAAGGTTCTATTGTCAAACTGACCAAGAATGCGCTTCAATGTTACCAGTGCAAGGTTTGCTTGAAAGGCGTTTTTGTCACAGTTCACATACGACTTCAGGTCGTAGGGTACCAACACTCCTAAATATTTTTCGACTTGAGAAACTTCTAGAGAGGGGTTACCTAAGTTGTAACTATAGTCTGCAACATGTTGCAGATGGACTACTTTGCACTTTGAAGTGTTGAAGGTAAGTCGTCTGCCCAACTTTGAATTCGAGTCAGATCCTCCTGAAGTACTAATATATCCTTATGGTTACGTGTCTCTCTCCAAAGTTTCACATCATCAACAAAAAGCAATAAGTCAGATGAAACTTGTTGAGGAAGATCGTTAATGAGAATCAAGAAGAGAAGAGGTCCTAGTATTGAGCCCTAGGGGACCCCACTAGGACATCCCATAGCCTGAGAGAGAGTGGAGTTAACCCTGACCTTAAAATGTCAGTTTTCTAGATATGAATTGAGCCAGTCAATCAAAAGGGGTTTGATACCCGATCGTCTAAGCTTATTGATAAGACATACATGGTTGACCCTATCAAAAGCTTTTGAGAAGTCCAGGTAGATGACGTCAACCTTTCCCTTGCGATCAAGGGTGGTTGTCCATCTATCCACAGCAGTCAGCAGGTTGGTCATACAAGAATGACCTTTTCTGAAACCATGCTGTTGAGGTGAGAACTTTAAGGATGATAAGTATTCTTGTATACCGTCGTATGTTAGATTCCATAATTTTAGAAGGTAAGGAGAGAAGGGCCAACGGTCGGTAGCTTGGGGGTTCACTGCGTCGACCTCCTTTGAAAATTGGTGTGATGTGAACCAGCTTCCAAATTTCCGGTAGTTTGCCTCGGCTTAGAGAGTGTGAAAACATCACGCTAAGTGGTGTCGCCAGGATTGAGGCTGCTTCCCTCAATATAGCAGAATGAACCATATCCGGACCGGGAGAAGTGTCTTTTCTTGGGTGTTGCAGTTTACGAAGCACCAGGTTAGCACTCAGGTCCACTTCGGAAAGTCCTGTACAGGTGCAGGTGAAGCTTTCGTCAGTACAGTTGATGTGGGTCGGCTGAAATGTCCGAGAGTATTGTTCAGCCAAAAAGTTAGTGGCATTACCGTAGTTATTGGTCGGACCATTAGGACCTAGCAATTGGAAAACTCCAGTTTTGCCTTGTCGAAGATAAGCTGCGTAACGGAATAAGCTTTTCGGATTGGAGACAGATTTATCGATAAACTTGTTCTGGTACTGAAGCCTTTCTTCTCTTATTGCCTTTGAACATATGTTCCTTATATGTTTGTATTGCCTGTATGCGTCGTTATTGTCAGTTCGTTTATATTCGGCCCAACAGTGCCTTTTGCGGCTTAGCAAACGACAAGTGCGGTTCTTGATGATTGGAGGTTGTTTGTAGCTTTTTGGGACCATTTTGGGAACTGAATGCTCAGTAGCACATAAGATCATGTGCAGTAAGAAATAACAATGAGCATCCACTTCAAGTTGAGGGTGAACATCCCAATCCACCTGTTGTAGATAGTCGTGTAAAGCTAACACATTCAACCGTTTGAAATTCCAGCGCCTGTTGTCAGTGGGATATCTTAGCTCCGTTTTGCTGACAAAGCTGAATGATAGTACGGCGTGATCGCTTTTCCCCAGGGGAGCCAGGATTGAGGGGTCGTCGACTAGGAATTCTTCATTTGTGAATACTCGGTCTAAGCGTGACGGCATCTGACTGTTTCTCCAACGAGTTGCCAAATTCACATTTTCGAATAATCTCAGGTCACCGATGAGGTTGAAGAACAGAGCTTCCGTAGAATTGTCACCTCCAATGTAGGTATGTTCCGCGAAGTTGATTCTAGGGAGATTGAAATCCCCTAGAATCAGGATATGACAGAATCCGAGACGCGTAGAGCGGGTTAATTCTTCCAGCAAACGATTGTTATACTCGATGTCGGCAGTGAGCTTCCTGTAGATGACCCCAACAAGACACCTCGAGGTGGTAGACAATCTTATTGTGCACCATACTGACTCATCAAGATTGAGAAACTCTTGGTTGTGAAGTTGGTGCGCCTCCAGGCATGACCGTATGTATAAGGCTACCCCGCCCCCCATTCCAATTTTCTTGTTGTTGCGAAATAAAGACATTCCAGGTATTGCTATCTCCTGGTCCGTAAACTGAGACGTTATCCAAGTTTCGGATATTCCTATCAGATGAGCATCATTAGCGTTGCAAAGTTCATGTACCTCATCCATTTTCTTTGGCGAACTCGCGGCATTCGTGTATAAGTAGTTTATGCTTTCAATTTGGAACGCGTGAACTTCTTCCTGTGTGTCTGTAGGAGCCTTGCGTGAGTGGACAGGTAGCCTACCTGTTATATCCCCTGGTGAATGATGAATGGTAAATCTGAGGTCTATTATGGACAAAGGTAATATGCCTAATTCCTATTGTATAGTTGTTAAATAACTGACCTAATTGTATTCGTGTTCCTCTTATCATAACCTTTATTTTGACCTTTGAACTATTGTTATTGATTACTTTCCCCCTATCCATAGCCACATTGGCCAATTACTGTACAAATGTTATTTTTCTATTTTTTGGTATAATTGGGTCTGTTTGGTTAGTATATATAATACAGTATGCTTGTGAATAATGATTCATATTGCTGAGGCTGTTATTTGTGTTCTGGACTTAACGGCTGGGCTAGGCAGATAGGAAGGACCGAATAGCACCCAATACTGTTCGTACGTATTTACTGTATCATTGTACGTCCATATCATTTACGAGTTTGCATACGTCATAACAATTGGCGACGGATAAAAAAAATGGCTCTAACTTCCAACCAATACCTATACAATGTTGGTAGTCCCTATCCTTTACACGTTTTGTTAATGATCAAGACAGTCCACGAGTGGAATTGTCAGCTACAGCTTGCGTTTATGCTTGATCCTGCTGTCGTATGGCCTATCCGGATGCATATGGATGCCAGTTGGCAACCGACGTCTGTTGGCGCGAAATGCTTCCGGAGTTGCAGCCGCCATATGGGAGGAGGGGAAGGTTATTTTCAATAGCCGGGGCCTAGAGTCTCCGTCTTTCTTGGTTAGTCGCATCACCTGTTGGATCAGTATGTTTTTGAGTTATAAGGAATGCTTAATGAATTTCCATTCCCGAATATCACAGTTTGCTTGAGTTGGGTCCATATTTTCCGGTGCACCATGAACAATGATATTTCTTCGGCGGAAAAACGCCTCACGAGATTCCTTAGGGATGTAACGGATGAGATTTCGTTCAGCATACGTTATCTTGGGCAGTATTCTTACGTTCCCACCGGATTTCAGTAAGTGACTCACTAGCAGGACGCCCTCTGCATCGGAAGCATTCTTAAGTGTAACACGAAGCATCCTCAGGTGTTTTTGGTGGTTGGAGTTCTTCCCCGAGTAAGCCGTGTGACCGTCAAAGGCTCTATTCTAGGTAGTTCAAGCCTCTTGTTTAATTCTCCCTAGAGCATGCCATCATTTTTGTCCTGCAAACTGATAGGAAGGTCGGGGTTGTCAATAAGGTTCGTGATTATGACAGAGTCATCACGAACCGTAATTGATTTCACAGGTTTTTCAGGGCGTCTAGGTTTGGTATCTTGTTGTTTGGATGTCGAAGCGCGTTTTCGATTCATGGGCTCAGTGGTGACCGGGCTGACAGTTTTGGGAGTAGACTGTGCGGCCAAGTCACCAAATGATTTCCGCACGGTACTTAGGATTTTCAGCTTTGGCGGTGACGCTTGGGCCTTTTTACTCCTGATAACGTGTGTGCAACCACCCACAGGGTTTTTGGGAGCCACTATCTCATTCAAGGACTCTCTGCAGGGGGACCCAAATTTACTGAGGGAGTCGATCACCGGTTACTAACTGAATAACAATTTGCCGTTCTTTGTAAAGGTCTAAGATCACCAATACACCACACCAAACTACACGATATGAACAGGATCATGGTACAGTTGTTCCGACTTGTACTTCTGCATTTTGTTAATGTTAATATATGCTTTTGCCCACTGACAGTATTTATTGTACCCAGTACCTCGAGAATCCAACTGGTTAATAACGCTAGAACAGTCCAGGTTAAACATAAGCTGCTTAATGTAACCTTGACTAACCTGATAGGTCACACCATCCCCGTCTGGATCAAGTAAACCACAATCACTCAACATAGATTTTCAAGCTAGTGATCAACAACAGCTTTCTGCCACGTGTCCTTTGTTTGCTGTAAGTCGCTGCAGTCGCTATCAGTCATTCCGTCTCTCTGTCAGGAGATGGGATGCAATAGTAATAAGAGCTTAGAGATGTTACGTAGGTTCCATTATTGTTATTAAAACCAATCTGAGAGTTAACACAGTTAACCCCTCAAAGTCAAGGTATAGGACAGCGTATCCTTTGCTGATTCTGTCAAATGCTCATGTATTAGTTGAATTTCAATCAAAATCACAATAAGGTAATAGGAAGCAAGCGAAACAAAGATTAAATACGAAGATCAAATCAGAAATAAACAAGATAATATATCACATCGTAAATCGAAGCGAGCATTAATGAGACATCTCCGAATACAATAAATGAGAACAATTTGCCATAAGTCAATATTGGTGCCGACAGCTTAAGCCCAGAAAAGATCAGGTTCACATTCTGTCAAATTGCTGGCCGCCGAGAACATGAGTATGTCGTCACTCTTAAAGATCAAAAATCAAAGTAGTTGTCACCTTTATGTTGATATTTGAAGCTGTTTTTTCCTGCCCATTTTTACAGTGACGACAAATATTTTGGACCTCACTTTTGTTTTTTTTACATTTTACACCTTCAACACCTTTACATTTACTTCAAGGACCAGTGCAGAAAGAATTTCTTCAAGACTGTATTGGGTCATGAGAAAAAAGGGTGAATCTAAGAGGACTTCCCGCAATTCTCCGGATATCGAAATCCCCTAACTTGAATCCAGTATGGTATAACTCATCTTGCAAATTGAGCTTCATATATGAAGGAAACAAGTCAATGATATTTTAGTGGCCCCTTATCTGACTCCAATTGGATAGCACGAATGTTATTGAAATGTATACCATCAATCCTCGTATAAAATTATTGACTTAACTCGCGTTAGTGAATAATGGAATTAAATAAGTCAAATACAAAAATAGATGTGTTGGATACGCACATTTTGTACACTCATCTATCTGGAAAGACCATTAGTGGGACGAAGCAAAATGACGTACTGCAGAGAAGGCGTGTGGGTCAATTCGATATAATGGTTCAAATGGTTCAAATGGTTGAGGACGGAATAGAAGAAGCTTTCGCTTAACGGGCTTCCGTGTCTGGTAGCAGTGGATCACCAATACCTCCAGGCAAAAACCTAGGTATATGAACGATAATAGAGGGAAAAAAAGAATTTGGTAAATCATAATAATATGTTATCCTTAGTCCTTAAGAATAAGTCAAGTTTTCTCTTAAAGGACTCCTGGGAGGTCGCTTGGACTAGCTCAGTCGGCAGCGAATTCCAGCACTTGACAACTCTAACGGAGTAGAAGTTGTGTCTGCAGTCTGTTCTGCTATGTAGGGTCTCCAATTTCTGGGTGTTACCTCTGAGATTAGTGTTATGACTAAGCTTAAGAAGTTGTTTAAGGGGATGACCAGAAGTATTAAGGATGCTATAAGTCATAAGAAGATCACCTCTAAGACGCCTATACTCTAACGGGTAAATGTTAAGTGATTTGAGGCGCTCTTCATAAGGTTTGAATTTGAGACCCCGAACTGATTTCGTGGCTCGACGTTGTATACGTTCCAGAGTGACCTTATCCTTTTGGAGGGAGGGAGGAAATACTATGTTTCCGTACTCTAAGTGGGGACGAATAAAACTGTTGAAGATTATATGGAAGGTTCTACCGTCAAACTGGCCAAAAAAGCGCTTCAATGTTACCAGTGCAAGGTTTGCTTGAGAGGCGTTTTTGTCACAGTTCGCATACGATTTCAGGTCGTAGGGTACCAACACTCCTAAATATTTTTCGACTTGAGAAACTTCTAGAGAGGGGTTACCTAAGTTATAACTATAGTCTGCAACATGTCTCAGATGGACTACCTTGCACTTTGAAGTGTTGAAGGTAAGTCCATTGTCGTCTGCCCAACTTTGAAGTCGAGTCAGATCCTCCTGCAGAACTAGTATATCATTGTGCGTACGTATCTCCCTCCAAAGTTTCACATCATCAGCAAAAAGCAATAAATCAGATGAAACTTGTTGAGGAAGATCGTTAATGAGAATCAAGAAGAGAAGAGGTCCTAGTATTGAACCCTGGGGGACCCCACTAGGACATTCCATAACCTGAGAGAGAGTGAAGTTAACCCTGACCTTAAAATGTCGGTTTTCTAGGTATGAAGTGATCCAGTCAATTAAAGGGGGTTTTATACCCAATCGTCCAAGCTTCTTGATAAGACATGCATGGTTGACCCTATCAAAAGCTTTTGAGAAGTCCAGGTAAATGACGTCAACCTTCCCCTTGCGATCAAGGATGGTTGTCCATTTATCCACCGCAGTCAGCAGGTTGGTCGTACAAGAATGACCTTTTCTGAAACCATGCTGTTGAGGCGAGAAGAACTTTAAGGATGATAAGTGATCAAGTATGCCGTCGAATACTAGGGATTCCATAATTTTTGAAGGTATGGAGAGAAGGGCCACTGGTCGGTAGCTTGAGGGTTCACTGCGTCGACCTCCTTTGAAAATTGGTGTGATGTGGGCCAGCTTCCATATTTCCGGTAGTTTTCCTCTGCTTAGCGAGTGTGCAAACATCACGCTAAGTGGTGTCGCCAGGATTGAAGCTGCTTCCCTCAGTACGGCGGAATGAACAATGTCCGGACCAGGAGAAGTGTCTTTTTTTAGGTTCTGCAGTTTACGGAGCACCAAGTCAGCACTCAGGTTCACTTCGGAAAGTCCTGTACAGGTGCAGGTGAAGCTTTCGTCAGTATGGTTAATGTGGGTCAGTTGGAGTGTCCGGGAGTAATGTTCAGCCAAAAGGTTAGCGGCATCACTGTCGTTGTTGGTCGGGCCATTAGGACCAAGCAGTTGGGAAACTCCAGTTTTGCCTTGTCGAAGAGAAGCTGCATAACTGAACAAGCTTTTCGGATTGGAGACGAATCTATCGATAAGCTTGGTCTGGAACTGAAGCCTGTCTTCTCTTATTGCCTTTGTGCATGTGTTCCTTATATGTTTGTATTGCCTGTACGCGCCGTTGTTATCCGTTCGTTTATATTCAGCCCAACAGTGCCTTTTGCGGCTTAGCAAACGACGAGTGCGGTTCTTGATGATTGCAGGTTGTTTGTAGCTTTTTGGGACCATTTTGGGAACTGAATGCTCAGTAGCACATAAGATCGTGTGCAGTAAAAAATCCCAATGAGCATCCACTTCAAGTTGAGGGTGAACATCCCAATCCACCTGTTGAAGATAGTCCTGTAAAGCTAACACATTCAACCGTTTGAAGTTCCAGCGCTTGTTGCTAGTAGGATATCGTAGCTCCGTCTTGCTGACAAAGCTAAATGATAAGACGGCGTGATCACTTTTGCCCAGGGGAGCCAGGATTGAGAGGTCGTCAACTAGGAATTCTTCGTTTGTGAATACCCAGTCTAAGCGTGACGGCGTCTGACTGTTTCTCCAACGGGTTGCCGACTTCACATTTTCAAATAATCCCAGGTTGCCGATAAGGTTGAAGAACAGAGCTTCAGTAGAGTTGGCACCACCAATGTATGTATGTTCCACGAAGTTGATTCTAGGGAGATTGAAATCCCCTAGAATCAGGATATGAGAGAATCCAAGACGCGTAGAGCGAGTTAATCCTTCCAGCAGACGTTTGTCATATTCGATGTCGGCAGTGGGCCTACTGTAAACGACCCCAACTAGGCACCTCAAGGTGGTAGATAATCTTACTGAGCACCATACTGACTCGTCAAGATTGTGAAACTCTTGGTTGTGAAGTTGGTGCGCATCAAGGCATGACCGTACGTATAGTGCTACCCCACCCCCCATTCCTGTTTTTCTGTCGTTGCAAAATAAAGACATCCCAGTTATTGCTAACTCTTGGTCCGTAAACTGAGACGTTATCCAAGTTTCGGATATTCCTATCAGATGGGCATCATTAGCGTTGCTAAGTTCACGTAGCTCGTCCATTTTGTTTGGCAAGCTCGCGGCGTTCGTGTATAGGCAGTTTATGCTTTCAATTTGGAACGCGTGAGCCTCTTCTTGTTTGTCTATATGAGCCGTGTGTGAGTGGACAGGTAGCCTACCTATACTATGTTTACCGAGTTGGTAGTCCCTGTCCTTTACACGTTTTTTTTGTGATCAAGACAGTCCACGAGTGGAATTGTCAGCTCCAGCTTTCGTTTGTGCTTAATCCTGCTGTCGTGGGGCCTATCCGGATGCATATGGATGCCAGTTGGCAACCGACGTCTATTGGCACGAAATGCTTCCAGAGTTGCAGCCGCCAAATGGGAGGAGGGGAAGGTTATCTTCAGCAGCCGGGGCCTAGAGTCTCCGTCTCTCTTGGCCAGTCTCATTACCTGTTGGGTCAATATGTTCTTGAGTTTTAAGGAATGCTTGATGAATTTCCATTCCCGAATATCAGAGTTTGCTTGAGTTGGGTCCGTGTTTTCCGGCACACCTTGCACAATGATATTTCGTCCACGGAAGAACGCCTCGCGAGATTCCTTAGGGATGTTCCGGATGAGATTTCGTTCAGAATACGGTATGTCGGGCAGTATTCTTACGTTCCCATCGGACCTCAGTAAGTGACTGTCTAGCAAGACGTCCTCTACGTCGGAGGCATTCTTAAGTGTAACACGAAGCAGCCTCGGGTGGTTTAGGTGGTTAGAGTCCTTCCCCCGAGTGAGCCGTGTGACGGTCAGAGGCTCTATTTTAGGGAGTTCAAGCCTCTTGATTAATTCTCCCCAGAGCATCCTATCGTTTTTGTCCTGCAAACTCAGAGGAAGGTCGGGGTTGTCAATAAGGTTCATGATTATGACAGAGTCGTCACGAACCGCAATTGATTTCCCAGGTTTTCCAGGGCATCTAGGTTTGGTATCTTGTTGTTTGGATGTCGAGGCGCGTTTTCGATTCCTGGGCTCAGTGATGACCGGGCGGACAGTCTTGGGTGTAGACTGTGCGGCCAAAGCATCAATTGATTTACGCACGATACTTGGGACGTTCAGTTTCAGAGGGGACGCTTGGGCTTTATTACTCCTGGTAACGTGAGTCCATCCACCCACAGGATTTTTAGGAACCACTGTCTCATTCAAGGACCGTTCCCCGGTGGACCCAAGTTTACTGAGGGAGTCGATGACAGTCGATGTTAGGATGGTGCTGAGTTTCAACACATCATCACTCGTGCTGTTAACAGCACCGTCGATAACCGACCTGTCAGTATCCTTTTTCTTATTTGCCCTATGCGTTCCAGCTTTGTTACCCGTCATGATGATGTCATTTACTGAATTCTTAGACAACTTATCTCTCAGACCTGTCAGTAAAGTAATGATAGTACCCAACATAACTACCGTATCGGTGTTGCAGGTAACACATACCCACCTACGATCAGACTTGCTGAGTCTGCTATAGGCTGCTGCTGTTAGGTCTGTACATGCATCATGGAACCAACCTTTACAGTTGTCACATTGCATGCCAGATGTAACGGCAAAACGGCAACCAGGTCTCTTGCATGAATTTTTCATGGCTAGTGATTTAGACTGTCTTAAAAATATAAGCAGTAAATTTAGGACCGATAAAAAAAACACACAGTAAACAAAAACTATTGAAAATGTATAAAAACAGTTAACGATAAGCTAAAGCTAGCCTTTACGTGAAAACTATAAAAAAACCGATAGTTAGCCGAGGCAAAACCACAGTTAACTATTAATTTGAGTGAAACACAAAAAAGAAGTAATCTACCGAACGTATAGCTCAGAATAGATTCTTTGGATTGGAAATGATACTTTTGTTGCGTAAGAACACAGCAAAAGTTTGAGAAATGTAAATCACGTTAGGACTAAACTTCCCGTTCGAATAGCGCGCGTAAGGTTTTCCAAAAAAATCAAGCTTTAATAGATACTCATAGCCAGAAAAAATAAGTTACAGACGCAATGAGTAATATAGGAAATGAGCACACATACATTTATATAAAAACAGTCAAGGTTGATAAGCAAATAATTAGCAAGATCAAAACGTGATTAAAGAAGAGTGAATAAATTGGTTCGTCCATAATCTGGTATATAATATGTGGATTAGCAGAGCAGCCGACACTACAATATCAATCCTAAGTAACTTCGTGATCAAGATGGTGGCTCTGTCTACTCAGTACCATTACAGACACTCAAACACGCACTCACTGTTTCTATTTCCAAATAAAGAATCCAACAACCAGCTTTATTGGACGTTGTCAATAAATTAGTCTTTTGATACAGTCGAATATTGTTTGACCATACTGAGTTCTGCTCATTTCATCTCCATAACTAAAATGTGGCTGAAAATACTAGATTACCGATATATGTAGGCAAACGAAGTATGCTGAATTCATTAGTTCAGCTGAGCTGAACTAAAGCCATATTGAAAAGGTTAGCCTTGAAATCATTTTCTCTGTTTAAAGATTCCATAAAATCTTCTACAGCCACGCATTTTCTCTGCTGACAGACCACAAACCCAAGGAAAGAATTTCTGTCTATACGGCAAACAAACTATAGCTCTGGGTGACATCGCTTCTGAGCTATAACTTCCATATCAAGTATCACTACCACCCGTCAAACTGATACCCTCTCTCAGTTGATTGGAGTTCAACACTCTGGACCGGAGGATATGATCACACCCCTCATAGCCGTTGAACAAGAAATGTGGTTTGTAATGACAGATGTCATTCCAAACACTCCAGTGTCATCAAGTAATGTCTTTGCTGGTTTACTCTTTGGGCAAACTTATATTTTGGTAGTTGATACATACGGCAAGAGATCAGAAACCCAAATGCAAGCTGCACAGTTAGAAAACTGTGTCAACTATTCAATCATTTCAGGTTTTCAGAAGTACTAGTCATCGACAATGGGGCTTGGTTTGTACCTGCAATCATCTGATAATTTTTTTCCACAGAACGAGATCGATCATGTCTAAACAGAATTCAAGAGATTACATGGAGTGACCACACCTGAATAGACAGTCAATACCGTTCCGATAAATTGCTCCAGCCTTCATCATTTTTGACATTCTGTGATAATTAAGAATATATGAATTATGGTAGAAATTAGGAATCTCAGAATTGACGCAATTTAATCAAAAAGTACTAGATAAGCACAAACGCATGTATTGTAACTGGAATCAGAAATAAAAAAGTCAGCAAATACAAAGGAATCGTTAGGTCATGCAACCACCACACATTCTCTTCGTGTTAAGAATGCCACAGGCATTGTAGTTTGACAATGGTTTACCGGTAACACCTATAGTTGAGTCGTGCCAACACAGTGAAATCCGAAGTCAAAAGCGAGGAGGTTGGAAGATATATTTGATAGATTATCAATATATCGAGAAGTGACTGGGCTAAACTGACTAGGGTTCGTAGGGGATGTTGGACACGGTGTTCCGACTCGTGATCTGGTGCGGATACATGACCGGGTAGAGTAGAGTCTATTCAAACTAATATGATCAGCATTCAATGTCGGATGCTTACAGAGCTATTGATCCCGGGGATTTATTCACAGTTCCCTATCAATCCCCTCCTAGTGTGGTAGTGATGAGCCTATGACGTGGCCATCCAGAAGTCTAAACCCAACGAGTTTGTCGTTGGCAAAAACTCTTCTGATAGCTTGCTATGTTTAACAGCGTCTGGTCCTCTTTCTTAACAACAAGGGACCGTGAAGTACAACATAGTAATAAAGGAAATTTTGTTTGTTTGTTTTTTGGAATTAATGTATGAGTTTAAGCGTATTAAAATATTTTTATTATACATAATGGAAAGGAAAATCAAGATAAGGCAAAAGGTTAGCTGGTGTCTTACGTGCAATAGTCGTTTAGATGTTCTAGAAATCTTACTCTTCTTCCAGAACGCGTTATCTTAAGTTTATTTTCAGACGCTGACGAATTATCAACGTGCGTGCTGGTTGTAGGATTAGGCACTACAAGTGTAGGGGCCGTGTCGTTTGATTGTTCCGAAGGAAAATTGACGTGGACAGAATTCCCTCCTAAATACACTGCTTTGATTCGATCGGTACTGATGCTACCGTTAGTTCCGTTCTTGTCGACTATAAAGTACTTCGGTTCGCGCTGAAGAACTACGAAGGGTCATTCGTATACTGATTCGAGAGATCGTCGATGTGAGTTTCGACGTACGAAGATGTGTGTACTATATCGTAAGTCAGGTTGAACGAAAACATCAGTTGATTGAGGTCGAGTGGAAACAGGTTTGCCTGAATTCATTATGTTTGTAAGCCTATTCGTATAGGAGTTTAGATCCATGTTCATTGAAGAAGGATCCTGGAGGTCGGAGTGCTATTCCATAAACGAGAAAGTCTAAGGAGTTGGTTCCGATTTGGTTTTTTTGAATGCATACAGTAATGCCATGCCTTTGAAGCCGTTCGAAAACAATGTCTAGATGCTGGAGATGGGGTTCCCTGTCGGAACTTTCTATCAGGCAGTCATTAACATACGCATGTACGAAGTTCAGACCTCTGAAAACGTCATCTATGAACCTTTGGAAGGTTTGAGCAGCATTCCTTAGAAGGAAAGGCATTTGTAAAAATTCGTAGAGGCCGAAAGGAGTTATGATGGCGGTTTTTGGAATGTCGTTAGTAGCCATAGGAATCTGGTTATAGGCTTTAATCAAGTTGATTTTCCAAAAGACAGTTGTACCTTTCAAGGTAGCTGTCAAGTCGTGAATGTGGGGCAACGGGTAACGATCGGGAATGGTTTTAGCATTCAGACTCCAATAATCACCAGTTGGACACCAATTATTGCCGTCCCTTTTAGGGACCATGTGCAAGGGACATGCCCATGGGCTGTTTGACGGTCGAATTATTCCTAAGTCTATCATGTGGTCGAATTCGTTTTTAGCCAACCTCAACTTTTCGGGAGCCAGTAGGCGTGTTTTCGAGAATACAGGTTGTCCTTAGTCGAGATGTGATGTGTAACATTGCTGGTTGCACATGGAAATTTCGGTTGCGGTTGATATATCCCAGTGTAGCTATCCAGTAATGGTTGATATAATGGGTCTAATGCATGCCTAATTGTGACTGGGGATAATCAGCAACCAGAAAGAGGAGTTACGCAAACAGATAACTTAGTGTTTCAGTCTACTAACCTTCGTTTGCGTGTGGTATCGTAACAGGTCTAAACCAATGATTATCATAGAAACATCTGCGACCATGAAAATCCAGTGGATGGGTTTGCGTAAACCCGCGTTAAGGTAGACGTACGTTTTTCCATATTCGGTAATCGGTTTTCAGTTTGCTGCCTGAAAGCTTGAAACAGACTCGTGAAGCCTGTCGTTAGAATTTGCAGGAAGAAAGCTAACTTCTGCGCCGGTATCGACGAGGTAGTGGACTTTGATAGTCACATCTGTCACGTATTGCAGACGGCTGTGTTCGCCGGCTACGTTTGCCGTTGACGCGTGCCGGCTGGCAAGTTTCCCGAATTTTTTTCCGTGTCCGTCGACTTGGGGTTCGGATAATTGCAGGGTTTCCTGCAATTTCTAGAAGACTTGCCATACAGGCTATGATACCAGCACCAGTCGGGGCTATCTGTCTCTCGTGGTCCAGAGGCAGATCGCCTACGTGAAACGTTTCTTCGCAGGTTTTGTGACCGTTTGCGGTCATTACGAAACCAAACATAGCGTATCAGTGTATGTCATAGTTCCGTGATGTCATTCTGGGTCGTTTGAGGTTTTTCGTTGACTGAAAAAACTCTGCATTAGAAGATTTCTTGATTTCTTAGATGCGGTCGGCAGATGCAGCCAGTTCATCTACGGTATTGTTTTGAAACGAGACCAGAACTGCTTGCACCTGTTGCGGGAGTTTGGATAAAAAAGTCGTTTGAATGGGCCTTCTTCGATAGTTCTTTATCCTATCACCTCTCTCATCCTAAGCAACATATCTGTCATAGAACCATGTTGCAGGTCGATGCTATTAAGGAGTTGGTCTAACCTTTGTCTGTCGGTTAGATCTCCGTGTCTCAAAATCGATCGTTTAATAGTTTCTTAAGGTTCCGAAAAATCACTAGTGAACATACTAGGTGTGACGTACCTGTTTAATTCGCGCGGTAGTGCCTTAACAACCGCTAGGAACTGTGTGCATGAGTCCGTAACGCCGAGCCCGCAAGAGTCAACTTCTGCTTAGCAGAACCAGGCTTCGATATTGTCCGGCCAAAAAGGCATTAGCTGAGTCGGGGGTGGGGTGATAGTCTTTAACGTAAATACTTTAGTTGTCTGTTCCGTCATAGTGAAAAATCAAATATTATAATGAACGAAAAATAAATAATTACAATATATTCGAAAACTCTAAAAAATATATACCAATACGTAAAAATGAAATATAGGCAAACAATGAGTTATGAAGTTCCAAAGAGAAACAGACTCACAGTTTATCGTTTGGTGTACCAGATCATGTCGGATTCACCACTGAATATACCACCAGTATTGTAGTTTGACAACTCTTTACCAGTAACACCTATAATCGAATCGAGCCAACCCAGTTGAAATCAGAAGTCAGAAGAGATGAGGTTGGAAGATATATTTGATGGGTTATCAATATATCGAGAAATGACTAATCTAATCTGGCTAATGATCGTAGGAGATGTTTCCCATGCTGTGCTGTAACGTGATCTGGTATAGATGCATGACCGAGTGCCTTTAGCTAAACGAGTCCACTAAAAATAGTGTGGTCAGCATCCAATGTCGAACGCTTACAGAGCTACTGATTTTGGGGAATCATTTACAACTACAAGCGTACGCACTCAACAACAAAATATACGAATCCACAAATAACTACCACAGTGACTCGAAATAGTGAAGTTGAGTGGCTAGGCTACTATACACTAGACATAACCAAATACTTGGAACCGTGCTGAAACAACAAAGAGCGAGAGCAAAGAAATCAATCGGTTTATACAAGCTCGTGATAAAGATATTGGATATTGAAAATCTGAAGAGAGGTAAGGTCACTAGTGTAAACCGCCCAAGGTGCACCTTACCCAATCGACGAGTCTAGGGTTTATTCTCTGTGGTCATTGACAATTCCATTGATCGTAAGCCATGGGAATATTACATGATTCAATTATATTTCATGGACTACGTCATTTTCTTTTCCTCATGAAGATTACTAGATATACCAAGTAGGAACTCCTCACGACTATAGCCTAGGCTCTTAAAGACAGTGAGAATTTTAAATTTTACAAATTCTGACGCAAAGGCGAATAATGTGGTCTTGGCATTCAATGTTTTTTGTTGAATGTATCCATTCATAGCTCAAAGTATGGCATCAAGATATATTTGGTACAGCACAAGTTTTTATTACAGCTATAGTACTAACTAATAGTATTTTAATTTTTAATACTCAAGTCGGAATGGCGATTATACCGGAAGCGGTATCGTGAAATAGGGTTTAATTTGTACTCATGACTAATTATCATTGTATACTAAATAAATTTGTCCTCTTATCATTATTACTATTGATAATAATAATAATTATTAATGTGTTGTGTTATTTTCAACATTCATTCATTGTTGAGCGTGTTTCTTCGTACTTATATTTTATACCACCATGCACTCTGTCTGTTCTCATATCGCTTATTCCAGTTTCATGGTTTATAATCCGCTAACTAAATATTCCCGGTTTAAGATTATAAATTTTAAGAGTACAACAGTCGTTTCCCGATCGCTTCCTCTATTTACCCATGTTTTGTATACTTAGACTAGTCAGTGAGAGTACTAACTTCGTTATATATCTATATCTGTGACTTAAACAGTGTATACATTTAATATGGACAGGATTCGAAAATATGACAATAAGCCCATAGTCATTTCGTTGCAAAGGTTAACTCGGACTGGACAAGATCAAACTAATACCATTAACAACATCGTCATGTCTCACTATCCTCCATTACCTAGTTTTTAAGTGTGGTGCCATACTTGATAAAGTTGCAGCTTTCCTACTGATTACCTCATTTTACTTTATAATTGTTCAAGTCACAGTATATAGTTGTATTTTCATGCGAGCTTACACACACTATCAGCAATAGTTGGAATTTCTTATGAATTACTTGTGTCAGCACAATGTTTTTTTAAGCAATAGTTCTCAAAACCTAAACACTATGTAGTTAGTTACACTAGGTTCTCTCTTTAATCTGGTTAAGAACTTTGCCTGGTTGTTCCAAACTTTACATTGCTTACAATTATAACATTTTTTACTCATGTTTTTTAAGTTATCTACTTACTTATTCTCATCCACAGGTTCTGGAGTCATTGGAATAAACTTCTGTCAATAATTTCAAACTTATTCCAAGTTTCGATCAAACCTGTTCACATTTGAGGAAGATACCTACTTTCCTTAAAATATGCAGAATTTCTCTCATACAATATGGATGGGTGACGTACGTCCTGTTCCGTTTCCATTCATCTCCCCTTTTTAGCTGGAACCTTACATGGATGAAATGTTTATTAAACGAGCCTTTGAGACATCAGGTGAAAATATAGTGAGTGTAAAAGTTATCCGAAACAAAGCGACTGGACAAACTCTTGGTTATGGTTTCATAGAGTTTGCTAACTCAACATCTGCGAGAGACGCAATGCTTAAGTTGAATGGCAAGCTCATTCCTGGAGCCCCGGTATGTTTTATTAGGATGAATCATTCGTTTAATATTAATTTTAAACTGAATGAAAATTTCGTATACGTGTTTCCAAAGCGTTTTAGATTTCGTAAGGCTTTATGTTGGGATATTTTGTAGACCACTGTCTGCATTTAGTTGGCAAACATTTTACTATAAATTGAATCATGATAATTAGATAGTCTAAATATCAAATTATGAATACAGTGGTCTTGAGTGCTGTTAGAGGTATGAGGGCAGTTATCACTTCCCGGTTGCCCACACCGTGGAAGGGTTCTTCTAGGGGTATCTGAAAAGGAAATGGGGTTAGAAGTGGTCTTAATGACCTGAGAGCGTGACCGCAGTGCCCAAGGGACAACTGCTTGAGGTCGGTCACACACGACCTTTTTATGGGTAGTTTTTGTGTTAGCTCCGTTCTTCAAAGGACCTTACCACCGGAGACGGATATCCGTGGGATAAGGCGAGGTGTGCATTTTTAGGGTCGAAATTTTCTAACCCCACCCCTCCTTATGGGAAGGCAGCATCGCTGTCATGCTGGTTGTCTGAAGGAAACACCTTACTGCTTTCTCGCCTCTGCACCGTCAGCAGTACGACTTCGCCTTCGGACCTTAGGTTTGCTGTTTTTAGTCTCACCGCTCTTCAAACGACCTACCTGGCATGGTAGGACCGTGAGGAACGATTGTTCCAGCCAGTATAGCTCGATTGATTCATCACGATAGGCAAGCCCGACCACCACGTCAAGGTAGCAGCAACGGTCAGTATTTGACCACAGACGCCTTAGAAATATTGCTCGCATCTGCTGGGATAACCGGGTAAGTAATAGTGAGGTTAGACGCAGGGTATTAGGGAATTATGGTAAATCAGTTGATGAGGTCATGAATCTTCATCGACTGAGATGGTTGGGCCACGTGTTAATTATGCCTGAACACCGATTACCCCGACGCGCAATGCTGACTAGTGTAGGGGATGGTTGGAAGAGAGTTAGGGGCGGCCAAACCAAAACCTTTCATCAGTGCTTGAATTCACTAACTTCTAGTCTGAGCCATGTTGGCAGATGCAGACTACCTGGTTGGGGTCCACGTGACTATCGTAACCGATGGTTGGAGACTCTTGGTGACATGGCTCAGAATCGATCACAATGGCGTAGGCGTATACACTCTTTATTTTCCCTTAAACCTTGAGATTAAAATTGCTTCATAACTTTTTTCCTTCCTATACTATATCCTTATATACAACCTATCTTTTATATACTACCACCACTAAATTAATTACTTGTATAAATCCGGTGTTCATCTTATTGTGCTAACGAGGTATGGCAACTTGGACCAATGCATATATGTGCCTGGTCCTACGTTGTAGCTGACTGACTGAAATATCAAATTACACTCTATTCTGATTATTATCGTAATTCATGTTTGAATATTTGGGTTTCGTAACGCCTTCCTCATAATCCATTCTATCTTATCACAATCAAAGTACTGTAATGTAAGCAAAAAGATTCTTGAGCATATAACACTGGTTTTCATCAAGTATCATTGGTTCATTAAACATGATTGAGGAAAATATTGTGCTCATATTTAGCAATAAATCTATTTGCTGCTCTATATACACGAGAAATTCTTCATTCTGATGAATACTGGAAGTAGTTAATAGATTATTTTCCCCATGCTGATCAATCATATATACCAAATGCATGCAAAATTGTACGTTTCTTGACTGAATTTTTCACTTAGCGCCTTAAATATCTCTAGTCAATATTACTTTATGAGGTCGTTGCCCACTTCAATATTGTTTAGGAATAAGGTATAATGACTCTATACTGACTTTCATGAAGTTAAACAACCGTAGGGTATTCTAAGACAACTCTTCTATCAGTTTCCCATGCAAATATGCTGCTGGTCGTCAATCATCTTTGAAATTTCAACCATGGATTCTAATGCGGTTTTACTTCATTGGTTTTTGCGTGATCTAATGAGTAGATAACGTTCATCTAATACGATCATAGGATGTGATATTGATGAATGATCAAAATTAATTCATTTATAGTCCAAGCTTTAGCACTACTCTAGTCATCATATTAGTTGCTGCTCATCATCCAAATGTCCCTGGTGATCTGATTAAAGAGAGACTATTGATTTTTCATCTTCACTATCTGGGATGATTTGAATGGGTAGACGTTTTTTTATCTCCAGGCTTCATACTGATCTGGTACATTGTTTTGCTGTTATACTTAAGGCTCATTTTAATTCACATCACCTATAGACCGACTGTTTCACTCAAGTACTATCAGACACAGTATCGCTCTATTTCAAGCTATTTAGAAATCACTATCATTTTATGTTAAAAAGGCCAGTCAGAATGGATCAACGAAGTATCATGAGATGTTTAAAGTTTATATAATAAAGTGTTATTTTATTAGACCAAAAAAGGATGAATACATATATTATGCTGAGTTAGACTTCAAGTTGCTCTTAACAACCACTAAGTTTCAATATTATTGGAACTACTACCAATTGATTGTACTATATCTGTGGACATTTGCATCGTACATTTGTCCTTCATTTCATGGCGTCTTTTAATAAAACTGTCACATCCTATTCTTCTGGCTAATTTTAGCGACAGATAATAATTGTTTGAAGAGTTTCTAGGATACGGTTTGTAGTTTGTTTTATCTTTACTACACCAAAATAAAGAAATGATGGAGTTTGAGGAAATAGAGGAAGAAATGGAAGTACAATGAAAAAAATAAAATAGAGATCGATAGATGTACAAATAAAGTATATGAGATGTCGTTCAGTCAAAAATACAACTATTAAAGTTTATTGAAGTCATTATAATTAGTATTAAAGTTATTTATTTACATCGCTTTTAAAAATCACAATATAATTGTTATCTTATCGGAGGAATTGTTGTGTTTCACTAGGATGGTGGCTTATTGAATTTGAAGCTAGCTTTTATTATAGATTAGTATCAGTTAAAGAACCATTAAAAACCAGGTAGCATTTAACAGTCTGAGACTATTCAGCAGTGCTCGTCGACTATTCCACTCTGTTTGAACTGTCAGTCTTTAGACCTAGCGTTGAATGCGTTAAGTTTAAGCCATGGTCTACGATAATATACTTGTTACTTGCCAAGTTCAGCCTTCTCGGGTGTGATGGATATCACGTTTCAAATTATAGTTATAATCACACAGTATCTTAGGTTTATTTAATTTGTAAATGTAAATGTAAATGTAATTAAAACTAAATCCATGTTGTATCCCCCTTTTTTATGGATAAGGATATTCATACTTTATTTGATTACTTTGTTTAATTTTTTTTATAGACGAGAAGATTTAAACTTAATCATGCTAGTTACGGGAAAGATAGCACCTCTAGGTATGGATCTATTGAGTAATATTAATCTTTTCAGTAATGAATGTTCGTTATTTGTTGGTGAACTAACAGAAGATGTTGATGATCTTGCGTTATTCAATGCTTTTAAAAAATATCCAACATGCCGTTCAGCTAAAGGTAACTATCACTATAGAAGTGTGTTCTTATTAATCATTATAATTAATAGTTGTGATGACAAATGGCAAATCTCGTGGATACGGTTTTGTTCGTTTCCTCACTGAATCTGATATGGATAAAGCGTTGATTGAAATGCAGAATTATTGTGGTTTAGGCTATAAACCGATTCGAGTGAGTCTTGCTATTCCGAAGCGTTATAATGCAGATGGAAGTTTGGTTGTTACTACAACAGCATCTGAGACGAGTTCAGTGGTTCCAAGTGGTAAGTAGTTAAAATTTATCGAACACAGTTTGTCATTAGCAGTTATGAGTGTTTTTAATTCAATAAAGTTTATTAACTCTTGTTTATATGTAATCAGATTAGTTTTTATCCCTTACTAATCTACGTCTTCATGCATCACCAGTTTTCTAAACATTCACTAAACCGTTGAACAAAATTCGACTCAGTCAGAATACTAAAATCCAATTAACATGTGTTTGCTTTATGCCTCGCCTATGTTCTCTCCGTTTTATTCATCCCTTAGCTTATGTTTTTGTACACAAAGATTTCATTTTTAGTGAAAAACGATTCTCCAAATTATTTTGTATGAAAACTAGAAGTCAATTGAACTAAATAATAACTCTCAATTACACAAGGGGAGTCATTTTCTTTGATTTAAGCACAAAGGAAGTATATAGAGAGTTCACTGTAAGCTTTTCAAAATTTTGTATCACATATTTACTTTTTACCAACGTGCTTCCAAATGCCATGGTGCATCGGAGGGTGAGGAGAGTTCGCTTTGCCTTTTTAAATACTCTCATCGAGTCACTGCCATGGAGTTTCTACTTACTGCCTACTCGCGACGGGGATGTTGTTTACAAAATCAAGAGGATGAAAAGCAAATGCCCGGCGCTTTAACCGTATTAGTGAGTACGGATGGTCCATTTAATAGAGTTGGAAAACCCTGATTCCAAACCAATGCTACATATGTGCTCTAAGATCCTAAATGGACAAATGGCGTATGAACCTATTGTTGGTCACCAGTTACCATAGAACTACAACTCTTAAAGTTGCTCCACTGATTTGTGCATTGGACCTCCAGATCAAAGGCTCAGGGTGTTGTCTCTTAAGAAAACCACCTGCTTTGGTTTGTGCGCTTGAGAATTATCCCACCACATACAAAGTTAGATGATTTGTGTGGAGCATATTTATATTGGTCCCCTCCGTATTAATGTTAATATGTTTAAATAAGTAATTAATAATGAAAACAATGTATACAAGGACCTCAGGAGCAATAACTTTCATTTCTCGTATTACCCTTCAACCCCGTAGATTATGTTTAGAAATAAAAACATATAGGACGTGACTTCGGAGGTCACCATTTATACAACATATGCCCTACATAAGATAAAGAATTTTGGGAGATTTTCATTGATTGTGAACAAATAGAATCCAATTAAATAACTTCTAGGTTGATTTGATAAATGATGACCAGCATTGAGTTGTCTAAACCAAGTGAACTTATAGTCTCACGTACATAATTAGTCATTTCTGATAATTTTATGTTTACCTAACAAATTTTTACGGTAAGATTTCCACACCTAATACTTACCAATAATTTAAGTTTTTAGAACGTTAAACCACTCGAAAATATAAGTAAATCATACGTAGTTGTTCTTTTTAAAGTTTGTTTTCTTCATTGGGTGTAATGAAATCTCGATTTCGTACTGTTTTTTTAAGAATTATATATTTTAGTCATGACTTCACTAATCGCTACCTTTTTTAGGTATGCCCGATCCATTCACTGCTGCAGTTGCGGCTGCTGTAACGGGGAATTCTGCAGCACAAGCAGAATATTACCAAGCTTATCAACAATACTACCAACAGTACTATGCTTCTCAATATGCAGCTCAGTTTTATTCCAGTGAATCATCTACAAATGGCGACTTAGCTAATTCTGGGATAACATCGATTGCCGGTGGTGGTACGCTTGTAGGCGATGCTACAGTTCAACAGCATGCATTCGTCGATGCTGCTGCCTCACATTTATATGCTAGAGCACTTCAGCAGGGCACTGGTTCACAAGAATATGCCCCAGGTATTATAATATCAACATCTCATAAATTCGTAATTTATTTTTGTGTAAAACTATAACCTAGCAAAGAATTACTATAGTTTAGGGATCACTTTACTATTAAAGTTTTATTTTAATGCAATAGAAGTTCGCTTTGTGTGGTCGGAACCAGTGTCTGTAATCCTCTCAGTGACCACATTTTACTAACTAGTCAGTGATTTTGAATTTTTTTTGCTTACTTCGTTCACAGTATTATTATCATTATCCTCACTTGATTTATGTTCTCTTCTGTAACATGATAACTTTAAGGATCACTGTTTCTCATTAAATCGTTGAAAAATGAATAGACATCGAGTTTTCATCTAACAAGTTTTTATTTGATCCTAGTTACCGTATTTTCCAAGTAAATTATCTCAGCACTGGCTGCTCGTATTAATGACAAATCCTCACTCTGTACCATCAGGACACACCTAAAAAACCGAATGACTCATAAACTTATTTTAATCATAGTTACTATGACAATGTACTCGGTGGCATCTCTTTTTTTGTCAAATTTATCAGGACTTTTATGCCCCCAAATGCCCTGGCGCGGCCGAGAGTGGAGAGTCCGCTCTCCCTCTCGAAATGCTCTCACACGGCCACGCGAATATATAGCCTCTGCCAGGGAAGTCCTACTCACTGACTTCTCGTGGCGGGGGTGTTGCTTACGAAAATGAGAGGACGAAAAGCGAATGTCCGGCGCTTTAACCGGGTTGGTGGACACGGAGGGTCCACCTAGGGGAGTTGGAAAACCCTGATTCCAAACCAATGGTGTACATGGGATCCAGTATTCTGAGGGAACAAATGGTGTATGAATCAATTGTTGGTCACCGGCTACCATGGGACTGCATCTCCTCACGATGTTCCACTGCTTTGTGGATCAGACCTTTAGGTCAAAGGCTACGGGTGTCCCCCCCTAAGAAAACCACCTGCTTCAGTTTGGGCACCTGTGTAGTATCACAGCCCACACACAAATAACATGAAATGACGCACTACACTAACTACACTGCTCTCGTTCCTAATAGAAGAAAGACAATTTACATTATTATTATTATTATTATTATTATTATTATTATTATTATTATTATTATTGGTACTATTATTATTATTATTATTATTATTATTATTATTATTACTATTATTTACTACGTCGCTTTTTCACTCCCTTTATTCCCAAATTGTGTATCCTTCCTTTCCAACTTATGCAGTAGCTCGCCCATGGTGGAAACTCTGTCCTATCTAAACGATCTCCAGTCACTGTCTGGTTGAAAGTGAATGCTCCCACCGATTACGAATACTGAAGCAGTCTTTCTGAAACCACGTACGCCGTTCAAGCTGGCTTCCTTCAACGTTCGCACACTAATGCAGATCGGACAACAGATGGGGCTGGCTGTCTTTAGAAAGTCTTAATGTTGATGTTTGCTGTCTATCCGAGACCCGTATTCAAGACTCTAGTGAAGTACTACAAATTCGCTCTCCATCTGTCGCTTCAAAAACCTTGTTTCACGTGCGCTTATCCGGGGACTCTGTGGCATCTTCGTCCGGTCTTGTTGGCGTTGGTGTTGCACTAAGCGCTAGAGCTGAGGCAGCACTAATCGATTGGATCCCCATTAACAGTCGGTTATGTGCTGTTAGATTAGAAAGTTCCATCAAAGTGAGAAGAAACCGGCGTGAGAATCGGTGTCTTTTCGTCATCTCCGCATATGCCCCGGCAGATTGCAGCCCGGATGCAATCAAGGATGAGTTTTACCACCAGTTAACAGTTCTTCTCCAGAAAGCGCGTTCGACAGATATTGTAGTACTAGCCGGAGACTTGAATGCTCAGGTCGGGCGTCTAGGCACAGAAGAGAGTCGTTTAGGTGGCCGATAGGGACTTGTTGGTCGCCGGACAGATAACGGGGACCGTTTGCTGCAACTGTGCACAGACCACAACCTGTTTCTGGCTAGCACTAACTTCCGGCACAGTCATCGCCGGTGTGCCACCTGGCGTCCTCCCTCTGCATCTCAAGCCTGGACTCAGATTGATCACATCGTGATCAGCTACCGCTGGCGTGGTTGTGTACAAGACTGCCGCTCCTTTTGGAGTACCTATCTGGAGTCTGATCATGCCCCGGTCTGCGCCAATCTCACCTTAATTTTCAATGGCCGAAGGATTGACCACCACCAGCGGATCGATTTTAGTAAACTGGCTGCAACTTCTGTTGCAAGTAAGTATCGAGCGGAGCTAGCTTCTAGGCTAGCTACCATCCCACCGAAAAGTATAGATGAGCATTGGTTGCATCTTCACGACGCCATGAAAATGGCGAGTAAAGCCGCTTGCGGCTTCGCGAAACGTCCCGCTTACAAGCACTGGGTTTCTTCTGGCTCCTTACAACTGATGGAAGCCCGTCGGTCTACTCCAGGTGACCGTGAGTTTGACCACGAACGAAGGCTGTTACGTAATGAAATTGGGCAAAGCTTGCGTAAGGACCGAGAAGCCTGGTGGTCGGAGCGTGCTAATGAGATGGGAGCAGCAGCTGCATCTGGTAACTCCCGGAAGCTTTTCCGACTCATCCGAGCCACTGGCACCAAGAAGTCTGGTGTGAGTGAAACAATCTGCGAGGATGACGGGATGCCAATCACTAACATCTGTCGACGTCTTGGACGATGGGCGGAATTTTTTGAAGGGCAGTTCAACTAGCCTGCTGCTCCGGCAACATCAACCAGCTTGTCCTGCCCCCCATGGCCGGTGACGACTGATCCACCAAACGAGGCGGAAGTCCTCAAGGAACTCCAACTCTTGAAACGTTACAAATCACCGGGCCCAGATGACTCACCTCCAGCTCTTTTTAAAGATGGTGGTGACTTTCTGGCTAAGGAACTGACGGTTTTGTTTGTAAAGGTCTGGGAGCAAGAAAGTGTTCCAACATCATGGAATGAGTCGATAGTCGCCCCTATCTTTAAAAAGGGTTCACGTTGTTCCTGTAACAACTATCGGGGATAAGTCTACTTCCGATTGCGTCCAAACTATTGGCTTCTGTCATTCTTCGTAGGTTGTTTAAAACCTGAGAACGATTGACTCGCGAGGAATAGGCTGGTTTTCGTTCTGGTCGAGGATGCATTGATCACATCTTCACCCTCCGCCAAATGTTAGAACACCGTCATACTTATCGCAGGCCAACAATCGTAGTTTTTATTGATATCAGGGCTGTCTTCGATTCGTTGGACAGGACTGTTCTCTGGGATTGTCTATTGAAGAAGGGTGTGCCTGAGAAGTTCATTAACATCTTAAAGGCCCTGTATACGAACACCTCAGGCAGAGTGAAGGCATACAACCACCTTTCTCCCTTGTTCCATTCGAGCAGTGGGGTTAGGCAGGGTTGCCGAATCTTACCATTCCTCTTCAACTTTGCCATCGACGACATCCTAGAAACAGCTCTGGTGAATGTAAGTAATGGCGGTGTGGATCTGCTGCCTGAAGAAAGACTTCTCGACCTTGAGTATGCGGATGATATTGTCTTACTGTGCGATAATGCCCAAGGCATGCAATCCGCTCTTAATCAGTTGGCAATCAGTGTACGCAGGTACGGCATGTGCTTTGCACCCTCCAAGTGTCAGTCAGTCACAACGTAAAACTTCGTACGTACGTACATCAGTTCGTGTTGCCATACCACATTAGCACATAGATGAAGTTGTCGATTCAAATCCCATAGTGGTAGAAGTAGTAGGAGTATAATCAGAAATCCAAAAGATTAGGGTTTGAAGAAATTATTGAAGGAGTATAGTACAGTGAAATAAATTTGGAAAGAGAAAAAGAATACGGACATGAGGAATTCAGAAGATTAGAATTTGGTAGAACACAAGGAGTGGATGCACCTTCGCCATTGCAAACGATTTTGAGCCATGTCATTCAAGGTCTCTAACCATCGGTTGCTATCATCTCGCGAATCCCAACCAGGTAGTCTACACCTACCAACATGGCCCAGTCCACTTGTCAGTGACTTCATTGATTTGTGCCACGTTTTAGTCTGGCCACTCCTAGTTTTCTTCCAACCTACTCCTACACCATGAAACATTGCACGTCGGGGCAGTCGGTGGTCTCAAGAGTGTTCTGAGTGTTCTGGTCCACGATGTGGGCGTGGGTTCGAATCCCACCTCCGACACTGACTTTTGTTGCTGCTACCTTGACGTGGTGGTCGGGCTTGCCTATCGTGATGATCCAATTGAGCTATGCTGGCTGGAACAATCGTTCCTCACGGTCCTACCATGCCAGGTAGGTCGTTTGAAGAGCGGTGAGACTAAAAGCAGCAAACCCAAGGTCCGAAGGCGAAGTCGTACTGCTGACGGTGCAGAGGCGAGAAAGCAGTAAGGTGTTTCCTTCAGACAACCAGCATGACAGCGATGCTGCCTTCCCATAAGGAGGGGTGGGGTTAGAAAATTTCGACCCTAAAAATGCACACCTCGCCTTATCCCACGGATATCCGTCTCCGGTGGTAAGGTCCTTTGAAGAACGGAGCTAACACAAAAACTACCCATAAAAAGGTCGTGTGTGACCGACCTCAAGCAGTTGTCCCTTGGGCACTGCGGTCACGCTCTCAGGTCATTAAGACCACTTCTAACCCGATTTCCTTTTCAGGTACCCCTAGAAGAACCCTTCCACGGTGTGGGCAACCGGGAAGTGATAACTGCCCTCATACCCTTAACTGCACACGAGACCAAGTTGATCGCTTTCATACCCTCCAAGTGCAAGGTACTCCTACAAGACTGTCAGGATTCTCATCCTGTACTCACCCTGGATGGTGAGCACATTGAAGTAGTTGAGAAGTTCGTGTATCTAGGTAGCTGGTGATGGAGTGAGTGATGAGATTGATGCACGTATAATGAAAGCCAGAGCGACTTATGCCAATCTGGGCCATCTTTGGCGCCTTCGTGATGTTAGTCTGGCTGTAAAAGGTCGGATCTACAACGTGTCGGTGAGAGCAGTTTTGCTCTATGCTTGTGAAACCTGGCCTCTCCGAGTTGAGGATGTTAGACGTCTCTCTGTGTTCGATCATCGTTGTCTCCGAAGGATTGCTGACATTCAGTGGCAACACCATGTTAGTAATGCAGAGGTTCGGCATCGTGTGTTCGGGCGCAAAGTCGATAATTCAATTGGTGTTACCATCTTGAAACACCGACTTCGGTGGCTCGTACATGTTTTACGAATGTTGTCCCAGAGAATTCCACGTCGTGCATTATTTGCCGACTCTGGGACTGGTTGGAAAAAGCGGAGAGGAGGTCAGTGTATGACATGGTGTCGTGGCATGAAAGAAAGCTGCAAAGGGCTAGCTTCCGTTGGTCCTTCACGACTCCCCGGCTGGGGTCCGAGAGATGGTGCAACACAGTGGCTAGAGACGTTATCAGTTATAGCTCAGAATAGAAGCCAGTGGCGAACCTGCTGTAACCTTCTTTTACTTTCTACATAAAGAGTGGTTATAGCTTTCTTAACTGAAAGAGTCTTCTGGTTGTACATTTCAGTCCGCCTTATCTTTTCATCCCTTCTCTTCATACTTTCATTATTTTTTGTGACGCATATTGTATCTGGTGCCCTTTTGTACCAATATATATGTGTTTGAATAAATAAATAAATCGTCAGTTTAAAATAATAAATTTAGGGAATTTGCTGTATAGTTACAAAATTCTGATAAGCTACCGCGATTAGCTTTTTTCTTATAACAATTTACGTCTACGCTCTGTTTTATTTTAAGTTCTTCCCTTTTTAAACTGATTCACATAGCCAAATATTTGTGTATTGTTAATCCATCAACTGTACTATTCAAGACAGACCACATATTTCATTTTAAACTTCCTGCGTTCAACCTCCAAATCCCAGTGTAAAACAAATGAAATTCTCGTCATTTTAGAACCGCAAGCAAACATCATACCGAACTTATTTAAACTTTTAGTGGAATTCTTTCTAAAGTGTAGACCTGAATAGGTTACTCTAATAAGATACCATGGAAATGATCAACATCATTGCTTGTGGTTTTGAGTGACTCCTCGCTTATAAATTTTTTTATGAAACCCTTACTCTACACTTTCACTTCTCTTGGTCTGTTTAATTAGACGATAAACATAATAGTAATATGGTTAAATTTTTTTACATGAACCTTTAATAAGTTTATGTGAAGATCACAAAATGTGCTTCTGTTTCTTATAATTGTTATAAATTGTTCTATCAGTAAAACAAATAACTATACCTTCTACCTCCGACTTATATAGAAGTAAGTTAATAAAAGACAAGATATGAAGTCAATCGGTAAAGTCAATAACCATTGTTCTGGTGGGCCATGTAAGAAAATTCTGACTTAAACCCTGATTTATGACGTAATATGATCAGTTAGAAATCTTAGTTTTTATAATATAGAACCATTCATAGCAGTTACAAGATATTAATTTTAACGAATGTCCAAATCTTGAACTATATATATATATATATATATATATATATATATATATATATAATCAATAGTTGGAAATACTTTACGTTATGTCGTGATATGTTCTCCAACAGTACAAAACACGTCCTTTGTTTAAAAAGACAATGGATATTCAAACATTTGTTGTCATTATTCTCTGTTTTCCCATGTTATTTCATGATATTCTCTATTCTCTGTATTATGATTCATGGTTCCTTTTTGTGTGTTGACATGAAGGTTGATTCAAAAGTATTTCATTAATAGCAACACCATGTGTTACCAGAAGATAATTCGAATGGTATGGTATGTATCATATAATGTGTATAACAAAAGAAAAGTACAATTTGTCAATTGATTTACTAGTGTTGATATGAAGTGTCACTGTTAACTCTTCATTTCATTTATTACTTTGTATACAAATAATTTCTTTCAAACCAGTTTTTTTCTGTCTCTTCGTTCCTTTTAAACATTAGATTATTATTTTAAATATTATGGGTAATGGTCACTTGGATTCCACCTGTAGCTCCTCCGGAGGCTACTGCCGGTCCCAAGCCCGGGTAAAGGAGGTGGGTTGGGCATGGGGTTAGCGACCCCATCCCGTAGAAAACCAACTCGCTAAAAACGCTGACCATAAAAAATAATTCAGACCATTTAAACTCTGTTCTGGGAGTTGAGGGAATAATTATGACGTCTCATGATGAAAACCAAGGTCATGAGGCCGATGCACCTTCTAACAACCAGAGCGACAATTTTTATAGGTACATGGTATGTCCGGACAATGTGGGATGCCGGAACAGTTCAAATAATCTTATACTGACTGATTTCATTTACATCGTTATAGGCTTTATTATATCCCTTTATTACATAATACGAAATAACGCTTCAAGTAATAGTTATTCAGTACGTTTTCTTATGAAAAAGTACTACGAATTAATGAACTAGTTGATCACGTTAACTCTAGCAAATCGGTTTTTAATTAGATTTTTTGGTATTACCAAAGAATGTTTGTTTGAATTTTATACGTAAGTATTCTTATTTAGAAACGTAAATTTTCCTTAATTTTTGTTTTCTTTTCCAAAATTTGTTATCTAGAACCACATGTTTTATCATCAGCTTGTGATCGTCCACGACATGTAGATGATTTAGATGAAGTATTCAATTTTTTAGAATCATCACGATGGCATGTTACTGATCCATCATTAGGATTATTTATTAAAATAAGACCATAACTATTTATCCGCCTTTATTATTCCTATTTTTTTAGTAAAGTACATTGTGTCTTCTTGGATAAGTTTAAACAAAGTATATTGAGTTTGTTTAATTATATGATGTAAATACATTTCATATATATGTAAGTTTTTAGTTTTGTTTCATATAAGTATTTAGTTATTACATCAATGTGTTCTTTGGGGAAAAAAACGTAATCTAGGATTTTCAAGAAAAATATTTTCTCCGTTTTATAGTTAAAAGTAGACGTAGTTAAATGAAAATGTTAGCAGAAAGGGTTTTGTGGATATTATAGTAATTTTGATAGTTGATATGATCTTTCTACGTAGGTCATTTTTGCTTTTAGTCATTTTGGGGAGTGAAATTATCTATGTTATCTCATTTGAATGTTCTAAACCCATGTATCGTGAGGCGTGCGCAGAGTTCAGTGTACCGTTTTAATTAACAAGAAAGGATGGATGCGAAGTTGTACCCAGGTCAAATCCGCTCGCATGACCTTGAGTGCCTTTGTTAAAGTGGGAGATTCTGCATTTGAAGTGCTTGGTGTTGGTTGAACGTATGTTAGTTTACGTGAGTTCGTAGTGTTCGCAAAACTTGGTTTTCTATTGACGTCTGGA
Source organism: Schistosoma rodhaini (assembly GCA_944470415.2). NCBI lineage: Eukaryota > Metazoa > Platyhelminthes > Trematoda > Strigeidida > Schistosomatidae > Schistosoma > Schistosoma rodhaini. The sequence goes on from OX104044.1 coordinate 6,912,091, forward strand.
AACTTAAAAAATTTTTAAATTTAACAAGTCTTCTAATTGAACACTAGATTTGGTCACTTATCTCTTATAGAAGCTCACAGTCTAGATCTACACAGTGACCCTAACACGAGAGAAAAGGCGCAAAATATGCGAGAAGCACTTCACTCCAAAGGCTCATATATGTGCAGAAAATTTATTGTTCAATCAATTATAAGATTTAAAGTGTGTTCTCTTTTTTTAGTGCTAACATTTCAGTTGTTTCTCGGTATTTGTCCACTGGATAGCTGCCGTTCTGTTGAAGATAGTCGTATGTTCCGAAAATTAATTTAATATCAATGACTAATTTAAAACGCGACTCTAGGGACCGTTTATTCATCTTGGCAGGAATATGTCAAGCTTTCAGTACCCAAGATATTTCTGGTGAACAGTTTAAGCATCCGGTGTTGAACGAATTCTTTTTGTTCCAGGAAAATTTAATTAATTTCGATGCGTAAGATAAGCGTAGTTCTGTTGATTTGTCGAATACGCGCACTCAATATATGAAGGTGGAGAAAGCAAATTATTGTGAGCAAGTTCTAAACTCATAGGTAAGAAATCAGTTTCTTCATCATATCCAAGACCAGGCTACTTCATGATACGGATCCGAATAGTTAATAAAATATGTGCTGTCATGTACTCCAAATAAGATCCAGAATATTCCCTGTGAGAATACTGTCTGCAATTAACTATCATACTCATCCACCATTAATGTGTAGGGCATATGTTGAGGTTAAACATCACTCAAATGTGTAGAGGGCAAACATAACGGCCACACAGCAGTGTGCTACAACAACTGACTGGTCGACAAATACTAGCTCGTCAACTGAAGATGCCCTGTCTATAATCAAAGGTACACAGCCTTGTTACATACTAATTTATGCGAGGCTTGGTATAATAATAACTGCTCATCATGAGTAATCGAATAGGAAACCATAACGAGTTTTGGAAGTATATGTTTTTTGTTTTATGGAAAGTCATAAGTTATGGACCTCTTTGTCAATCAGCAAAAGAGTTGTTATATGTAGCTAAGAAGGTCCAAGTATCTTGAATATCAGTGCCTCAAGTCGTTCCTTTGTTGACGATTACCATTACTTAACAACATTCAGAGATGAACGTTCCAGCTTAAATAATCATGGTGCTAAGTTTCAATGTTATTCCACTTCCACCAGAAGTACATACCAACAACAAAGATTTTTAAATTGTCTCGTAGCTCATCGTATGTTTTTTAAAATTGAAAAATGACACACTCACTTGTAGTAATGAACAACAGCCATGTAACAGAGTTATTAAGTACATTGTTGAGATAAGCTTGTATTATCTCATAAATTTTGACATCCTTCGTAATAAGTGGTCATGAAGATTCACAGGTCATGTTTATATTGTTAAACCTAGCGCAGTGCATTAATGCACCAAGATGGATACCAGTTTGTAAAGAGAGGATTTATAAGTAATTCGTCCTCTATGTATGTGATCACTGACATTATTTGGCCTGTTTAGACAAGTATTTGATCATTCTCAAACCTTTGTTTTCAACCGGAGCATGATTTTGGGAACACGTAGGGTTATATTCTTTCTAGTACCTGAAGGAATAACACAAGAATTATGCTTATCCTTAACGAATAATCCTCAATGAAATGTGGACGCAGGTACTCTCTTTTCAGTTGGGAGCAGTCTGAAATTTTGACTTCCACAGGTTATCTATTGTTTAGAGTGCCTTTTTGTACAGGGTTTTGTAGTGAGAATATTGACTCCTGTTTGATGGCAAGTAAAATGTGTAGCGTTCTATGGTCCTTCAAGCATCACGACGCAAAATCGCCTACCAGGACACTGATAAATTTGGTATTGTCCCTATGATGGACCAATCACGCGTTGACTATCACGACCAGCCTTGATTCAACTACGAATCCTTATTGATTCTATGTATGGTAGCTTCTCATCTAACCCAGACGGTTTAGTCCAGATATACAAGATCAAGCAAAAAAGGGCTGTGAATGTGGGATACTATGACCGATAAGTTGGAAATAAGAAAGGTAGATCGTATAATAGTAGCCATTAGGTCAAATGAAGTGCTATGATAGTAGAAATATATGTAAATACAATCTATTTACCTAATGGTTACGCAATAAAAATAAATGACAACAGTTTATCGTTAGTTCCCAGAAGTTGCTCATAATTTTATCTTTTTCGGAAACAACAAAATACAACCCTCGCCTGGGCATTTAAGGAGTCTACATAAGATACTTCAAGTACATAAAATACAAGTCTTTTCAAGCGTTAAACCATGATAACGAGTCTGAATATTGTCATTAGGGTCTTTCTGACAACTGTCTGTGAGGTTTTACATATGCATTAAAATAGTAATTGGTCAGTAATATGATGGATGCTCTCTAAGACCTGTTTTTAGGGAGATGATTGTTCCATACTGCTGATTCATATTAATAAATAATATTTAGAGAGCTTGAATAAATAAACGAAATTTTACCGAAAAAACCAAGTTGTAACTCATCGAGTCTTCTATGGCTTATCAAATAACCTTACTATGTAGGTACTTCAAACCGACTTTGAAAAGGTGATCAATGGAAATTTCAAAACTTTTAGACCATCAAATTTTTCCCGTAGGGTAAATCACCCATTCTCTAATTGGAAAACTCTTGTAAGAAAGCCAAAATTCAAAATGATATCATTCAGATTTATAATTTTGTTTACCATGCCATTTGATGAAATCACAAGCAAAATGAGGTGCAAATTTCGTCAACTGTCAGGTTAAAATCAGATTTTCATAGTACTCAGAGTCAATCAATTTATTAGCTGATAGCTGAATGAATTTAAATATTGGCCATTGGAAATAACGCACATAGAACAAACCTCAAGGTCATCATCGGAAACAGACATTCCAGATGAGTAATGTGTTGACTCGTGGCCGCCTTTCACACTCGTTTTCGAACTCTGACCAAGATGCTTTCGAAAGTAAATTCTATGTTTATTATCTCTCTGCATATACTTATGTTTGTTGACGATAGTATTTGTGTGGCTCCGTTTGTTTGACAATTGTCGTTCTATTCATTTACCGGTCGGCGAAGCTGAAATAACAATTGGTTCCAGCCCAGTTTCTATTTTAAACCACGTTATGACCCTGAAAATCATTTTCTCCGAAATTAGAGCACTAATCATTCCGTTTTAACGTTCATAGTACATACTATAATGAGGAAGAAATCAAAAAGGTTTGAATGTCCAACCTAGAATCATTTGAGTATTCTATTAGTCAACATGAAGCCGAGTTCGGTTCACTCACAAGTATTATCATTCTGTAGAACAAATTCTTTTATATACCGTGATATTCAGTGCGGTTTCATCTATGTGACTTGTAAAATCTTGAGCATTTCGTCATTAAACTGTCTTAGAGTTCTGTAAGGCAGCTACAATATGTGTCAATATTTTTGGTTGATGTGCTGCGCCTTTGCTGTCAGTAGGAATTCGTAACCTCGGACCTTTCTCTTGGTATAATCAATAGACATTGTCCAATTAATTGCAGTTAAAGCCAACTACTGTGAAAATAAGACTTGTTACTTTGTTCACAAATAAATCATCAATACTTTGGGTCTCGGGTTCTATTTTTGTTACAACGCATTATAAACACTATCTAAGCAGTTGTGTCGAAGTCAATGTTGACCGGATGTATATTTGTTAGACGATTTCCAATCCCGTCGGCGATACTATAATTTATGAACGAACCAATCAGGTATAAGATAATAGGTCTCTGATTTTGGCGCGAAATTAACTCATCCATTTGAATAAATAGTTTTGGCATTATTGCTGATGTCAGTTCATGATGAAAACCCCAATTATAATTCCTAGCCTTAACCGTGAACTGTAATTAATAATTCGAACTCCTTACATAGATTTATAACCCTCATTTGGTCCTAGTTATTATGTGAACACTCAAGGTCATTCTAGCGTCTCTCATAGGTCGTCCATAAACCATAGTCTCACCCCTAAAGCTTCAATCACGAAGTTTATGAAGCTCAAAATAGTGCATAAGTGTCACCAGTATATTTCCACCCAAACACAAATATCAAATTGTCAAGTATATTTTTGTAGAGACTTGAAATACCTAGCTGCTTGTATTCGTTTAAGTAGTCTATTCCTATCAACTTGAAATATATGACCCAGGTAAACGTGTCCATTCTGATTGTTGTCTCATTTAATAAAGTGGCTTCAAGTTATGTTTAATGGCTATAGTGATAAAATATTGGTCCATGATAAGGTCAAAGATGAAAGAAAATACTTTAAATAGCCATTTACTTCCATTGAGTTGTCTTTAGAGTAATAGGATTGCCAGTATGAGAGTCGTAGAGATTATTGAGATCTCGAAACAATCCTAGATAACATGGGAGCACTATATTTCCGTGCTATAAGTCTCCTCAGGAGCATGCGCCCACGACTTCGCCGTCAGGAATCGAGTCCATGACCCTAAGTCTCGCACCCGAATGCTTAATCTCTAGACCACTGGTCCAAAGTACAGCGGTGTAGAAGTCGAACTATGTCTAGTGTGAGGAAGGTACCCTCTAATAACCGTGAAGGATGGTTGCTCACTGTCGCGTAATAATTGCAGCTCAATTCGCGCACCATCGCACCCGGCCAGTGACAGAAGTGTTTAGGTGAGGCCGGTTGTTAGTCCGGTCCCCGTCCTCAGAGTCCTGGGCGCGCACTCCTGAGGAGCCACACACCGGGACGAAACGGCTGTCAACTAACTCTAGGTTCTCAACGGTTATGTAACTTTGGTTCTTGATCTGAATACTGCTACTGCTTATTTTTAGCGTGGTAAACTCACGAAAGTAAAAGTACTGCTTGACATCTAAAAGTAAGTCTTTCATAAACCTCTTACTGGCATCCTAGATGTGATTTTATATCGATTCTCGAATATGCTGTCTAGCGATGGCTCAGCTTATACTATCTCGCTCTAAAGCATGACTTACAAATGTTAGTTTATAAATAGGTTACAAGTATCTAAACCTAGGTATCTTCAGATCATTTCTGATTCCTTTTTTGATTTAGTTTGATGCTAAAAGAAGTAGGCTCATTTTTGTAGAGGGTCGGGTATAAACAGATCAACCCACGGAAGTGTAGATTTTGTACGTTCAATCTTCGTGACACAACTCTGCTCTTTGACACTATAGGAATCTTGAATCGTTTATTACTTCGGATTTGTTTTCTCTACTCATTTTAATCGTTTTCTTATGTTATCACAGTGCGTTACAACTTGAGGCAATGCTTTTAAGCGAACTCCTACTATAATTTCACTGTCTGACAATATTTTCGTCTCCTACTACAGTGTATTTTAACCAAAGGGTTATTTCAAGAATTTGTTCGCTGATGAGTTTCTATGTTCTTTAAGTAGTTCTGTTAAATTTCTGGAGTTTGGCGATAAAAGGTTGAATCTACAACGCATCGTTTGTCAATACTCACTTTATCTTCCTCGGAGTATTCAATATCTTATCACTCCTCACTTTGTAGTTTCCCATTCACGTATCCTCTACTTGTTAGTTTCAAAATACCTCTTCGGTATCTTCCTGTGTGATCACTTAATCTGAAACATTGTTGTCTATATTCACTAATGGAAATTAAATGTATTTGTTGACCGAATTTTTCTTGGCTTATCTACTATTGTATTGAGGGACTACCGCTTCAAATGTAGATATAACTAAGTCCTATTATTTGTTTTCAAGCTTGTATCTCTCTTATTTTATGTTGGCTTGGACTATCTCAAAATAACTAAACATCAGTTTGGTGTCACAACCGTAAGAAACTTCCCACTGAAATCTCAAACATATTTTCTGTGTACATCACTAAAGGTGCTTTTTTTCTACTTTTTAGATGCAATTATTCGAGTCGGCATAGATTTCCAAGCTGACCTTCCGCCTTTCAATGGTGAACCACCTCCAAGCGTTTTGAATCAACCAGATCGGGGAGTTGCTTTATGGCTTCCAATACCTGGAAGCTTCCATAATCAGTTGGAGGAATTCTTGAATACAGCTACTGAAAAATATGGGTAAACTACCCAGTCTTAATATGTCTATATATGTATGACAATATGTATTAAATTGTTTTATGGTTAACTTAAATTAAATTTTAACTTCTCTGTCTAGTTGATTATTTTGAAAGTCTACTATACAGTCTGACATTTTAGTACCTGTACGTATATATGTCATGTGATTCAACCGTTTATAGACTCGTTTCATGATGATCTTGTGATGTAGATTAATTAATATCTTATGCCTCAGTCAACCTAGATTAATTACTTTACCAGTTGATTTATTTGTTTTAAATAAAACCATGCTTAAAATATACATTAATTAATGAAAAATTTTGTTGCGTACCAAAATGCCTTAGTTGTGACATTCTTGATAGCATCTCTATGCGTTGTACAATAAGTATGAATTTATTACAAACAAAATAATCCACAAATAGTTACTTACGTAAGTGAATTATAATTCTTAAGAATGTTATGCTTGAAACTCAATCGATTCCGCGGTGACGAACGAAAACCAATGACACAATGACACGATAAGCTATTCTAATCTGTTGTCCCAGGCCCCGCTAACTAGATGAAGAAGTCCAAGGCACAGGTCGGGCGTCTAGGCACAGAAGAGAGTCGTCTAGGTGGCCGATGGGGACTTGTTGGTCGCAGGACAGATAACGGGGACCGTTTGCTGCAACTGTGCACAGACCACAACCTGTTTCTGGCCAGCACTAACTTCCGGCACAGTCATCGCCGGTGTGCCACCTGGCGTCCTCCCTCTGCATCCCAAGCCTGGACTCAGATTGATCACATCGCGATCAGCTACCGCTGGCGTGGTTGTGTACAAGACTGCCGCTCCTTTTGGAGTACCTATCTGGAGTCTGATCATGCCCCGGTCTGCGCCAATCTCACCTTAATTTTCAATGGCCGAAGGATTGACCACCACCAACGGATTGATATTAGTAAACTGGCTGCAACTTCTGTTGCAAGTAAGTATCGAGCGGAGCTAGCCTCTAGGCTAGCTACCACCCCACCGAAAAGTATAGGTAAGCATTGGTTGCATCTTCATGACGCCATGAAAATGGCGAGTAAAGCCGCTTGCGGCTTCGCGAAACGTCCCGCTTACAAGCACTGGGTTTCTTCTGGCTCCTTACAACTGATGGAAGCCCGTCGGTCTACTCCGGGTGACCGTGAGTTTGACCACAAACGAAGGCTGTTACGTAATGAAATTGGGCAAAGCTTGTGTAAGGACCGGGAAGCCTGGTGGTCGGAGCGTGCTAATGAGATGGAAGCAGCAGCTGCATCTGGTAACTGCCGGAAGCTCTTCCAACTCATCCGAGCCACTGGCAGCAAGAAGTCTGGTGTGAGTGAAACAATCTGCGAGGATGACGGGATGCCAATCACTAACATCTGTCGACGTCTTGGACGATGGGCGGAATTTTTCGAAGGGCAGTTCAACTGGCCTGCTGCTCCGGCAACATCAACCAGCTTGTCCTGCTCCCCATGGCCGGTGACGACTGATCCACCAAACGAGGCGGAAGTCCGCAAGGAACTCCAACTCTTGAAACGTTATAAATCACCTGGCCCAGATGACTTACCTCCAGCTCTTTTTAAAGATGGTGGTGACTTTCTGGCTAAGGAACTGACTGCGTTGTTTGGAAAGGTTTGGGAGCAAGAAAGTGTTCCAACATTTTGGAATGAGTCAGTAGTCGTCCCTATCTTTAAAAAGGGTTCACGTTGTTCCTGTAGCAACTATCGGGGGATAAGTCTACTTTCGATCGCGTCCAAACTATTGGCTTCTATCATTCTTCGTAGGTTGTTTAAAACCCGAGAACGATTGACTCGCGAGGAGCAGGCTGGTTTTCGTTCTGGTCGAGGATGCATTGATCACATCTTCACCCTCCGCCAAATGTTAGAACACCGTCATACTTATCGCAGGCCAACAATCGTAGTGTTTCTTGATATCAGGGCGGCCTTCGATTCGTTGGACAGGACTGTTCTCTGGGATTGTCTATTGAAGAAGGGTGTGCCTGAGAAGTTCATTAACATCTTAAAGGCCCTGTATACGAACACCTCAGGCAGAGTGAGGGCATACAACCACCTTTCTCCCTTGTTCCATTCGAGCAGTGGGGTTAGGCAGGGTTGCCCGATCTCCCCATTCCTCTTCAACTTTGCCATCGACGACATCCTAGAAACAGCTCTGATGGATGTAAGTAATGGCGGTGTGGATATGTTGCCTGGAGAACGACTTCTCGACCTCGAGTATGCGGATGATATTGTCTTACTGTGCGATAATGCCCAAGGCATGCAATCAGCACTTAATCAGTTGGCAATCAATGTCCGCAGGTACGGCATGTGCTTTGCACCCTCCAAGTGCAAAGTACTCCTACAAGACTGGCAGGATTCTCATCCTGTACTCACCCTGGATGGTGAGGAGATCGAAGTAGTTGAGAAGTTCGTGTATCTAGGTAGCTATATAAGTGCTGGTGGTGGCGTGAGTGATGAGATTGATGCACGTTTAATGAAAGCCAGAGCGGCTTATGCCAATCTGGGCCATCTTTGGCGCCTTCGTGATGTTAGTCTGGCTGTAAAAGGTCGGATCTACAACGCGTCGGTGAGAGCAGTTTTGCTCTATGCTTGTGAAACCTGGCCTCTCCGAGTTGAGGATGTTAGACGTCTCTCTGTGTTCGATCATCGTTGTCTCCGAAGGATTGCTGACATCCAGTGGCAACACCATGTTAGTAATGCAGAGGTTCGGCATCGTGTGTTCGGGCGCAGAGACGATAATTCAATTGGTGTCACCATCTTGAAACACCGACTTCGGTGGCTCGGACATGTTTTACGAATGTCGTCCCAGAGACTTCCGCGTCGTGCATTATTTGCCGACCCTGGGACTGGTTGGAGAAAGCGGAGAGGAGGTCAGTGTATGACATGGTGTCGTGGCATGAAAGAGAGCTGCAAAGGGCTAGCTTCCGTTGGTCCTTCACGACTCCCTGGTTGGGGTCCGAGAGATAGTGCAACACAGTGGCTAGAGACGTTATCGGATATGGCTCAGAATAGAAGCCAGTGGCGATCCTGCTGCAACCTTCTTTTACTTTCTACATAAAGAATGGTTCTAACTTTCCTAACTGAAAGAATCTTCTGGTTGTACATTTCAACCCGCCTTATCTTTTCATCCTTTATCTACCTACTTTCATTATTTTGTGTGGCGCATATGTACCTGGTGCCCTTTTGTACCAATATATATGTGTTTAAATAAATAAATAAATAAAGGCAAGTAGGGGAATATATATGTATTCCGTAAGCAGCCGAGTACAAGCAATCAAATAAGGGAAAAAGTCAAGCGCATTTATACAACAACAATTTGTCCTTGAGCATCATTGGTAAATAGCACACACAAAGAAACAATGGACCAGTAGCGTTTAAGATAGTTTACAGGTGGGAAATATGATGTGAAGGTAAAAAGAGCGCTTTTGGCGCGAAAACAGCTAAATTCAAAATTTCAAAATAAAACTACAAGATTAAGCCAGTTACCAAGTAAGTTCTGGGGATTTGACATCCCCAACAAAGAAGGCCTGTTTTTTTCTAGCAACTACCGTAATAAAATGATGCAATGTGTAACTATATAACGATCTAGCAAATAACCCTAACTTAAGGTTTGTGAATAAAAGTTAAATATCTAAGCTTAGTTAGTACTTAACCTCAAACGTAATCTTATAAGGCACTAGTTGGTGTTTGATGTCAGTTCAGCCTATTCTTAAATTTCATTAATCCGTATCAAATTACAAAATAGTTTCTTAAATCTTTTAGTTGTTCGTTTGTTCCCTTAAAGTAGTTTTCATCACAAATGTACATTAGGTGATTAGTCGAAAATTACACTAATTTACATAATGATATGCACAAGTTAGCAAGTGATGTATTTAATAAAATTTCATAAATCTTTGTGATGTGCTATGCGTCTACTAACCATCTTTGAAATTTACACTAAATTGAATGAAATACATCCTTAGTATTCTGTTTCCAATCGTTTCTCATCATTCATATTGATGCTTAGTGATAACCATTTAGTTAATGCTTTCAGATGACATGTAGTAAAGCTTGTTAAGTTTTTCCTAAACAAAAAAAACTATAAAGTGTTAGGTGGTTGGAAGTAGTTGCCACTCATCATCAAGGTGTATTTACAATCTTAATAGATCTAATAGTCTTTGGTAGATTAGAAGCCGCAGCACCCTAAGCTGCTCATTGTAAGACCTTATCACTGAGTTTTTCGGCTGGCATTGCAATCCATCACATACAGATATAACATGCTACATTGAGTCATTTAGACTAATGATTACATTGTAATTTAATCGGAGAAATTCTATCAGCATCAAATGATTAAACAAACGCGCTACTGTTGGGAATGTTAGATCCCCAGAACTCATTTGGTAAATATCTTACTTTTATAATTTTATTTTGGAAATTCGAATTTCTTGTATTCGCACCAAAAGCGCCCATTTCACCTTCATATTGTATTTCCCACTTTGCAGGACCTTAAATGTCATTGGTTCGTTGTCCCTTTTAATACGCTATTTTGTGACGTTCTTCAAGGATATTTTTATGCTGTATATATACGCTTGAGTTGTGCTTGTTATTGTTTTTCGTACTTCTGGCTGTTTGTAGAATACACTTTCCCTCTTCTGAACCTGGACTTCTCCCTCTAGTCGGCGGGGTTGTGACGCATCGGAATAGTTAGCTTATTTGGTCATTGTGTCGCTGAGTCTTCATTCTGTTAACCGATTTGAGTGATCTCGTAATTTCTTTAAGCATAGCAACTATTGATCACTATTCACTGACTGATTAATTATAAAATTATTAACTGAATGATATTCCATTCAATTCTATGCCAAAAATTACCATATAATCTTTATTTGTTGACATATTTATCTATTTTTTTAAAAAAAACGAAATATTTCTATATTTTATCAAGTTATTCAGAAGAACAAGCGCTTGCTTTACTTACATGGCATAAAATTGATTTTGATCATGCCTTAGCAGATTTATGCAATTTTAGTCCAATCAAATATGAATGGACAATATCTGAACGAAAAATATTTTTTATATCTATCGACTATTATAATAAACAATTTCATCAAATAAAAAAACTTGTAAGTATCCATTTATTTTATAAACATAATTAAAGGGGGCTGTTTATCTACACTAATTAGTAGTATATTTGTTAGTACTTTATTTATTATTTACTTATACACATAAATATTGGTACAAGGAAACACCAGATACATATGCGCCGCACAAATCTCATTCGATTTGTGTGAGGGCTGTGATACTACACAGGTGCCCAGACTGAAGCAGATAGTTTTCTTAGGGGACCACACCCGGAGCCTTTGACTTAAAGGTCTAATCCACAAGGCAGTGGAACATCGTGAGGAGATGCAGTCCTATGGTAGCCGGTGACCAACGATTGATTCATATGCCATTTGTTCACTCAGGATACTGGAGCTAGCCCATGTGCATCATTGGTTTGGAATCAGGGTTTTCCAACTCTCCTAGCTGGACTTTCCGTGTCCATCAACCTGGTTGAAACGCCGGACACTTGCTTTTCGTCCTCTCGATGCCGTAAACAACAGTAATGCCACGAGAAGGCAGTGAGTGTGACTTCCTTGTCAGAGGCTGTATACGCGTGGCCATGTGAGAGCATTCAAGAGGGAGAGCGGACTCTTCCCACTCTCGGCCGTACCAGGGCATTTTGGGGGCTGTTAGTACTTTAATAAGTCATGAAATATCACCAATGAATTAATGATAATTCATCTTTATTGATCATATCAAACCTGAATTGGCAGGGGTAATGGTTTATTTATTGAAATAAACAAGTATAATTAGACAAAATTATATAGTATAAGGAAGAACTTGAAACAAGTTCGATAAATTTTCCGCCAGCCTTTTTAAATGATTGGTTTGTGGAGTAGAAAACAATAATATTCCAAAGTATAAATAGATTGTACGTACTGAATGAATTTGTTAAGTTTTCTACAGGTTAATCTACCTGTAAATCGGTAAAGCAACGACATAAAAACTCGTCCTTATGATTATAGACCTTTAAGGTTAGAGTTCTCATCAAGAACTGATATAATGTATTATGCAGAAGTGGTTTATACCCATATGACTGAATGAATTTCGCTCAGAAATGTAAGACACTCCATCTGATTAATTTGTGCATAAAATATAGTCCCATCAAGTTAAGGTTTGCTTGAGAGCTGAGGGTTCAAGATTTTGATGTAAGCATAATGTTGATTTGTCTATCATACACGATTGACAGAGACTAAATTGAGCGTTTGGGACTATCATTATACTCGCAATAATTTTAAACGTTTTAAGCACCATACAAAATTATTTCTACTGGTCGCTGTAAGCAATATGTGAATTTGGCCCAAACACTTGAAAGTCATGTTCTCAATTCTGATAGGCTCATCCCTATACTATATATCTCCCCATAATTAACTGAAATTTTTAAATTGTCGGAAGATGCGCATCGAGATGCAGAACAAAAAAGAGTTGTTCAGTCAAGAGATATCCTTTCGGTGAAATAAAGTCTCATTTGTTTTTATGGTAAAAAACAATATTTAGTTGGTTCTTTAAAACAGCTAACCAGTGGAGCTCTTTTTTTACATGATCTGACACTTTAGTGCTCTTTAAATGTAAAACCCTTTATCGTTCAAATTAGATAAGTGAGTATTTTAAAGATTATAATGCAATACAAAGTGTTGTACGTGAAACTACAGTACATATATTGTTAATCAGGTAGGTTTTAGACAACCACTTAGTGATTGGTGCACTTCAATTTCAACCAGTAGGTCACAAGTTCTAACCTCAATCTGCTTGCTTCAGTTTAGGCTGCTAGAAAGAGGTATTATCACTATTCTCTACACAAACAATATGGCACAATGTTGAATGCATAAGCTTGTACTTGGTAAGTTACAATGACTCATGATTTAGATAGCTCTCTTAAAATTATTTAAATCATAAATCTGCCTATATCACATTTAGGAAGGGTGTGAATTATCCCGTTGTTGATATTCACGACCGAATATTGACCAGTCTCCATTGGGGACATGTGCATTTATTACTTTACCCCTTGGTACAATCATTTTGTATCAGGTCCTTATAAAATAGGTGGTTTGTGGCCAGTAATGGGATCCAGGATGCCTTCCGTCTTTTTTGGGCTCATCATTTAAGCGTACCTGCACCCCAATGTTGATGTTCACATCAGGGTTCAAACCCAGTACCTTTCGTACTAAACACCGTATAGATTATCCCCTTAGCTAATGAATGCAGATATCCACTAGCGTGTACAATGGTTATAATGTTTATATCATTTTGATGAGGGCTTGGATACTACTGCCAACCACAATCCATTTATTTACATAATATATGCATTAATTCATTCTGGTTATTCTGCTAATTATTCAATAATACAAACTTAACAATAATCACTTAACTATTTCTATACTGTTGTCGATCTCTCTCTCCCTTTAAAAGTTTCCTAATCGTACTGTCAATGAATTAATCCTATTTTATTATCTGAATAAACGCAATCAACAAACATTGCATGATATGGGTTTATTTGGACCTAAATGGTCTAGTTTATATAAACGTGGTTATTTAATCCCAGGCATTTTACCACCACCGGATAATGTCCCTGTAAAGACATTGACCAATAATCATAAAGTTAGTTGTGCTCTGTTTTGTTGTTATTAATTGTTCTGGTTTTCAATGTGTATTTGTATGGGTTGTTTGATTCTTTCCGTTTATATGATGAACTGTAGTTGATCAGCACTTTTTGGTTTATATGCATCCTGTGAGGATCACCTCAATAAATCCATTAGGTCACAAGCGTTAAAAACAGAGTTGGATGGTGGCTAGCAGTAGAAACTAGGATGCGAGTTCCACTCTGTTTGAGACTCATCAGGTAAATTTACCTGTGCCTCAGTGTCTATGTTCACACTGACACTCGAATCCAGTACATTTCACATTAAACACCTACCGCGTTATCCACTTAGTCACTGAATCCAGACAGGCATTTGCTTATGCAGTTTATTTTTGTTTGTTTTGTTTACATGTGTTTTTTGTTTTCATTGTCGTTACCTAAAAGGATATAAATTTAAATATACCTATTAAGTCGTAAATAGTTTATGCACAGAAGGAATTATTCTCAACAAGTTTATTTTCAAGATGTATAATCTTATATCTGAATATGGTAAATTGTAGATCACTTAATAATTATATCAGTATGGGGGATTTATTTATTTATTTAAACACATAAACATTGGTACAAGAAGACGCCAAATATATATGCTCCACAAGACAGTGGTGCAACTTTAGGAGATGCAGTCTCACGGTAGCTGGCGACCAACAATTGGTTCATACGCCTTTTGTTCCCTCGGGATATTGGAATTCATGTGCACCATTGATTCGGAATCAGGGTTTTTCAACTCTACTAAATGAACCCTCCATATCCACCAATCTGGTTAAAGCGCCAGACATTCGTTTTTCATCCTCTCGACTTTGTAGACAACATTCCCGCCAGGAAAAGGCAGTGCGTAGGACTTTCCTGGCAGTGGTTGTGTACGCGTGGCCATGTGCGAGCATTTTGAGAGGGAGAGCTGACTCTCTCCACCCTTGGCCATATCAGGGCATTCGGGAGCTACTTTAGTATTAATGTCTGCTAGTATAATGTACCATTCACGCAAAATTTGTTACTTAAAGCTGGGTAGAAAAATATGCACTTAGTAGGTGAAGGTGAATAGAAACCGAAAAGTTGCTTAGATTTCAACATATCATAGTTTTTGTCGTATACTTTATTTTTAGTCACTGATATTATCGATCCGTATTAAATAAAGTTGTCCAACTATTTTTGTTTTATTTAAAATATAAGTAATTTTTACTGTCCTACAGTAAATCAAAATAACGCGAAGACTATTGTTTCTCATTTTGTATGCCAATAAAAATTGGTCAGTTGCATATGTTAGCCCACTCTTGTGTTCTCGCTCAAGTAGTCAGTTGGAAGGTTATTGTGTAGCACACCGTGTATCAATATCAAACTTTGGACACCCCCTGTCATGACAGGGACCCAAAGAAACAGGTCTTCCAGTTACCGTAGCTCGATTAGTCATCACAATATGCAAGGCTGACCACCATGTTGGAATAGTGGCTATGGTCAGGATCGTTTACATGATGTCTGGGCATAACATTAAATAAGTTAACCATCGTTATTTAGCACGTTTGATTTACAGATAAGTAGTTACCTTTTGTTTTGAATATTTCATCTCAGTAGGTAGGCGAATTCTTAGGATTTTGATCAAAAATTCAGTTGAATGAATTTATCTCATATTTCTTTTCTATATATATTCATTTTACATAGAAATATACTATCGATTTAGATATGAATGATCCGGTCGATGCAGAAATCAAACGTTATTTTGATACTTTGTATGGTTGTGTATTGCCGGAATCGGAAGAATCAAATCAAGACACCGAACCTGGTGGTGGTGGTGCATCAAGTATGCAATCGGATTCTGAGGCAGAAGTGCGTACACCATCTTCTTCCGCAATAGCAGCCAATATTGAAGGGAGTGAACAAGTATTAGACTATGAACAGAGTAAAGTAAGAAAAGATTCCAACGGACCTGGTCGTAGACGTCGAAAACAACATGGTGTTGGCGGTAAAAGTCGATCTACCACTGCAGGATTTATTTTATCCCAATCATCATTAAATTTATTACCAGATGATTTTAATCCAACAAATCGTTTATCTGTACGTAAACATGCACGTTTTGAAGAAGAGATTGCAGCTGTAACATCAGCCGCTATAACTTCTAATAATAGTAGTCATTTACGTGAGAACAACAAAATGTCAGCTGAAATGCATACCGGTATTAATCCTGGTGTACGTAATTCCAGAAGAGGTATTTTTTTTGCTGCAACACCACATACCATAAGGTATTATTTCATTAATGTGTAAACAAAGTGATAAAATGTTTAGGTTCTCAATTATTCTTTTTTTCCCTTTTAATAGATTATATCCTAACTGTTCGAAATATACATACAAGATAATATGGCTAGGGTAATAACAATAACAATTTGTTATTAAATTACAGTATTTGTTAAGAGTGTAGACTCATCATATGCTTAGGAAAATACGTTTTCGATTGGTTTGTAAGGCAAAGGAACAGTGGGTAAATTGAACATACTTCACACCATTAAAAAGGTTATCTTCTTTCTTTTTTATCACTGATTAGTTTTATAGTACGCATCTTTTTTGATAGTTACCCTTTTGGTCATGTCCTTTATTACTGTGAGAACTCTAAATGAATAGTTATCAGTGTACTCTAATAATTTGGGACTAACTACAAATTACGCATACTTTTAAACATTTTATAATTAGTCCTAAACATATTTGTCCTGGTACGGCCGAGAGTGGGGAGAGTCCGCTCTCCCTCTTGAATGCTCTCACATGGCCATGCGTATGTAGCCTCTGCCAGGGAAGTCCTACTCACTGCCTTCTCGTGGCGGGGGTGTTGTTTACGAAAGTGAGAGGACGAAAAGCGAATGTCCGGCGCTATAACCGGATTGGTGGACACGGAGGGTCCAGCTAGGAGAGTTGGAAAACCCTGATTTCAAACCAGTGGTGCACATGGGCTCCAGTATCCTGATGGAACGAATGGCGGAAGAACCTGTCATTGGTCAACGGCTACCATGGGACTGCATCTCCTCACGATGCTCCAATGCCTTGTGGATCAGACATTCAGGTCAAAGGCTCCGGGTGTGGCCTCCTAAGAAAACCACCTGCTTCAGTTTGGGCACCTGGGCAGTATCACAGCCCTCACACAAATCGAATGAGATTTGTGCGGCGCATATGTATCTGGTGCTTCCTTGTACCAATATTTATGTGTTTAAATAAATAAATAAAATGTTTTAGTTTCTTAAAATTTAATTCTAAAACTCTTCAATTATTTAGTGATGGTCATTGAGTAACCTTCATTAAAAATAAGGTTAAAATGAATTATGAATTTCAAACAAGTATTATACGCATTGATTTGTTTAAATTATAAAGACACTAAACAAAGGATATAGCTTAACAATTTGAGAATGAATTCACTTGGTATTGTTTGTTTGGATCTTCCCATCGATGTGTTTCGGACTGCAACTGGTCAGTCTCTAATTGGCATATGTGCATACTGTGCGTATTGCCTCGATATACCTTAATTCACAAGCATGGTAAGCAGAGATGGATAGTGGCTAGCAGTGGAATCCAGGACGCGCGTTTCGTCCTATTTGGGACTCGTCAGCTGGATGTACCTGCATCTCAGAGTTGATGTTCACTCTGGGACTCGAACCCAGTACCCTCGCTTCAAACGCCATCGCGTTATCCACTCCCCATCGCACAAGCAAGTGGCTATCAGGACTCAGTGGCCGAGTGGATAACGCGATGGCGTTTGAAGCGAGGGTACTGGGTTGGAGTCCCTCGCAGAGTGAACATCAACTCTGAGATGCAGGTACATCCAGCTGACTAGTCTCAAATAGGACGAAACGTGCGTCAAACTGGATTCCACTGCTAGCCACTATCCATCTCTGCTTACCAAATTTGAGAATGTATTTAAGGAAGTTTACAAAGGCTGATTTCAGCTGAAGAGAAAATTAGGAAAATATGCTGGAGGTGGATGACACATAAATTGCAAAAATCGTCAGACTGCATCACATGGCAAGGGCTAACTTGAAATCTTAAAGGGAAAGGAAAAGAGGAAGATCAAGGAATATATTACCCCGGGGAATCGGAACCAGATATAAAAATAAATGAATAGCAGTTGGAAAGGATTGTCCATGACAAAGTTCGATGGAGAATACTGGTGGCCGGCCTATGCTACTCCACTTGCAGTAATAGGTATAAGTAAGTACAAAGGCTAATGCGACAGAATTTTACATTTATTCTAAATCACAGTTTACGACTTGTTGGACACTTGATTGGGAACATCATGAACTTCAATATTCATCCAATATTACTGTGCAATTAAATATTGCTGATTTTTTCCCTTTGTACACGCGTTATTAAGTCCGTGAAAAATCGATACAGATCTATACTAAATCATAAGCTGCTTATATTAGTCCATCTGGTCTCCTAAATGAAAATATTATTCTGTTACCTTCTTATGAGAACAACGGTACTGGGTTCGAAACTCGGTGTGTATATCAGGATGCAGGTACATCCAGCTAACATGTCCCGAATAGGACGAAACGCGCGTTCTGTATTCCATTGCTAGCCACCATCCATCTTTGCTTATAATAATAACATTATTATTGTTATTATTATTAACCCTTCGGCGCTCATCACGTATGTATTGTTTCTTCATATGCCCTCTTTCGACTATCTTTCATAATTCTTTTGTTTTGTTTTGTTTTCAACAAAAAAACAACAAAAACAAACCAATCTATTTACAGACCAACATTACCTTCTGGAGTGTATCATTCACATAGACAATTTCTTCGAGTATGTCATTACACAGCTGACCAATATAATCAAGAAATCGATCAGTTGAATAGTACATTACAGACATTATGTAAACAAGTTGATGAAGGGAATAAGGTAAATGTATAAAATTGTTATTTTCTTATGATTACCTTGAATTTGCTAAATGTTGGAGTTTATAGACTGTAATTAATATACACCATCCTTTGCTAAGTCATTTTGGGTGATCCTATCAAACGCTGTGAAAAGTTGGTTTTGGTGAAATGACCCATGTATTTAACTTAACAACACAGATCAATTCCGTCTTCTGTTTTTCTATACTTTTAGCCCTTTGACTTATCATTCACATGGTTGCATCAAAGATTCTAAGTGGGTTATGCCCAAGCTTATGTTATCTTGATATGTTGAGTATTATATTGTGGTAAAAATAATTTTGAACTGTATAGTCATAATATCTAGAATGTGTTCTAGATGGAGAGGAAAGAAAATGTGTAGCTCAAATTGCATATTCATCATTCTTTTTAAAAAACTTTTTACTAGCTGGGAAGTAAACAGCTTAAATTTACATGGCAGCAAATCAGAGAGATCAGACATGAATATGCGACATTCTTCTATACCGTGATTAAAGTTGGTGTGTATTTATATGTGTCGAATTTAGCTGAATAATGTAATGAAATAGGGTTCAACATTTTCAGCAACCGGCTAATTTATTCCTAATTATAATCTCAGTCATGAACAACTAAATGTTTTAAACGCTTTCAAACTTGCACTAAATAAGTTTAGGAGGTTTTATTGTATCCTCATTATATCTACTGGAGTATATATTTTTTACGTCTTATAATATGTAGTATATACACAACGCTAATCTTTTGTTCTTTCATTAGTCTAGTGTGATTTCATTTGAATTTATTCACATTAGTTTTGTGTAGATACTTCCTTATTGCTATGTCTAACTTTGAGTTTGATTTATTTAAAGCTTGCTCAACGAGAAACTCAACTCCTGAATGGTATCACTTCGTTACGACCTCCTTCACTGCCTATTGTAAGTGGAGTTTTTAACTATTCTGACATTATATATGCTTGTTATACTTCATTGTAACTTAATTTTTGAACATTCCAAAGAATGTGGTTAAAATCTATTATAAATTCGATAGTATAACAATTCACAGTTTTAGTAGTTCAGTCTATTAATCTTATATTTTGATTGATTAACTATGACTAATAACTATTCTATGAGGATGAACAATACTAATGGCCAGTTTAGATTTCAATCAAATGAGACAACACTCACATTAGTATGGTCAGACATTCGAATCTCAGTTTATTAATTACTACATAAGTGGTTTATGGAGATTGTTAAAGTTTATAGTTAACATCACAGACTGATCTTAATTAAATAACCACTGAATGTCTAAAGTTCCATCCCCATTGGGGTTGCGGAAGTTCACTTCTGAAGAGTCCCGTGCCGAGACGAAATAACTGTCCAGTGCTTCCTGATTTTCAACGGTTGACTAAGTTCATTCCTTGATGTTGACTCTAAAATCTCAGACTATCCTTCTAGTAGTTGTCCTAGTATTTAGTTGTCAAAGTTTCATCATCCAGCTAGTTAGCTTCGTCAGTTCTGACCCTATAAGAAGTTTCTGTTTATTGACTATGTCACATGAAAGTCAGAGAAATCCGACTAGATGCAAATATAATGTAGTGCGTTTTTAATATTAGTCTTGATATATGAAGTAAATTGATATATGAAACTAATGGTACATGAACTTCTAAGATCACACACAGCATCAAATGTAACTATGGATATGAGTTGTAATAGACAGTTAGATTATCTTCTGAACCAAAGGTTAATAGCCTCACTGATAATATCTGTTTCATCCTAACTACCTGTAAATATGGATGGTTACTCGGAGATGTATCATTCAATAACTCAATGGAATACATTACAACTGGGTTATTTTAAGTCACTATTGACCTAATTATTAATTTCTTCAATGGTTATTTTCAACCAACTATCCAATGTCTAACAAGGTGAACCATAATATCGAGCTATGCAAAGTTTACTGACCATGTATTATTACCTAATCTATAAAATTCGCCATACAGTATTCATTGAATTTTAACGTATTTTGACAATTCATTACAAAACAGTGTAAATCATTAGTTGTTATAGATAATTATTGTATGTTGTATGTAAGAGGGAGAGTGGACTCTCCCCACTCTCGGCCGTACCAGGGCATTTGGGGGCACCAGTATTAATTCTGTCCATTAAATTCAATCAGCGCTAAGAATTAAATAAACAATGACATTAGCCTTTGATTTGTTTAGTTGTTATAATTGTTACCTCTTAGTTAATTATTTTTAAATATATATATATATATATATATATATATATGTTATAGGATCCCTATTGGAGTCCAGTGGATATACAACTTGCTTGTCATGCTATTGGTAAATTAGGACGTGATTATAAAGGTATCGCTGAGTGTTTATTAAATAAAACTCCAAGTATGGTAGCTACATTAATAGAAATGCATGGACAACACTTGAATTTGAATCAATTAGCATCAATGGCTCCAATTATCATGCTTTAATAACATTTTCTCTACATACATTTATATAAATACTTCATTTATAAATAATAAAAAAGAGAACGAGTTATCCAGTTTCTGCAAATGTTTTCCGTGTTTTGTTGTTGTTGTTGTCATTCCAGAATCTGGTTCTAATTCCTCCCCCCCCTAGTAATACAATGATTAGTGTATATTTTCTTTTTGACTTAATGTATTTTGTTAATAACATCGTTTCTTTTTGTGAATAGAATTCACCTTCCATAGTTTCTCGCTGTTTTTTCTTCCTTTTTGGTTTTCGTTTATATTATTCCATCCATATCGTTTCATCTTATGACCTATGTTGCTTGGTTTTAACACATGCACACATACGTACATACTCACACATATACATACATACACATATGAACACATATACACTTACCGTACATATATTCATTGTTGAGTTTGTTCCCCTTGTTTACATGTTTCCACATTTTGTTGTCTGTTATTTTTCTTCTATTTTTGTTTTAGGTTTCTTTAAATAAGTTTTAAAAAGGATAATGAGTTCGATAGGGATAATTTTTATAGAAATTTTAAAGAATATTGTATTTTTTTTGTGACATCGATTTGTAGTGGTTGAGTTATTTATTTGTTAATTTGATTTGTAGTTAAAAGCGTTAGTCAATTGAAGCTAGACCACGATGGAAAACCTGGACGGCCATTTCGTCCTACTACGGGACTCCTCAGTGGCAGTGCGTATCCACGATCCCGCACTCGCGAAATTCGAACCCAGGACCTATCAGTCTTTACGATGTGGGAGATGCTAAGATGACATTTGTAAGATACGTCGAAGCCACGAAAAAAGTGTTTCAAGATTATAAGACTAATTGGATTGATTTAGTTACTTATAGTGTAGTGAATGAAAAAACGGGTAGGGACAATCTAATGTATTTAAGCACAAATTATTGACTATCTCACTAAATTCTGATAACTATACAGCAAATAGTTAATTTGCAAAATAACAATGAATTGTCTCAATCTTTACTGTTTTTTTTTTGTAAATAATAGTTCATCTTCTCTAATTTCACTGTTCATGCATTTTCGTACCAATTGCGCTTCATTTCAGTTCTTTCCTTATCAATCTTCTGCCAAAATACATTCTATGTCTGACCATCACCATATACTAATTATATGGATATAAGTAGACCACACTACATTAGTATGTAAATTATGGTATAATAGAGCATCAAATCAAGACATGATAGTATTCCATGAAGGCACTAACTGTTAGATTGTGAGCTATGTAAGTAGTTGCAGACTATCATCTGGCTGATGTTCGCGTGATTATAGTGACCAATGATTATTGATGTTGAATGATATGGCTTAAAATCATCCTTCATGGTACAGGTGCATTCATTATTTTCATTAATTTAGATCTTCTTTTCGAATCGTATCTTCAACACTTAGTCTTTTCTATTACCATCAATACTGGTACTATATCTACTACTTTTGAATTTTGCTGATGCTTTCAACTCACTTTACTAGCTGGAGTGTGACAATTTAAACCGATGGACATATGTGCCAGGTTCTACTTTGAGTATGACTGATTGATCGAAAAATGCACTACTTAATTGAAGTGATTATATTATATAGAGATAAGGAAGGGAATGATATTACAGTTGATGAATAAAAAAACAGTAATAATGTTTGATAGACGCACTTGAGATAAAAATAAACTCAAAAGAGAATCCTTTCAACTAAGGAAGCTTCAGTTTTATGAAAGATGTAGTAAAAAAACTACAAAAGGATTGCCACTGACTTCTGTTCTGGGCCACGTGTGACGAATTTTAAAACCGCTCAATCGCACTACAACTATGGAGTCGTATTGGACTGACAAATGCCAGTCAAAACCATCCCTCATACCACAGTACCATGTTTTAAACTGACTACTCAAATTTTTCTATTCTACCTGAGCATTGATCTACGATGTGGGAGGTGCTAAGCCACGAAGCAAGTGTTTCAAGATGATAAGACTAACTGGATTTTCGTCACTACACTTGAATATGAACTGTCAAACCTCTGTGTTACTAATACAATGTGGCTAATGAATGTCAGCAATCCTTCGGAGACAACAACTATCGAACACGCCATCACTGAAGATCCTCAACTTCGAAGGGCGATGTTTTGTTAGCAAAAAGAAGAATTACTTTCACTAATGCATTATAAACTCGATCTTTTAGATTCAAATTAATGTCAGGACAGGACTAAAGGTAGAACAACTGGTTGTGGATTGATTTTATCGATTATACTTCCACCAAAACTCGCTTAGGTATACGAACTTTTTAACTAATGATAACTCACCAAAAGCAGTGGCTGCAGGCACACGATTCTGCCAAGTCTTGTGGAAATGTTCTACGTTTACAAGGTGCATAGCTCATGCCATGTTTAGAGATATTCTTAACTGAGTAAGCGTGATCTGAATAGTTTTTGTATCATTGCACATTGAAACAACGATACTCGCATATATAAGGCTGAAAAATCTTTCTCATGGTAGATTCACACCACTAGTACCTATTTCAATCTGAGCTGTTTTCACAATGTTATCAATGGCAAAGTTCAGGCGGAACAGAGCCTTCAAGACGTTAATAAACTTAGACACATTTTTCAACTGACAATTTTACAGCTATCATAAAGTTCCTACTCAGGCCACCCTCCTCTGCGTCTATTCACTTGACCTGCACATCCACATCGGTTGACACTATCTATTGAGTAGGCTTTATTGAGATCGTTGACTTGTTGGTTGAAATCTTAGATTCCATAAGTGCTACAGTCTGTTGGTGAGTAGCTGGAGATTACGAAAAGACATCAGTTCTCACTTTGGTTGAGCGTTTTAGTGTGAAAGTACACGGGCAACTATTAATAAGGATAAACCAAATTAATACTTTACGCCGTAGAGAGACACCGACGCCAGAGGGATTGGATGTCGGTGCTACAGTGTCCAGGATCAGCGCACATGGAATAAACTTTTGACGGAGAGATGGAGAACTAAATTGTACTTGGATTTCGGTGTACAGCGTATATTAGTACCAAAACTTTCCAAAGAAAGCCAGCATGCTGTATTGTCCATTCTGCACGGGAATTTGAGCATTGAAGGATGAACGTTTGGGTGCCAGACATGGCTTCAAAAATATATGCCAGATTTTGTACTCGATGACACTATTCATCAAAATGATCATCCAACGAACTGAGATATTTAACGGGACAGGATTTTCAACAGAGATAAACTGCTAAGTGAGTTGAAGTATAGAATTGCACACAAAATATAATTGGACTCTCTTAACTGTCGGTCATGTCAGGGCAAATGACAAAATCTTTTGTTTTATGGAACCGTGATGATTTCACTGAACACCTATATATTGTCTGGTGTACATTAAGTTAGCTAAGTTTTCCCCAAACTATGAAGATTGATGTCCATCCTCATAAGGAAATTCAAACCAACCATGATGAAACACTTCAATTAAAGGTGATACCATTTAAATATCTGAACAACGATTTGGAATGTCGTGTAGTCTAGCTTATACTTCTGTCAGTTCAGAGAACTAGTGTTCATTATATGATTATAGGTTAGTATAATTTATACCAATCTTAGGCTGAGAATTTTTACCGAAATTCTGTTGAAAGAGCATTGATCAGATAATTCGGTTATTATAGAGAGCAATAGGTCAGTCTAAGGCTGTATGGACAAAATTAATTAGTTCACTCCAAACCCAACATTCGTTGATAACTGAATGAAAGTGATACTAAGTGACAATTTCATGTAACAGAGATAAAGCACAGAAAGTTGTTGAACATCCTCAATTTGCAAAGACAAGTTTTCTAAAGCATAGGACAGAATTGCATAAAACATTTTTAAGATTGGGATATTTCGTCCAACTATTCTTTTGAACACTGATTGGTAATACAGTAATCTCAACATTATAGAAGAAGGTAGTCTACTCTACTTTCGGGTGACTTTGATACGATTAGTTAAAGAATTTCAATAAATACACTTTATAATCATACATCAGGATAGGTAGGTAATTTATTTTTGGAGCATTATTTTATTTATTTAAACACATAAATATTGGTACAAAGGGGTATCATATATATGTATGCACCGCACAAATCTCATTTGATTCGTGTGAAGGCTGTGATACTGTCCAGGTGCCCAAACCGAAACAGGTGGTTTTATTAGGAGCCTTTGACCTAAAGATTTGATCCATAAGGCAGTGGAGAAATTTTAGGAAATGTAGTCCAATTTTATACTTTCCCATTCCTAACCAATCATAACGAGTATTTGTTTTAATGTACAACTCTAAACGGGATCACTCCATTAGTTTATTCTAAGAATCATTCGACGAACATGATAGTACAGTATGCTTTCAGCGCAAAGTTATTCATAGGAGATTGGTTGTTTTAATAATAATCTTTGATTAATTTACGAACTACCTTGGCATTTGATTTATTCACTCATCTATATCACAAGTAATAGGCTTTGAATTAATTCAATTAAAATAACTTCAATAACATAGATAGATTGTAACTTTTTGAAAATTATTTACCCAATCAGACTCTTAAGTTGAGATATAATTAAGAATATTTGTTGCTCAGAATGAGAATTTTAGGGTAGATGTTTCCTCAACATCATACGACTATAATATGCTTCCCATTGTTGGAAAATGAGTAAAGCTTAGCTAAGATACAAGCTTATACCAGATAACAACTATATTTCTTTCTCATAAATATCTGCGTCAATATATTCTACTAACAAGTATTACATACAGACTTGTAAATCAACTTTCTATTAGAATAGAAAATAACTGAGCAAGGCACAGAAGACAACATGGTACAAATAATGATTACTAATAAACACTACAGGATTTGCAATTATCACAATCAAACCAGTTACATTATGAGCAAAGATGGATAATGGCTACTATTGGAATCCAAGAAGCGCGTTTTTTCCTATTTGGGACTCGTCAGCTGGATGTGCCTGCATCACAGAGTTTATGTTCACTCTGGGACTCGAATCCAATACTGTCCGCTTCAAACGCCATCGCGTTATCCACTTAGCTACTAAGTTTTGATAGCCACTTGTTTGTGCAATGGGGTGAAGTTTACATTCACTTTGTGTTGTTTACTTGGAAAACCTGGAAGCACTGGACGGCCGTTTCCTCCTATTATAGGACTCCTCAACAGTGCGCATTCACGTACCCTCCTCGCGAGCGAGATCCGAACCCAGGACCTACCAGTCTCGCGCCAGAGCTTCCAGTTTTACCATGGTAGTCTAGCTTCAATTGATTAATGCTTTCAACTATGAAAATACTAAATCTTCACAAAACCCCTTCTGATAATAATAATAATAATCAATTAATTATCAAATGATTTATTTCAGCATTTCTTTCACTGATTCATTAAATAATTCCAATCAGTAAATAAGGTTGCGTAATCATTACCAATAAAGGTAAAAAGGAAAGAAAAACAAACAAACAAATTCATGGTAAAGTTTGTAAACATTCTAATTGATTATAAATAAAAACTAATCATAATGCGTTATTTTTCATTAGAGATACATATAAATTTTTCTTTTCCTTAGTTACATTCATTTCTCTAAATTAATAAATTGTGAAAGGATGAATGAAATAAATGAGGAAGGGGGGGGGCTGTGGGGAAGGAGGGAAGGCATTAGGAGGGATTAGGATATTTTAATGAAATGTAATATACTCAAAAAGGGATATTCTTACATATCGATTATTGTAAACTAATAAATGCATTTATCATTAAATAAGTAGTTAGATAGAATGGTAGCAGTAGTAATAGTAGTATTAGTAGTGGTAGTAGTAGTAGTAGTGGTGATAGTAGTGGTAGTAGTAGTAGTATTAGTGGTGGTAATAGTGTTAGTAACAGCAGTAGTAGTAGTAGTTAATACTTTAAAGGGATGTGTACAACAATAAATTTGATTTGTATTAAACAAAGTAAAAGAAACGAATACTATATGTATAGTTCTTTTCATACATCAAGTTTAATCCTTTTTTTTAAACAGAAATGAATATATATGTGAACAAACAAAATTAGTAGTATCAATGTTTAACAAGTAAGAAAAAATCTTCATAAAATTGATGATGTGAATACGAAAACTTCGAAATCTTGAAGATTTTCCATTTACTTAATTGTTTTTTTTTATAGAAAAAAATTAGATCTAGAAGCAGTTGAGTCCTAGTTAATTGAATAGTTCATTCACATTGATTCCCATCAATAACATAAACTGTTGCTATAGAAACAAGACTTAAAATGGTTTATATATGTATCTTAGATGATGAAACAATATAAACAAATATCATATATGAATACATGATAATTGTGGTTTAGACTTTCTTATTTTATAATTGAATATTATGGTTCTCTAGAAGTACGACCATTTGAAACACTTGTTGCTCGTGAATTAGCACGAGATGATCCATGTGAAACTGTATCATAACTATGATCAAAGAAAAGTAACAGGAAACAAATGAATACACTTATATAAATTGTAAAAAAAGTGTTTCATCTATAAACAAACATTAGTTCAAGTGATTTGAAGAAGTCAAATAGAATTCATTAAGTTAAGATGGTGGTTGGAGGTGGTCAACAGGAAACTCTGGACCCGAGTTTCGTGCTACATGTCACTTGTCAGCAAGGTGTACCTGTAATTGTGAGGGAACCTTGCTGACGAGTGCCAAGTAGCACGAAACCCGGGTCCAGGGTTTCCTGTTGACCACCTCCAACCACCATCTTATCTCAACATAGTGAACGCAGTGTCGAGTTACCTAGACTAGTGGCGACATCGCAACTTGATCGATAGCGTTCGATCAGCAATAAGAAGGACTTGACACGCATGACATTGATCACCACCCAGTGACCAATCAATTGAGAATTCATTAAGTGTTGGATTCTGTTATAATTTGTGACCGAGTGGATGCCTAGTTAATGTATGGCGCGATAAGACCGCCAATTAGACAGAAGCAAATTATCAATTTGAATAGTGACACATGAAAACCGTATGAGCAGTCTAGATTACTTGTCGGTCCTGAATCTGCCTACCCCTGCCAGTTAAGTCCTGAACAGTCCCTGTGGTATGAATCATTGTATTTCAAACATACTGAGTTTATATACCAATCAAACTGACCACATTGTACCATAAAATATGAAATAACATTTGTACAAGAGTTAGTCAAATGTGGCTGTGAATAGGGGGAGCAGTAATTAGTTGACTGCGGGTGTAATTCATGAATTGTAAATCGTACAATAATAGTCTAAGGGTCAAAATAGAGCTCACAATGAAAGGAATAAGAACATCACTAGTTTAGTTATTTAGCGATGATACGATAAAAAAATATATGCATAATATTGGTCCATAAATGGATCCCAAAGTTACCATTCACTATTGTTATCGGGACATAACAGATTCATTGATGAGTATAAAGTATGTTTGAAATAAAACTGTGTATTGGATCATATGATTGATTTTTGCAAACAAATCACTTTCACAAATGGTTAGACATCTATATATCACAGTGAATTTTCATTTAGTAGTTCATTATTAAATGTTACTGTGTAAATTTATGAAAGTGATGTAGATAGTTACAGGCGATCAACAGAATCCCTCAGATGGGTCTCTTCAGCAAGATGCATATGTTATTCTAAGAGAATTGACGCTCTTTATTGTGGTTCGAACCTACGTCAGTCAGTGGTGATCGAATTCTACCTATCATTAGTTTCCTCACTATTTAAGATACACTTTACTGACAAGTGTTAATTAGCATAAATTTACTTTTAAAGTTCCTTCCGATAGCCTCCAGCCACTTAACATTTAGAAGTAGTGAACGTAATGTCAAATTGTTGAGACGTTTTGGGAATATTACAGTTTGATTAATGGAATACGAATGCCACTATGTACTAGATAAATATGATATTAATTACTACCAAGTAAGCGATCACTATACACTTGAGAATTGAACACGTTTTATTTTCTAAACTTTCCATGTATTACTTAATTACTTACTTATGTCTGTCACCCCTCGTCGAGAAGCATAAGCCTTTGACCAGCATTCTCTATCCAACTCTGTCCTGAGCAATTTACTTAGACTCAGTGGTGTATTAATCCCAAAAGTTTCATTGTCATTCTAAACGATATGCCTTACTTTATGCAGAAACAAAGAGTTTTAATTATTCGGCAAACATTAAATTACTGCTCCGATAATCTTCCATGTAAATTTATTACTTTATTTATACACATAAATATTGGTACAAACGGGTACGAGACACACATGCACCACACAAATCTCATTTGATTTGTGTGAGGGCTGTGATACTACACAGGTGCCCAAACTAAAACAGGTGGTTTTCTGAGGGGGCCACACCCATAGCCTTTGACCTAGGGGTCTGATCCACAAGACAGTGGAGCATCGTGGGGCGATGTATTCCCATGGTAGCCGGTGATCAACAATTGGTTCATACGTCATTTGCTCCCTCAGGCTACTGGAGACCATGTGCACCATTGGTTTGGAATGAGGGTTCTCCAACTCTCCTAGGTGGACTCGCCATGTCTATCAACCCGGTTAAAGCGTCGGACATTCGCTTTTCGTCCTCTTAATTTCGTAAACATCACCGGTGCCACGAGAAGGCAGTGAGTAGTACTTCTCTGGCAGAGGCTATATTACGCATAGCCATGTGAGAGCATTCAAGAGGGAGAGCGGATTCTCCCCACTCTCGGCTATACCAGGGCATTTGGGGACCATGTAAATAGTTGTCTTCGAACATTTTGTTAGCTTCAACTGTCTTTGTATTTATGATTAGATTGAAATGTAAAATGAAAAACTGATATTATTGTATACAAATAATTAAATTTACCGTGGTCTTTGTTTTGATTTAATTTGAACACGAGTACAAAGTACAATTGGTTCTAGATTTTTTGGTGCATTTGCATCAGAAGCTTCTAATGTCAATGTATAAGATCCTTCATCATTAGACATAACTTGATCAATAGCTAATGTAAGTTCACCATCTTTACTACGAGTAATTCTTCTACGACCATCATATGTTAAAGTTCGACCTGATTTACTCCATGTAGCTATTTAATAAAGAAAACAAATATATGAGGGAAATTATTTAGTTCATCAAATAAGTATAACCAAGAGAAATTCGTTCGATACTGTTGGGGCAATCCTGAAAATTTCTCGTAATAGACATAACAAGCTCAGGAAAACATTAAGAAGCATGTTATCCAATTAGCGTTTGATTGGAAGTTTTGCCAGAAACATAGCGAAAGTGAAAAGTCACATGTAGAGGTTCTGATTGACTGATTACTACACTGCTACTATGTTTAGTAGCATTCTAGAATCATCAGGAAAAACCAAGGACTTCTAAAATACTATAAAAACCTTTGGAGTAAAGTGCTTCTCGTATATTTTGCGCTATTTCTCTCGTGTTCAAGTCGCGGTGTAGTTCTAGCTTGGGGGTTACGAGAATAGCTTAGGATCCGAATATAGAGTTCAATCAACAAGACTTATCAAATACATATTAAATAGAATCCAACTGTGGATCTAATTAATATCAAAGTATTCATTTACGAACCACCGATACGGTAATAGAAGCTGATTAGATCTAGATATGAGTACAAACAATTAATCATGTTGTGTAACAGTTTTAATTCGTGAGAAGAAAGCTTAGTACTTATGAATCAGCTAACATAATCAAACTTTAAAAGTTATTAGATTCTAACCTAGTAATTCATTCGAGAACAATCAGTGTTTATTGGGTACATATTTTTCGTTAAGAACTGAACATTTAGGGGGAAGTAATCTTTTAAAGTATTCTTCTAGTCCTTCCTAAAATTCTAACCTCAGAGATTTGTTTTAAAGTTTTGGGTTCATGATCATGCCAGAGGTTTTCATTGAATACAGGGTGATCTTAGACCATACATCATCCAAATATGAATAACTTTCCGAGTAACTGCATCTTTTGTCTACAGGAAAAGTTCAGTGATGCGTGACTATTGAGAGTAAATGAGATTGGTCACCGAACGTGAACAAATGAACACACAACTTACTGATCATTAAATACATGATTTCCTTTCGTAGTGTTGATTTTTACTCTGGACTCACTGAACGTAACTAATCCCTTTGAATAAAGTATTGTCTAGCGTATACCCATATTCTCTATTACTAGCTGTGAATCGTGTACCTGATATAACGTCTGTGTATAGCCTATCAATTAAGCATCCAGTCTCGTGGTAGTATAATCTTGGTCTTGTCGGTCGCAAAACTGTATAATAGTAGTACAATGTGGCAAGCAGGTAATGTTTAAATTCTGCAGTTATATTATTACGATTTAAAGAAAACAATATTCATCGTCTAATCAACAAATAATACTTACGAATGTAATGTAAATTTGTATCAACACGACATGTCAGTTCAATAGGACTGCCTTCTTCAACTTCAACAGTCTTAGGCAATGGACGTAACACATTAATATATCCAGTTAATCTAGGTGAATCTGAATGATCCCTCGGTGATGCTTTAATACCATTCTCAGATAACATTGCTAAAGAAGAATCTGTGTCTTTTTTCGAAGTAAATGATCCATTCATCATATCTGATCGATGTACACCTTTTTGTTTGATTGATTCCACGTGAACAATACAAGTTGTTCTTTCACGACCAAATCTATTGTATGCAATGCAACGATACAAACCTGCATCTGAACTACGGACATTGTGAATGCGTAAATAAGCTAAACCACTGCCATTTGTACCAGGTGTAATACGTGGTGGACCATATTCATCGGGAAGAATTTCAAAACCATCTTTTTCCCTATTTTATACATTAGATAGAAAATGAAAATTGAAGCAAATTAATAATAAAAGTATACCATTTAGATATTGCCCTCAGTTAATAAATACACTGAAGTAACGGTAAATAGCATATCATTACTGGACTGAAGGAACCTAAAGGAGTACTTGATACTAATAAAACGAATTCATACTTATCACTGACAATCTTTAACTCAGTAAAAGTCAGCCAGTCATAAACACCATAGAACCTGGGATATTTATGTGTCAGTTCAAGTTACCAAACTTATCAGCATACTGAGTTGAAACTATCATAATAAATATCAAAGTGTAATAGAGAATTAGTAACAGTATCAGTGGTAGCAAAAAAGATTAGACGTAGACGCCGTGGTTATGGGATAAAAATTAGTTCACACGACAAGAAGAAGCGAAAGACAATTCTGAAAGTCAAGATCAAAGGAAAGCAACTATAGGAGACCAATTATTAGCCATGACTGTTATATACTAGCAAGACACAACAATTGGCGACTGGGTTAAAAGAAATAGTTCTAACTTCCGATCAATTTCAGTTGCTAATGCAGCGACAAGAGCAGCGTTTTAAGAGGAGTCAGTTGAATTTCATTGACAAGTTACACGCAAAGCTGCTGAATCAGCCATGCTTTAGGGGTGCAACGGAAGTTGACGCATTAATTTCTAAATTGCGTACAGAGCTGGAAATTGATTGCAGAACGAATGAATATGCCGGGGAAAGCCTCAATGAATCCGTGAAAAACAGTAATTTAAACGCAGCAGCAGCAGTCATACATGATCAGCCCAGTAGTCAAGTACTGCCTATTTCAGAGACATGCCCTATAAACGGTCCAAATTCTATTATCCCCGAAAAAGGATGTGCAAACAGTGGATTATCCTGTTCACAGAAAGTAAATGTCTTGCTAAATGCTCATGAAATTGCTGCATTACCCGCCCACGAAGAAACGGGAAGCGAATCGAGCAGTATAGTGAATACAGTTGCGCCAAATGAAACTAGTCTTGATGCAAAAAAATTTCTAATGAATCTAATGATCAAGATTCTCTAATTGTTCTGCCAGATTTTGATTATTTTGATAACTCACATGTTCCTGTTGAAATCTCTTATAAAAATGGGAGAAAATTGTCGGATGCATTAAATGATAATCAAGAATCCAATATATTTTTCATAGACACTGATTATCCCAAGGATTCATTATCTACTAATGAGGTTCCGAATAAATTCAAGAAAACTGTTTCAGAAGAATCAAACACTGGTGACCTCAAATCGAATGTATATAGTCAGTTCTAATGGATTCTCTGTTAAATGTGACAAACATGTTTTATATAATGTTACATTAATAGTAGCTTGGGTATATGAGAATCCAACAGTCTTTCGTGGGGGAGGATGAATTCGAGAAATTTAAAATCCGGATATCAACTCCGGATTTCTCAAAAAGGGGAGGTGTTATATACTAGCAAGATATAACAATTGGCGACGGCCTTGATCAAGGCATAACAATGACATCCAGCGTTTCCAACACTGACTTCAACCAGGTGGTCTACACCTATTCTCACAGCTCAGTTTAACAATCAATAGCTTCATTGATTGATTTCATGTCTTGTTTTAGCCGTCTAAGTTATTATTACAGCATAATTCTATACCAACGAACATTAGGCATTGAAGTAGACATTGATGGGGCTTATGTAATACATACCTTAACCACTTCAGTTGGTGAAGATTCACTATCACATTAACAAATTTGTTAAATTTCCTTATTACTCTGTGTCTAAGTTCAACGTAGCTCACTTGATAGTCCCAACATAAATGAAAAGAATGTACTGAACAATTGTTCAATTATTCAATAGAAATAAATTTTCTATTACTTACCATTTGAATTCAGGTATTGGTTCACCAATTGCTATAGTTTCTAAACATAAATTAGTACCTTCTAGTATTGTATAATCACGAAGTTCTTTAGTGAATTTAGGTACTTGTATTTCCATTTTTGTTGTACCTTGTAGAATACATGAACAACGAGCTTCACCAGCAGAATTATATGCAATCACTGTATATTGACCTAAATCATCTTTACATACATTTTCAATACGTAATTCTAAATGACCGCTATGATTCTGTAAATTAACAGTTACATAATAAAAAGAGATTTTTAATGATGATGATGATAGTGATGACAGTGTTTAAAATAATAGAATTTCACCACTTACTAGTTATACCATCAAAATGTTTAACTCTAAAGGTGTGTGCTACTGATATCGACAGATATAAATAGATTGTATCATCAATCGAAAGTGGAATGCCTAATGGCAGGAGGTTGAGAAAATCAAAGAGAAGAGGAAGAGAACAGAAAGTGATTGGTATGGAAACGGAGGAACAACAAAGTCTGAGACAACTGATGGATATTTTGCAAATGAAGTATTCACTGTACGATTCTTCGAATTTATCAATATATTCTGTAATACATTGTAACATATTTGATTGTCCTTGTTTGTGTTCTCATCCACTACATGAAGATCCTGAATTTGATCCCTTATGAGTTTACTAATACTGTTCGTAAATGAAGCGAATACTGATTTTCAGGATCAACTGGTTGTTGTATCAGACTTTGTACTATAAACACTGAAATTTCATGACTTGCAGTTGAAATCCTGTGAGATCAATAAAGTATGATGTAGATGTTGAGAATTCGATAATTTTTCTTCGAATAATATTGATTATTTATGATTGAATGTGTCTTGAACAAGAAATGATGTCAAATGGTGTTGGGATGATCCAGAAAATTTCTCTCAATAGACATGACAACCTCAGGAAACATTAAGGAGCATTCTATCCAATCAGCGTTTGATTACAAGTTTTGCTAGAAACATCGCGAAAGTGAAAAGTCACGTGCAAAGTTTCTGATTGGCTGATTACTACACTGCTATTATGTTTAGTAGCATTCCAGAATCTTCAGGAAAACTCAAGGACTTCTAAAATACTATAAACATCCTATAGTTTCAGCAGATAAATAAACCTTTGGAGTAAAGGGCTTCTCGTATACTTTGCTCCTTCTTTCTCGTGTTCAAGTCGCTGCGTAGATTTAGCTTGGGGGTTACGAGACTAGTTTAGGATCCAAGTATAGCGTTCAATCATCAAGACTTATCAAATAGTAAATTACACTTTATATAGTTTAGAATATACATAAATTTAGATCTTGTATGAAATAATCAAACTAACTTTAGCAGTAATTCTTGGATCATCTGATGGTTCAGTTAAAATTTCTATACCATCTTTTTGCCATACCACTGTAGCTGATGGTTGAGCTAATACTGATGCAGCTAATCGTATAGTACTACCAAAATCAACTTGTTGATTACGTAAACGACGAGTAAATTCAGGATGACGATGTCGAATACCACCACTATTAATTGTATCTGAGCCAGTATGACCTCCACGACCAAATAAACCTAGGGAAAAATTTATTTTTATGATTGAAAATGATTAATAAAATTATATGATATGTTTCAAAGTTGAAATCATGAGTCAATTGAAGCTAGACCACCATAGAAAACCTGAAAGCACTGGACGGCCGTTTCGTCCTATTATGCTTCCAGGTTTTCGATGGTGGTCTAGCTTCGATTGACTCATGATTTCAACTTTGAAATATACTGAAATCTCCACAAATCCCCTTCTGATTATATGATATGGTTTAATTAATATTTGAAATGTAATGAACACTCAATAGACCTTAACATACACAAAGGAAAAAGCAAGCTTCTAATGTAGATGTAAAGGCGAGGATTGGCAAAGCAAGGGCAGCATTTCTACAATTGAAGAACATATAGAACTCAAAACAACTCTCAACTAACTTCAAAGTGACAATCTTCAATACGAACGTCAAGACAGTCAATCCTACTGTACGGAGCTGAAACGTGGAGAACTACTACATCCATCCTCAAGTACGAGTATTTATGAACAGTTGTGTACGCAAATTACTCAACATTCACTGGTCGGATACTATCAGCAACAGCGTTTTATGGGAGAGGACAAACCAGCTTCCAGCTGAAGAGGAAATTAGGAAAAGACGTTGGAAGTGGATAGGACATACATTAAGGAAATCACCAATGTGCATTACAAGGCGATCCCTAACTTGTAATCCGGAAGGGAAGCGGAAAAGAGGAAGGCCAAATAACACATTACGTTGGGAATTAGAATCAGATATGAAAAGAATGAATAACAACTGGAATGAACTGGAAAGGACTGCCCAGGACAGAGTTGGATGGTGAATGTTGGTGGGCGGCCTATGCTCCTCGACGAGGGGTAACAGGCGTAAGTAAGTAAGTAAGTAAGTAATGAACACTTCAAATTATTTAAATTACCAATATATAGAGGCTTTACTTTTAGTCCTAATTAATACATACACATACTTTGATGGGTTTTTTTTCTCTGAGCTGATTGGTTTTGTCGTGAAGCTTTCATCGTCCTTCTGAACGACATCATCACATACACACACATGTTTAAAGCTCTTTAACATATATTACCAGCATAATTTGTAAACTTCTATTCTATGGGTTACTGAAAATTGTGTATCTGGGGGTAAAGTAAGGCACCTCTATTTTTCTACAACTACTCAATGAAGTGATTATTTATTACAATATTTTACTCAATACAAATAAATGAGTCTTTAGAGTTATGCATTTATGAATAACATTATAATTAGAGTGGTTTAACTTGAATAAGATTGAAAGAAATCAACTTACCACGAACATGTAATGCTGCCTCAGTGATAGCAGTACCTGATGAACTTGTTGCGATACATGTATATGTTCCACTATCACGTGTTATAGCATCTTTAACTAAAAGTGTATGACTAGATGTATTAGTACCAGATCTTTCAGTTGATGTTTGTGATACACATAAACGTATTCCATCAGTTAATAATGGTTTACCATCTTTAAGCCAACGTACAGTTGGTGCTGGTTGACCACGTGCACATGTTTCAAAACGAGCAGCACTTCCTTCAACAACAGTAATACTTGTTAATTCTTTCAGAAAATGTGGTGCTTCTGAACCGTCCTCAAGAGAAGCTATGGAATAATAGTAATAATAATTACCACAAAAATTTCATAACAATAATCACTTAAGAATAATAAAATAAAAGGATATATATAAATAAGAAAGGAATTTATTTATAAGATTATCCTTCACCAAGAAAAAGTGAGAAATTCACCGGAGAGAAGTTTACGCAACTAATTTAGTTGAAGATTCCCATCATGAAAATTAATACAACATATATGTTATGCCTGTTTACATCCTCTGTCCTTATTTTCTCCCCTTCAAATCTCTAGTGTATTGTAAGCAAAGATGGATAATGGCTAGCAGTGGAATCCAGTTTGACGCGCGTTTCGTCCTATTTGAGACTCGTCAGTTGGATGTATCTGCATCTCAGAGTTGATGTTCGCTCTGGGACTCGAACCCAGTACCGTCAGCTTCAAACGCCATCGCGTTATCCACTCAGCTACTGAGTCGTGATAGCCACTTGCATGTGTAATGAGGTGAAGTTTGAATTCACTTAGCATTGTTTGTTTGAATCTTCCCATTGATGCTTAGGACTGCAACTGGTCAGTCTCTTATTGGCCATATGGGCATACTGTGTGTAATGCCTCGGCATAGCTTTAATTCACAAGCATTTAAGCAAAGATGGATACATCCAGCTGACGAATCCTAAGTAGGACGAAACGTGCGTCAAATTGGATTCCATTGCTAGCCACTATCCATCTTTGCTTACGATGCTTGTGAAATAAGGCTATATCGAGGCAATACGCACTGTATGCACATATGCCAATAAGAGACTGACCAGTTGCAGTCCTAAACATAAATGGGAAGATTCAAACAAACAATACTAAGTGAATTCTTTAGTGTATTATTTATACTACTTGTTATTATTCAGTAAACAGTTGTATTCCTAACAATTTATACGCGTATGTTGTAACGCAAGTCTATCGTGTAATATTCTAAAATACTTATATATACTTATAATATTTATTGTATTTAAAGTTATAATTACCTTCTTTCAATCTCTGTAGCAGTAATTCTCAGTTTTTGTGTCGTCGTGTAATCCTTGTTCAACCGGAACAGTTTCCATGTTGTTTACTCTTTGTCCCGTTTTTGCTTGTTGACATAACGTTATTAAGATTAGACACAGCTATTGGCTGTCATTGCACTATCGAAGCCTTTTTCATTTCAGACTTACAGATGCGCAAAAAGCCATAGATACCTCACAAGTTGAGGCTTGTAGCTAATTCATATATATATATATATATATATATATATATTACTCAATGAAGAACAACAAACAAGTACAGGATGTGAAAAATATCGTTTTTTGTGTTATATTCAACCAACAAAGAGTCAAGGGTGTCGAGAATCTCTTCTAAACACATTAATTAGGGATATAGGTTAGGAATCCCTATAGGAGACAGGATCAAACCCTTTAGGGGAACGAAGAAGATATGTGATGGATCGATAGGAATGGTTTGGTTTTATCTATCATATGATCACTGTCAACTAGGTGTGCGTGTTGTACTTGTCTAGCCTTTTCCAGATCATAGTGAGAGATGTTCACTTTTTGGTTAAGTTGCCTGGTAGTAATTCCAATATAGTTACCTACTCAGGAGAAGTTAGATTTGTAGTTAAACATTGAGGAGGCAAATTCAGGTAATTTATCTTTAATTTAAGTGAATGTTACTGGTCTACCAGAAAATCCCATTGTAAGATTAGTGGGATCTCTAATGTCTTGGAATAAAGCTAATGCAGTTGAGCTTTCTAAATATTTGCAATCAATTGATGTTATCGATGACCCTACTTCTAAGTTAACCCAGTTCGTATACGGTGCATTGAAGTCGCCTAATATAAGGTTTTTTCTCCTATTACACCAGGACTTAAGTTTGCTTAGGAGGAAGTCATCTACCACTCATTCTGGACTGCGATATACTACAATTAATTCAATATCTTGCCATCTACATTTCAACTTGCAATGCACCAGTTCACATGTCCCTGAATCATGTCCCATTGCCTCAGCAGGTCGTATGATTAAGGTACTTTTCGTGTACAGGATATCCCCACCTCCCTATAATTTAATCTATCAGCCTTACTGGATATAAAACCAGTCAACTGAATTTCATTATCAAACACTTCTGACGTTAACTATGTTTCTGAGACTGCAATAACATCCGGTTACAATAGAATGTCTTAACTAACTGCCTTTGCTAATCTTTCATGCAAGAAATAGCTAGCTGAATCTTCAATGAATTGTAGTTTTAGGAATAGGGCTCTCTTTGCTATCAATTTATACTTTTTTACATTTCATGTGTAGATATACAATTTATTTCATCCTGATCATTCACTTATAAATAGCATTGACTGGTTAACAATTTCCCAATACATCAATACATATGACAATAGTAGTTACCAAATAACCTATGCTTAGCCATACTCTTACGTAAATGTAAGAAGTAAGATCATTATATTTTACTCTAAAAGAAAAAACAATGCTAATAAACTAATAAATGTACATAGGGATGTTACAAGTAAAAGATTTTGAAAAAACAAAGATCTACTTACCAAATACTTCAATAACAGCTGAACATGTTTGTGATCCATATTTGTTAGTAGCTACTAAAGAATAAAGTCCAGCATCAGCTATTGTAATGTCAGATATTTCAAGTTTTAACATTAATTCTGAAGATGATGTACCATTCATATCTTCTTGATAGAAACGTCTACGTGATGAAGCTGTTAATGGGACACCATTATGTAACCATGTACATCGAGGAATTGGTATCCCACAAACTGAAAAAAAAATGAACAAAAGTAACTCCATTAATAAGTATATGATAAGATTTATTTAATGATTATGTATTATCTATAAAACGATGTTTGTAGCTTCGCTTAATGTGATATTCACTAAATCAATGATATAACTTATGGCCTTGTACTCTATTAATATATAACGTAATGATACCACTAATTAGAGAACAGCAACTTGTCGACCGGACCAATGATGCGTAAACCCGTACCAACAGTCTGAAGTCTTTATCGGTGCTTCTCCATGTGTGTTGCATCCGGAACATCAATCTCAGCCTCTGCAATATGATACATGTATTTCAAACATACTGGGTTTATATACAAACCAAACAGACCACATCATACCACGAAATGGAAAACAATATTTATACAAGACTGTGCCCAAATGTGGTTGTCAATGTGGGAGACTGTATTTAATAGACTAGGCATAACTCAAGAATGGTAAATCGTATAATAATAGTCTATGGGTCGAAATAAAGCTTATAATGAGAGAAGCATGAATATGCGTAGGTT
This sequence comes from Schistosoma rodhaini, assembly GCA_944470415.2. Lineage (NCBI taxonomy): Eukaryota > Metazoa > Platyhelminthes > Trematoda > Strigeidida > Schistosomatidae > Schistosoma > Schistosoma rodhaini. The sequence goes on from OX104044.1 coordinate 6,952,450, forward strand.
AATTGCTTAATAATTATATGGAATATGTGAAGTGAAGATGTATATCTAAAACTAGGATGAAATAAAATATTCAGTTTTATCAACATCATAAACTGATCCAAGTTAGATAACCATTGAAGACCTGGAAGCATTGGATGGCCGTTTCGGTCTAATGTGGAACTCCTTAACAGTGAATATGGGTTTGTGATTTTAATTACACTCAACAATGTTTACAATCTTATATTGAAACTATTCAATGTTTTCATAGTTGAAATCATGAGTCAATCGAAGCTTGATCACCATGGAAAACCCGGAAGCACTGGAAGGCCGTTTCATCCTATTGTAGAGCTCCTCAGTAATAAGACGAAACGGCCGTTCAGTACTTCCAGGTTTTCCATAGTGGTCTAACTTTAATTGACTCATGATTTCAACTATGAAAATACTGAAATCTCCACAAAACCCTTTCTGATTATTCAATGTTTATAAATTTTTCATAGATCCAAGTCAGTATGTAAGGAAAATAAGACAAAAAAAACATTAAAACAAAACAATTAACATATGACAAAATACTAAACAACTGTTTGTCTAACTCACCTTTAGCTTTCATTTGAATCTTACCACCAGTTGTACATGTCATATCAACTAATGGTAATAGAATACGTGCACCTAATTCACTTGTTACATATAAATCAGAATTAATACTTGAACGTTGAGTTGTTGATTCTACATAAAATAATGAAAAGAAAAGTCAATCATAACTAATTTATCTGTAAAACAAAACACAATATAAACTTCATTCATGTTGTACCGGTTGCTTGAATCTTCTGATTAACATTTAGGACTGCAAATGATCAGTCTGTTATTTCCTCGATATTTCCTTTAGTAACGATCATTATAAGCATAGATGGATTGTGGCTTGCAGTGGAATCAAGGATGTACACTTCGTCCTAATTGGGACCCGTCAAGTGGATAAACGACTAATCAATTGCAGTCCTAAATGTCATTGTCAAGATTCAAACAACCAATACAAGATTAATTAAACTTCACCCTATTGCAAAAGCTAGTAGCTATCTGAACTCGGTACCTAAGTGGATAATTTGACGATGCTTGAAGTCAGAAGTATTAAGTTCGAGTTTTGCTATAAATCCGTAATAACTTACTACTTTAATATCTGACTCCAAGTGGATTGTATGCTGATTGTCATCGAAATACACATATCGGCTATCCTCGTATATTTCATCGATTTAAATCGCTTTGGTGAATAAGGGAATTAAATAAATCCAATACAAGAATGGATTTCAAATACGTATATTTCGTGCAATCGTTGATCCAGAGAAACGATCGGAAAAACGAAGTGAAGAGGAGAGAGAGAAGCAAAATGACGCGCAATAGAGAAGGCATGTAAGCCAACTCGATTTAATCAAGCGTTAATCAATATTTATACTCAGATAAAAGTAGGTTACAGACATGTGATGAATAGGATAACAAGTGTACACAAACATACGCTCATATAAAAACAGTCAGGTTGGCAAGTAAATAATTAACAAAATATGACTCAAGAAGAATGTATAAATTGACCTTTCCAGAAGCTTGAATAAGGTATAAGGGCTTAACACAGCAACAGACACTATACTACTCTGTGCTTGTTTTCTACTTATGCCTTAAATATCATTTTCTGCTTTTAATGACATCTCTTTCTATACTGCAACAAGTCAGTCAGTCAGATACAACGTAGGACTAGGTACACATATGCATCGGTCCAAGTTGCCATACCTCATCATCACAACAAGATGAACATCGAATTCATAGAAGTAGTTAGTTTAGTGATGGTAATATATAAAAGAAAGGTTGTATATAAGGATATAGTATAGGAAGGAAGAAAGTTATGAAGCAATTTTAATCTCAAGGTTTAAGGGAAGATAAAGAGTGTATACACCTACGCCATTGTGATCGATTCTGAGACATGTCACCCAGAGTCTCCAACCATTGGTTACGATAGTCACGCGGACCCCAACCAGGTAGTCTGCATCTACCAACATGGCTCAGACTAGAAGTTAGTGAATTCAAGCACTGATGAAAGGTTTTGGTTAGGCCGCCCCTAACTCTCTTCCAACCATCCCCTACACTAGTCAGCATAGCGCGTCGTGGTAATCAGTGTTCAGATATACGTAACACGTGGCCCAACCATATCAGTCGATGAAGATTCATGACCTCATCAACTGATTTACCATAATTTCCTAATACCCTGTGTCTAACCTTACTATTACTTACCCGACCAAACAGGACTATGTCATCTACGCATTCTAAGTCGATAAGTGAACCTCCTGGTAGGAGGTCACAAAGTATAATAGCATGAATAAATGTATTATCTTCTGTAGTTCTATTGTATATCGATCTGCTTAATACAAACCTATTGTGTAGTATATCTAATTCCAGATATTTAAATGGTGATCAGCAAAAGGTATTCCTCCTTAGTTCTACATTTCTTTGTACTAACCATGGTGTTAGAAGTCACTAAACTATTCAAGTTTCAACTTCCTTCTTTGTAAATATTAATTTTTTTTTAAAAATTATAAAATATTTTATATACTACTCATTTACCATAAACTTTCAAATTAGCTGAATCCGATACTTGACCATATCGACCAATGATGGTCACTTCATATGTTCCAGCATCATATATTGTAACATCATTAATATAAAGTTTAATATCACCTGTTTCAGTATCATAAGTACATACATAATGTTGTGTAGAAGGAGTTTTTAATGATGGTAATGGATGACCAATATTTAATTCACGACCATTTAATGACCAATGAATTTGTAAATCACTTAATTGATCTGTAAGATGTGATGGCTTTTTTATTTTTGGTAAATAAACAGCACAACGTAACATTGTTGTACTACCTTCTGCAGCACTTACTGAACCCATAGGTGTTAATATTTCTGGTGCTTGACCACGTGGTGTAATTCTTGCATGTACAATAATCTCTTCAGATTCTTTAGATGATGATGTTTGGTAATCATAATAATAACGATGACATGAATCATGAATAGATCCACCTCTTGATAATTTACGTATAGTTGATGTATCATTTATATCAATATCATCATTATCATTCATATAACTAGCATCTAACCAACGTAATAATCTTGTATATGCACGTTTATTAATTCGTTCAGCAATATCATCTTCTGGAATTTCATCTTGTATTTGTGATTCATAATTCTTAGATAAATTTGATGAATATGGTCTTGATGAAGAAATAGATTTAAATTGATCTTCTTTATCTTCTCGTTCAATTGTATCATACTTTTTACTAGTCATACTTGTTATCCATGGATGTTCTAAAGCTTGATGAACTGTCATTCGTTGTTTTGGATCAGAATGTAGTAAACGTTTAGTAAAATCAATCATTTTTGGTGAATAATGCATCTTTTCAAGTTTTTCTGGTTCAGGTGATCCTTCTGTATCACCAGTAGTCCTATATGAAAAGAAATAGATTTTAGTATCAATGTGATAATTATCAGTCAAGAAAATGAACAGCTTGTTTTTTTCTAGTTTGAAACTCTTTAGTGACATGACCTATATCGACTGAATGGTTATACCAAGTGCTCTTAGATTTTTATAACTTCCAAATGAGTGTTGCAACATGGGATTAGATTTCAGTGGTCAGTAATGCCAAACTTTAGAAGACCATTTTTTCAAATAATGTCAGATTTATAGTATTCATCAAGAACTGACCTTAATCAGATCACCATGGAAAACTAAGAACCACTGAGCAGCTATTTTATCCAAACATGGAACACCTCAGGAGTGAGCAACGACAGAAATCGAACTCAGGACTCACCACACATGCTTGATTTTTAGACCGCTGAGTTGAAACATCTAATATCATTCAGTAAGCCATATTGAGCGACTGCTTTTCAACTTCAATTCAAATTCACACATTTTCTGAAAATATTATCTAACTGAATTACTACTTTGTTATTAATGACTTTAATGTAATTGCTTTTTAACAGTTAACATTATTACTTACATTTGGTAAAGTAACAGGCCTAATGACCACATATCAGCAGATTGACCAACTCGTGCCGATTTACTAATTGGCATAGCATTAGTTAATTCTGGTGGAATATATACCATAGAACGGAATGATAAACGAACAGCTTTATCAACAGTTGGTGCATGCATTTGTCCTAGATCAGCCAATGCAATACGTTGCCTAGATTGATCAGTAAAGAAGATATTCTCTGGCTACAAAAAAAAGAATAAACGAAACAAGAAATAGTTATGAACAGTAATGTAACCAATTTACTTTCAGTTTCTTTTCATTTGATTTCAAGCCCTTCTACTCAACTTTTCTCTTTCGCTTAAATAATAATAAGTATCTCAATGACTACATATGTAACACAGAGGCTTTAGCAAATCATTGACTCCAGCTTAATTACTGTATACAAAAGGAATATGTTTCTAATTCCTCATTCCAACGTGATGTCAACCCCCCCATCTTTCTATCTCCCATACTCAATAATCTACTTTTATCTACGTGATTATGAATTAGCTATGATTGCATTATTGACATAGTGTTCAAGTAAATGTATTGTACTGGTGATAGATATATTCTAACCAAAAAGGAATAGTCGAATTAGAAAGAAGAATCGCCATAAATTTAAAATTAGAGAGAAACAAGCAACTTTCATTCCGAAAAGATATAAATTATTTTAATTGAGATCATGAACTAATCGATGTTTAGACCATCATTTAAAACCTGGAGGCACTGGACGATTGCCTAGTCCTAGTGTGGGACTTCTCAGAAGTGCTCATTCACGATCCCGCACGCCAAAATCGAACCCAGATCCTTCGTTCACGCTCTCGAACGCCTAACCTATAGATCACTGAGTCGGCATCCAACGGTGCTAATGTTTAACTTCAAACAATCCAAGATGTCATTCAACCATCTTACATTGTCTTCGATGGATGACTGCCTCAAAATCGACACGGTTTAACTCCACTGGTCACGACTTCTCACTAGAACTCTGAGAATTACTTCTCGAAGTTAATCGCTAGTGAGTGCATGATAATTATTAGTATAGGGTTGTGGAGATTATTGAGTTGTAATTGAGATCATTAACCACTTGCGAGATAGTAGATGTTCACTGCTGAGGAGTCCCATGCTAGGACGAAACAGACGTCCAGTGCTTCCAGGTTCTAAATAGTGACCTAACATCGATCGTTTTACGGTCTGAATTAAAACTCAACAATCTTCACAACCCCATACTCACAAATTATTTGTCAGTTTTATGATGTTTATTGAAATATACAGTTTAAGAAGAAAAAACAGATTCAAGATCCATTAACACCATCAATTTACGGTCAAACCATAATTTATGGACGACATTTGAGCAACGCTAAAATGACACTGAAAATGTCCATCTACTTACTAGGGTTAAATGAGGGTTATAAATTAGTACAAAGAACTAGGATTAGGATTTACTGTTGAACGTTAGGGTTAGAAATCATATTTAATGTTTTCAACACGAACTGTTATCAGCCATAATGACGAAATGGTATTTAGCCAAATGAGTGGAAGACCTACTATCTTAAATCTGATTGGTCCATCCATAAATCATAGTGTCGCCCGATTTACTGCATAAATTAACAACACTTACTTGTAAACCAAGATGTACACCACCACTTTTGTGTATTTGTGCAGTTAAATCTAATAACTGACGTAATATATCCGCTGCTTTATGCTCAGTTACTGTAATACGTCGACCTAGTTGATGCCATAATGTATCACCGGATGTAACACTAAAAATAATAATTTAAAAAAATGGGTATATCAGTTTCATCTAAATTGATAAGTGACATTTAAATCTGAAAAAATAAGGTATATGTTATGACAAAAATCTATTCACAAGCTAAGCAGCTCTTTATGTATAAATGAGGCCCACTTTCATTGGTTTGGATCAGTTAATTTTGGCATATGTACCTCCAGTATGGATGACCTTGAACTTACAATCAAATTGAAAGCATTTAAGCAAATTTGGATTGTCCCTAACAGTGGAATCCAGGACATGCACTTCGTCCTAGTTGGAGATCGTCAGCTGGATATACCTGGACTCCAGTTTTGTAGTCCACACCTGGATTTGATTCATGCAACCAATATGAATAAATTAAAGTTCACCCTGTTGTACAAGTTAATAGCTGTTTGAACTCAGCATCTAAGTGGATAACTTGTTAGGCATTTAAAGTGTAAAGTAATGAGTCTCAGTCCCTGTATGAAAATCAACACGAGTGCAGATACATCGGCTGAGGAGTTCGAAATCGGACGAAACTCATGTCTTGGATTCTATGACTAGCCATTATCCATCTCTTTTTGTAAATAAAACTGTTTATAAATCTGAGAAATTGTCCTGGTAACCACCTAAACAATGAGTTAGGATAGCTCATAGAATATCGGAAAGCGAATATCATTGAAGAATCTGAACCTTGGAGTTCAAAAAATCCAATTGTTATTGAAAACAACTGAGTATCACAAATTTATCAAAGACGGAAATCGTCTAATTTGAAAATGTTTCTACAACAATTTAAAGCTTATTATAAATGAACATCGACTAGTTCATAGTGCTTGACAATGAAAAGTAGAAATTTTCCTTACAATTCATATAATGTATAGGTTGGTTAAAAGAAAACTAAAAGAAGTTCAATTCAGGATCTTTCCATGAAATCAATGAGTGTTAGAATAAGCCATGTTGCTAGGTTTGAACTGTCTATTTGAGGTTCGCAAAATAATTACGATCAATGGTTAAAGACGTTGGATGAAATGTTTCAACACCAGTCTCAGATGGATCCACTCTAGATGTTTGAGCTCTCGAGTTTAAACATTCTTTCATGCAAGTATTCTTTTCATTCTTTCTTAACCTTACTATCCAATGTTTACCCTTTCTCTTTATATTCAGCATGTTAATTTCGTTTCATCCTGTTAATGCAGTATGGCAACTTTGGCTAACGAACATTTGTGCTGGGCCCTATTACTATAACTAACTAATACTAATCGTACAAGGGTGATTAAATAATTTTAGCATGGTAAACGCCTAGAGTTACCTCAGGTTTTAGTTGTAAATTGGTAGAAAAAAAGGAAATTTATGGATCAAAACTAAATGTACTTACTCTTCCATTACACAAATAGTACGTTTAGCTTCTGTATAAGCTTCATGTAGATGTGCAAAGTTTTCTTGTTGAATACGCGAAAGCAGTTTTAGTTCACGTTCAGCTTTCTCTTGTTCCCAGTCAGTAATATCATGTCTAGATGTATACTTTGATATATCATAAGAAGCACGTCTACGAACAGGGCGTTCAGTTTCCAAAACACTAACTGGACGTGGAGGTAATTCTGGATAGCTAATGTCACGTTTACCTAAAGCACTAACTGGGCGTTTAGTCAATGCAGATGGACTTGTGTCTATAATAGTTCCTAACCAATAACGACCAGTTGAGCGTTCAGTAAGTCTATAAAGACCAGCATTTTTAGTACTGAAAACGAAAGAAAAATAATCTCATCTAAACATTTTGGCATTACGCAAAAATGATACAGCAAACGCAAAGGTAAAATAGAACGACAAAAAAACTAAGGAATGAATGCTGCATAGTTAGTGTATTAAGAAAACAAAGATTATCAAAACTATGTGATGCATTAGCGCAATACATTTCGAACAATGAGAGTAGATGATAAACATCCATCATCCTTTAATGTCAAACATATAGTTGAAATGGATCATATGATTGATTTTAACATGGCTTTCTTGGTATTGTGCAAATGTGTTACAAAGAGTATATTAAGATTTATTGAAGCCTTGACTACAAGAAAATTCAAACTCTCTTAATGTATTCAAAAATAGTTTGTCTTCATCTTAAACCTACTGTCGTTGTTACGTCCTTGATCGGTCTACCCACTTTTGTGCCGAGTATAACTTGTGTAATGTAGATTAAGACCTCGACGCGATAGGCTAAGTGGCTTAACCTTGTGTGTGTATGTGTGAGTTCGAAGTGAGATCAACTACTTGGGGTAAAGAGACGAAAACTATTCTATCCCTGATTGGTTGACAAGCACGAGAGAGAGAGAAGACAAGGACAACTGGAACACTAATCATTTTATTCCAATCCCGATCTAGCACTCGAATTCCGAACTCAGATTAGTGTAAAAAGATATATAAATAAATAGATAACTAACCCGACCACAACGTACAACAATTAGGGAGATACAATTATGTTCAAAACCGGAGGATTACAGTAGAAAATAGAGTACAAAAGGTTACGTCTAAATTACAATAGCTTTGGAACAGAAAATGCTATGGCAGTGAATCATACGTCAAACGAAAGCTCATGATCTATAGAATAGACTAGGGACAAAAGTAAATATTACTAATTTTACAAGCTTTGAATTAAATGAAATAACGTCCCCAAAAATAGCTTCTGTAGTTTGTTAAGGCTTCTTGTTCCGCAATTCACATCAGTCGTAATATTAGTTTATTATCCAGCGCGGTGAGTCTCACATGGTTCTCTTTATTATCTTTGTTTCCTCTTACTTTCCACTTGTCTAGTTGACCTTTTATTCTTATATATGAATGGTTTTAACAAGTATATGTGTGATCAGTTTGTACAAACTGTATTATGTTAATATATCACATAGTTCTGATAATCTTCGTCTTCTAATTACACTATCGAAATTTATCAAAGGGACTAATTACTTTGAATATTGTGTTCTTTTTTAAGTATTTTTTGCCAAAGACGGATATCAGCTGGGGGGGGGGACCAAAGGAAACTATAGAACACTGGATAGTCGATTCATCCTAGTTTGAAACTGCTAAGCAGTAAGCATAAGCACAACTTAAACTAGAATGAAATAGCTACCCGATGCTCTCTATCTTTTAATACTTACCCAGTTGATACAAGTTAGTGGTGAAAATTCTCTTCATATTAAACCAATATACATATTCCATACAACTAAATGTTTTATAATTATCAATTTAATTAACATTACTCCATTAAGGAATAAACTTATCACCATATTGGTAGTTATTCAGAATGAAAACTGAATCTTTTGACTTTACATTCAAACATTCATCAGTGAAGAAAGTTTGTATTTTCTAGGTTATTTTAAACAATCTACAATACATTTCGTATTGTTTGTTTGAATCTTCCCATCGATGTGTTAGGACTGCAACTGGTCAGTCTCTAATTGGCATACTGTGCTTATTGCGTCGATATAGCCTTAATTCACAAGCATGGTAAGCAGAGATGGATACAGTCTTTATTTGGAGGGTCAGCAGGATGGAAAAAAAACTCGTGGATACATCAAATAAAAATTAAGACAAAATTTAAAATCCACATTAAATGTGATTTTTTATATATAGTTGAAATCATGAATCAATAGAAGCTAGACCACCAGGGGAAACCTGGAAGCACTGGATGGCCGTTTCGTCCTATTGTGGGACTCCTCAGCAGTGCGCACACACGATCCGGCCTCGCGAGATTCGAACCCGGGACCTACCAGTCTCGCGCGCGAGCACTTAGATGAAAGACTACTGAGCCGGCATCCAACGGTGTTAATGTCTTACTTCAACTATTCCACGAAGTTGAGAAACCATTTCACCAATGTCTTCAGTGAGTTGATATCTCCCAACAGACCTGGTTGAACTCCACTGGTTACTGCTTCTCACTAGAACTCCAGGAAATACCTAATGGAGCCAGTCACTAGTGAGCATATGATAAGGGGGTTGTTTGTGGAGATTTTTAGTAATTTTTATTCCTACAATTGAATTATATATGGAACTCAAAACTACTGTCAACTAATATTAAGGTCAGAATCTTTAATACGTACGTCAAGGCAGTTATTACTGTACGGAGCTGAAATTTAGAGAACTAATACAATCATGATCAAAAAGGCACAAGTAAACAGTTGTCAATGGAAGATACTTAATATCAGTCGGCCGGATACCATCAGTAACAGACTACTGTGGAAGAGAACAAACCAGAGAAATGAGATACAGAGTATTTTTAAAGTTTATACATTTACTACTATGAAATAGGCTATTTTTTGTAACCAATATAATGATTACTCTGAGCTTAGTGATACCTGTGTCTATCAAATAAGTATAATATTGACTTACCGAGCTAACTCTTCAATAATGTCATATCGTGAATCGAATGATCCATCTGTATAATGACGGAATTCCATATCATTGAGATCCAAAACTAAAATGAATATAAAAGTAGGAGAAGAAGGATAATAGTATAGTTTTCTTTGATTGTCTACTTTCTAAAAGGATAGATGGTTCCATAAAAAGAAATGTATTTAGGAAAAATAATTGGACGGGTCAGTATACTCATTTCCATAGATTTAAACCTCTTGAATACAAAATAAATTTGGTTATATATCTCAGTCACAGAATCAAACTATTATGTTCTCAAAATAGTGTAGATAGTGAAATCGATAAACTAAAGTACATATTATCAATTAATGACTATCCGGATAATTTTGCCAGAAAATTTTTTTCAATAGGTGAAAAAGGAACAAACTTCAACATGGTCAATATGAAAAACCTCTATCCAAAACTCGATTTTAAAAGGGATATGGCGGGTGACCTTTTTAACGCATGGACTCTAAAAATCTGTTAAAAGGACATTCACGCCACCAAGTTACATGTAATCTCAACCAAACCAGTACTTACACAACAAATCAAGGATAGGTTACCGATGATGAGCTCCTCTATATGTGTATATCAATCCAACTGTTCCCGTGGAACTAGGTACATAAGCCGTATTCAAATAACTTTATCCTTGTGTGTTAGTAAACATCCATCAGCATGGTTGGGAAATGGAGACACAATGTCTATTAACAGCGCCATTTTTTCTCATTTGGTAGATTGTGAACATTATATTAAAATAGATGAAACTTTGTGTTTCGTATCAGGTTGCAAAAATATCTACCAAAAGGAGCTAGATTACTGCTTCTCTACATAGCTGAAGCCATCTGAATCAATTCCAGAAAACCAAACTTATGTATCCAGCCTCTATGTTTATCTTGGTCCACAACTGGAACACCAAATATCTAAACTGCGGATATTATAAACCTCTTATCTTCCCGCCCCCAATTCCTTTTCTGTTTATATTTTTTTTAATATAAACATTCATATGAATTTTTTGTAGTCGTAATTGCCTTGATAACACCCCTCTTATATTCACACCACGTTGTTATTATTAATAGGATTATTATAATCATTGTCATTTTTACTACCTACATTAGCCATACAAAATTCTCCTAGCATGTATTTTATTCATTCAATCTTTTGTACTACTATTATATTGTAAGCAAAGATGGATAGTGGCTAGCAGTGCGATCCAGGACAAGCGTTTCCTCCTATTTGGGACTTGTGAATTAAGGTAATATCGAGGCAATACGCACATATGCCAATTAGAGACTGACCAGTTGCTATCCTAAACATCAATGGGAAAATTCAAACAAGTAATAATAAGTGAGTTTACTATTGATTATATCATTTATATTGATTATAGCTTGACACTATAACGAGTCAGTCTGACCTTTATTAAATGACCTTTCTAATTTACAAATAGCACAATTTCGAAGTATTTGTGTCCTCACAGATGTAAAAGTTCACCATTTTTAACAATATTGTCAAAGTCACTAATTCAAGCTTTATTTTGGCCTTCGTTAAATGTCACAATTATCATGGAGCATGATCATGAAATTATTGAAAACAACTGTTCGCTCAAATATTCTTTGATTTTTGAAGGTTGGTTAAAATTCAACATTAAGTAATTGGAAAAGACAATAATAAATCAGGACCTTCAGTCTCGCGCGAGAAATCTCAACCTCTAGACCACTGAACCAACATCCAACGGAGTAGAGCATTCACATGCTAAACTGTAGGTCCTGAATTCGAGTCCCACATGCGGAATCGTGGATGAGCACTGTTGGAGTCCCATGCTAGGACGAAACGGCCGTCTAGTGCTTTCAGTTTTTCCAAGGTGGCCTAGTTTAGATCGACTTATGAATTTAACTACTAAGATTACTATAATTTCCACAAACCCCCATTTTGATAATAATAAATCAACAAATTTTCATGGTCGTTTATACACTATATTCATCTAGATTTATGCTTCGAATTCCCGTTCAAACTCTAGTAAACAAATATCACAATCAAAAACCTAAAAACTGTATTTTCAAGAATTTTAAGCCTAAATCTTCGATACACACACGAAATTGTATACTTTTCCATAAGAGCTGAACAGATTTGAAGCTTTTGCTGACTACTTTCAACCGACCAACATAAATTCACTTGGCGTTGTTTACTTGTATCTTCCTATTGTTATTTAGGACTGCAATTGATCAGTCTCTTGTTGACATATGTGCATCCTGTGCGGACTGCCTCGGTATTGCTTGAAGTCACAAGCTTTATAATCAAAGATGGATAGTGGCTAGCAGTGAAATCCAGTTTGACGTGCGTTTTGTCCTATTTGGGACTCGTCAGCCGGATGTATCTGCATCTCAGAGTTGATGTTCACTCTGGGACTCGAACCCAGTACCTTTTACTTCAAACTCTATCACGTTATTTACTTAATTACTGAATCTAAATAGTCACCAGCTTGTATAAATTTAGTTCCATTTTATTCACCCATTGATAATTTTAATAAGAAGCAATTTATTTACATTTATACAACAAAAAACTGTATTTGTAAATTTTATTATTTATACCTTCTGTAAGCCGATGTACTGGTAGTTGTGCTGGTTCTGATGCATCACTAGCTGGTCCTAATCCATGCCAATTTTCTAAACGTACTCTGAAACGATAATTTACACCTTTTCTTAATTGACTACGTGCAATAAAATAAGTTTGATCAGCAGATGTTGTACCAAGAAGGAACCAATCTTCTCCAGGTTCATCACGACGATACTCTACACGATAACCAGTAAATTTAACTAGAGATTCTAAACGATCAGTAATCAAAGGTGGAGTCCATTCTATAAGTAGTGTTCCAGGTCCATGTGGTTTTACTCGAGGTTTCTGTAGTGTAGTATAAGGTTTATCTAAATAAAATAAGATTAATTAAAATTTCGGTGAGATATTTCTAATGAAAAATAAAATTGTTCTAGATAATGACTTACATTTTTTAATGATTGTAACAATTTAAATGTCATGGATATTGTTTTCCCAATGTAATTTCACTACAACACAATACTATTTACTTTAAGGGATATGAGATACAGGTTAGATGTCAGTCCAGTGGCTTGGAGGTTAGGCGTTCGCGTGCGTAACCGAAGGCCCTGGATACGAATTTCGCGAGCGGGATCGTGGGTGAGCACTGCTGAGGAGTCCCGTACTAGGACGAAACGGCCGTCAATCACATCTGGGAACTATCGACCTGGCGCGCGAAAGTTTAACCTCTAGACCAATAAGTCAGCATCCAACAGTGTTAATGTCTAACTTCAACCAATCTTCGAAATTAAGCCACTGTCCATGATTGTTACATGGTTCGTTTTATCAGTTTCTGATCGGCATAAAAATTACCTTTTCTATGTTTTTAAATTCCATCTTAATTCTTTCTGTCACCGATGTCTATCACTTCATATTATATTATACCCTAATGTTACACATGGATAAGAATATGGTTGTACGAGAAATCCCGGAATGAAATGAATTTATTTTATCCTGCCTTAGTTTTTGTCGGGTTTTATTCGAATAGTCACATTATAAAGGTTCATTAAAATGACAAGAAAATAGTAATGGGAATAAAAGAACTGTGAATTATAAGACCCAGTTTATTGTGTTATTCATTTAATTCACTAGAAACACTCAGTACATGTATATTCGATATAATGATGTTAGTGTAGTGTGTGTTACTTATGTCGACATAAGTAGTATATAACGCTAGTCAGGAATGGAATGTCTGGCACCAGAATGTTGCGAAGATGGAGGAGGCAAGAACGGGGACGGAAAGCATTTAGTATGGAAATGCTGAATATAGTAGGTTGTCCTCACCCGCGTTCTCTTTCATTACAGTAGGATTGTGACATAGGAATAAAAATCGTAAATTATCTAAAATATTGCGAATTCGTTCAAACAAATAAATGATAGATCATTCAAAGTAATTGAAAACAAATTTACCAGCAATACGTAAACGTAAATCAACGTAATCTCGACCAGCTTGATTCTGTATCCATAGTCGATATAGTCCACTATCAGCTAGATTTAATTTGTCAACAACCACTTCAACCCAACGACAACCAGATGATAGATTTAGTCGAACACGATTTTCCAACGGTTCAACTGAAAAACCAGGAGTTAAATGACTTAAACGTTCGAACCAAACTTTTGTAATCCAATCACGGTCTTGTATATAATCTAAACCTTCTAATGGAACACGTAGATACCAACTGTCTCCATGTCTTAATTCATATTCATGAGGTTGTGCAGCCCATCCAAGTCGGCAGAATCGTGGCACCGCTAAATTAAAAAAAAGAATTGATTAAAAATATTCAATTTCGAATTGCATCCTTCCGTTTTTCTTCACGATTAACTTAACAAGTACTTTTAAAAACATCATTCGTGTACCATAAAGAGCATTTCAAGAATTCTATGACTCGAAACACGCATTGCCTGCCTATTTATCCGATCATTTTCTTTCAAGTTCAACTATTTTCAAAATATTCACTTCGAACAGATTTACAATTTTTAACAACAGAACAAAGCTACTTATAAGTAGTATACATGTTAATGAGTATGAGTAATTGGTATGATCGATCATTATTGTCATTTTTTTCCAAAGATATATCCGAATATTTAGTATTGTGTATGTAATTTGAACAGTTCATTGGCCATTCAATATTTATATCTTTCTTGATTTATCAGTGTGGAACCAGAAAGCTTTTTGGTATGCGGAGATAGTAACTTCAAAACCATATACCTTACTGTATAAACCAAATAAATAAATAATTTGGATCATAAACCGATTTACGTCAAACAACGGCGGGAAGCCTGGGAGCATTTTATAGCGTTTTGTCCTATTGTGAGACTCTTCAGTAGTGCATATCCATGATCCCGTAACTAGGAGTGTAACCTTGGACCTTTAGTTTCGATCCATAAACCTCTATTGATAAATATGTTGTGTTAGGTAATTTATTATTTGTTAAATTAACTCATTCTCCAGGTAGTTGGATATAAGTCACATTCTGATAGTGACGACTAATGATGCCACCTGGTTGCCCAAAGCAATAATAAGTGGTTTGTTACTCGGATTTGAGATACAAAGGTTGAAAGTCGGATGCTTCAACCACTAAACCATCGTTGAAGGTAGCTGACAGGAAACAATAAGACTTGGGTTTCGTGTTAGTTTGCACTTGTTAGAAAGGAGTATCTGTAATTTTGAGGAAGAATTTTGCTTCTTGTGAGAATGGCGATTGTAGTATCTATATATAATGCTTATGTGGAGCTAAATATTTTATTTTAAAATTCAACACCTACCTGAAACTATCAGTTCCCATGTTTCTGATATTGACTCGTAAATATTCCATACACGACATTCTAAGAAACCAGCATGACTTGGTTGTACTTTTTCAATAGTTAATTCATAAATACCAACACCAATTTGAGCCACACGACAACCAGGTAAAATTTTCTCGTCTATTTGTATGTGGTTTAAATACCTATGTAAGAAGAAAAGACAAATATTTTGTATAAGAAAAGGTTAAAATATATTAATGCGTATTCAGTTATATTATAAATCAGTTGTATAAGAACTAGGTGGGTAAATCAATTACGATCATTTTATTAGTTGAATTCATGAATCAATTAAAGCTGAACCACCATAGAAAGCCTGAAAGCACCAGACGGCTGCCTCGTTCCAGTATAGCACTTCTCAGCAGTGCACATCCATGATCCCACCTTGTGAGACCCTAACCCAGGACTCTCGGTCTTGCGCGCGAATGCCTAACCTCCAGACCACTGTACAGGCATCCAGCGGTGTTAACTTCTAACTCCAACCAATCCACTAAACTGCGCCACCGTTCGAGCGCGAACCCTGCGAGCAAGATCGTGGATGCGCATTGCTGAGTCCTATACTAGGACGAAATGTCCGTCTAGTGCCTTCACGTTTTCCATGATAGCCTAGCTTTTATTAACTCATGAATTCAACTATTAAATTACTACAATCTTCACAAAACTTCTTTCTGATAACACATGAATCTAAACCTAGTCAATTACTTATGATTCTACTTAATTAACCTTTAAAAATAAAGAAAATTACACGTATTAATAAAATAAGAATTAGGATTACATCTGTGCTTCCAACGAACATTTTTTTGTATTAAAATATCATCTGTATAATAATGGTACTAACTAGTTTCTGGATTCTGAAAAATGCAACACTATGATTGAAATTAATGATTTAAAGTACAAAAGATCGAAAATTAACGGAAACGACTTTGGAGCATAAATGTATGATGAGTTATTAGAGTTGCTGATGTAGACAAAGATTTGCAATGGCTTATATCAAAAGACGTAATAAGCTACTTTTAAATAGTAGTATAAAAATAAACATAAAATATTTAGGTAACAAGATTTCGA
Organism: Schistosoma rodhaini; assembly: GCA_944470415.2. Classification (NCBI taxonomy): domain Eukaryota; kingdom Metazoa; phylum Platyhelminthes; class Trematoda; order Strigeidida; family Schistosomatidae; genus Schistosoma; species Schistosoma rodhaini. The sequence goes on from OX104044.1 coordinate 6,969,079, forward strand.
ATCGAAAAGGAAGTTGATTTTACATGATAAGTAGTCTATCAGAGTCTATGTTTTAATTGTTGTAATCATTTTCATTATGTTTTTCAGAAATAGCTAACAACAAAAATAGATTTAAAAAAACCACTCAACATTACATTTTATTGAAATTCGGTTCAGGGTTCGAATCTCGTGAAGCGGGATCGTGGATGCGCACTGTTGTGGAGTCCCATAATAGGACGAAGCGGCCATTCAGTGCTTCCAGGTTTTCCATGGTGCACTAGCTTCAATTGATTTATGATCTCAACTATCAATTTTCAGTTGTAATTTGCCTTTCTAGAAAGACTGACAAATAACATCCTTCGATAAATGCATACTTCATATTATTCTAGCTTGTGTAGCAAGCCCATTTAACTACTGTATACAGTAGTAGTACAGCATAACGAGGCAATCCTTAACTTGGAATCCGGAATGGAAGCTGAATTGAGGAAGGCCAAAGAACACATCACACCGGGAGATTGAAGCAGATATGAAAAGGATGAATGTTAACTGGAAAGAACTGGAAAGGATTACTTGGGACAGGGTTGAATGGAGAATACTGGTGGGTGGCCTATACTCCTCCACGAGGGGTGACAGGTGTAAGTAAATGAATTCAGATTATAAATGGTTAGTCAGTTGAAAAAAGATTTTAAAGCAAATGGTTATGCTATGATAAACTGATAGATTTCAGTAGAAAATACTCTATATAATACAAGTCAAAACATTATGTAAACTGTTTACAATTATACATTTATGATTTTTTCTTCTCAACAGTACTGTATTTTAGCTGTTTACTATATAAACTTCATTAGTAGTATAGTTAAATTGTACGAAATAACCAAAGCTACATAATTTTTAATTTAAAAAAAAACAAGTACAAAATCAAATTAATCACTGACCAAAAGACATTTGGTTTCGGCTCTCCTTCAACTTCTACAGACAAAACTAATTTTTGCCCATGAACAGCATAAATAATACGATCATCTCTCAAATTGATAAAACGTAATGGACTTCGTTCTATTAACAAACAATGAAGAAAATTATTAAACATTATTTACAATATAAAAAACAGTACACATCAAAACACTAGAACCATTTTATATAGAAGCTAGACCATCAGGGAAAACCTGGAAGCACTGGATGGTCGTTTCTTTCTATCGTGGGACCCCCCAACAGTGCTCATCCACGATCCTGCCTCGCGGGATTCGGACCCAGCACCTACCAGTCTCGTTCCAGAGCACTTAAACAATAGACCACTGAGCCGGTATCCAGTGGTGTTAATGTCTAACCCCAACCAATCAACACTAGAACCACATGTTTTCCCTTAATTTTGTCGAACAACTAGTCACTAACGAGAACCCATATAGTATTTGTTGGCATAATCTATAAAATACCAACTAAAAACCATTTGAAAAATTGTGATCTGTATAAATTAATTGTTTGGATCTTCTCATTGATGTTTAGAACTGCAAGTGATCAGTCTGTTTTGGGATATGTGTACATGCTATGGGGATTGCCTAGATATTCCCAGTAAGTCATAAACATTTTACGCAGAGATGAATGGTGTTTAGCGGAAGAATCGAGGATGAGTGTTTCGTACGATTTGGAACTCTTCAGCTTGTGAAATTATAGTTTACAGAAGTGTATGTATGGCGATCATAGTTCTCCAACAAAGCAGATAAAACATCAGTTAAACAGGGATTAGTACAAGAAAACATGCTTAGAAATAAATCAACTTTTTGAAGTGAGTATATATGAGACATTCACACTGAAGGATTACTATAGTCATAGAGTTAATCCGAGACATTTTGCTGAATTACTTTCTCAGCTGTTGTAGTGTGATTAGTTTAAGTTGCGTAATGACATAAAGTCTATTATTGCCTACTGCCGCCACATTTTCCATTCAGTTCGTCTTACTTACTCACCACTAATCACGATCATTACATAGACTTTTCTTTCAGTCTGAGTATAAGTTACTTTCTTTCTTCATAATGTTCGGAGTCTGACAGGATAAGTTTCTGAATATCTGTTAGGTCAGAAGACGCCGGTGAAATTCACAGATTTTCCTAATATTTTGGCTATAGTCACTTGCAGATGTCACTAATGTTTTCTAGGTGTTGGGGATGTCAAATCCCCAGAACTTACTTGGTAAATGACCTAATCTTGTAGTTTTATTTTGAAAATTTGAATTTAGCTGTTTTCGCGCCAAAACGCTCTTTTACCTTCACGTCATATTTCCCACCTGTAAACTATCTTAACCGCTATTGGTCCTTTGTTTCTTTATGTGTGCTATTTACTAATGGTGCTCAAGGACAATTTGTTACTGTATAAATGCGCTTGACTTTTTCCCTTATTTGATTGCTTGTACTCGGCTGCTTACGGAATATATATATATTCCCCTACTTGCCTTGGACTTCTTCATCTAGTTAGCGGGGCCTGGGACAACAGATTAGAATAGCTTATCGTGTCATTGTGTCATTGGCTTTCGTTCGTTACCGCGGAATCGATTTAGTTTCAGGCATAACACTAGGGTTTCTGGATATCAAAATAACTTATTAGGGCGAACATCACTTTGACGATTAGCCAACTGCTTCTCCAGTTGTTCACAACATTTTCACCGTTAGGCTTCACTCTAAGGGGTTTCTTGCAGTGGTTTTTCTACATCCAATAAGGAAAAAACAAATGAGTGCTCGTACTAGAGCATGGTCAGAGTCTAGACATGTGCTTCAGAATAAGCGGCAGTCTTCTATCGATGGCTAGTGGCGATATAGCCCATTTGAGTTCACGGTTATTTAGATTTCGAGGGTCGCTATGTCATATGATATATCTCTTTATGCTTAACGTTGATTTTTGCTAAGATTAAATGGTTATTTGAGAACAGTTACAGGAGCCGGTCGGCGTTATAGATTGATTCAGTTAAAAATATGTTATATTAATTTAGGTAGGAATCGAAAAACAAAATTAAACAGCACTTCAGTTCAAAAAAATCACTAGATGGTTTGTTTGAATAATTTACTTACCGGAAACAAAGCCAACAAGCATATTTAGCTTAATAGATGAATACAATATACAGTAGTATACTCAGACTTTAGTTTACTTAAATCTGAGTAAGGACTGAGTATGATGTTTATTTAAAAAACCAAACATTTTGACAACATAAACCTGAAACTTATGGAATACTGCAGGAAAGGGTCTATTTGGGGAACCAGTTTGAAGAAATACTGTTGGATACCGAGCGGTTCAAAAGAAATTAAGATAAACTTATAAGATCCATTAAAATATCAGTTAGAATCAAGTTACAATAATCATTTTTTTTCATAATTGAAATCGTTAGTTAATTGAAGCTAGACCACTAGGGAAAATCTGGAAGCACTGGACGGCCGTTTTATCCTATTGTGGGACTCCTCTGGCGCGAGACTGGTAGGTCCAGGGTTCGAATCTCATGAGACAAGGTCGTGAATGCGCACTGCCACTGAGGAGTCCCACAATAGGACGAAACAGTCATACAGTGCTTCCAGGTTTTCCCTGGTGGTCTAGCGTCAATTGACTCATGCTTTCAACTATGAAACTATTAAATCTCCACAAAACCCCTTCTGATAATCATTTTTTATTTATTTATTTGATGTAATAACACTCATATAATGCTACAGTCTATGAATGAAAATTATAAAGTGATTCAATAACACCTTTATAACACTACTTCTTATTTAGGAAAGGAAAATCAACTTACTGGCTTGAGGAATCAATGTGATTGGTGTTGTTGTGATAGCTGGTAAACTTTGTTTATTATCTAATTCAGCGAATACACGAAATTGCCATTGTTGTTGATCGAAATCAATGGATCTTATATATCTTCTTCTAGATATAGATGATATACTACTAATTTGATAATGATTAGATGATTGACTAAATAAATGATCTAATTTATTATAACTAATAAAATATTGTGTTGTTTTTAATTCTGAAATAACTTTAATCCAATTAGTGATTGGTTCACCTGAAATATTGAAACCTCTTACTTCAATTCTATAAAGTAATTTTTCATCTAAACGATTAGGCATTTCAGGTGATTTCCATGTTAACATAATACCTTCTTGAGTTTCATCAATTTTACTAATAGCATTCAATGATCTTGGTTGATCAATCCAAAACATTTTTATATCATCTTCAAATGAATCAATTTGTCCAAGAGTTGTAAATGGTTTTGAAAGTTGACAATATTTTGTACTTCGAGTTTTAGTTAATTCTTCAATTCCAACTAAACGAAAATCATATGTTGTACCAGAAGATAATCCATGTACTTCGTATGAATTATCAGAAGTACGAATTCTTGCTACAGGTTCCCAAATACTTGGTTTATACTTATTAATGATACGTCGTTCTAAAATAAGATGATATGGATGTAATGTTTCTTCATCTATTCTAAGAGAATTCCATCCTAGTAAGGCAGAAGTTGGACCAATATGAAGAACGCGTAATCCATCTGGAACAATTCGACCTATGTCAAAAACTTCATCACTAGATAATCGTCTTTTTGGACTCCCAAAACGAGGTATATTGTCATATAGTGAACTGTCATCTAATGTATGAATCCATTCGGAGAGAAGACCATCATATGAAAGTGAATAGTTAGTGTGTTTGTCGATACTTGACGAAATATCAGCTAATGATGAACGTATACGAAATCTAACTGTAGCACTGTTAATCGGTAATACATAATCAGTAAGACGAGTTCGGCCAACTTCGAACCAAAATCTTCGATTTGGTGTTTGTTGTTCAATGATATATTCAATTTCTTCATCTAATTTACGTCTGTGCATAATGTCAGTTAATCCACTTAGTTGCACTGGCTGCCACCTTAAACGATAAACACCACCACCGACCGGTTCCACGTATAATGGACCCCTAGGTGGAGGAATAATTAATGATTCATAATCAATATCCTCATGTCTTAGTGCTTTTGGAACAGTGTATGCTTTCAATGTTTCTAATGGTCGACCAAATAAATCATCTTTATATGGTATAACACGGAATCGATAAGAATGATCTGGTAGAAGACCTGTTACTGTAACACCATGAAATGGATGACGTATTTCAGTTGTATTAATCCGTGTAATTGTTCTCCAACCAGTTGGTTCTTTTAAATCATATAAATCTAATATATATCCTGTTAATGGTTCGTCAATTGGTTGCCAGTGTAAAGAAACCGATGGTGAGAGTGAAGATAAACTGGTTGTTGATTTAACTGTTAAATCACCGGTTAATTTTGGTACAGTAACTAGAAAAAAGAAAAGGAATTAAAAAATTATTTATTTATTTATTTAAGCATATAAATATTGGTACAAGGAAGCAACAGATACATATGAGGGCTGTGATACTGGTCCAGGTGCACAGACCGAAGCAAGTGATTTCCTTAGGGGGTCACACTCGGAATCTTTGACCTAAAGGTCTGATCCACAAGGCAATGGAGCATCGTGAGGAGATGCAGTCACATGGTAGCCGGTGACCAACGATTGATTTATACACCATTTGTTCCCTCAGGATACTGGAGCCAGCCCATGTGCACCATTGGTTTGGAATCAGGGTTTTCCAACTCCCCTAGGTGAACTTTCCGTGTCCACCAACCCGGTTAAAACGCCGGACATTCGCTCTTCGTCCTCTCAATTTCGTAAACAACAGTAATGCCACGAGAAGGTAGTGAGTAGGACTTCCCTGGAAGAGGCTATATACTCGTGGCCATGTGAGAGCATTTAGAGAGGGAGAGCGGACTCTCCCCCACTCTCAGCCGTTCCAGGGCAAAGAGAATTGTTTGCTATATGCATGCCAGTCCGTCCCGTTATTGTTCCTATTTCAAGTACTCGCTTCGGCGGTACATATACTAAAATTGGAACGATACAGAGAAGATTAGCATGGCCCCTGTGCAATTAAAATGTAGTTGTCATTTTATAGATCCATTTCATAAATTATTACTGTTACATGATGAGTTTTACTATATTCTGATAAGTGAAGAATTTAAAGAAATGTAAAACGTCAAACACAGTCTTCAGTACTCCTTTTACCATCAACTGAAATAAGGACATGTAAATTACTGAAAATTTGTTTGTTAACAGTTTGGAGTTACTTTTATACCGTAGTGTACAATCATAACCATTATTAAAGATCGAAGTCAATTCATTTTAAAGCAGTGATTCAACATTCAATCACCAAATTACATAACTGACAGACTGTGAATCAAGAAAAAAAGTAAGAACCTCATAGAGTTAGTCTGAATGATCTGTAGTCGTACAATATCTTTTAATGGTTTGTATAATTATAAACCATCAAATAGGTATCTCAACAAGTTTTAGGGCAATCCCGAACTATTGATGTATCTGAGTGAAAGTCCGTCATCGCATGACAGAACAATATCTATCATGGTTGAGAAAGAACAGGTAAGAGTGTATAAGAGTTCGATTTTCGCTCACTTGGTGGACACAAGACATCAAGTTGACTTGAATTAAACTTTTAAGGTTATCTACCATATTCCATCAAATTTAACGCATTGGTCGATGAAAGAGGATTGACATACCCAGTACACTAAATTTTAGTTTACTGTCTTATAATATTATTCATCTCACTTGCGTCCCGCTTACATTCCATTATGGTTCCACTTAATGGTTGTTTTGTATTGTGTCTTAATTCTGGTTTATATGTGGTTCTCATTCGAACAGTCAGACGATAATTGAATAAAGCACAATCACATGGTCAATTAGGATGATATATTGTCATTAGTCTGAATAATCCAACTCTGTATCTCTCATTATAACACTTATATAATCTAATATTATACGGATAGTGTATCCGTGAGGAGTAAAAAGAACTAAATGGTTACTTGATGCAACTATTCATTCATGTTCACACCAGTATTAATATATAAATATTTTAAGTTCATTTCACAACATTGAAAACGATGGCTATTCAATTCTGTGAAGTTTCAAAATTTGGCCCCCTAGCCTCGTTTCCCTCGATTCATACTGTTTCATGATTAAAAGAAATAACTACGTGTGATGACAGAAATTCGTGTTTCAAAATAAAGAAGACAATTTTCTGATATGCTTCTAATTCTGATATATGTTTATTTAGATTTTCAAGACTCTTGAAACTTGATACTTAAACCATCTTGGGAACAAAGATGGACATTGACTAGCAGTGGAATCCAGTTTGAAGCGCGTTTCGTCCTATTTGGGACTGGTCAGCTGGATGTACCTGCATCTCAGAGTTGATGTTCACTCTGGCTGGGACTCGAACCCAGTACCTTTCGCTTCAAATACCATCGCATTACAATACCAAGTGCATCTTGGAAACGGTTTCAAGTAGTTATTTAAATTATTTCAATTCTTAGTTAAATGTTGCTGAATATACGGACTATAGAATCATCATTCTGAGCTGCAAATTTATTGTCTGAGATTACTCCATCATAATATTTCTAATATTTTTCTAATTCTATTGATGAGATTCATCTTAGCTTTAGCTAATTACGACCATCTATAATTATAGACTATTAATTAACTCCGATATCTTTGATCGGATATATTTCAGTTTCTAGTGAGCATGGTTGACAATATAACGATTGAATTATCTTCATATTTATGGATCACAGGTTATATTTGACTTCGCATATATTCTGTTAGTAAATCCCGTGAATAATACCGTAGACATAAAAGGTTCAATAAGAAAGTATTTGAAGGACGTATATTTCAGACATTCAATAATGCAGGCGGACGATAAATGTCGAAAAGAAAAACACATAACTGGAGTGGTAGAAATAGCCAACTCGGTGAATGATGGGTGACTTAGTGTTTATAAGCGTGAAAGAGATACAGGACGTACATAAATATAGACGAACTATAATAAATATACTGAATACCTCTGATATACTTTAAATATCACAGGATCAGGTATGTAGAAACTTGTACCAAAAAATATTTGGGGTAAACTTACTTGTTTTTCTCGGTATTTCGAATATTTCTGAATGGATTGGTTCACTAAGAACGCTTGAATCCATTGTACTTCGACTAACTTTTCCAAGTCTTGATGGTGTTACAGAACGTGGTGAATCAGTGATCTGTCCACGAGACATTATACGAAATAGATATCTAGTTTCAGGTTGTAAATCAGTTGTTTGATAAGATGTTTCCCAAGCATCCAATACTGCTAAACGTTTCCAAGTAGTTGGTTCATATCCTGTGGATGGTAATGTACAATATTCTAATATATATCCAGTTGGAGGACAACGTAATGACAAACTGCTACGTCGACCTGAGAATGTTACTGTTGATGGTGGAAGCCATGTTAACAAAGCACCTTTTGTACTGCCAGTTAATAATGATACTCTAAGATGAGAAGGTGGAGCTGGTTTCTCTGTTTATGTAATAAGAAATGGTTTATTGTGAGAACATTTAAGAAAATGTACATACAAAAATCATTACAAAATAACTAAAACGAAACTGCTAAATACCTGAACTCATTAAAATTATTGCCAATATCTCTAATATCTGTGTATTCAAAAATTCGTGTTTCCGTATTAGTAAAAGAAGTCCATGTTGGACATTATAAACAGGAAGTTTCGTGATTAAGTTATCCTCTTCAACTCTTCTAACGACTGTGACATATCTTCAATCGATAAAATTCGGCAAACTTTATTTAGACTTTATTAAAACCTATTAGAATTACATGCCGTCATTTTCAATACTCAACACTTGACATCGTCAAGCCACAGCTAATATTGTGAAAAATGTTGACTTGATCTAGCTAATTGATCAGACATAAGGAAACTTTACTAATGAGAAACTGGGTACAATTTTTCACTAGATTTTTATAGTTAGCAAAAATGGTGTAATATTGACCCTATACTTGACTGTATCATGTGAGATCCAAGTTTCTGAATAATAGGGTTCATAAATATAAGCTGACCACAGAAATGAACAGTTTATGTACAGACTGTTTTAGAATGTGAAACTTATAGTTTATCAATAATAAATGGGATTCAGACAGATTCAGCATGACGGAAGCGTTTATTCAAGTCACTGTTGGACTGGAGGTTACTTAGTCTCATTTAGTAATCATAACTAGCTACTTCAAGATAAGAATAGACGAAACATTTATAATGTTAACCATTGATACAATATATTCAGAACTTTTGAAATATCTTGGGAATCCATTTTAGAGCTCTGAAATCTGACAACTATATTCTTAAACAGTCTTTGGTGAGATGCCTTGTGTGTCTAATGCTGAGAAAGGAGCACATTTATGCTCCTCAAGTTCTCTAGATAACAGGTAGATTTTGATTTATTACTTCGTTTTCTAAGATTATAATAGAAAAAGTTATATCTCCTCAAATAATTTCAAACTATCTCGATTCTTGTCTCTCACGCATTTTTTGAAGTAGTCTCGTAGGTTGATTTTCGTCCGTAGATCATCGCTCATCCACCCCTACATTAGATGGCCCCTCTCATACAGAACCTGTTCTGCATCACGAGGCAAATGAAGCTCTTTAATGGAAAGATATGAATGATGAAAACATGATAATAAAATATATGGGATCACTACCATTCCCAAAGAATGGCTTTCTTGGATCTATATCCAAAAATAAAAATATAGAGGATCGGTGATTCTTGTCATTTAAATGACCTACGATAGTTGTAGTGCCAATAAACTATCTGAAAGTTTCTCAAATAATATAAGTATAATCGTCCCAAATCAATTCTGTGCCCCACCCCATGGGTGATAGACGTGGTCACTGATAGTTGATAACATGCAAAGACTCAAGTTATCTAGTCACATTGCCCCCTCGAAGTATGTTTTGCGTGCAGTGGGAATCACTGAATAGGTGGACTTTAAGTAAAGCTTATAAATTTATACAAAGAAGAATACTCACTCGATTAGACTGTAAACCAGAGTTTCTAGTCACTGTATATCTCTACACATATTGTAATTTAGGTTCCGATTACGTAGCACATCAGAAAAGGTTGTTAACCAATGATGCTATTCTAGTGAATCACTCATTAACTATTAATATATATATATATATATATATATATATATATATATATATATATATATGCTATTCTATTCTGTTGTCAAGTTTAAGTCTCCATTTTAAGTCAACCTACTCTCAAATTTAGTAAAATGATAAAATTCCAATTAGAAGATGGCTTACCTTTCTTTTCTTTATCTAATTGTGGCATGAAAACAGGTTGCGGAAGAATAACTGGTTCACTTCGACCATCTTTTGTTTCCGTCAGAACGCGGAAATGATAAGTTTGTCCGAGTGGTAAACGATCGACGCTTATTTCATACCTGCCCGGTACAGATTCAGCACTGATAGCAGCTGGTCGTCTTGCTATCGGCCACCATTCTTGTTTGTCTGGACGCCATGATTCAACGACGAAATCTGAAGTGGAGCGTAAAGTAGAAGACATACCCGCTGGAGGATGCCAGGATAGTGTTACACTTCCCAATCTGTTTTGTATATGTTCACCAGCTGACTCGGTAGACACATCAACCAAGTGGAAACGCTCAGGAGAAGGTATCATTGGTTGAGGAACGGACGGAATCATAAGTTCCATCGAAGTACGTCCCGGTAAGCTTACTGTTCTGTAATCACCAACTTGTAAATGAGACGGACCCCAGCTGACTACATCCGATTCTATGAATCTCCCAACACCGAAATGACTTCTTGGGGCTACACGGAACTGGTAAGCTTCAAATATTGGTCTTTCTTCTGGTCTCTGAACTGAGCCCAAACTAGACCGTGGTCTCTGAAGTATTTTTTCTACTTTGGGGCGATAAGTAAATCTTTCTTGACCGTATGGTAAGGTGGCTAATGTTTGCCATCCGATATCTTCAGCCTTTTTAACTTGAACCAGGTAACTTATATCTGGTGTTATGGGAGTTGTTATAAGTCGGCGATCAGCGGATGATGGGAAACTTTGTCTTCTGTATTCTGGAGAAAGAGGCGGCCAGCGTAATTCAATCTGAGGTAATTGAAATTCTGATGACATTGGCAGTAAACGAGCTTCAAGGCGACCAGGGCTTAATTTTAGGTGCTCGAAACCAAGTTTGGATTCATATACAGGATGACCAGGTGGCTCAATTCTTGTCACAAGAGGTGCGCTTAAACCAAACTCATTTTCACCCCTTATTCGATATAGAAGAGTAGGGGGTACGTGGTATGAGCTTGGTGTATATGGACTTTCCGTCGACTCTCTTCTATACAGTGTAGGCAAAATTCGAACATCAGCTGATGTTACAGTACCAGGGACACGGCCAACTTCGATCCAAGGTGCATCTGGTCTGCTAGCCTCAGTAGCTTCGATTACGTATGCGGATGGCATAGACAGTGATTCATCTAATTTGTAAGAACTCTTTTGAGGATGTTGCCATTCTAGATGAAGACCTGAATCAAAAGGAAGAAATTCTGATCGTAAGGGTCCAGATGGTGCAGAGGGTGGTAGTGGTCGGTAACTAACACGAGAAGAAGGTCTGCTAGCTTGATCCAACACTGATGTCTCAAAATCCAATGGTCTTGAAGTTTCTAATGGACTGCTTGCACCCATACGATTGACTGCTCGAACACGGTAAGAATAAGGATGAACATTGGTCAGAGTACTTGAAAATGGAATTACTGCTGAAGTCGTCTCTCCTGAAACAGATAACACAGGTATCCATTCACTTGAGGTACTTTTCACTGGACCTCCACGACGTTCTATCACATATTCTGTGACAGGTAAACCACCTGTGTCACTGGGTGCATGCCATTTAAGTTGAATACCTTTTGAGTCCAAATGTGGTGTTGTATATGTTGAGAATGATAACGGAGATTCAATCCTTTCTAGAATAGATGATGGCCTTCTTGAATATATTGGAGAATAGGTAGGTATTATATCAATTATTAAAGGTCCTCCAGGTTTTGAAGGTACATCTGTTAAAAAAGATAAAATGTATTTGGAATTTCATGAAAAAAGTGAGTTTAATTTTTAAATTAGGAGTCAAAATCCTATTAAGTTGATGCCTTCCCCGTCGTATCATAATCTTAATCATAATTTTAATTCCTTTCACTGGTTTATAATCCTTATTTAACCCTAGTAAGTAGGTGAAGATCATTTTCTGAAGATCATTTTAGCGTCGCTTAAAGGTAGTCCATAAATTATAGGTTCACCAAGAGTGAACATCAACTCTGAGATGCAAGTACATCCAGCTGACGAGTCCCAAATAGGACGAAACGCACGTCCTGGACACCACTGCTAGCCACTATTCATCTTTGTATACGATTCAGTTTACTGTTTATCTTTTTTCTACTGTTCTTCTAATGATAATTATATATTGTAGAAAAAACATGCTTTAGAATATTTGTATGTCCATGAATACTATTCTGAATAAAACCAATTATTCGGTATTGCAATTTCACTAAACAAGTTGATACAAACCATTTTGTATAACAAAACTAAAAATGCAACTAACTTATATAAACCAAAAATCTTACCATAAGGAGGAATGAACTGATAAAATAAGGTATCAGTTATAGGAATCGATGGGGCTGAATGACTTGGTCGAGTAGCGACACGCAATTCTACACGTTCACCTGGTTTTAGGTTATCCAGTCTATATTCTATTGGACTTGAAATGGGTAATATTCCATCCAATAAATCTATATATTTTGGAATTCCAATGGGCTTCCAGTCCATTTCATGTTGGCGTCTCATTTCTAATCGATAATCTGAAATTCTTTTTTGAGGCAATTTACCAATTAACGCTTCTGTAGGCTTCCATTGAACCCGTATTGCATCTGGTCCTTCTGGTAAAACAATCAATGGCTCAGCTGAAATGAATGGTAAAGAACTTCTTGAAGAGAGCCTTCCCGTGCTAACAGGTTCTGACAACTTTATTGTATCTAAAGTAGACATAATTGGTCCTATTTGAATACCACGGACAGGCGCCACACCAATATATATATCTCGACCTTGTGGTAGCAAAGATGATCTAATATGAGTGTTGGTGATATTGCTAGGGATAGTTTGAATTTCTTTCCAATCAGAATGACCTAACTCCCTAGTTAAAATTAAATAAGAGTCTGGTAAACTTTCCAAACCATGTTTTTCCACTGATTTCACGCTGGGTGGGCGCCATGCCACAGCTACTTCTTCGGGACTATCTTTTTCAGAAGTGTATTTGAAAACACTGGCACGAACCTCTGAAGGAGCCCGTAGATTAAATGTATCTTTTGCTGTTTTATAAGGCTTAGGTTGGTAAGATGATGACGTAAACACACTTTGTGGAACGGACAAGACTTCTTCAATTATTTCAGAATATGGACGATCAGTCAATCTGGGAATATAATCACCAACAGAACGTACACCAACATGAACAGTTTGTGGAAAATCACTTAATAATGAACTTGGTATTTTTAGATATGTGTCGGATAAACCTGTCCTACCTATAGGTTGCCATTTCATTTCATATGGTGCGCGATAAACTACTTCGTAGCCAGAAATATTAGTTGTATCATAAGGAGGCTTCCAATGCAAAATCAAATCTTCTGGTGTGATATCTTTATCGCTTTGGATTCTGTCATGGTACAAAGAAGACTTTGGCCTGGCTTCTATACGAACTGGTCCCCTTGGAGGTGATAGGTAAGTTGGTAACTCGTAGTACTCAAGAGCTGATTTCGTTTTATAATGTGGTTCAGAAATCAAAGAAGGACTTCTGAGTTTGGGTCTTAAATAAATTGGTTCACTTACTCCGAATTCATTTTCTGAATATAAACGAAATTCATAGTCTTTTGGTTCTCCTGGCAACATAGATGGAGGTGGATGACTCTTCGAAAAGATTTGCGGCAAGCTCATATCCCATTTGCCAGAAGAGTCGTCAAGAGTTGAGGGTGGTCGAGAGTGAGGTAGGATTGGGATCCTATCATAATCACCAGTTTGAGGACCAAATACAATATTCCAATGTCTGTCTCTTGTAGTAGATAGCCGACCAAGTAGCGCCCAGTTTTCCTGACCTCTTCTTCTAGCCTCAACAACATAACCTCTAACTGGACCTACATCATCTGTTAAGAGAGTAGGTTGACTCCAGCATAGTTCCATCACACGATTAGCAGTCTCTGTCACTGCTTTCAACTTTGATACACTTTGATTAATATGAAGTTGTTTTAATTCTAATGGAGCTCCAGGAGCTGGTGGTGGCAACGCTTTAGTATCTTTTTCTTTGGCTAAATTTGGTCGAATATGAGTGTTTAAGCATAATGGTTCACTTAAGCCAGCGACATTTTGTGATCTTATTCTAAAACCATAATCTACATCATCAAGTAAATGGGTGATTTCAACTTCATACACATCATACGGAACTTTTTTAAATGGAATCCATTGTTTAGATTGTGAACTCCATTTTTCAATAACATAAAAATCTATGGGTGATGATGGAAGTAATGATGGAGGTTTCCATGATAAAATACAACTGGTATATTCTTTATTAAAATGATCTGTTAAGACAGCTCGGAAATCACTGGGTGGTAAAGGTAGAGACGGCAGGCCAGGTGTTTCACGATGTAATGGTACAGTTGAAGTAACTGGTATAGAATCACCAATACGATTAAATGCAGTAATTGTAATTCTATAAACATGAAAGGCTTCTAAAGAGTCAATTTTAGAAGTTAAAAATTTTGGAGAAACAATTATCTCTTGGTCATCACCAGTATCGGCATCATAAATTAGTAAACGATAACCAAGTATATCAGAACCACCATCATTGCTAGGTTTCATCCAGTTAACTTGAATTGTTCGTTGATCTATCTTATGTGAACCAAAAACAGGAGAAATTTCTACACCCCAAACAGAAGAAGGAACCGTAGCATGCTGATGTCGTGGATAAAGAGGTTTAGCCATTTGATACGGTGCTCCGACCGATTCTGCATCACGGCCTAAGGGCACTACACGGAACCACCATCCATTTTCATCGCTTGACCGGAGACCAGTTAGAGTGAAGTCTGTAACTTTAGACGGAGCCTTGGCAATAGAAACCCATTTAGAATGAGCAGGTTCCCACTTCTGAATGTCATAAAAAGCTATTTTATCTGGAACTAACAACCCACTTGGTTCAGGCCAAATGAGATGGACAGATGTCGGACCTACTATTTCTCCTCTTAGTTGATCTGAAATATAAAGGCCGGCTGGGGATGAAATACCTAACTGAGAAGTCAACCTTCCAGTCGAATATAGTGAACTTTCAGTGCGATCTAGGTCCAGTCTTCTTTTTTCTAATGAACTAACTCTTCCTAGGGATGATGGTGTAATCATGCGTTGCGTCATATCTTGAACCATCTGACGCCTTGAACGAATGAACTCATTTACTTCATCAGAACCAGGTTCAACTCCCGTAATCATGGCTAATTCCAAGTCAAAATCATCGTCAATATCTGCTCGTGGATGAGTTTTATCATAGGACATCGTAGAAATTGGATGACCTGATGTACTTGGTAGTGTTGTCCATGATCTAGATGGAGGTCTTGATGAGATTGACTCAATCGGACTCCGATATAGTCCGAATTCCGTTGGAATAGACTTGCCAGTTTTTCCATGGCTGATAATTCTCATTTTATAGTCTTTGTCAGGTGTGTGCGATGCAGCTAAAACTAACTGGCGAGGTGCACTTACTGGGATTTCTATTAACGGTGCCCACTTTTGTTTCCTTGAATCCCAATCTTCCAACGTATACCCTCTAATATCTTCAGCACCTTGTCCTTCTGGAGCCTCCCACTCAAGTTCATAACCCAGTTTACTATCAGATTTGAGCAAAACAGATGGAACGGGAGGTACATAGTGACCGGGTGTTGTCGAATCTGATCGTCCTGTTGTCGGAAGACTTGCCAATACAACACCCGTTTCAACTGGTTGGCTAGCACCTTCGTTGTATACAGTGGATACTCTAAACTTATAACTCCCATCATAACTTGGTGAAACGGACTGGTGAATATAATTTCTTTGTGTACGATCATTGATAGGAATAAAATCAATTGATTCCCACTTCCCACCTCGAGATTCAATATCAAGTCTTTCCACTTGAAAACCTGTTGGTTGTGGTTCATATGCCAATAATGGAGTCCATTCCCAAGAAACTTGTAGTATTGGTTTCACATGACTTTGATCTTCAGCTTCATCGGGGGAAATTCGACGACCCATTACAAGTTTTGGTGGGGCTAAGTTAATAGTTTTTACATAACTATCATCAGCAGTGAGTGGTAAACCAACTCCTTCTTTATTAACAGCTGACACCCTGAAAAAGTATTCCTTATTTGGTTGTATATCGGTAATAATATGTGACGGTTGAAATTTATTTTCAGGTCCACAAGCAACAAGTTCATTGGATGAAGGATATGGTTTCCAATTAAATGAACGTCCTTGACGTATTTCTAATTGATAGCCAAGTATAGGTAGTCCTCCTAACTCATATGGTGGTGACCAAGTCAACTCCAGTGTCCCAATACTATCAGGAACTTCACGTACACGTAATGGTCCTCTAGGTGGTCCTGGAACACCTGCAAAATAAATAAGAGTTCAATCACAACATGGACAATAGCTTTATAAAGTAATATTTATATTTCAGTGAATGATGACTAAAATCCTAATTCTTCCAGTTATAAAGCAAAGCAAATAGCTGAATTTTGTCATGTTCTGGTAAATCCTACTGTGATCAGTAGGAAGAAAAGTTTATTCAACCTGGACAATTCTTCTGAAGTCATAAAAACCTATTCAAATCTCACACCAATAATACAGAAATAAATTTAATAGGTCCGAGTGAGTAGATAGGAGACCCTGAAACTATATTTTGTACTTCGTCTTTGCGTATCTGGAATTTCGAGGGAACTGATACTTTCTGTGGGATTCGGACTGACACCACCGAGCTTCGTAATCTAAGACCTTACCACTGATCTATTATCGCCCAGAATGACCTCCTGTAGAACTGGAGGAGTAATGTCCGGAGATGAGTTTCTAAAGAGCTCCCTTTGAGAGGCTAATATAATCCGAACAAAACAGTCTCTTCAGAAATACATCTCACGACATTACTCTTCCTGGTTCTTTAAAGAATTATAGAAGTTAGTCAAACCTGAATATTTAAGTACATTGTTAATTCTGGTCACTCCACTTTGTGAAGGGTCTCTTTCAAAATAATACATACAATCAGAAGAGTTAGCTCAAGATGGATGCAAACGGAAAACTTATGTATATTAGAGGCTGTAGCTATCCACTAGTTCAAGTCCGACAGTTTGTTCAATCTCTCATTCTTCCACAGTCTCAAATTTCTATTCTATCTTCCATTATCTATCATTTTTTTATTTCTACACTTTAAATTATTTGGACAAGTATTAATTGGTCATTATTAGGATTTATAACTATTCTGTTCTTAATAGCTTGTTTTGTATTTTCAGATTGAATTTCATTATGTGTGAATTATTAACAAGGTAACATTCATCAACCAACATAAAAGTCAGAATCTTTATTGCGAACGTCAAAACAGTTATTACTGTAAATTTAGGGAAATTTAGGGAACTACTACAACCATCGACAAAAAGGTACAAGTATTGATAAACAATTGTCTATACAAGATACTCAAGATCCATTGTTCGGATATCATCAGCAATAGCCTTCTGTGGGAGAGAACAAACCGGCTTCCATCTGAAGAGGAAATTAGGAAAAGATGTTGGAAGTGAATAGGACATACATTGAGGAAATCATCAAACTGCATCACGAGGCAAGCATTAACTTGGAATCCGGAAGGGAAGCGGAAAACAGGAAAACCGAAGAACACAATACGTCGGGAAATAGAAGCAGATATGAAAAGAATGAATAGCAACTGGAAACAAGCGGAAAGGATTGCCTTGGACAGGGTTGGATGGAGAATGCTGGTGGGCTGCCTATGCTCCTCCACGAGGGGTAACAGTCGTAAGTAAGTAATATAACAAGAAACATTTTATGTACTATCTTGACTGGTCAGCTAAGTAAGAGGGAATTAATTACTACCATAATAATAAACAATAATGCATGAATTTATGCAGACTTTTTTTAAGTGAAGTAGATAAATTGATCATTTTCATACGATACTGGTAGGGCGGATGGAGCTAAAGATTAGTTTGGAAAACTAGCACTGATACATGATTATTCATAGTACAATTCTATTACTTGTATTTCATTGGTTTATTGTTAACTAACAGTCCTTTTATTGGTTGATACAGTTGTTTTCTATTCAGCCATCATTGAACAGGTCATTTTGCTCCTGTCTGTGGTAAGTTGATTGTCTCTAGGTTTGTTACCTTTATAATGAGTTTCTTAAACTAAGTTAATTATAAGCAAGGATGGACAGTGGCTAGCAGTGGAAT
Organism: Schistosoma rodhaini; assembly: GCA_944470415.2. Lineage (NCBI taxonomy): Eukaryota > Metazoa > Platyhelminthes > Trematoda > Strigeidida > Schistosomatidae > Schistosoma > Schistosoma rodhaini. The sequence continues at coordinate 6,987,506 of OX104044.1, forward strand.
CCAGGACGCGCGTTTCGTCCTATTTGGGACTCGTCAGCTGGATGTACCTGCATCTCAGAGTTGATGTTTACTCTGGAACTCGAACCCAGTACCGTCAGCTTCAAACGCCATCGCGTTATCCACTCAACTACTGAGTCATGATAGCCACTTGCTTTTGCAATGGGGTGAAGTTTAAAATTCACTTAGTATTGTTTGTTTAAATCTTCCCATTAATTTTTAGGACTGCAATTGATCAGTCTCTAACTGACATATGTGCATACTGTGCGTATTGCCTCGATATAGCCTTAATTCACAAGCATTATAAGCAAAGATGGACAGTGGCTAGCAGTATGCACAGTATGCATATATACCAATAAGAGACTGATCAATTGTAGTCCTAAAAATCAATGGGAATATTCAAACAAACAATACTAAGGGAATTCTAAGTTAATTATTATTTATTGTAAAACCATTTATTATTCGTACATAAACAATCCAAAAAATCTAGGAGTTATCTGACTTTAATCGAACGTGCATACATTATTTCTGTTGAATCTGATAAACACATTATTTCCTGGTTAGCGTTTTTTAGCGAGTTAGTTTTTCTACGGGATGGGGTCGCTAACCCCATGCCCAACCCTCCTCCTTTACCTGGGCTTGGGACCGTCAGTAACTCTAGAAGAGCTACAGGCGGATAAACACATTGATAAACACATTAAACATTGATCAAATTCTTACATATTATTCATAACTTACTAGTCTCTTTGGCTGGATGCACTTGAGCTTGTGTATCTAATGGTTCAGATAAACCATTCTTATTTTCAGCTACAACACGAAATTCATAAGCAGTACCATGCATTAAATATTGTACTTGAAATTGTAATTGTCTTGAACTAGTCAATCCAGATAGTTCAGTTATACGTCCAATCTCTTGCCAACTACGTCGATACATTTCACGTTTATATATTCTATAACCTAATATTGGACTACCACCATCACTTGCAGGACTTAACCATGATAATTGACAACTATTATCTGTTATATTAGATACTTGTAATGGTCCGATTGGTTGACTTGGTACAGCTACATAAAAAAGAAAATTACAACAAAGTACCAGTCAGTGAACTCGTCATTATTGCCGTCAAAACAAGATTTTGGAACGTATAGTTAAATTTCAGGTTACTGGTTTTAGTATTCTTATTAATTTACTTTACATATATGGTTGATATGTCTAACAATTGGAACTAATCTTATGGAGTCTATAGTTAGCTATTAACTTATTATGAATCTTGAACATCCATGAATGAAGTACTTCAAAACCTGTTAACAAGTTTCTAATGTTTCTTTAGGCAAAGTATACTCTTGTGATAGAGCTATTTACTCAATCATTATACTGTGCTCTTGTAGTCTATAATGCTATCCCAATTCATTTGATATTACGAATCGAGACTTTATTTTTGATATGTGGAAGAAATGAATAGTGATTGATTGTTTACCTAGTCAGCTAGTAGATAGTCAGACAGGTATTAAATGTGTTCTTTGTTTTCCTTGCAGTTATTTTTATCATCGGTTGCTGACGCTGAACCATACTCTCATTCTAGTCAGGTCAGTCACGTGTCGAACTCCTGTAGAATAGACAGTGGCAGAGTATCTAGTGTAGATATTCGTCTAAGGCAAATTGATGTCCTATCGGTGTAAAGGAGAACACCAAGCATTATTACAAGTCTATACATCGTCTCAATGTTTTGTCAGTTTATTGTCTTCAACAATATAAATCAGTTTTACCCCGACCCCTGGTGATCTGTTTAGATGCATTTATCTTGGAAACATCTATAAAGGGTAATATTATTTTTAAAAGTGAAAAAAACATCTAGTAGAAGAACAACGTTTACAATTTACTTTTTCACCGAGGTTAGAGTGTGATGTGCGCTTCTTATGTGAACAGGTATAAGTAGTATGTAGCAGAAGTAGAAAGTGGAATGCATAACAGCAGAAGATTGAAGTACAGAAAATGGAGAGCAATCGGATTAGCAACAGAATTAGAAAAATCATGGATTAGGTAAAGGACTACTAGGAAGATGTGAAAATGATGTATTTAATGTATGATTTTCATAGTTTACAGAGGCACCATGTGATTTTACATAATACAATAAATTGGTTTACCTTGCTTAAGTCTTCGTTCACTACAAAAGTACTCAAAACATCTGCTCAGTAAGTAGGGGAAAAGTGGGGTAGCGCAGCTTTGTTTGAGTCCATTAGTTTGCTACTCATTAAGTACAATGAAAAGCTTACATAGTAATTCATAATAAGGATAAAAATGAATCCTCACTTGTAATAGCTTCTGGACAAACGGGTTCTTTAGTAGAAATAATTTCACCTTGACCTGACTGATTCACAGCAGCTACACCAAAATAATAATATTGGTTTGATTTTAAATTTCCTACAACCAGACGATTAAGATAGTGGTCTAATTCAGCAACTTGTTGCCATTGAGATGCATTGCTTGGTTGAGTTGTTGTTGCTGGTCGAACAAACACACGAAAACCATCAATAGCTAAGTGATGAGCTCGATTAGGTCCATGGTCATGACGACAATCGTGTGGGACAAGCCACTCTACAGTTACGCTATCAGCTGATTTTCCAGCAATACGAACCCAGTCTGCTTTAGGTTTACAGCCTGTTAAAAATATAGTTTATAGAAAGAATAATAAGTGATTCACAAAAAGATTCATCATTATTCTGTGTCTGTGTGTTCTGAAGTAGTATAACAGCACATTTATTTACGTTTTGTGCCATGTAATCGAAAAATCGATAGCCAAAAATAACGGTTATTTTGTAAACTCCGAAATAGGAAACGTTCAGCTTCCATCGCTGCTTAGACCAATTATCAATGAATTTATAGATTAGTGATATTGTAGTGAACAGAACACTGGTTGGGGACAATCGAATGTATTTAAGCAAAGATTACAGACTATCTCAGTAAATTCTGAAAACCATACAATGTACAGTCAATTTGCAAATTACCAACCAATAGTCTCGATCTTCACTGTTTCTTCTCTAATTCCATTGTTCGTGCATTTTCCTACCGATTGCGCTTCGTTTCAGTTCTTTCGTCATCGGTCTTCTGCCAAAATACATTCTATGTCTGACCCACACCATATACTACTTATATGGATATAAGTAGATCACACCACAATATTTCAGTTTGGCTGCAACTAGCGTTTTTATAACTTAACCTTGAATCAAACGGGCTAGCGTGACAAGGTAAATGGTGGTTGCGATCGATAAAATATGTTGTAGTTCTGTTAGTCGATAAAATTCATCAAAATCAACAGATTTATCACCTTTAAAAAGTACTCTATATCTGATTTTAGCAATAGTCGTTCCGAGGACTCGTGGGTACTCATGATAAAATGCTGGTGATCGATAAGTGTAAAGGTGGCACAGACGTACAGTGATTAACAACACTGCTATATTAAACTTCTATTATGAGGATCCTAAAATCAGTCAAAACAGATGTCAGGGATAAAGAGTTCGGAAGATATACTTTGGAAATGGTCGGTTTGTCAATGTATATGCAGTCTTAGCTGACTAGTCGTAAAAGATACACAACACAGCGTACCTAAACGTCCTCTTATGCAGATGCTTGGAAGAGTGCAGCCAGTTACGGGTGTGTCCAATCAAACTAGGGAGGATATCATCAAAGTTGAAGACTTACAGAACTATTCATTCTGGGAATTTATTTGTCACTACAGGCGTTTCCTACAATCAAAAGCAGAGTTTTACATGATATAATTGATACAATAGAGTATACAAGTCATTTGACTGGTGAGCAGGGACTATAAGCAACAAAGTCAAATCATCACTAATGGAGATGTTCAAATCGATAACAAAAATGTTCACACCAAGAAGAATACTTCCATATTATAGAATCTATAGAAAAATAGTATACTCTAATAACAATGGTGGTTGAATTAATGCTCCAGATATCTGTATAGTTATATAATGCATTCATGTTTTTTTTTCAACAGACAAAAACAAGCCACTAAAACTTACTATCATCTTCAGGCATTTCAAATGTTTCGGATTCTAAAAATGCACCTGTTCCAACTTCATTAACAGCAGCAACTCGGAAAATATAGCGTTGACCTTGCATTAAACCAGTTACAAGTGAAGTAGTAGCCAAATCTATTTTTCCAGTGTCTAATTTATCACTGATTTCATCTGTACTAATTGTTCGTTGAAGCCCCGTCACTCTATGCCAACCTGGAGTATTAGCATAACGCATTTGTAGCACATAACGAATTAGTGTTAAACCACCTGTATCTAAGGGAGGTCGCCAAGAAATACGAGCAGAACAGTCCGCTCGACTAGCACCCATTTGAACTTCTGAGATATTAATTGGACCTTCAGGTGGACCAGGTGGATTAAATGGACTAATGACTGTGATCGGACGATCGGATTCGAGGAAAGGACCAGACCCTGCTCTATTCTCAGCCCGTACCCGAAACTGACATTCGGAACCCGGCTGCAAGTTAGAGACCTAGGTAAAAAGTATTTATAATTAGATTAATTAGGTTTTCGAAATTACTGATTTGAGGTATACAGTTATTAAATAGAATTGTTACTTACTACTACACTTGTCCCAGTTGAAGCACTTTGACGAGTTACGTACGCCCATCGTGCTTTCTTTTGTTCATAGCGTTCAATTAAATACTCGTCAGGAACTCCACAACCACTTTGACCACCAACTATTGGAGGTTGCCATTCCAATTTCACTTGACCGATTCCGGTACATGTGGCTTTTAATGGACCAACTGGTTGGCCAGGTGGCGTCATAGGTGCACCTGGTTTGTAGATTTCTGAATAAAGCGGTGGACCGACTTTATTGTCTTCATTACGAGCACTGACGCGAAAACTATAAATACCATCTGGAATGAGATTTTCAATTCGTTTGTTTAGTCCACGCACTTCACCAACAGGTTGCCAATGTTCTCCTGATCTATCGAGGCATACTTCAACTATGAAATCTTTAATTGGAGATCCACCGTCGTCTAACGGAGCATTCCAAGTTAAACGGACGGCTCTATCTCCATCTGGCAGCATTCGTAGAGGTCCCTCCGGCTGAGATGGTTTTGTAACCGGGCGACGGAATGATATAGATTTATCTGTTTCTAACCAGTCACTAAGCCCTTCATCATTAGCGGCTCGCACGCGGAATCGATAAGCGAATCCTTGTTGTAATCGACTAACCAGATAGGAAGTAGAATCTGCTGATACAGTACCCAAAGGTATCCATCCAGCAGGATTACCAACATCTTTCATTTCAACATAATATCTTTTCACAGGTAGACCACCATTGTCTTCAGGTGGTAGCCATGTAAGTTTCAATGAAGAATCCGTAAGATCAGAACAAACTAAAGGACCTTTGGGTGCATCAGGAACACCTTGACCAAAACATTAAAAAGAATAGAGATCTTTTAATCGACTGAAAATAATGTCACTAATTTGATTAAAATGTTGCTGGTAACAAAAAACAGTAAGAAGTCGAAATATTGATAACATAAAATCCAATGATTACTGGGAAAATGGTTTATGTCCGGTCATACTAAGCTGTGATTGGCTAATGAATGCGGACAGATAATTATGTACGTTGGAATCATAAACCCATCAATGAAACTCACCAATCTCCACAACCCTATACATGTCAGTTAGTTTGATAACGTATTTTCATCTGAATTGGCTTAACATGTGGGTGATAAGATAATGGACTGGATATCTAGTAAAGTGCGTAACAATAGTATAGGTGATTGGATTATTTCATAGTTCAGCCTAGGATTGCATGCTTTACACCAGTATAATTGTGAGAGTCTATACTTGTTTCAAAAGTATTGTAAGCAAAGATGGATAGTGGCTAGCAGTAGTATCCAGTACGCGTTTCGTCCTATTTTGGACTCGTCAGCTGGATTCCACTGCTAGCCACTATCCATCATTGCTTACAATGTTTGTGAATTTAGGCCACATCGAGGCAATACGCACAGGATGTACATATGCTAATTAGAGACTGACCAGTTGCAGTCCTATACATCAATGGGAAGATTCAAACAAACAATACTAGGTGAATTTATTTCAAAAGTACTTCATTTTATTCATTATTTTCATGTAGCAACATCAATAACAATGTTGGGATATTTCGATCTAAACAGAAAACGAAATAAAAGACTTTAAACAGTTAACCAAAAAAGATTACAGTAATTTTCATAGTTGAAATCATGAGTCAATTGAAGCTAGATCACCATGGAAAACCTGGAAGCACTGGATGGCCGTTTCGTCCTATTATGGGACTCCTCAGCAGTGTGCATCCACGGCCTCGCCTCGCAAAATGTGCACTGCTGAGGAGTCCCACACTAGGACGAAACGGCCGTCCAGTGCTTCCAGGTTTCCCATGGTGGTCTAGCTTCAATTGATTCACGCTTTCAACTATGAAAATACTAAATATCCACAAAACCTCTCCTGATAAAAATGATATTAATTTATCTATTAATTAAAATAATATTGTTTAGTGTTTTGCTTACCATATGGAGATTTAATGACAAGTGGTTCTGAATAAGTTGGTTCACTAGATCCTACATCATTATATGAACTGACACGAAAAACATATTCAATTCCTGGTTTCAAATCTGGTATTTTTACAGATAATTTATCTGAACCAATCAAACGAATAGGATAATTAAATTGTTGTCGACGTTGACCTTCACGTCGTTCAACGCAATATCCTAATACTGGTGAAGTAAGTTCTGGTGATTCATCATCTCGCAATGGTGATGGTCCCCATGTTAGTTCAACTGTTGCACCTTCAGAGTATCCTTTAGGACTTTCAATTACTTTAGCTATTAATGGAGATTTTGGTGGAAGTGGTTCAGTGAGAACAATTAAATGAATTAATTGATTACTTTCACCTGCTGTATTTATTGCTTTTATACAATAAGTACCAGCATCAGACAGATTGATATTACGTAAATTCACATAGAAATCATCTCCAAATTGTTCTATACGAGTTCTTCCAAGTGCATTCCCAAGTAATGGTTGTCCACTTGCTGTCAAAAGTTCTACACTAGCTTTGGAACCAGAATCAATATGTACACCGACACGTAAATTATTCCCTGGTCTTAAACGATAAGTATCTTCATTGATAAGCTGTATTCGAGGTGCATCTAGAATACAATATTAGAAAAAAAGGTATGATGAAACTAATTCTTCGTTTAAATACTGCAAATAAAACCATCTTTTAAAGGCATTCAACTATTTAAAGTTGAATGAAACACTATGTAGGTTTGTTCTCTGAGCTGGATGATTTGGTCGTGGAGCTTTCATCGTCCTTCTGAACGACATCATCAGCACAAACTTCGGGTAGAATTGAAGTGTTTGAATTTCTCCACATGTGATTCACAGCTTGTCCTGTGCACCTTGATGTTGATTGGTTCTTATTGACCTTAAATCTGTCATTGTTTATTTCTTTGTTTTGGTTATATCTCCTATTAGTTTGATTTTTGTTCCTATGTTTCTGCATAATTTTCTTGTTTGGTTGATAAATTGTATTGATTTCAATGTGCTTGTTTATTGCTAATTGACCTGAGTGCCAAGCTTCTAAAAATTCTGTGGTGTTTTTGGAATTGCTACTATCCAAAATCTCCACATTTTTCCAGTCGAATGTATGTTCGTAGTTGTCCACGTGTATTGATATGAGTGAAGAAATGTCGTGGCGTTTGACTGCTAATTGATGTTCATGCAGGCGAAGATGAAGGGGGCATCCGCTTTGTCAGATGTAGTGTTTGTCGCAGTTGGCACAATGTTAACCATTACTATTGAATAAATCTACCAGATTATATAATCAGGAGTGAGAACTAAAGTAATATGGTAAATCTAATGAAAAGTTTTATTTAGTCATACAGTAAATCAGTTACAATTGAAATATTCGGAATTTTTATTCAATACAATGTGAATGATTTACTTGAGCTTAGATTGATATCATGAATGGATTGATGTTAGACCATCATTGAAAACCTGGAAGCGCTGTTTGACGACTGTTTCTTCCTGGTATGAGACTCCTCAACAGTGATCACCCACAATCCCTTATGCCAGATTCAAACCCAAGACCTTCGATCTCGCGCGAGAACGCTCAGCCTCTAGATCACTTAGCCGGCATCCAACTGTGCTAATGTCTAAATTCGACCAATCCACGATATTGCGCGACCGTCCACCATTATCTTCAGTGAGTAACTGCCTCACGACAGATCCAGTTGAACTCCATTGGTCACAACTTCTAACTAGAACTTCAGGAAATCTATCTTGAAGCTAATCACTAGTGAGCACATGATGATTATCAGTACAGGGGTTGTGGAGATTATTGAGTTTAGATTGATATCATCACATCTTTTTGGAAATCAACTTTTTAATTAATCAAACTTATTACACATAGGTTAAATGAATATACGAAAACTGGAAATATAGTATTACTAACCTTTAACAATCGTTTTCTTTGGACGACTAGCTTCTTTAAGTGCAATTACTTCTTGTACAATATCTAAAGGTGATTTATCATCTTTCGGTAATTTCATAGTGTCGTCTTTTTTACGCGCTGATTCATCGATACTTTCACGAGGTTCTAGAAAATGTCAAAAAAATAATAAATGTATACTTTTCATTACTTTTCAGATGTGAAGTTTAAACAGTCTACATAGGAATCAGGATCTTCTCAAGTATATTTTTAAACTATTCGTTTCGAAGATAACCAATTTCTTTACAATAAGATAAGCGTTTAGTGTATGTTAATACTCACATCAAATGACTATTGTTTATAGTTGAAAGCGTGAGTCAATTGAAGCTAGACCACCATGGAAAACCTAGAAGCACTGGACGACCGTTTAGTCCTGTTGTGGGACTCCTCAGAAGTGCGCATCTACGACTTCACCTCGTGAGATTCGAAACCAGGACCTACCAGTCTCACTCCAGAGCACTTAACCGACAGATTACTGTTTAGTTAAGAAGTATGTTGTATCCAATTTACAGGCTATGAAACCTGATCGATGATAGTAGAATTTATCTATGAATTCTTCTAGATAGCCATTACTTTTAAAACATTATTTTAGCTTTTGTCAGTTCTTCATTCAGGTGATAAGGAGAAGAAATATTTCTTGCCCTTTGAAATAATATCATTCAAAATGATTATGTAAATCATATTTAGCAACTTACGCAACTAATAGTTACAAAGGTTCTAGGTTCAATTCCTGGACATGGGTTCGTGAATATGCACTACTGAAGAGCCTTATACTAGGAAGAAACAGTTGTCCAGTGCTGTGAGATTTTGAATGGTGATTTAGCTAAGATCAGTTCGTGATTCAAACTCTGAAAATTCTACTATCTCCAAAAATCCCCCATAATTGAAAAAATGGTTTTCCAAAAAAAATGGTGTAATTAAAGTGAGAATAATGAATTTACTTTTTTGTATAGGCTCAATCCAATCAGATGGTTCAGATGGTTCACTAAATCCAACTGGATTGCGAGCGCGAACTCTGAATTGAACAAACATATCAGGGTGTAAATCATCAACTTTTAAGGTAGTACCGGATCGTATTAATTTCGGACTAGCTTGTGTCCATCTTGATGTATATTGACCTTTTGGATCTGGTGTTTCACGTAATTCAACCATATAACCTTGAATAGAATCACCATCATTACTAATAGGTGGACGCCATTGAATTTTAGCTTCTCTTGGTGATGAACGTTCTGCTGTGACATGAGTCGGAGGTAATGGTATATCTAAACGGGAATACAGAAAGGAATCTTAGATGTAAAGATAATCCATTGTTGATTTGAAACTATCCTAAAAGACATATAAACAACCTTTGTTTACTTGTACACTCTTAATAACCTAATTACGTAAGCAGTGGGTGTATCATTTCGAGAAGTCCTTTATTAATCCGAAACAACTGTCCTTCGATTTATAGTTTCTAATGTCGACTGGACTGAGACCCATGATCAATATTGCATACAAAAACTATACGGATATACAGTTGACTTTAGTTTCTAGCATACTAACTGATATCCACTCTTGGAATATGAAACGTAGCTTGGATAATTGAATAACGATTGGCTTGCAGTATGTAATATTATTTTGTTACATCAGCTCATTGTTATCCGATCGACCTAGGATTCCATTATTTGTGGGATACAAACATTTACATATTGTATGGAAGTAACTAATTGTCTGAGGTGTGCTAACTCTAATCCTAATTGGCAATCAATATCAATTCAGTTCTTAACACTCATCTCCTTGTTGATCACTCGGTAAACAAGTGTTGTTATTATGTGGAACCTAAAGTCATAATCAAATCTATCTCCACTTAAATGGCTAAATCAATTTAAGGTAAACAAAAATTGTACCTTCTAATTAAACCGATAATAGTTTCCTTCGTATCTTTGGATTCATGACTAGGACAAACTGTAGACTATACCGTAACATACATGATACCCGTTAATAAATGTCTGGTTACTTCGTAATATTTTGTGTGCATTGGTAAGTTCATAGGTGTATCAGTAAAGTAAATCAGAGCCAGTAGGACTCATTTTCTCAGTTTTCAAATAGTCTTCAAGGTAAATAACATCCATTCCTGAAATTTGACATGCTTTACGTGATATCTAATAAGGAAGTCTTCAGTGAGTAAGACTGAGGACACACACTACATTAACTTAGTTAAACGGATCCATACACAGGTGGTAGAAAGTGAAACTTAATACAATTAATGAAGTTTGCTACATACTTCATACACATGTCAGTTCTCTAATCTAACAAAGAACATCACTACCATAGTCTTTTCCGTTCCAAAGCTATTGTAGTCTAAATGTAATCTTTTGTACTCTATTTTCTACTGTAATCCCCCAGTTTTGAACATGATTGGATCTCCCCAATTGTTGTACGTTTTGGTCGGGTTAGTTATCTATTTATTCATGTATCCTTTTACACTGATCAGAAATTGGGAATAAATAAAGTAGTGTTCCAGTCGTCTTGTCTTCTCTCTCTCTCGCGTGCCTGTCAGCCAATCAGGCGATAGAATAGTTCTCGTCTCTCTACCCCCCTTCGAACTGGCGCATACTAGCCTCAAGGTTAAACCAGTCAGCCTATCGCGTCGAGGTCTTAAACTACATGAGAAAAATTATCCTCGGCATGAAAGTGGGTAGACCGATCAAGGACGTAACAGTTATATTCAAGCAACCTGCATAGATTTATCATTATGTAAAATTAGATCTAAAAATTATTTCTTGTACCCAAAGTAAACATTCCAATGAAGTGACCACTTGATATATATTTACCTGTATATAATTTCATTTGATAAGGTGATTCAATCTCCGTTGGATCACTCATACCAATTTCATTCTCAGCAAAAATACGGAATGAATAAACTGTTCCAGGTTTACAATTTTGTATTCGTAAATGATCATCATATGGTCCAGCTTGACCAGCATTAGACCAATTTGTTTCATGGATTGATGTAGTTCGATCGCCAGAAGTCGAAGCAGCAATAACACGACGTTCAATAATATATCGTGTCAATTTTGAACCACCATCACTAGATGGTCTTTCCCATTTAACCTCTATCCAGTCTTGACCACGAGTTTCAACTACTTCAATAGACATTGGCGGTTGTGGACGATCATTTAAAATTAATTTTATAGCAGATTGAGCAGATCCTACTTCGTTTACTGAACTGCATCCATATTCGCCAGCATCCGAAAGGTGTAAATTACTGATAGTTAGTATGGAAACTTGAGGTTTAGGTACATTTGAAATTCGACTTGTAGGTGTATCATTAACTATTACACGAGATAATAATTCTGAATCTAAACTTGAATCCACTTGTTTTCCTTTGATAAACCATATTATAGATTCACAATCTGGAAAAGCTTCACAAGTAGCTTTCAGTACTAAACAACCACCGACTCTACCAGTTAAGTGATCTGATTTACTTAAAATTCCACTTACATTACTTGATGCAGATTTATCTAATTCAAGATTCAAAATAGGTTTTTGAGCTACAATTACACGACATGTTGTTTCAACTTTACCCGATGGATTCTCTGCTACACAACTAAATACACCAGCATCTTCTAATTTAGTACGATTTATTTTTAAATTGGCTCTGCGTTCCCATGCTGAACTTGTTGAATACTTGACTTGACTTCTTATTGGTTTGCCGTCTTTAAACCTAAAAAAAGAAGTGATAATCTATCAAATACTATGAACAATATTTCCTTTATCTTTATTCGTTTAGATCCTTATATTTCGGTACTGTGAAAAAATGACATGATTTTTATGCTCGATTCATATGCTAAGTTTATTTATGTAAAGAGGCTAACACAACCCAAACAGTTCGCACACGAAGTTCTTATGTTTGACTGCCGCTTGCGAGGTCGAGGACGTGCACTACTGAGGAGTCTTATACTAGGACGAAACAGCCACCCAGTGCTTATAGGTTTTCATTGCTGGTCTGCCTTAGATCGGTTCATAATTTTAATGAAGTATAAAAAAGGTAAATAGTTCCATTTAATAATCAGTATTTTAAAGCCCTATCACTTCATAGCTAACTAACCAAACTATCTATAGACAATCTACATAGACAAAGCAGTACTTTAGTTCTCCTAGTTATTGTCCATCTCAATACAACCGACATTTAATAAAGGGTCTATTTTACAGGATGAACTGTATCTGTATAGATGAAACTTTTGAAGAGGAGGAGGTGTTAAACAAAACATTAGTAGATAACGGATTTACACCTATATTCACAAGACGATGGAAAGGCCTCAGTATTCTGAGACCTACTATGTTTCTGATACCTACGAAACATGTCCATATTTCTCAAGAAACCCAAACAGCATGTAAATAATTGCGTTATTTCCAAATTTTCGTGTTTTTTTGAGGACACGCATATACATAAGGAGAATTAATCATGATTTACACCTGAGGTTGGCTGAATATGTGTTAAGATCGATGCAACGGATAATCAGCACCCACCTTCTTTCATTATCAGTCACGATTAAAACAGGTCATACGATTGGGCTCTACTCAGCCTTTTGTGCTCTTATGTAAAAGTTGTATAAGGTAAAGAATTAGATTTGCTGAAAAAACACCCATACAGAAATTCACATGGTATTGTTTGCTTGTATCTTCCCATTGTTTTTTCAGGACTGCGCACTGCTGAAGAGTTCCACAATAGGATGAAACGGCCGTACAGTGCTTTCAGGTTTTTCGAGGTGATCTAGCTTCAATTGACTCATGATTTCAACTATTTATAATTAAATTATTGAAAAATAATTGTTTACAATATATACTGCATAGTTTTAATAATCTTTATCTTACCAAGTAACATTTCCTTTTGGTTCACCTAATTGAAAATCACAATTCAATTCCACAGACTGACCAACTAATACTGTTACATTACTTAAAGGATTGACTAATGAAGGTTTAGAAGATTCTAGAATTTAATAGATTCATAAAATATATAGATTATAGTTAATGATTTAAAGAAGAAAAAAAACGCATTGTTGAAGTATATCAAAATATATCTATTATAATCAGAAGGGGTTTTGTGGAGATTTAGTATTTTCATAGTTGCAAGCGTGAGTCAATTGAAGCTAGACCACCAGGGAAAATCTGGAAGCACTGGACGGCCATTTCGTCTTATTGTGGGACTCCTCAGTGGCAGTGCGCATCCACGATCCCTCCTTGTGAGATTCGAACCTAGGACCCAGGATTGTGGGTGCGCACTGTTAAGGAGTCACACAATATGACGAAATGGCCTTACAGTAGTGCTTCCAGGTTTTCCTTGGTGGTTTAGCTTCAATTGACTCACGCTTGCAACTATGAAAATATCTACTATATCCAGATGAAGGATAAGTGAATGATAACTGCTAGGACTTATTTATGGACTGTTATTATACATATACTTATAGTATAACTATTAAGTAACTATATTATATGCGTATTCACATTCATCTTATTATGAGCTGCCATTTGATCTACTGATTACTATTATGCGATTTACTATTCTTAATTTATTTCCAATTTATTAGTTACAGTCTCTCACACTAAGGCTACTTTTGGGCTTGATCTTACATAACTGTTAGTTTCTATTTGATGGTATGATGGAATCTGATCTGTTTGTAGATAAACTTTGTGTGTCTGAAATACAGGATTCTTATAGTGGAGGCTGACATTGACAGTCGGAACTGAACCGACTGGGTTAGACAAGAATCTATGAGAACTGAAAGTTGACTTTGGGTTACTTGTACTGGTTTATGCATCGTTGGGTCTGGTCAATAAATTGGTGTTCTAATTGACCATAAGTCACGTAAGATATTCGCAAAGCATAAGGACATAACAACATCCTTGATTTTTGTACTGATAATACAGTGAGGAATTTGTCAGCATAAAATCTGTTTGCATTTATTGAAGTTTTTTTTCTCCATTCATTTAACCAAAAATTTTTTTTTAAAAAAGGTTTTTCTATGAATTGACACTTGACATTCTTAAACCACACACAAAGATCCAAATCTTGTCACGTAAAGTAACCATTTCATAGCTGAAAATCAAGTCTACATCAAGTAACTTATACATATCTTTTTAATTGTAGTGTGGTATGGTGCTTTAAAGGGGGACAAGTGTGGTGTCGTCTACTTATACCGATATAAATAGTATATTACGATGGTCAGACATAGAATGTATTTTGGCAGAAGACCGATGAGGAAAAAACTGAAATGAAGCACAATTGGTAGGAAAATGCATGAACAATCGAATTAGAGACGATGAACTGATATTTACAGAAGGAACAGTGAAGATTGAGACAATTGGTTGTTATTTTGCAAATTGACTGTTTGCTGTATGGATATCAGAATTCAGTCAGAGAATCTGTAATTTGTGTCTAAATTTATCCCTAACCGGTGTTCTATTCACTACAGTAGTGTTAGTAACAGAATTAGGAAATAAACCCTCCCGGCTTATAAACAATATTACCAGTAATATATCATTAATTTTTCACGTTTTTTGGATTGCAATTAAATACATGTTCTGAGTTGAACTATTAGACAATACGTACAGGAAGCTTGTAAACTTAGTCAGTCAGTCAGCTACAACGTAGGACCAGGCACATAAATGCATCGGTCCAAGTTGCCATACTTCATTAGCACAACAAGATGAACACCGAATTCATAAAAGGAGTTACTTCAATGGTAGTAATATATAAAAGAAAGATTGTATATAAGGATATAATACAGGAAGAAAGAATTAGTTAGTAGAAAGAAAGGTATGAAGTAATTTTAACCTCACAGTTTAAGGGAAGACAAAGAGTGTATGCACCCACGTCATTGTGATCGATTTTGAGCCATGTCACCCAGAGTCTCTAACCACTTGTTATGATAGTCACGCAGATCCCAACCAAGTAGTCTGCATTTACCAACATGGCTCAAACTAGAAGTTAGTGACCTCAAGGACTAATGCTACGTTTTGGTTTGGCCGCTCCTAACTTCTTTTCAAGCGTGTTTAACACTATTCAGCATTGAGAGTCGTGGTGATAGGCGTTCAGACATACGTAAAACGTGACACAACTATCTCTGTCTATGAAGATTCTTAACCTCATCAACCACAATAGGTAAATAAACATATTTATATACTTACCGATAGCTTTAGCTGGATTACATGGTTCTGATGTATCAGACCATGGTCCTTGACCAGCTGAATTGATAGCTGCTACACGAAACTCATATTGTTCATTTGATTGTAAATGAGCTACAGTAAATTCCAGATCAACGGGCATTTCACTGACTGTTTTCCATTCATTTGATGATGTAGTCTACATAATAACATTACAAGATATAAAAATATGAAAATAAAATGAATAAAAATAAATGTACTACACTCTTAGTATCCTTACGCTTGTTTAGTGTACATATACAGTCCATAAATCAACTTTCTAGACAAACCTCCTATCGCTTTGGTAATCGGGTTTTTAAACAATTGAATTACGTAGTACCTGGTAGTCCTAAGCAAGACTTCAACCATCAGTACTAACTAGTATATTACAGATCATAAAAGATATTGTTCTTTTGTTGTTTGTATACGACTCCAATATTGATAGTAGTGCGCATCTACGATTCCGATGAGGGAATCTGTAGCCGGTCTTTAAAATGAAATGAATTTGGCTTTGTAGTAAACATTTCACTTCTCCAATAGTTTATTATTTGTCACATTTACTTGTATCAACAGTGATAAAGTTTGACCAAATGATCATTCAATGATATCGATTTGAATATCAGACTCTACAACGTGGAATTTACTCGATTTTAATGATGAATAAATAACAAATTTTCCATCATTCAATAACAATCTTTTTTCTTAAAGTAATTGAAATAATCCTAAGTAACATTACATGTGGTCGGAAACGGTTTCTTATGTATTAGAACTCATCATCCGCTAGTTATTAAGGAATGAATCATTAAAGGCAGCTGGCTCTTGGAACAAAAGAATCTGTGCTACTAACTTGAAATTATTTGAATATAATATATAGACATATGACAGTGAAGATTTCACGGATATGCAGTGTTTTTGTCTACGCTACTGTTCGAAGCCTGTTCTAATACAACAGTTCTAAAGCCAATCAAACCAGAAGTCAAGGATGATGGGATACAAAGGTATATACGAATACACGTTAATGTATCGGAGTGTAGAAATATACTGTAGACATTAGAGATTAGTTCATGCTATTGAAGACCGATGTCATCAATCATCTTTGTAACTCAGATATCACTTCCCCCCCACCCAAGAATGTTGCAGTTACATTAAAAATGATGATTTCTCATGAGATTGTAACAACATGTCTTACCGATGGTAACTACATTCACATGTGTATAACAATATTCACGTAAGGTATCTAAATTATCCAGAGAAAATATCTAAACTTCAGTAACCCTGTTTATTACATTATGCCAAACTTACCTTATATTGAACAACATATTTTTTCACTGAATCTCCTCCATCATCATATGGTGCTTTCCAAGCTAAACCAATAGTTGTTTCTGTAATATTCTGAATTTCAGGTCTTGAAGGTTTACCCGGTACAGCTAAAATGAATAGATTGATTAGATAGTCATTATAACAACAAATTATTCAAATATTAATAAATTCAGATAAATCTTACGATTGAAAAAAAACAAGAATGAGATACCAATGTTAGGCTATGAAATGTATTCAAAATTCGTCACTGTTATAACTGAGAGATTCATCTGTCGGGATTGTTTTAACTGGGTAGCTAACTGTTATATCTGAGAAGTCGTCGTCATTATGTACGTATCGACTATGTTCAGTCTACAGTCTTACTTCTTTTATATGAAAATTGGAAACTATTGCAATTCCTCAAGCCTATTCCATATACTTTTAGATGGCAACTACCACAATTTCCATGACGTAAGAGCGCGAACACGAAAAACTGGTTAATGAAGATTTATAGACTCTCAAAAAGCACGTCTACAAACAAGTTTCTAACTCACATTGAAATCACAGTAACTAAAACCACAGTACAATCTTTTATATACTAAAGTAACCCATAGTGTCATTGAATTAAAATAAAGAGAATTCAGAGAAGAGAATTTTCTTTTCGATAACAATCATTTACTTAAGCTGTGGCTTTGAAAAGGAGAATGCAAAATGATCACCGGTTCAATAACAGAACACCTGATCTACTCTAGACACGTCGGTCCAAATGAGTCTTCCTTCATAGTAATCTACACAAAACGCAAAACCGATATGTCCAACCGCTCATCCTTCCTTGACGCTGATTCCCTTATGTGGTATGTTTTAGTCTTGTTCTGTAGTTTTAAACTGTAACCAGCCATTAACATGGTCTAACAACTTCTAATGATGATTAAATAGTTACTATGTCCTTTACGTTTTTCGTTTTTTTCATACGTGTCAAGTGGACAATTATCTCTCATAATTCTGACCCGTAAATTATTTTTATCCTCCTAGTCTTTCCTAATCCCCGGATTATTATGTAACCCCTTTTGATATTTTAAATCTCGAATCACTTTATGATGCAATGTTGTCTATTTTTCTATTAGCCAAACAACCGTAGATACAAATGCATAGCTTAAGCGACTGGTTTCGTCAAAATGGAAATTTTCTTCACAATTGATTGATCACTGGGTGGTGATCAATCTCATGCGTGTCAGGTCCTTCTTAGTGCTGATCGAATGCTATCGATCGAGTTGCCATGTGACCACCAGTCTAGGTGGCTCGACACTGCTTGCACTATGTATATTGAGGTAAGGTGGTGGTTGGAGGTGGTCAACAGGAAATTTTCTTCGCTTAACTCTATTTATAAACCAATTTTTTTAATGATATGACCTAAGGGGGGGGGCGGAATACATACAGTCATACAGTCATACATACAGTCGTTATCTGTGATATTGTCCCCGTGCTACACCAATTACACGTCAATTTGCCATAAAGAACAAAGTTTATCCTGAAATGATGCAAGAAAATATTGACCTCAAAATGTTATACGGAATGAACTTCGCACCTTCCATCCTGGTCGAAATTCCTAATGGATTGGCATAAAAAAATATTGACCCAAATAATGTCATCTTATCCAGTCATATCACATCTTTCTAATCACTTCTGTGGAGCAAGTTTTATCGGTCATACTCTGAAGGCCTTATACTTACACTTAGGCAAACACTCTCCTGATCGCTGAAGAAAATGTTATTAAACCTGTAAATAGCATCATTTATCTCATTCGATAGCTATAGGAATAGACATTTCACCATATTTCATAGAAAACAAATGTTATAAGTGAATACTTACAGAATGGTAGCTGAGTTGAAATTCTATGACTTGAATTCGAGTATTCACCAACCATGAAATCAGCATTTTCAGCTGCTACACGAAATTCGTAGACATTATCTGGTACGAGTCCAGTTACTTTTGTCACATAGGTAGATTTTACTTCATTCGCCAAAATAGGTAATTTATCCGCACAAGCTCTTACCCAATTACCTTTAAGATTTGCTCTTTTCTCTAAATGATAAAATGTCAGTCGAGCACCACCATCAGAACTGGGTGGTTCCCAACTGACTCGACATGAATCCGTACCAATATCACTTGCTTCTGGTGTCCCTGGAGCCGATGGAGGTTCTGTATATTATAAGATAAATCAAATGATTTTCAACAAGAAGAAATACACCACAAAAATGTTGTTTTATAATTAATTATTTATACTTTTAAGGAGTATCTGTACGTCTACCATTTAATTTAATAAAGTTTAAAATTACTATAAAAGTTGATTCAAAGTCCCACAGATCAGATATAGACAATAAATACCTTCCACAAACTAGGTGTATTCGATGCTTCCTCAACCTGGATGATTTTCCGTTTATTCGATATCACCGAAGGTATATTTTCATTCCAACTTCAGGTTTCATCTACTATCCGGAAATCCTCGACAACAAATTCATGTCAAGTGAATATGGTTAACTGGAAACACTTCATGACATGTTTGAAGAAAAGTAATGGAACTATTTGTAACTAGTTATTCAACTACAATATGTTGTCAGAAGGGGGTTTTTGTGGAGATTTAGTTTTTCTTTTCATAGTTGAAAGCGTGAGTCAATTGAAGCTAGACCACTAGGGAAAACCTGGAAGCACTGGACGGCTGAGGAGTTCCACAATAGGACGAAACGGCCGTCCAGTGTTTCCAGGTTTTCCATGGTGATCTAACTTCAATTGACTCACGCTTTCAACTACAATATGTTGATTAAAAATCAAGATCCACTGAGATGTAATTTGACAATAGATTCAAGATCCTTTCTACTCTTCAACCGTCATGAGTAGTTGTGGATGAGTTTACACCTAATGTCGCATATAAAATTATTCAAAAAATTATACTTGATAATAGTTGATCATTGGTAATTTACAAGACAAATCATACAAGTTTGTTTTAACTACAACAGACAATCCCTATAATGAATTTAGCTCACGGACTGACAGAATATATAGTAAAAGGTAATAGGTATATTGGTAGAATCGGTTGCCTTCTTTAACTAATTTATATAACTGTATGATTTATTATTAGAATGGGGGTTTGTCAATATTGTAGTGATTTTAATAGCTGAATTCATAAGTCGATGTAAGCTAGACCACAATTGGAAACCTGGAAGCACTATAGAGCCGTTTCGTCCTAGGATAGGATAGTGGATGAGCACTACTGAAGAGTTCCATACTAGGATGAAACGGCCATCCAGTGCCTCCAGGTCTTCAATGTATGATTTATACCTATTGATTTTTTTCGGCATCACTAACTTTTGTCCCTAATTTATTCTACAGATCATAAGCTTTCGTTTGATGTATGATTCACTGCCATAGCCTTTTCCGTTCCAAAGCTATTGTAATTTAGACGCAACCTTTTGTACTCTATTTTCTACTGTAATTCCCCAGTTTTGGACATCATTGTATTTAATTATAGAAGTGGTTTTGTGGAGATTTAGTATTTATCATTGTTGAGGAGTCCCATAATAGGACGAAACGGCCGTCCAGTGTTTCCAGGTTTTCCATGGTGGTCTAGCTTCAATTGACTCACGCTTTCAACAATCATTGTATTTTCCTGATTATTGTACGTTGTCGTCGGGTTAGTCATCTATTTATACATGTATCTTTTTACACTAACCTGATTTCGGAATTAGGGTATCAAATCGGGATTGGAATAAAGCGAATAGTGTTCCAGTTGTCTTGTCTTCTCTCTCTCGCGTGTTTGTCAGCCAATCAGGGATAGAATCGTTTTTGTCTCTCTACCTGCACTCCGAACTCACGCATATTAGCCTCAAGGTTTAGCCAGTCAGCCTATCGCATCGAGGTCTTAATCTAGATTAGACAAGTTATACTCGGCACAAAAGTGGGTAGACCGATCAAGGACGTAACACATATATATACCAATATAATCTGGTTTGCACATGAATGTTATTTGTATTGTTACATTTATATTGTTTTAGAGTTTATATGGACTTAATTGAATTATTTTTCAATAGTCTGGGAGTTAAGTGTTCGCGCACGAGACCGAAGGTCCTGGCTTCGAGTTGGACGTGCGGAATCGTGGATGCGCATTGCTGAAGAGTCCAGTTCTAGGGTAAAACGGCCGTTCAGTCATTACAGATTTTCAATGGTGGTCTATCTTAGATCGACTTGTGAATTCAGCTATTAAGATCACTACAATGAATACAAGCAGCTAAAAACATCTTATCAATACGTTAGATTATTTTCTACTTTTAGTCATATCTCAGCAAGACTATCTATTGGACGTTAGAACTGATAAAATTTTTAAATAGACTATAAAATTTATTTGAAAAACTAGAAACTCACTTGTTAAACATGGTATGACTACTGATATATCGGTTTCTGTTGGCTCAGAGCAGCCTGATATATTTCGAGCCATAACTCTGAAGAAATAACCTGTATTAGTCGTTAAACCATCAACTGTACAGCTTAATTCTTTAACTTGAGAGCCAAATGGTGTCCAACTACGTTTATTTGCTTCACGTTTTTCGACAAGATAACCAAGTATTGGTGAACCACCCTCCTCTTTTGGTGCTTGCCATGTGAGTAATGCAGTACCAGACGGTTGGTTTTGAACTGTTGCCTTCAATTGACGAACAGGTCCTGGAACATCTAGAACTTTCACAATAAGTTCTAAAGTTGCCTTTCCCAGCTCATTACTTATCTATAAGAAAAAAAGTATCAGTTTTAGAACCAAAGATTTTTGTATTATATGTATACATTCCGACCAGAAAGAAATAAACTGTATGACTTACCAAAAGTTTGTAATTTCCAGTAATTTCGCCTGTAACATGACGCAGACGCAAACATGTTAATCCATACACTGTATCTACTGATGCAATAGGAGATTCACGTTTTGCTCCAATCGTTAATGGTCCGTGATTAAATGACCAATTGACGTCTGGGAATGGTGCACCAGTATATGGTACTTCAATCACTGTACTTTTGCCACTAAGTAATTGTATTTCTAATGGTCCATCATATAGTATTTTTGGTGGGCATTCAATTGTCAATATGGCTTCAGTTTTTTTTCCAGTTACTAATCTCGCACTATATACACCTTGTTCATCTGGACTAACCTTTATTAGAGTTAGTCGATGAATACAAAAAGCTTTATCACCTTCTCCAATAACGTTATACACACACCGTGATGATAAATTTATATCACGTCCATCTTTAGACCATATCAATGTCATACCAGGACGAGAGAGTTCACATTCAAATACAACATCAGATGGTAACTCTGTAATAGATTGATTCTCCAACTGACGAACAAAATCCACATCAGTAGCTAAAAGTTCAAAAATAAAATTGTCCTTTATCCATCTTTAATGCCTTAACAGTTAAACATAAACAAATAACTGATATTAAATGTTTATTCATTAAGGTTAATTCGAGAAGTAATCAAGTATTCATTCACACCAGTATTAAGGTACAATAAAAATCCGATTATAATTTGATAAGTATTGACAAGGCTAAGATAAAAGTACAATCTATAACGATTGTTTTTAACTTCACCGGATAATACTTGTAAGGATGGCTCGTTGGTAAACTCTAGGAAGCCTCAAGAAGCCCAGAGAAGGCCGAAGACATTCAATCCAATCACTGCTAGGGGAATATTCTAGAATGTCGACGTGTAGCTTCCCTATTGGATGGATAAGAATGACCCCCTATGTGCTTATTGTTTGTCCGAAATGATGATTTACTCCCAGCCAAAAAACTATAAATACATGAGATTAGTCTAGTAGTACGCGGCATGGTAAGAATCAAAGCTCTAGATATAACAATACTGTTATGCTATTTTACTCTACAATGATCGCGTTCTTACTGGCATAGGAGTTTGTAAAGCTAAGGTCTCTTAAGTGGAACCAAAATCAAGGCCTAAGTTAATGTTAAAGTAAGACTGAGGTTATAATAAATTAGTTAGAAGTTACCACTGAATGCAGTTAATTGAACCGATATAAATTATTAATGATGTAAACCATTCCTCATGTATGTATTCTGAAAGCCCAGTATCCAGGAGAACGTGTAGATAATAGAGATCGTGCTTTAGGCAAAAAGGAGGTCACATCATAATGTTATTCTCCTGACAACTGAACAAAAGCTTCAGCACGGCTATCGAATAGAATATGCTTGTAGAGAAGACGATGTACATCAGAAGACCTATAGTTGAATCTACTGGATTTTTTTCCGAAACTCCTGACATCATAAAGGGCCATAGCTATATGAACTTATTAAATGTAAACATAGGAAAAGTCTACATAAAGTTCAGTTATTAGTACAAGAGCCAACAGAATTTGATGGTATGTAAACAGTAATGTTAAATTATTAGATTTCAAACCATTATGGATCTGCTTAACACTATATGAATACTCATGAAACATCGATGATAACCAAATGAATGAATACTGGTACTCGATATATTTCATTCATCGAGATGGAGAAGCTGAAAGTAGATAGGTTTTTTTAACTATTACGATAGAACTTGAAATGGGAACTGTATGCAAGCCGACTTGGTATGAAGGCCTTATGTGATTGACAAATAGCTGGTAGGCTGTGATTAATATAGTGATTAAAGTATCTTAGCCATTAAGATACATATTAGTCTTAATGGCATAAACATTACTGTATTAAGAATAAATAATTTAGTTTATTACTTGGAGCGATACAATCTTTCACTGACTTCAGTTCTGATATTTATTAGTGGATTTGTTAAGACATTGAACAGGGAGTATCGCAGTTGATTACGATAACAAAGTAAATATCTCCGCTCTTTTCATACATAAATCTGAACAACTAGTAGTATAAGCCGAAGTAATACCGCTTGTTGACATGAATTATTTACTCAAATGATTATGCTTGACAGACGTATACAGAATAGAATCCTTTATCAGATTAGTATGTTGAAATCGTCCTAATAACATTAACTACTGTCAAATTCAAAGACTGTTTATGATGTAGGTTTGTTCTCTGAGCTGGATGGTTTGGTCGTGGAGCTTTCATCGTCCTTCTGAACGACATCATCAGCACAAACTTCGGGTAGAAGTGAAGTGTTTGAATTTTTCCACATGTGATTCACAGCTTGTCCTGTGCATCTCGATGTTGATTAGTTCTTATTGACCCGAAGTTTGTGCTGATGGTGTCATTCAGAAGGACGATGAAAGCTCCACGACCAAACCATCCAGTTCAGAGAACAAACCTACATCAAAATCACCCACATGAGCTACGAATCTTCTCCACCATCTAAAGACTGTTTCTAAGTTTTACATGAGATTTACTACTCCAGTATATCATTGAGTTAAAATGTCTACAGTGTACAGGTTTTCCTACTTTACTGATTGAAAATCAAAAATATCTGCACAGACATATTAATCAGTAATCATAACTCACCTGGACGAATAGGTCTGCTGGGTTCAGATGGTAAACTTAATCCAGCATCATTAACTGCAACTACTCTAAATAAATAATCTTGTGCTGGATTTAACCCAGTTAAACGAATTTCATTCTCTGAGCATAAATCAGATGAAGTAGGTTTCCATTTAATTGAACCAACTTCACAAATTTGTACTTCATAGCCTTTTATCGGTCCACCAGTACCTTCATTTAATGGTTGTGACCAACGCAATTGAACAGCACCATCTGCAATTACTTCCACAGTTGGTTGACCTGGTTGATCAGGTTTATCTTTACGAATAGAAGAAGATTATATAATTGTAAAATCTGAAATATTTGAAGTATTATATAATGCCAATAGTCTTTGTGTATTTCATATGAAGGTAAGTTCTCATATCGTGCATTATGATAGTTCTCTCTTAGTAGTGAGTATTAATAAGCATCATGAGGCAATCCCTAACTTGGAATCCGGAAGGGAAGCGGAAAACAGGAAGGCCAAAGAACACATTACATTGGGAAATAGAAGCAGATATGAATAGGATGAATGTTAACTGGAAAGAACTGGAAAGGATTGCCCAGGACAGAGTTGGATGGAGAATGCTGATGAGCTGCCCATGCTCCTCCACGAGGGGTAACAGACGTTAGTAGGTAAGTAAGTAAGTAAGTAATTCATGTAAACCTTGACTGACTCTGTCCAATAGATCAGATCAATTTTCTTTATTAATTTTTGTCATAACAGTCATTTGCTGATTTTATTATAACAAATCTGATATTATATTAAATACTTATTTGTAAGATAAATAAATACTTACCAGAGCCTTTCTTCACATCGACATTTATGATATTAGATGGTGAACCTTTTCCAGCATCATTGACAGCTGATACACGGAAGTAGCAAATACCATCTATCATAACGATACATATAAATTAAATGAAGAATAGAAATATGAATTAGTAAAGTAGAATTGCAAGTTAATTAACTAATGATGACAACAATGACTTTAGATCAAAAGGGGGTTTTGTGGATATTTCAGTATATTTATAGTTGAAATCAGGAGTCAATTGAAGCTAAACCAACATGGAAAATCTGGAAGCACTGCTCTAAGGCCGTTTCGTCCTATTATGGAACTCCAGTGGGAGTCAACCAGTGGAGTTCAACCACATCTGTTGTAGAGATATCAACTCACTGAAGACAATTGGTGAACGGTTGCTCAACTTCGTGGATCAGTTGAAGTTAGATATTAACACCGTTGGATGCCGGCCGGCTCAGTGGTTTATCGGTTAAGGGCTCTAGCTTGAGACTGGTAGGTCCTGGGTTCGAACATCGTGAGTGCGGGATCGTGGATGCGTACTGCTGAGGAGTCCCATAATATGACGAAACGGTCGTCCAGTCCCTCCAGGTTTTCCATGGTAGTCTAGCTTCAATTGACTCCTGATTTCAACTATAAAAAAACAATGACTTTGTTAGTATGGAGAAGTTTGTGAAGATTGTAGAATTTGTATAGTTTTAATTAATGGATGATGACCAGGAGGTTGAGTGGTCAAGCTCAAAAAAGAGGATCCTCCGTTTGTTCCTCAATGATGGGGTTGTACATGTACATTACTGAGGAGTCTCATACTAGGACGAAACTACTCTTTGGTTTCCAACGATGGCTTATATCAATCTCTGATTTAAACAAAGAAAACTAACTTTGGTTTATAAAAAAAAGTATTCAATAGTAAATAAATAAGCCAAATTACCTCTAAGATTCGGTATAATTCTGATTGTATTAGGTGAATCAGGAAGTTTAATCTCAGACCAATTAGCATCTTTTAATGATGAACATTTTTCTATAATATAATTTATAATTTTAGCACCACCATCTTGTTGTGGAGGTTTCCATTCTAAATGAACTTGTCCATCTTTATCAGTTGTACCATTTAAATATTTTGGTGGTCCAGGTAAATCTGGAATATGAAAAGAAAAAATGATAATTTTATTCATAGTTGAAATCATTAGTCAATTGAAGCTAGACTATCATGGAATACCTGAAAGCGCTGGACGGCTGTTTTGTCCTATTGTGGGACTAATCAGCATTAAAGTACATATTTCACTTAGTATGTGTATTGTCACTTAAATGTACTTACAACCTAGTGTAATGATATTTCCTTTATAACTTGAACTATTGTAGTGAACAAAACACGGGTGGAGACAATCGAATGTATTTAAGCACAAATTACAGACTATTTCACTAAAATTTGATAATCATACAGTAAATAGTTGATTTGCAAAATAATAATCAATTGACTCAATCTTGACTGTTCCTTCTGCAAATATCAGTTCATCGTCTCTGATTTCATTATTCATTCATTTTCATACAAATTGCGCTTCATTCCTGCCTTTTTCTTATAAATCTTCTGATGAAATACATTATATGACTGACCATCACCATATACTACTTATATGGATATAAGTAAGCCACACCACACTATATATCCATTATTTTGAACCTTGGAGAGTTATCTCATTAAACTATTGTAATTATAATATTTAAAAACGATTGAATAATCTGAAATTGTTATATCCCGACGAGGATTATGAATGGTAATTTTAGAGAATCATTTACGGACCATTACGATACATGTACTATTGTTGTATAATTATTAGGAAATTGAACTATGCATATTCGTTTCACTTAGTATTACTTGTTTTAATCTTCCCATTGATGTTTAGGACTGCGACTGCTCAGTCTCTTATTGGCATATGTGCATACTGTGTAGTTGAGTGGATAACGCGATGGCGTTTGAAGCGAAAGGTACTGGGTTTGAGTCCCAGAGTGCACATCAACTCTGAGATGCAGCTGACGAGTCCCGAATAGGACGAAACGCGCGTGCTGGATTCCGCTGCTAGCCACTATCCATCTTTGCTTACCATGCATATTCATGTTCCATTCATTATAAGCTTTATTTTGACCCATAGACTATTATCATACGATTTACCATTCTTGAGTTATGCCTAGTCTATTAAATACAGCCTCCCACATTCACATTCACTTCTGGCTAGATCTTGTATAAATGTTATGGTACGATGTGGTCTGTTTGGTTTGTATATAAACGCAGTATGTTTGAAATACATGATTCATATCGTAGAAGCTGAAATCGTTGTTCTGAACTCAACAGACAAGGAGGAGGACCAATAAAGACTCTAGACTGCTCGTATGAGTTTATGCATCATTGGTCCGGTCGACAAGTTGATGTTCTCTAATTGGTGGTATCATTACTTCATATAGTGATAGTGGTAATAGGCCATAAGTTATAACAGAAATAACCAACATGTGCACAACATCAAAATCAACTTACTATGTGGTGATGTAACTAAAAGAGGATTTGTAATCGCTTCATATTCACCAATTCCTTGTTTATTTTGAGCTGCTACTCTAAAAAGCATATATTTTTCTGATGCTAAATTAATAATATCATAAATATATCCTGTAGAACCATCAGATGCTTCATGTATTGGAAGATTACGTGTTACTGGTTCCCAATAACCTACACTAGATGGCGTAGCAAGATTACTTTTGACTACAGCTTGTTCTATAACATAATTTAATATTTGACTACCTCCATTATCATTAGGTGGTAACCAATTTAGACGAATTGAAGTTTTTGATAGATTTGTTGCAATAAGATTTTGTGGTGCACTTGGTAAACCTAAAATGATTACAAAACAATTGTAAAACAATATATTGTTTGATTATAGTAAACTTTGGATACTTCTCCTAGTTAACTTAGTTCAGAATTACCCCCCCCCCCAAAAAAAAGAAGAAACGGGATCTCAGATTAAATTCATTTAGTATTGTTTGTTTGAATCTTCCCATCGATGTGTTAGGACTGTAACTGGTCAGTCTCTTATTGGCATATGTGCATACTGTGCGTATTAACTCGATATAGCCTTAATTCACAAGCATAGTAAGCAGAGATGGATATCTCAGATTGCTGCAAACATGAGGTGATCATCAATTTAACATTTGCATAATCAAATATCGTCCTTATCAACATTATCCATTAATTGTTAGTTAGAGAAAAAGAAACTCATTTAATAGAATATAAGCCTTTTTCTGTCAACCAATATCAAAGTCACAATCTTCAATACGAACATCAAGACAGTTCTACCATACAGAGCTGAAACTTGAAGAACTAACGCAATCATCATCAAAAAGGTACAAGTATTTATAAACAATTGTCTACACAAAATACTCAATATTAGTTGGCCAGGGTACCAGCAGCAACAGCCTACTACTATGGGAGAGGACAAACCGGTTTCCATCTGGATAAAAAATTAGGAAAAGACGTTGAAAGTGAATAGGACACACATTGCGGAAATCATCAAACTGTGTGACGAGGCAATCCCTAACTTGAAATCTTGAAAGGAAGAGGAAAAGAGGAAGACTGAACACACTATGTCGGGAAATGGAAGCAGATATGAAAAGGATGAATAGCAACTGGAAACAAGTGAGAAAGATTGCTCATGACAGAGATGGATGGAAAATAGTGGTAGGAGGTCTATGATCCTCCACGAGAGGTAACAGGAGTAAGTAAGTATATCTTTTTCTTATCGATTTAACGAAGCTTTAGAAAAAACAAAACAACCTGAACTTTTTCAGCATTTTTTGTCTTTATCATGGTCTAATTTACTTAGGGACTTTGTGTAATTCCTTTCTCATGATGGAGTAAATTTGGCTCCTCAAATTTTATTTTTCTAATATTTTACGATATCACATTTAAATCAACAATATGTAAATATCATTGGTCCACCAGGGTGTTTGGTACCTGGGTGGTTGCGCCACAGGATTGGGCTTTACTGTTCGGATTGTAGCGTTAGAGCCTATATAGTGTCTAGTTCTATTATAGGGCTGGGTTGAGCTGTACTGCTTGGGTTAAGCCTGGGCAGTATCTGACTCTCCTGTTAAACGGGATTGAGCTGTACTGTTTGGGTTGCCGCGTGAAAGTCTGGATGGTGTCTGGTTCTCTTGATAACCAGTGCAAGATTACCTCGACCATAAGGGTATATTATATAACTGTAAATATCATGTTCCGTGATTTTCTGTTTCGAAAGGCAAAAATATTTTATTTATATTCAGTGATTTAAGGTCTACTGGAAATCTTCTGAAATACAGGATCACTGTTAAATCATTCTGTACTTTCATAGTCTGTGATACATTATGGTATTGAGTTTCTTATCATTGTTACATATCACTAAATTGAAACCATAAACAATGAATTCTCTCGTTAAAACATGAAACATTTCCCTTTTGACTACTGATGGGTGTTGAAGATTGTATTTCATATGCTTGAATTTATCGATCTAAGAAAGAGATTCTACTGTAGAGAATTCGAAGATGTCGTGATGTTCATCGGCATACTGAAATACAACTGAACTTGTAAAGCTGTGGCTTTCGTTTCCAGTATTTGATATTCATTACTTCTGACTAATGAAATAGAAACCAAGCATTATATAATGGCTAGAAAGTAGAAAAAATGAGGTTTTTCTTACCTAACACAGTTACACGAAATTCAGCACGAGCTTCACCACCACTATTTACAGCTGTTAAAATATATGTGCCATCACATGATCGTGATATTTTTCGGAATTTCAAAGCAATCTTATTCACACCATCTTGGTCAGGACCAGATGCTTCTGTTTGTGCATCGCTAGGAAGTGAAGTTTTCTCATCGCTCGGTTGACCGTCAGGAATAAATTTCCAGTTTATTTGTGGAGATGGTTCACCTTCTACACTAACGGGTATAGAATGCTTTTGTCCAGCGGTTGTTTTACACATTTCCAAAGTTGTATCATATTTCAATTTCGGTGGTTCTATAAAAAACATCATATGGATGGAAATAGTGGATTAATTAAAATTATCTATATAAATATCAAATTTCATTATCAGTTTTGTTCGAACTAATACTTGATAAAAAACAACTGTCAATTCCAAGTGCTTTACTTTGCAATCATTTTTTGTATATAAATTATACTACTTAATAATATTCAGTAACTCATAGAATAGAAGTGAACTATTTGACATTCTTCACTTTTGACAGACAGTCTATTCCATCAACCCTGATCTTTGCAGATTGTCGTTAACCTTTGTTCTGTCATTACTGGCATAGTTGTTTTGATTGTCATCCTCCTTGAATTGAATTTTGACCTAATAGTTGACTATGATTTTTCCTAATGGTTGATAAGTTCGGTCGAGTACAGTATGTTTATTGATTGCTGATCGACCTGTGTCCAAAGCCTTTAAAAATTCTATAATCTTCTTAATATTCTCTCTACCTAATGTTTCAGCCTTTTTCCTGATCAAACTTGTGTTCATAATTGTATCTGGCGTTTGGCAACTAGTTAATGTTTGTGCAGAAGAGGATAAAGAGGTAGGCCACTATTTTGGATGTATTGTTTCTCTTAGAATAATTTTTTTTATAGATGATATTTGACTTTTCTTCTATTATCATTTCATCCTTTGATATGAATGAGTTTGATTGAACTGATTTTGCTGGTTTATATGTCACACCCAATTCTTAACTGTTTGACGGAGATTCAAGAACAGGGGAAAAGATGGGTAGAATACTTAGATGAACTGCTCAATAGACCAGCCCCATTGAATCCACCGGACATCGAAGTAGCATCTACAGACCTTCCTATACCTGACACCTTACCAACGACCGGGGAAATCAAGATGGCCATCAGACAAATCGAGAATGGGAAAGCAGCAGGACATTGAAGTGCCTACAGACATGCTTCACCCCCTATTCAAGAAGATTTGGGAGAAAAAACAAGTGATGCTGATAAGCTGAAAAGAAGAATATCTCATCAAGATACCAAAGAAAGGAGATCTGAGCAAATGTGAGAACTACAGAGGCATCACACTACTACCAGTATCAGGAACAGCTTTCAATAGAGTGCTTCTGAACCGGATGAAATACGCAGTAGACGCTCGACTTCGAGATCAATAGGCTGGATTCCGTAGGGATCGGTCGTGCACAGACCAAATTGCGACACTACGAATCAGTTGAGTGGAACTTATCAATATACATCAAATTCAGTGATGATGAGAAGGCGTTTGACATTGTGGACAGGAGGACGCTATGGAAACTTCTTCGACACTATGGAGTTCCTGAGAAGATTTTTAACATTATACAGAACTCATACGACGGAATACAGTGCAAAGTGGTGCATGGAGGACAGTTGACAGATTCATTTCCAGTGAGGACCGGAGTCAGACAAGACTGCTTACTCTCCCCATTCTTCTTTCTTCTGGTGGTTGACTGGATTATGAAGACCTCGACATCTGAGGGGAAGCACGGAATACAATGGACATCTCAGAATCAATTGGACTATTTGAACTTCTCAGATGACATGGCCCTCCTATCCCATACGCAAGAACAAATACAGACGAAGACAACTGATGTAGAAGCAGCCTCTACATGAATAGGCTTCAACATACACAAAGGAAAAAGCAAGATTCTCAAATACAACACCGAGAACACCAACCCAATC
This sequence comes from Schistosoma rodhaini, assembly GCA_944470415.2. Taxonomy (NCBI): domain Eukaryota; kingdom Metazoa; phylum Platyhelminthes; class Trematoda; order Strigeidida; family Schistosomatidae; genus Schistosoma; species Schistosoma rodhaini. Next base: position 7,019,566 of record OX104044.1, read on the forward strand.
ACACTTGGTGGAGAAACTCTGGAAGATGTGGAAGCATTAATGTATCTGGGATGTAACATTGATGATTAAAGGGGATCTGATGCACACGTAAATGCGAGGATTGGCAAAGCAAAGACCACATTTCTACAATTGAAGAACATATGGAACTCAAAACAACTGTCAACTAATTTCAAAGTGAAAATCTTCATTACGAACATCAAGACAGTTGTACTGTACGGGGCTGAAACATGGAAAACTTCGACATCCATTGTCAAGAAGGTACAAGTATTTATGAACAGTTGTCTACACAAGATGCTCAACATCAATTGGCCGGATAACATCAGCAACAGCTTACTGTGGGTGAAGACAAACCAGCTTCAATCTGAAGAGGAAATTAGGAAAAGATGTTAGAAGTGGATTGGACATGCATTAAGGAAATCACCAAACTGTATCACGAGGCAAGCCCTAATTTGGAATTCGGAAGGCAAGTGGAAAAGAGGAAGGCCGAAGAACACACTGCGTCGGGAATTGGAATCAGATATGAAAAGTATGCATAACAACTGGTAAGTATTGCCCAGAAAAGGGTTGGTTGGAGACTGCTAGTGGGTGACCTATACTCCTCCACTAGAGGTAACAGGCGTAACTAAGTAAACAAATAATTTCTGATGTGTTATACACATACAATAAGAATGATCCCTTTATTGATTTGTATATTACGGAACTTTTTATTCTTAAATAAATATTTTTCAAATAATTTTATTTGAATAATGTGATGTTTGGGCGAGAATGATAATGATTGGTTGTTTTGTTGAGTCAGACATGTAGATGGTGTAACAAGTGTTATATGTGTTATATATATTCCCCTATCCTGACTGTTATTGATTGACTGTTCCTTGTTCTTGCATTATGTCGGATTTCGGAGTGGAAATATATTGACGTTTTAATCAGGCTAATCTTATGTTCTTGATTTGAGTTGTGTGTGTTGAAGTCCTGTAGAATAGATACTGGGGTTAGGGAATCTAGTGTAGATATTCGTCTAATGTAAATTAATGTCCCACATGCGTCCAAAAAAGTGAAAGGACTGTTATAACAAGAAACCGCTAGCGCTATAACAAGTATCCTACCGTTTATAACAATAATATAAAGAAAAAAAAGATTCTATTCATTCAATATAAACTTACTTGGTAATAATGGTGTTTTAATGGATGAATATGTTTCAGTTGGTTCACTTTTTCCAACTGTATTCACAGTTACTATACGAAAATAATAATCTGTATTGGATGCTAAACTATTCATAGTTTCTTTATCGGTTATATTCATTTCCAATTTTGTTAAATCATTTGGTATTTTATAGGAATCATCATTAGTATCTAAGGTATCATTTTTAAATAGTTGCCATGATCGATTTTTTGAATTACGATATTCTAATTCATAATGTGTGATTGGATTATTGATATCTTTACGCGGGGGTTTCCAACTAATAATCATATGTAATTGATCTGTACTTGGGGTAACATTTAAATTTTCAACAGGCTTCGGTTTATCTGATGATAATAAGAAAAAAAAAGTGAAAAAAACAAACATGGTAAATGGGAAACGTCTTTTAAAAGAAAAACTTTTGTGTTCCCTTAAATTGATCAGATACATTGAAACAACTATTGACTATTGATTCATTTGATGACATAAAAGTGTGAAGTTTCAAGTTTGGTATAGGCGAAACTATAATTTATGGAGGAACTAATCAGAAATGTTTGAGGGATTTCAAGGTCATGGTGCAAATTTCAGTACTTGATGCTCGGATACGATCGGTTCACAGAGCATTTTAGAGAAGAAATGATAATTGAGCACTTAACCGATAGACCACTGAGCTAGCCGGCATCCATCGGTGTTAATGTCTAACTTCAACCAATCCACGATGTTTGATCAACCGTTCACCAATTGTCTTCAGTGAGTTGATATCTCTACAACAGACTTGGTTGAATTCCACTGGTCACTGCTTCCCACTAGAACTCCAGGATATGTATCTTGAAGTCAGTCACTAGTGAGCATATGATTATAATGAGGAGGGGTTTTGTGGAGATTTCAGTATTTTCATAGTTGAAATCATGAGTCAATTGAAGCTAGACCACCATGCAAAACCTGGAAGCACTGCTTTAAGACCGTTTCATCCTATTATGGGACTCCTCAGCAGTGCGCATCCACGACCTCGCCTTGCGAGGTTCGAACCCAGGACCTACCAATCTCGCGCCAGAGCACTTAACCGACAGACTGAGCTGGTATCCGATAGTGTTAGTGTCTAACTTCAACCAATCCACGAAGTTGAGCAACCGTTCACCATTTGTCTTTAGTGAGTTCCTATTATTCAATGACTTTTGAATATAAAGAAATAATTTAAATAATTACTTACCAATAACAATTAATTCACATTTCCATGTTAACTTTCCATGTTCATTTTCAATCATAGCAACTAATTGACCAGTATCATCATTTTGTACACGTTGTATAGATAATGATGTTAAACCAGCTACTATATTGATTTGATAACGTTTCGTTTTATCAGTTACAGGTATACCTTGAGCAAGCCATTTGATTATAGGTTTTGGATAAGCTTTAAATGGTACTTCAAATACACAATTTGAACCAACATTAACACGACGTGTATGACTTTCTTCAGTATCTTCAAGAAGTGTTGGTGGAACTAAAAACAAAAATTTAATATGATAAAACATGTTCATTGATTTAGGATTTAAGTGGTTATCATGAATGCTTTTCTATTAAATGAGTTTATCGTGGTATAGGGTTAAGTTAGTGAGAAAATAGGTTTCTGTTTTATTTTCTAATTTTATGGAGGTCAGTTATATAACCTGGAGGATCTTGCCTGGATTGGAGTGTATCTGCTTATCCTGAATTCACTTATCTTGATCACTAGAAGAAGCAATCTGATAGAAATAATTTTAATCAGAGAATATTTTCAACAGTCTTTTTTTCAATACAATGACTACCAGATTTATCCAACTTTTTAATTAGATCCCAGTGCTGAAGTTTCATTTAGACAGTGACTGGTTAACATGCAACAGACAATTTGATGATGAGAAAGGGTTTTGTGGAGATTTCAGTATTTTCATAGTTGAAATCATGAGTCAATTGAAAGCAATTGGAAGCACTAGAAGGCCGTTTCGTTCCATTATGGGACTCTCCAGCTGTGCGCATCCACGATCCCGCACTCACGAGATTCGAATCAAGGACCTACCAGTCTCGCGCCAGAGTACTTAACCGATAGACCACTAAGCCGGCATCCGATGGTGTTAATGTCCAGTGCTTCCAGGTTTTTTATGGTGGTCTAGCTTCAATTGGCTCATGATTTCAACTATGAATGAACAGAAAATCATAAAATTTATTTCGTCTAATAGTCAAAATAAGTTCATATAGTAAGTCACTTTTCATGGTATTAAAATGAAGAGTTTAACCAAACACTGAATATCTAGTCACATTTATTAGAAATGGATTCTTCATAATTATTAAAATTAACGATTAGTTTAACAGTTTACTAAACCTTCTTAAGAATTATTCTCATGTGATCGGTAGTGTAGTGTATGTTACTGATGTCGACAGATATAAGTTATATGTGTCACCAATCGAAAGTGTAATGCCTTGAGGTAGAAGGTTGAGAAAATCAAAGAAAAGAGAACCAGAACAGAGAGTGATTGGTATGGAAATGAAGGAATGATAAAGTCCGAGACATTGATAGATATTTTGCAAATGAAGTATTACTGCATGGTTCTCTGATCTTATCAAGAAATTCTGTAATGTTAAATTCACTTGGTATCGTTTACTTGAATCTTACCATTAATGTTTAGGAGTGCAATTGATCAGTCTGTTATTAGCATATGTGCATCCTGTGCAAATCACCTTGATATTGCCTTCAGTCACAAGCTCTTTAAGCAAAGATGGATGGTGGCTAGCAGTGGAATCCATTTCGACGTATATTTCGTCCTATTTGGGACTCGTCAGTTGAATGTACCTGCATCTGAGACTCGAACTCAGTACCGTTCGCTCCAAATGCCATCGCGATATTCACTTAGTTACTAATAGCCACCTGCTTGTCCGGCTGGAGAGTCCCAAATAGGACGAAACTCGCGTTCTGGATTTCACAGCTAGCCACTATCCATCATTGCTTAAAGATTCTGTAATGTTATATTCAAAAACATTTGGCTTTCCTCCTTTGGTCTTCTCGTTTACTACCGTATTATTATTAATATATAAATATATTGGCCTGAAATCTAAGACTAATAAATAGGAAATTTTCAATTTTAGTTAATATTGAAGATGATAAGAAGCAGATGATCATTTCTGAATGAAAAACAAATGTTGGACTTAGATACATAATACAGAGTTATAAATAAAATAATCAAGCTAAAATATACTACTTATACTTTCATTAAGTAGTTAAATTAATAACTCAACATTTTCAACTTACTTTTAGCTTCCACTTTACATTGTGTTTTTAACTTTTTATAATTCAATTCATAAACTCCCATATCATCAAGTGTTATATTATTAATAATTAATCGATAAATATTTCCTTCCGGAGAGAAATCATATTTTTCACCCAATATAATTGGTTTTTCATTATATAACCAATTAATTCGACAATTAGATTGACTTAATTCACATTCTAATTCAATATTTGTTCCAGATTTTGGTATTTCATCAAAACAAACATTGTTCAGGGGTTGAATAATACTGACTTCAATACCTATTATTGTTAGTACGAAAAGAAAGGTAAAGTTTCATAAGTTTTCAGGTTAAAACGAAATTTTCATGGTTGAAAGCGTGAGTCAATTGAATATAGACCACCATCGAAAACCCGGAAGCACTGGACGGTCGTTTCGTCCTATTGTGGGACTCCTAAGCAGTGTGCATCCACGATCCTGCACTCGCGAGATTCGAACTCACGATCTGCCAGTCTCAAGCCAGAGCCTTCAATCGATAGACCACTGAGTCGGCCGGCATCCAACGGTGTTAATGTCTAACTTCAACTGATCCACGAAAAAACGAAATTAGCAATAGATTGTTTATGAAAGATATTAATGAGAATAACAAGATTTTGATGGGGTTTTGTTCTTTGAGCTTGATGGTTTAGTCGTGGAGCTTTCATCATCCTTCTGAACGACATCATCAGAACAAATTTTGGGTAGAAATGAATAACAGGATTATATGGTCTAACGATATTGTATTAAAAAAGTGAAGATGACATTGTTTGAAATGATGAATATTCGAGGATTCGGGCCGTTTATAGCGTTATTCATGAATTGTATGTTGTTCTTTAATGGACATGAAATATATTATATAACTTGTATTGATAAATTGAAAATTATATATTACTTGAACTTATCAACAAGTAATTCAACTTTGAATGGTGGAGAAGATTTTTAGCTCAAGTGGATAATTGAGGAAGGGATTTTCGTTCTCCGAACTGGATGGTTTAATTGTAGAACTCTGATTGTTCTTCTAAAAAAACATTATCCGAAAAAATCTTTGGGTAGATGTGCAGCTTGTGTTGATATTGTTCAGAAGAACAATGAGAGCTAACACGGCTAAACTATCCAGCTCAGAGAATAAAATTCCACTTAAAGTAATTCAACACCATGATCATCAATCGGATACACCATTCAGCTGTTGATTTAAATTTATAAGTCAATATATTATTCAAAAAGTAGTGAATAGTCAATTTTTGAATCAGGGTTTTTATTGTTAACCAAATTAACTGCCAAGTTTATTATTTATTATATAAAGAATTCACAACAAAAGTCAACATAGTATGGTGTGCTACTGATGTCGATAGATAGAAGTAGTATGCATCATCAATCGAAAGTGAAATATCTGGAAGCAGAAAGTTAAGATGATTAAAGAAAAGAGAACAAGAACAAAGAATGATTGTTGTAGAAATGAGGGAACAAAAAAGTCTGAGACAATTGATTGACTTTTGATAGTGGGCAGTGTTAACCTCTTTGTTGCATGTGAATAACTAATTGATGCTTTATCCCATTTGGTTAGTTCACATACGATTGATCGATTAAGATAAAGTAACTAGCCGAATCGACTCAAATTAATTTAATCATATTTTATTTAGTCAGACAATTGTATGCTTTATGTCATTAATCAACAGTGAGTACAACACATATGCAGAAGGAATATATCACATTTTAGCAACATTGAGAACTGAACTCTTTTCAACGTTCCACGTCAGCCAGTACTGTGGTTAAATCAAATAGATCTTATTCAATCGTACGGTGTACTGTTACTTGTTCAATCAGTTTAGTAATAAATAAGTCATTATAGGAATAGTTTGAGATACTGTAGTGTGGTCTACTTATATCCATATAAGTAGTAAATGATGATGGTCAGACATAGAATGTATTTTGGCAGAAGATCGATGAGGAACGAACAGGAATAAAGCGCAATCGGTACAAAAATGCATGAACAATAATAATCAGAGAAGATGGACTGATATTTACAGAAGGAACATTGAAGATTGAGACAATTGATTTTTATTTTGCAAATTAACTGTTTGCTATATGGCTATCAGAATTTAGTGAGATACTCTGTAATATATGCTTAAATACATTCGATTGCCCCCAGTCGTGTTCTGTTCACTACAATACAACGTTCTGTAAGATGCCCGTTTCATTCCCGATTCTAAGCCTTTCATGAAGATATCTACACAGATAAGTTCTACTTTATTATTGAATACTTATTACTAAAGAAATAGTAGATAGTAAATAACTTACCAGGTGTAACAGGTTGTGAACTTCTAGATGGTTTACTTGGTCCTATACTATTCATAGCGATAACACGAAATTTGAAAGATTTAGAATTGTCTAAATTTTTCACAATTAACTCATATGACTTTTGTTCATCTGGAGTTAGTAGACTTTGATCTACACGATCTATGTTTAAAGCATCAATCGATTTCCATATTTCAGTAGTATTTTTAGCATCACACATTTCTATTTGATATGATGTAATTGGACTATCACCATCATTTGTTGGAGAAAACCAATTAACTTTTACTGAGTTTGTATTGACTGGTGTAACATTGTCAAGCTTTGGAGCATCGGGAGGTTCTGAAATGAATACAATTTTTAACAGTAAAGATTATAGTACTGAAACAGTGGGGAAGAAGTATTAAAGGAATAGTGATTACTGATCATTTATGAATCAATGACTAATATCTAAAGTTTTAGAAGTAAATCCACTTCGTTGATGATATTGTTGTAACATACTTTGAATCCGATAGAAGATAAATCCTATACTTGAGGTATATATTTGTTGGAATATATTGGATCAGGTATTTCAGGAGGCTCATTAAAACCCATCCAATTAACTGATAACTCGATGATTTAGTCAGTAATCATATTTTAAGCTCTTGTAGTATTTTAGATCGAGAGGCATTCAGTTTTTATCAGCATTTGTTGATTGTACGATATACGATACGTTACATATTTTGCTTGAAGGCTTAGATACCGACTTCGTAATACATTTCCATTTCTCGGAAGTCTCCTACTCTTGGATCCCGGATGAAAAACAGAATGAGGAAAGTATGGAAGAAACCCTTTGCTTTGAAGGTTAGTATATGAATAGAAAACAGCTATGTTTATTAGATTCTAAAATTTAAGTGGCTTCTAGAAAACATGTTGAAATTAGCAACAAATTCGATAATTATCTGAACGGGATAATGAAGGCAAAGCCAGCTGTGTCCAAGATTTCTTTTGGACGTTTTCTAAGAAGGCTCAGTTTCATCAGTTTCCTAATTTCAGAAGACTTTGAGTGCCATTGAGATTTCAATAAAAAATCTCTAATTGTAGGTAAATTCCACCTAATTTCATTGGTCCTAAACCAACCAAAGGTTAAAAAGTTAACTTCTAGTATTGACGTAATAGTCTTTGAACTGATTGGTATGGTTGTGAAATATTGAACTGAACTTATCGGCCAAAAGGATTGACACCTGCAAGATCAGAGCTCAAGTCATAAGAGAAACCAATCAAAAAAGAAAGATGCAGATAACAATCATAGAATCAAGAATAAAAACCAAACAAATCTCAGGTTGACAGAACAAACTGTTAGTCAACTATGGAGAAATTCTAACAGCTCACTTCACTTGAAAGTACATACTGATGATAATGTTGCTTAAAATGACAATGTAAACTTCACAATCAAACCAACTAGCTAAGAGACCACAATTACTCCAACACCCACATTCGTAGCTACAAATATTCACCATCATTCGAAACTTTAAATTCGAAAAAAATATTATCAGAAGGGGTTTTGTAGAGATTTAGTATTTTCATAGTTGAAAGCGTGAGTCAATTGAAACGAGACCAGATCTGGCACGAGACTGGTAGGTCCTGTGTTCGAATCTCGCGAGGCGAGGTCGTGGATGTGCACTGCTGAGGAGTCCCACAACAGGACGAAACGGTTGTTCAGTGCTTCCAGGTTTTCCCTGGTGGTTTATCTTCAATTGATTCACGCTTTCAACTATAAAAAAAATAGTTTTAATAAAATGAGGGAAAAATAAACTTGATTCCTTTTTGCTTACTTGGCAATTGTTTTGTTTTAGCTTTAACAGGATTTGATGATTCACTTTTTCCAGCTAAATTAGTACAGCTTACACAAAATTCATATTCTGTATTTGCTTCAAGTTTATCAATTTGTACCATAGAACATGGTTCAAATGTTTGAGTCTTCCATCTAATGATTAAGTAATTCAATATAAACAAATTGAGAATTAACTTATAAAATAGTCCCCTTTATTCTTGATTATTACAAGATATCGGATAAATCTTACTTTCTCTTACTTACAATAACAAATTTATACACGGTTTGTTTGTTATCTCACGGATTTCCGTCTCCGGTGGTAAGGTCCTTTGAAGAACGGAGCTAACATGACAAAAATCTCCTACAAAATAGCCGTGCGTGATCGGCCTCAAGCAGTTGTCACTTGGGCACTGTGGTCACATTCCCAGGTCATTAAGACCAACATTAATCCAACTTCCTTTTCAGGTCCCTCAAGAAATACCCTTCCACGGTGTGGGCAGCCGGAAAGTGATATTAGCCCTCATACCCGTAACAGCACACAAGATCAAGTTGGTCACATCCAATTCATATATTCATTGTCAGCTGATATGTTATGTCTCCATGATCATAGCAAAGGTTGATGGGAGAACCAAGATTATATGAGTACATAGAACAACATGATTTAAAAATTAACATCTCAATAGTGTTTAAATAGCATATTCCAGATGTATAGACGTATTCCACATGAAGACTAGTGTCAAAAAACCCTACTTACTATCGCCTTTTCTCTTTCTACCAGTTGTTGACTGGATTATGGAGATCTCTATATTTCAGGAGAAGCGCAGAATTTAATGAAGACGTTAGACGCAGTTTAACGATTCAAACTTCACAGATGACCTAGCTGTTCTATCTTATACACGGCAACAAGTGCAGCGGCAGCCTCTGCAGCAGTAGGCCTCAACATACACAAGGGAAAAAGCAAGATCCTCAAATATAACACAACGATCACCAACGAAACTATACTTGATGGAGAAAATCTGGAACAGGTGAAGGCTTTTACATACCTGTATATTATAACTGATAAAGAATGAAGATCTGATGCAAGTGTGAAAGGCATGGATTAGCACAGCAAGGGTCACATTCTTACAATTAAAAAACAACTGAAACTCAAAACAACTGTCACACAACACGAAGGTCATAATTTTTAATACAAACGCCAATACAGTTCTGTTCTACTAAGCTGATACTTGAAGGACTGCCACAACCTTCATCAAAACGGTACAGGTACTTAAGAACCGCAATCATTACAAGATACTCCGAATCCGTTTGTCTGATACCGTTAGCGATAGTTTACTGTGACAGAGAACAAACCAGCTTCCAGATGAAGAGGAAATTAAGAAAAGGCACTGGAATTGAATAGGACATACATTGAGAAAATCATCAAACTGCATCAAAAAGTAAACCCCAGCTTAGAATCCTAGAGACTAAAGGAAAAGAGGTAGACTGAAGAACATGTTGCTCCGGGATTGTAGGCAGACATCAAAAGGATGAATAACATTTTGAAGCGACTAGAAGAAATAACTCACGACAGAGTTGGTTGATCATTTCATGTCAGGTTTCTGTGCTTCACAAGGAGTAACAGTTGTAAGTAAGTAAGAGTTACTTATTTCCTATGATTTACTTTAATAAGACCTTTATATAAATGGATTCTAAGCATAGAACTATTTTAATAAATAATCATCTTATTATATTTTTTAAGAGTATTTACCTTGATACATTCTTAGGACGATATTCAACAATTACACTAGTTAAAGGTGCTTCCACATGAGTCACTGGTAATTTGAATTCTAATTCAATAGTGGAATGATTTATTGGTTTGGCAGTAAGTTGTTTTGGAATTTCCGGAATATCTGTAGCATAAAAATAAAGAAACATAACGATATAACACTATCATATATGTGTATAGATAAAAGTCAGGTACATGAGCGTTATTCTATGCTGTAACCCAAACTGTATACTTTAAGTATTTATCTGTCCTGGAACTTTCTAATGTATTAAATTATTTTGCATTGAATAACGAGATCATCATTATCATTGAAAACCAGGAAATGCTAGACGACCGTTTCGTCCTAGTATGGGACCTTTCATCAGTGAACATTCACGACCTCACATCAAAGAAACTCGGACCCAGAACTAGCAAGCCAACTATTAACCTCTAAACCATTAAGCCGGCATCAGAGGGTGTTTATATCTGACTTCAATCGATCCAAGATCTTACGCAACCCTTGAGCCTCCTCAGCGATCTAGAGGATAAACGTTTGCGCGTGAGACCGAAAGTCTTGGCTTCGAATTCCGCCTATGGGATCATGAATGTGTACTGTGAGGAGTTCAATAATAGCATGTAACGACCATTCAGTGTTTTCAGGTTTTCAATGGTGATCTAACATTAATTAATTCATGATCTCAATCAAAAATTTAATTATTGGAAAAAAGGTCGTATATTGTTGCTTTTTTAAAAAAAAAATTGACTCTTCGCTATGATTATATTCTGATAGTAAATAGTAGAGTATAAGAAATATGAATGATCTCATTCAACAGACATTAAACTGTTTATCACCAACTTATAAACTCCGAAATACAAGTTTATCCATCTAATAAGAATTTGATAGGATTTCGAATCGTTCATTTTCGATAAACTCATTATTTTGTAAGCAAAGATGGATAGTGACTAGCAGTGGAATCCAGAATGCGAGTTTCACCCTGTTTGATACTTGTCAGCTGGATGTACCTGCATCTCAGAGTTGATGTTCGCTCTGGGACTCAAACCTAGTACCTTTCGCTTCAATGGCCATCGCGTTATCCCCTCGGCCACTAAGTCCTGATAGCCACTTGTTTTTGCGATGGGGTGAGGTTTAAATTCATTTAGTATTGTTTGTTTGAATCTTCTCATCTATGTGTTAGGACTACAACTGGTCAGTCTCTAATTGTTTCTTTTTTCTATGATTAATCGAATACAATTTGAATGAGAGTTCTGTAAGTATTTCATATATAATAGTTTTATGTCATACAAAATTAAATAAAAATGAATAGATATTTCAACAACTTAACTAACCATAAGGAGATTTCATTAATAAGCCATCGGAAATTTCTTTCCTTGGTCCACTTCCACAATCATTAACTGCATAAACACCAAACAAATAAGTAGCTCCTTCAGTTAATCCTGTGATACGATGTACAAATGGTTCTTCGTCATCAGATGTTTTCGATTTTGAACTAATATTTGCAATTGACTTCCACTCTTTAGCCTGAGAACGTAAAACACCTCCAGGTTCAGGAGCCAATTGACGTTGTTCAATTTTGTATCCTGTCAATGGGCTACCACCATCATCTTCAGGTGGTTTCCATAATACAGATACTTCTGTAGGTGACTCAACATGTGCTTCTAATGATGTTACTGGGCCAGGTACTCCAAGAACTTTCAATGTTATGGATGCTTTAGCTTCTCCATATGGATTGGTGATAATAGCTTCATAAATTCCAGCATCAGAAACTTGTAATGCAGTAAGACGAAGTACTGCTTGACGCCTTGAATCATTATCTGGAACAGTGCGTTTTGTTGGATCAGGCAATGTACGACTACCATTCCAATACCAAACAATACTAGTAGCAGGTGGACAAGAAGTAAATGGTATCTCTATATTACGATTACTTCCCTGAGCAAGTACGATTGTATCAGTGAAATCATCTGGTAGACAAATTTTAGGTGGTACTAAACAAGAAAGGTAATAAAGTAATTTATTTGTATGTTTAAATCACGGGATGCCTTTTATAGGCAAACACAGAATAAACACAAATAATTTTGATAAATATCTTTTAAAAAGTTACCATGATTGCGAAAAGAATACATGAAGAAAATACCACTGTTCCCACAGTTGGAAAGAAATTCTTTCAATTCATATTTTATATCCTCAAAAAAGTACAAACAGTTATTCTAGTTATGAATGTAATGTGAATGTGGTTGGATGCCGCCTCAGTGATCTATCGATTAAGTGCTCTGGCGCAAGACTGATAGGTCCTGGGTTCGAATCTTGCGAGACGGGATCGTGGATGTGCACTGTTGAGGGGTCTGATAATAGAACGAAACGGTCTTCCAGTGCTTCCAAGTTTTCATGGTGGTCTAGCTTCAATTGACTCATGATTTCAACTATGAATGTAGTTTACTGTCTGTTTCAAAATTACCTAACAGAAAATGATGAGGGTCACAATGGAACAATACAAAAAATAATCTATCTTCATAAATTATAAGAAGAGATAGATGGTGGATAGCGATGGAATCCAGTTTGATGCTTGTTTCATCCTATTTGAGACTCGTCAACTGGATGTACCTACATCTCAGGTATTGATCATTTCGGGACTCGACCCTAGTACCGTTTGCTTCGAACGCCATCGCGCTATACAATTAGCTATTGAATCTCGATAGTAACTGGCCTGTGGAATGGAGTGAAGTTTAATTCATTTGTATTTGTTATCTTAATCTTTTTATTGATGTTTAGAACTTCAAAAAATTAGTCTTTTTTGGCATATGTGCATCTGTGTTCGAGTCTGTGTGTGAGCATCAACTCTAGGATGTAGGCACATTCAGCTGATGAGGTAAAGATGGGATAAAACAGGCATCTTAGGTTCCACTACTAGACACAATTCAGCTCTGCTTTTAATGCGTGTGAATATCGAGGTAATCTGCACAAGATGGTATATATACCAAAAGAGATTGATCAATTTATTTGTTATGTTATTGACGGATAATGTGAATGAAAGAAATCCAACCCATTGTTATTTAGATATATAATTCATGGATATTCGTTCAAAGGTGAAAACAACTTTTAATACAAAATGAAATCATTTGAAAGATCACTGAGAATCAAGTTACATTGAACAAATTTATGATAACTTTAATCTCTGTAATGATTACTTTCCAGATAGGTTCTTGTTATAAACGGTAGGATACTTGTTATAACTTTAGGATTTCTTGTTATAACAGTCCTTTTACTTTTTACACGCATGTGGGACGTTAATTTACATTAGACGAATATCTACATTAAATTCCCTCACCCCAGTGTCTATTCTACAAGACTTCAACACACACAACTCAGATCAAGAACACGAGATTAGCCTGACTAAAACGTCAATATATTTCCCACACCGAAACCGGACACAATCCAAGAACAAGGAACAGTCAATTAATAGTAATCAGGATAGGGGAATATATAAATGATATAACACCTGTTACACCATCTACACGTCTGACTCAGCAAAACAGCCAATCATTATCATTCTCGCCCACACATCAGTTCGTAAAGTTGTAATAAGATGCAACCGACCCTTTAATCAACCACATCGAGGGTAAAACAGTGGTAATAATCATCATCGTACTTTGATCACAAATTTCATGTATTCAAAAGAATAGGAATCAACGAATTCCAATACAATGGTACATTAGGGTTTAACTACTTTCAGTTATACATAAAAGTCATGAATTTTGATTTTGTGAAGTGTTTAAGGTGTTCTTCACCTTTGAAAACCCTCATTCTTGGAGGAAACAATCCTCTATGCCTCTTTAATTCTTAATGATTCCCTAACTGATATCAATTCATGACAGAAACTAATTTTACAAAGTACGAAAGTTCCCATTAAACTATTACACTTAATCAAAAATCAAACAATAAAAAAAACAGAAATAATTTTATAGTTGAAATCATGAGTCAATTGAAGCTAGACCACCATCGAAAACCTGGAAGTATTGGATGGCCGTTTCATCCTATTGTGGGACTCCACAGCAGTGCGCATCCACGATCCCGCTCCGCAGGATTCGAACACAAGACCAATGAGTCTCGCGCGCTAGCGCTTAACCACTAGACCACTGAGCCGGCATCCAAAGGTGTTAATGTTTAACCTTGGGTGCTGGTTCAGTGGTCTAATGGCTAAGCTCTAGCGCGCGAGACTCATTGGTCTTGTGTTTGAATCCTGCGGGGCGGGATCGTGGATGCGCTTTGCTGAGAAGTCCCACAATAGGACGAAAAGGCCATCCAATGCTTCCAGGTTTTCGATGGTGGTCTAGCTTCAATTGACTCATGATTTCGACTATAAAATTACTGAAATCTTCACAAAAACCCTTCAAAAATAATGATACATCAAACTTACATTCAATTTCAAATGTTGCTTTTGATTCTAATTTATCAATTTTAATAGAATATTCACCAATATCATCTAATGTAATCTTGAATACTTCTAGTTTTTGTATTTTACCATCATCAATTAGATGATATTTACGTAAATTTGATGTATCTATACGTTTACCATTAGAGAACCATTGAACTTTTTGTGGTAATTTAGAAAGATGACATTCGAATTCAATTGTTTGAGGAATTTCTTTTAAATGAATTGATTCTAATTCTTTGATGATAACTAATGGAGCATCTAAAATGAATCAAAAACAGTAGCCAATGATAGTACTAATAATAACACTAGTAATAAATGATAAGTAGTCTATTTGATTCTATTCAAGAACACCTCATATCATAATTGACAAGTATTGGTAACTAGTTCTGTAAGGACGGATCGTTGGTAAACTCTAGGAAGCCTCAAGAAGCCCAGAAAGGGTCGAAGACATTCCATCCAATCACTGCTAGGGGAATATTCTAGAATGTCGATGTGTAGCTTCCCCATTGGATGGAAAAGAGTGATCCCTATGTGTCTATTGGTTGTCCGAAATGATGATTTACTCTCAGTCAAAAAAAACTATAAATACATGAGATTTCTGTACTATATTTTGACACTGTTTTGGGGAATAAAATTCCTACCTACTAGTCTTCTGTCTTCTCTCTTGCGACGTTGCGGGTTCGAACGTTCAATTAGTCTAGTAGTACGCGGCATAGTAAGGATCAAAATCTCTAGATATAACATGTTCTTTTTAATACTTCAGAAAATTCGATGAATCTGGCTAACATCACATCTTACAGTCCTTTCTTGGGTCAGTACACTTTCATTCGGCTTGGTAAATATGCTTCTTATACATTATTAGTCTTCTACTCTCATGTGATTGGTTGAATTAAGCGCTAGGATGGATGTGATTGAATAGAGTTGGCAAATGATCATAACTCTAAGATTAAATTAGTCTATAAATTGATAAGATTAATCCCTAAATGTTATATGAATCATCGCCATGATAATGTCTTCAGTCCTTCTAAAAATGCTATCAATTCTCATTAGAACTAATGAAGTTACGTTACCATCCATCCAAAATAAATAAAAGTATAGATTGATTTCATGTGTACAATGCTATTTCTACGCAGTGGTCGTACAATGAACCCTCATTACATTTACAGAGCCCTAAGCACTATATAAAGAAACCATTTTCAAAGTAGCACTAACTTGTTAGCTTTACATTGGAGATTCAAAGTCGTTATCTCAAACCTTACTGGGTACATTACAATAGTTTAGCCTTAGTGTAAATCTCGATAGTCTAATAAAGAGACGAAGATTGTCAGAACTATGTGACGATATATTAGCGCAATACATTTTAAACATATACTTGTTAAGAACATTTATATATAAACGTATTGTGCAGTGAAGGTCAAAGATCAAACGAGGTCCATGCTTCATTCAAAACCTAAAAGACATGAAAACGATTGTATCACATCCCACTGCGTTTACTAATTTAAATGTGTGTGTCGTCCCACATACATAGTGAGGAGCAATCGTGATCTGAAAATTAGGGTGTGTGAACATGTACCAAAATGGTTGCAGAAACAAATAGAATCAAATGACCCGATAAGAGTAGACGATAAACATCCATCATCCTCCATTGCCAAACACATAATCGAAACAGGCCATACGATTGATCTTAACTCGGCTTTTGTGGTGTTGTATAAAAGTGTAAAAGGGCGTATACTAGGGTTTATTGAAGCCTTAGCTATACGAAAATTCAAACCCTCTTTGTGTATTCAAAAACAGTTTGTTATCATCTTTAACCTACCCTGGTAGTATTAGCTTATTATCCAGAGGGATCAGGTGTCAAGTTGTTTTCACATTATTTTTATTATTATTATCCTTATCTATTCTTACCCCCCCCCATTTTCAATTTAGTTGACCTTCTATTTTTATATATAAATGTTCTTAACAAGTATATTAGGTGTGATCAGATTGTTCGAAATGTATTGCGCTAATATATCAATCACATAGTTCTGATAATCTTCATCTTCATATTACACTATCGAAATTTATCAAAGGGACTAATTGCTTTAGTGTAAATCCGTGTGCGCAAATAGGGTTAGATACAAGCATCAGTAAGGAAACAGAAGAGAAAATAAGTTTGAGCATAGATGTTTACATTGAAAATTACCTTTCTTTAAGCAAACCCTTTCTGATGGTTTTGATGGTTCACCAACACCTTCCTTATTCACTCCGCGAACACGAAACTGATAACGTGTTGAACTGTCTAAATTGTTCACATTCAAGTTACAATCATCTGGTTTGGTTGTTTTTCCAACTTCTTTCCAATCATTACCATCATCTTCATAAGCTTCAATGACATAATAATCAGCTGGTCCAAAGTCTTCATTTACAGTACCAGGTGTCCAAGTTAAATTAACGCTTGTTTCATTTAAAGGTTCGACGGTTATAGGACCAGGTTTTCCAGGAACTTTAGGAGCTAAATCAGTAAAAAAATAATTTAAGAACATAAAACACAGGATAAGTTGCAACAAAACTTGAAGCGATGTAAGTTTTGCTTTCATCCACTGGTTTGCTATGCCAATCAGATATAAGCCAAATGATGAGTGAGAAACGTTGATAGACGCATACTATCACTCAAGATTGGCTTCACTTTCTAAAGAAAGAAACATGTCACCTTAATTTCCGAGGACGCCGGCCGGCTCAGTGGTTTAGTGGTTAAACGCTCGCTCGCGAGACGGATAGGTCCTGGGTTCGAATCTCGCGAGGTGGGATCGTGGATGTGCACTGCTGAGGAGTCTCACAATAGGATGAAACGGCCATCCAGTGCTTTCAGGTTTTCCATGATGGTCTATCTTCCATTAACTCATGATTTCAACTATATAAAAATTACTAAAATCAAATTGTCATGTTCGGTATACTTTGTCATTTACTCCAGAGAAATCAGTACCAAGTAATATGTATTTTGTGCTGCTGTTGCACAAGTACTTTGATAAGTAACCTAACAACCTATAAAATACCTCAGACTGCTGATAGAAATTTGGATAAGAGAATAAATAAACATAAAAGAATAAATCAACATTTTGTTAAATAACTTACGTTTCATTAAGGGTAAACAAGATTCTGACGATGGACTAAATGGCCCTTTACCAGCTTTATTAACAGCACATACACGGAATGTATATTGCTTATCAGGAGATAAACCAGTTACTGTAGCTTTCGGTTGGACATTAGGTTCAAATATAACTCCTGAAGTGAGTGAATTCCATTGTGCTCGTGAACCGTAGGTCGATGTACGGCGCTGACCTTTTACAATTGGACGTTCATCCATGCTTTCAATGAGATATTCTGTGATGGGAGAACCACCGTCTGATGTAGGAGGTGTCCATTCCAGTGAAACGCGACCACTTTCTAATATTGTAACCTGAGGTATTCCTGGAGCTTCAGGTGGGTCTATGTTAAAAAAAAAGAGAACAATCACAATAAATATGGGATATATGTAACACATAACAAATAAACTACTCCATTCTCAAGTAATGCTTATAACAACAATAGACCCAAGAAAACTAACTTACCAAA
The DNA here is from genome assembly GCA_944470415.2 of Schistosoma rodhaini. Lineage (NCBI taxonomy): Eukaryota > Metazoa > Platyhelminthes > Trematoda > Strigeidida > Schistosomatidae > Schistosoma > Schistosoma rodhaini. The sequence continues at coordinate 7,037,929 of OX104044.1, forward strand.
AGAATACTTTATTAAGAAAGACTGACTATCAGCAAATGCGGAATCACCAACTTCATTACGTGCACAAACTGAGAATATATATTGAGATCCCAGTTTAAGACCATCTATCAATGTTTTCAATTCTCTGGTTATACAAACATTAATTGGTTGACTTGAATATTTAGTTGCATCTCGATAATTAACAACATATTCTAAAGATTCATTTTCATTTACATTAACTGGTATATCCCAATTAAACATAATTGATTGTTCTGTAGTATCAGTTATTGTAAGATTTCTTGGTGGAGATGGTTTATCAATGACCATAACATGAATTGTTATAGAAATTTCACCAAGATCATTTGTTATTGTAACTTTATATGCTCCACTATCTTCACGTTTTACTCGACTTAATGGTAATGTAGTTAAACCAGCAACTATATCTGGTTTAAATCTAGGAGTTTGTTCTTGAGTTAAATCAGTACATGGTGCCCATGTCCATTTAATTTTAGGTTTTGGTGATGATGTAAATGGAATTTCTAAGATTTTCGAAGTACCAGCCTTTAAAGTAATATGATCTTCAAATTGATCAGATATTCGAATTGTTGGTGGAGCTGTAAACATTAAAGAAAAAAAGGAAACGATATGCATTGTAAACAATTGTCTGACAACATTCACTTATGGTTTGAACAATGATAATAAATGAAAAAAAAAACAACTTTAAAATATCGCAAGGGGGTTTCGTAGAGATTTTTGTAATTTTATAGATGAGATCATGAGTCAATTGAAACTAGACCATCATGGAAAATCTGGAAGCACTGGACGGCCGTTTCATCCTATTGTGGGACTCCTCAGCAGTGCGTATCCACGATCCCACCTAGCGAGATTCGAACCCAGGGCCTATCAGTCTCGCGATAGATCCAGTAATATATCAGATTAAACCATAAGATTGCTTACGATAGCGGCTAAATCTAAGTCAACAAGCTTAAAGTTCTGTAATGAAATACAAGTGTAAAAGCAACGTAGATTCATCACAGTAAGATTTTACTTAAATTTACTACACATATGTATTATAATTTGGCTTTCACTATTCGAATTCATTGTAAAACAGATGTGCAGTTCAATAAATGCGATTAATATTATAAATTCAATCAATCCATAGTAAAATTAGGGTTATAAGATAAAAGTAAGAAGATTTACATTACAGAGTATAGAGTGAGCCTATTTATCTTTTTCCACTAACCAGTCGTAGTCCACAACAACTGTTAATTCAATCCTACTTGAAGATAGCCCCCAAATGCCCTGGTTCTGCCGATAGTGGGGAGAGTCCGCTCTCCCTCTCCAAATGCTCTCACATGGCCACGCCTATATAGACCCTGACAGGGAAGACCTACTCACTGCCTTCTTGCACCACGGGTGTTGTTTACGAAATTAAGAGGACAAAAAGCGAATGTCCAGCGCTTTAACCGGGTCGGTGGATACAGAGGGTTCATCTAGGGGAGTTGGAAAACCCTGATTCCAAACCATTGGTGCACATAGGCTCCAGTATGCTAAGGGAACAAATGGCATATGAATCAATCTTTGGTCACCGGTTACCATGGAACTACATCTCCTCACGATGCTCCATTGCCTTGTGGATTAGACCTTCAGGTCGAAGGCTCCGGGTGTGGCCCCTTAAGGAAACCATGTGCTTCAGTTTGAGCACCTGGGCAGTATCACAGCCCTCACATAAACCAAATGAGATTTGTGTGTCACATACATATCTGGTGCCCCCCCTTGTACCAATATTTATATGTTTAACTAAATAAAAAAATAATCATATTTACCTTTAATTTCTAATTTACATTTGGATGTAATATTCTCTACTTGTATTGCATAATCACCAATATCTGTATCAATTAAATTAGTAAAATGAATGGATTGAATTGTGCCTTGATCAATAAATTTCATATGTGCATCATCTGATCTTATAATTAATGGTTTATTATCTTTTGTCCATGCAATCATTGTTCTTGGTTTACGCGATAATTCACATTCTAATTTATATTCAATTGGTTCAATATTAGTGATAATTAAATCTTCTAATGGACGTATAAATTCAAGCAGTACACCTGTAAATTAATGAAATAATAATGATAGTAAATAGAAAATATGATGTTTAACTGTAGATGAATAGATTCATTTCATATTCATAGTTGAAAGCATGAGTCGATTGAAGCTAGATCACCAAGGAAAACCTGGAAGCATTGGACGGCCATTTCGTTCTATTGTTGAAGTTAGACATTAATACCATCAGATGCCAGCTCAGTGGTCTATCAGTTAAGTGTTCTGGCGTGAGACTGTTGCGTCCTAGGTTCGAATCTCGCGAGGCGGGGTCGTGGATGCGCACTGTTGAGGAGTCTCATAATAGGACGGAACGGCCGTCCAGTGCTCCCAGGTTTTTCTTGGTTGTCTAGCTTCAATCGACTCATCGCTACAACTATGAAAATATTGAAATATCCACAAAAACCCCTTCTGATCACTTCATATTGTTTACTTGAATCTTCTCATTGATGTTTAAAACTGCGATTGATCAGTCAATTATGTGCATGCTGTATGTATCACCTTGATAGTGAATTAATTTAAAAGTTTTATAAGCAAAGATGGATAGTGGCTAGCAGTGGAATCCAGTTTGATGTGTGTTTCGTCCTATTAGGGATTCGTCAGTTGGATGTACTTGCATCTCAAATATGCTTATAATGCTTGTGAATTAAGTCAGTATCGAGGCACTCCGCATAGAATGCACATATGCCAATAACAGACTAATTAATTGCACTCCTAAACATCAATAGGAAGATTCAAGTAAACAATACTAAGTGAATTTAAACTTCACCCGATTACACAAGCTAGTAGCTTATCGGACTCAGTAGCGAAGTGGATAACGTGATGGCGGTTGAAGCGAAAGATGCTGGGTTCGAGTTCCAGAGTGATTATCAACTGTGGGATGCAGGTACGTTCAGTTGACGAGTCTTAAGTAGGACGAAGTGCGTGTCCTGGATCTCATTGCTAGCCACCAGCCAACTATGCTTATGTATGAGTATAATCACATGTTTTAAACATTAGTCGAGTAACTTGACCAAATTTTGTAAAACTAATCTCGAATAAATCTATATTTAATGTATTTTGATTTACCAGGAGAGGACAAACCAGTTTCCAATGGAAGAGGAAATTAGGAAAAGATGTTGAAAGTGGATTGGACATATATTATGGAAATCACCAATATACATTACAAGGCAATCCCTAACTTGGAATCCGGAAAGGAAGCGGAAAACAGGAAGGTCAAAGAACACATTACACCGGGAAATAGAAGCAGATATGGAAAAGATGAATGTAAACTGGAAAGAACTGGAAAGGATTGTCCAGGACATAGTGGGTCGGAGAATGCTTGTCGGCGTCCTATGCTCCATTGGGAGTAACAGGCGTAAGTAAGTAAGTAAGTAAGTAAGTAAGTAAGTAAGTAAGTAAGTAAGTAAGTAAGTAAGTAAGTAAGTAAGTAAGTAAGTAAGTAAGTAAGTAAGTAAGTAAGTAAGTAAGTAAGTAAGTAAGTTAGTTAGTTAGTTAGTTAGTTAGTTAGTTAGTAAGTAAGTAAGTAAAATTATATGTAATGTTGAAAATAAATAGATCAGATATAAAACGTAGCGGCTATTCTATGACCATATGTTAATCTAACATATCAATAAGTAATAGGCAAAGGTATATCAACTAGTAATCATTAATAAAAGAAGAACAGAAACTAACCTAGTTGAATTGAATTCGATGGTTTTGATGGTTCACTTGTACCAGCTTTATTAACAGCTATAACTCGAAAGTCATATGATTTACCAGCAGTCATGTTTTCTTTAATTGGAGGAAAGTCTAATTTCGTATCAGTAATTTCTTTACCACAGATTAATTTATTCCAAACACGTCCTTCATCTATTCTATACTCTACAGTGTAATAAAGTGGAGCTGATCCAGTGGATGTTGTTGTTCTTGTTGCTGTCTCAGATTCGAACCAATTTACGGTTATTATTTGATCTTCTGGTTCAGCACATGATGGAGATACAGATGCAGTAACATTCAATGGAGGAGTTGGAGGTCCTAAAGAAAGTTACAAATTTAAAAATTGTATGTAAAATACTACTTACTACAACATAAAACTATCCTCTTTCACCTACCATGAATGACATAAAAGATAGAAGTTAAATGGTGAATAAAAAGGTAAAGATGACATACACTGATATCTAAAATACATCTATCATTATTAAGCTAAATGTAAATACTGTTAAGTAAATTACCCGAAAAAATGTTCGAATCTTAGTAAACAGAGTAAACATATAATAACTCACCATAATCTAATTTAGTTGAAACTGGTTTCGTTTCTGCAAACTCTGATTGACCAACATCATTCTTCGCTGCAACACTAAACACATACGACTTGTTGATCTGAAGACCATCAATCCTCATACTCAATTCACTCGTCTTACTCACTCCACGACCAGCACGTTGACTAGACTCACGCATCTCAACCACATACTCCAACAATCCACCAACACCACTCACACTCACATCCGTCGTCGTCGTCGACGACAAACCAACGAATTCCGGCTCCTTCCAACTCAACAACACACTCTCACCACTGTTCTCAATCACCTCCAAATCACGAGGTACAGATGGCTTGTCAATTACAATCATCTGAATAGTCACAGACACTTCACCCAACTCGTTACTGATCACCACTGTGTAGTCTCCGGCATCCTCACGCTTCACCTTACTCACAGGCAATGAAGTCAATCCGGATACCACGTCAGGCTTGAATCGTGGACTCTGTACCGGTCCCAATTCACCATCTGGTCGACTTCGTTGTCTCCATGTCCATTCGACTTTTGGTTTAGGGCTGGCAGTGAATGGTATTTCGAACACCATAGCACCTCCAGCCTTGATGATCACTCGATCGGAGAACGAATCGGATAATCTCAATGTTGGTGGAACTGAAATAACAAGAAAAGCATATTGATGTGTATCCAAAAAAGAACAGATTTTTCTTGAATGTTGCTTGAGTGATATATATTTATACATATAATGATGTAATAAACATACCTTTCATTGACAATTTCGCCTCACTTGACAACTTTTCTACTTTTATCGTATAGATGCCCAAATCGTCCTCAGTTAATGAACGAAACTTAATTGAGTGAATTTTATTGTCACTTGATTCTTCAATTGATACATGGTTTGGTAAACGACTTAGAGTTTTACCGTCTTTTAACCATTGTACCTTATCACGTGGTGAACGTGATAATTCACATTCTAATAGAACTGGTTTTTCGTTAACTTCATTGATAGTAACATCAATCAACGGACGAACAAATTGTAGTGGAATACCTTTAAAAAAGAAAGGATAAATTCTTTCAGTGATTTACACAGTGTTCTTAATGGTGATAAAGCAATTTTAATAATAACAGTAAGATTCACTGAAAGTTGTAGCTCTATTTGAATAAGAATATGATCACCACTTAAAGGAATATACTTTAAAACGGAATGCAAACCATCTAATCGGTTCATTATGAGTAATTTTACTTGCTTGGTTATCATACTGTTGAGAACAACCACTAAGATTTCTATGCTGAGTAACATTTGTTTCAAAGTAGCATTCATAGTCATTCATATATGTTCATCTGAATCACTATAAAGTACATTCGTGGTTATAATGACGTCTGAAAACGGTTATCGTCCGCTTTTAAAGCTCACATGTAGATATAGACATCCTGAAGTTCTCAATGATGTGTTGATTAAAACATCACAATGGGAAGATTTTATAACCTAGTATTATCTTTTCACATCGGTGCTCATTGCTGGATGGTCATGAAAAGATAATCATTTTGCAAATGAACTTTTTCAACGAGTCATCCATACAACTATAGCTAGGAGCCATCATAAGGTAGAATTGTGATTGTATACTGTAGAGAACATACGTTTTCATATGTCTCAACAATTAGTCTAGTAAAAAGAAAACGCAACAATTAACCGAATACACTTAGATATGCAAAAAAAGAACTCGGACTTTTTCCCTTTTCATGTAGTTAGTTGACAGACGAGTTCACTCTATTTTACCAAGAGTTGAAGTGACTTAGAGCTCAATAATGAAAACCAAAATATAGGATCATTGTAGAGAATGTAATTTCTCATTGAAATCATGATCCGATGAATGTTAAACAGGCAGTGTGAACCTGGAAGTACTGAACTGCCATTTCATCATAGTATACTGCTCAACTGCGTAGAGCGAGTAAGTTACCCACCCAAGACTGTGCAAGATGGTTGTGCGACAACATAGATTGGTCGAATTTATAATATAATACCGTAGGATACCGATCCCGTGGTTTAGAAGCGAAGCGTTTGCGCGCGAGATCGTGGATGTGAAATGCTGACGAGTTCCATGCTAGGACGAAAAAAAGTCTAGTATTTCCACGTTTTTAATGAAAGTCTAACATTGATGGATTCACGACCTCAATGAAATTCGACGATCTATACAACCCCGAAATGAAAATTTAATTTTAGTCAATAAATGTAATGGTTTAAAAACACACATTATTTGAGTTTGATGATATTGGTGTACAATTGAAAATGAGAAAGATCAGTACCACCTCAAACGACCAATTCTCTCGTTCGTCATAAAGACCACTGATATATTTGCCAGATGAACTACATTTCACCTTTCGTTGGTAGTCAGTCAGTTGAGAAAAACAAGTAACCTAGAACGTTCAGTAGTTAGTTCCTACAACGAAATTCCTCAAGTGAACAGACAGCTGCAAGTACAGCTTCAGTCTATGCAAAACCAATCATACATTATCACTGACCGATCCGATCATTCCGACAGGTCAGTCTAATAGGCAACATGAGAAATGATCACACTGGAACTAGTTACTCTTGAGGACATGATCAGGATACGTGCTAATTAGTCCATCATACTCTCCGACTCAATCACATCTCAGTCGGATACATTGATCTTGGCGAGTAGATTGATTTAAGCGAAATCACTTGCAAGTCGATGCATATAGATAATTGCACACAAACCCACCCACCCACTCACACACACACACGCACACACAACCAAAACAAGTGTTATCATTTACCTAGTTGAACAGCGTTCGATGGTGAAGAAGGTTTACTCTTGCCAGCTTTATTCTCTGCTGTTACACGGAACTCATAACTCACAAACTCTTGCAATTTATCAGTAGGAAGTGTGAAGTGTGGTTCAGTGATTGTGAAGTCGGCACTCACGTCCTGCCATCGAGTTGAGTCTTCAGGCTTCAATTCGATGTAGAAGTTTGTGACCGGTCCACTGGCAGACACTTGGTCGGTTGGTTGTTCCCACGTCAATTCTATCGTTTGATCTTTGATAGACGCCTTCTCTGGATTGACCACTGCCTTCACATTGACTGGACTCTGAGGTGGTCCTAGATAGAGAGACATCAATTAGCTTTTATTTTCTGCATTAAAATTTTGCAACATATATTTGATTTCATTTAATTGTTTGAATGATGAAATGTTTGTAGGTTACCATTCCGACAATAAGAATATGTTGTTACAACAATTGTTTCTTTTATACATAGAACTACAGACAACCAAGAATTCAGTTCACTGAACTGCAAAAACAGCATCAATAAATAGGCTGAAGTCAAACTCACATCAATTATTTTGCTGTATCCGCAAATGAGTACTTTATGATCAACGTCCAAAAGCTAATAAGGTTAATGCAGGTAGTAATCATATGTCAATAAAGGTTTTCTATTGCTTAATTATATGTGTAATAATTACAATTTATATCATGTTATGATCTATAGATATGAAGAGAATATTGTGACTTTTGTTCGGTTACATGCTGCCGATTAACTTCATTACATATCATCTGTTTAACCTCCTAAATTTGTTTTAAAGCACAGTTGATAACGGTTTTCATTTACCGTGAGAATTTGAAGTTGACCATGATTATAGATATCAAAACACAAACTTAAAATCTCGTATGACGTTATGGTATATGCTACTTATGTCGATAGACATAAGCATTATGTTATACCAATAGGAAGTGGAAAACCTTGCAGCGAAAGGCTAAGAAGATCGAGTTGAAGAGAATAGAATGAAAAAATATAAAAGGAATTTTGAACTGGAAGAATCATACAGAATGTGAAGGAAATTGGCAAATGAAGTATTCAGTTTATGGTTCTCATATTTTACCAGGAGATTCTTTATTCTTTTTATTTGAATTCAACCGGTTGTCCCTACCCGTGTTCTCGTTCACAATAACGTAAACTTATCTACTATGATGGGTTTTACAATAGATTAAATAACTACAATCTTCAATACAAATGCATAATGTTGCTTAAAAATATAATTAGATTGAATATACTATCTTCTTTCACTGTTTGATCTCTAAGCTAATTCGAGTATATTTCTTAGGACTCAGTAGGTAAGTTCTAATAAGTTCTAATAAGAACTATGGCGTTTGAAGTGAATGGTATTGAGTTTGAATTCCAGAGTGAACATCAACTTTGAATTGCAGGTTCATCCAACTAACAAGTTTCAAATAGGATGAAACGCGCGTCCCGTATCCCACTGCTAGCCACAATCCATCTTTGTCTATACGTTTTAATCGTTTATACACTGAATCTTAGAAAGTTAGAGCATAATTTCCAGATGACAGTAGGCTTCAAACATGAATTTCTTCCATGAATCTCTGTCAGTAATCATAATATTCTACATGATTGACTAACTGACATTATAATAATGACAATAATACTACGTCACTCTACATCTTAATTTGAATGATATGTCTACAAGCATAATTGAACCAATAAACTGTTATTGTATAACGAAACAAAGAAGAACTTCAACAGTTCATGCACTTAGACCAATGATTCTTCGAAAATGCTACATTTTGGAGATTGTAATATTGATCTCTTAAAAAAAACGTCAGCATATCTAGACACATCTATGAATCCGTTATTTCAGTAAAAAATTGAAATCTTATTCATTAAGAGGATGGAAAATGATAAGATTGTCGGTCAGTTATTACCGATTGCTTTCCATCTTACTATTGTCAGATGAAAGCAATTGACATTAACCGCAAATACAATATTATTTAAAGCAATTAGTCCATTTGATAAATTTCGATAGTGCAATAAGAAGACGAAGATTATCAGAACTATGCGATGAGGTATTAGCGCAATACATTTCGAACAATCTGATCACACATTTATATATAAAAATAAAAGGTCAACTAGACTGGAAATGGGGGGGATAAGAATAGACAAGGATAATAGTGATAAAATAATGTGAAAACAATTTGACACCTAATCACTTTGGATAATAAGCTAATATTATCAGGGTAGGTCTAAGGTGAGAACAAACTGTTTTTGAATTAGTCAAAGGGGAGTTGAATTTTCGGATGGCTAAGGCTTCAATAAACCCTAGTATACGCCCTTTTACACTTTTTATACAACACCACAAAAGCCGAGTCAAGGTCAATCGTATGGCCTGTTTCGATTACATGTTTGGCAATGGAGGATGATGGATGTTTATCGTCTACTCTTATCGGGTCATTTGATTCTATTTGTTTCTGCAACCATTTTGGTACATGTTCACACCCTAATTTTCAGATCACGATTGCTCCTCACTATGTATGTGGGACGACACACACATTTAAATTAGTAAACGCAGTGGGATGTGATACAATCGTTTTCATCTCTATTAGGTTTTGAATGAAGCATGAACATCGTTCTCTCTTAGATAATAACCTTCGCTGTATGTGTGTGATCAGATTGTTTGAAATGTATTGCGCTAATATATCATCACATAGTTCTGATAATCTTCGTCTCCTTATTACACAATACTATTTATTTTTCAATACAAATAACATTAGGATTACGGATATTATTTCACTCCTTGTATTAATTATCCACCAATCAGATTAATGCATAGTTCAATTAATTGGCACAACGGTCTCACAAGAAAATGTAACGTAAGTGGGCAATCTTATGGTGACTTTGATCTATAGTGCAAAGAATTTGTAATAATAGAAATACTTAAATAAAGAGGTTATCAAAGTGAACGATCGTTTCCAATTACTTCTTCATCTAGTTCTGTGGTTATAAATCTAAAATTATTACTCGTATTACAATAGACAAAATTTTAAAATTGAATTAATCTTTAGTATGAATGGAAGATGACAAGTCATTCAGTCAGTCACAACGTAGAACTTCACATTGATGACTTCACTTTAACTTGTTAGTAATTTATAGTACATGAAGTTTGTCACCTGCTTGGGATCCGTGAGATGATAGCAATCGATGGTTAGAGACCTTGAATGACATGGCTCAAAATCGTTTGCAATGTCAAAGGTACATCCACTCTTTGTGTTCTACCAAATTCTAATCTTCTAAATTCTTCATGTCCCTATTTTTTCTCACGCCAAATTTAATTTACTGGGTTATACTCCTTGGATGACATCTTCAAACCTAAATCTTTCGAATTACTGCTTATATTCTCACTACCTCTACCACTATGGGATTTGAATCGAAAACTGCATTTCTGTGCTAATGTGATATGGCAACTCGAACAGATGTGCGTACATACGAAGTTCTACGTTGTGACTGACTGACTTGTCATCATCCATTCATATTAAAGATTAATTCAATTTTAAGACTGTTGTAGCTGTAAATAATTCCCCAAAATCAATAGCTTTCTAAGTGTTCGACATTGGATGCTGACCACATTGTTTCAAGTCTACTTGTTTAACTGAAGGCTTTCGGTCATGCATCCGTGCCGGATCACGTTTCAACCCAGCTTGGGACACAGTTCCTATATTCAATAGCCAGCTTAGAGTAAACGCTTCTCGATATATTGATAACGCATCAAATATATCTTTCCTACCTCTTCGCATCTGACTTCTGATTTCGATTGGCTGGGAAACGTTTCGAATATAGAAGGTGTTACTGGTAGCTAGTTGTAAAATTAGGATACCAGTCGTATCTTCAGTGTCTATTGTTTGAAGGTAATAATCTTAGATTTATAACCACAGAACTAGATGAAGAAGTAATTGGAAACGATCGTTCATTTTGATGCTCTTTGTTCTTTAAGAAATCTGTGTATATGAAATTACGATAAGGAAGTTTCTTCAAATATATATATATTCAAGAATAAAGTCGAGAAATCTACTTAAAAGTACACAATATGGATGCCTAAATAGGAAGAAAGCAGCATATATGCATAATTCTCAGAAAGAGATATTTGCAGATACAATTATTTAATAGTTGAGTTCATTAGTTAGTTGAAGCTAGATTGAAAAGATGTTATTGAGAGTAAACTTCCAACTGACATGATATACATATACCAACTCACCATAATCTAATTTAGTTGAAACTGGTTTCGTTTCTGCAAACTCTGATTGACCAACATCATTCTTCGCTGCAACACTAAACACATACGACTTGTTGATCTGAAGACCGTCAATCCTCATACTCAATTCACTCGTCTTACTCACTCCACGACCAGCACGTTGACTAGACTCACGCATCTCAACCACATACTCCAACAATCCACCAACACCACTCACACTCACATCCGTCGTCGTCGTCGACGACAAACCAACGAATTCCGGCTCCTTCCAACTCAACAACACACTCTCACCACTGTTCTCAATCACCTCCAAATCACGAGGTACAGATGGCTTGTCAATTACAATCATCTGAATAGTCACAGACACTTCACCCAACTCGTTACTGATCACCACTGTGTAGTCTCCGGCATCCTCACGCTTCACCTTACTCACAGGCAATGAAGTCAATCCGGATACCACGTCAGGCTTGAATCGTGGACTCTGTACCGGTCCCAATTCACCATCTGGTCGACTTCGTTGTCTCCATGTCCATTCGACTTTTGGTTTAGGGCTGGCAGTGAATGGTATTTCGAACACCATAGCACCTCCAGCCTTGATGATCACTCGATCGGAGAACGAATCGGATAATCTCAATGTTGGTGGAACTGTAAATTTATAAAAGTATATGTTTATTTAAAGAAATTATGTTAACGAAAATGCAGTTTCGTTTATTTACCATTTTTCTATGTTCATCACTTTTAATATTCACTCACTTAATGTTACTATGCTGTTTATTTTCATTCGGTCATTATCCATGGAAAATGAAATATCATGAAATGAATTGAGAAAATACTTTGAGGTAGTTCATGGATTTCATTTATCATTATCGTTATGATAAATAGTGTTTTTATGGGAAGAAAGCCTTTAATATTGTAATTGTATTTGTATAGAGTCATTAGCCGTCCATACCAACAACATTGGTGGAACAGTTTTCACTTCTACGCCCATACAAACTGACACAATTGGTAGAATTCCGAATCAAATATTGTGGTTCTGGATAATTTGTGGGTAATCGGATTTTTACCATTGGATGTACCTCTTAGTCAGTTTGTTGTAAGTGCATCGTGTTAGTGAATCGTTTTGTAGTGAATGGAAATAGTATGACAAATATGATTAGTCATCTTAAAACTACACATTATTGTCATAACGCATCAATCTAGAATATGATTTTCTAAAGAGATGACAAAGATATGAAGGACCATAACCGAAAGTAAAATATAGTTTATATATTAAGTCAGGGAAATATACAGAGTCTATGTAGTTCGTACCATGTAATCGACAACCTCGAATACATGATAAATATATATCCATTTGTTGCATTATAGAAGAATAAAGTATCATTATTAAAAAGAAAAGGAAGGCCCAGGACAGAGTGGGTTGGAAAATGCTGGTCGGCGGCCTATGCTTCATTAGGAGTAACAGACGTAAGTAAGTGAGTAAGTAAGTAAGTGAGTAAGTAAGTTAGTAAGTAAGTAAGTAAGTAAGTAAGTAAGTATGTAAGTAAGCAAGTAGGTATATAAGTAAGTAAGTAAGTAAGTAAGTAAGTAAGTAAGTAAGTAAGTAAGTAAGTAAGTAAGTAAGTAAGTAAGTAAGTGAGTAAGTAAGTAAGTAAGTAAGTAAGTAAGTAAAGGAATAAATAAATAAATAAATAAGAGTATCATTATTAAAAAGGATATTACAATTACTATGATTACATCTTCGTATACACTAATCAAATGATAACCTTATCTACATTCATTGCAACCTCTAGGTTTACACATAAGTAAAGAAATTCTACTGGTTCATGGACAAAGTTGATCGTTATTTCAAGAATCATATGAACGTTATTATAGAGCTGACTGAACATACGATGCTTCTATCAATTATACAGTTAAAGTATAACGCCAATTAAACAAAATAGAAAAAAAAATGCATAGAACCATATAAAAATATAAACTTGATTTAAATTTTTTAAGAGTCATGGTATATACCTTTCATATCTAGTCGACATTCACTAGATAACTTCTCAACACGTAAACTATATACACCCAAATCATCATCCATTAATGAAGTGAACTTCACACGATGGATTTTTCCATTCTCCAATTCTTCAATTGTCATACGATCAGGTAGACGACCAATAGGTTTCCCATCTTTCAACCATTGTACTTTATCACGAGGAGTGCGAGATAGTTCACACTCAAGGATGACTGGTTCATTGGTTACTTTGTCAACAGTCAAGTCAGTAAGTGGTCGTACAAATTCGAGTGGAATGCCTGCAAATTGAGAGAAATCAAGATGTATAGGATATCTGTGGTTTGTGTTGTTTCATTTTATATTACTATTAAATAAGAACACTTACTTTTTAATGAATCATTCCGCATAAATAATCTTATTTTTTTAGTGAATGTTTGAATCTTCCCATTGATGTTCAGGATTGCCATTGATCATTCTCTTATTGGTGTATGTAACTGAAGGTAATATCGAGGCACTCCTAACAGAATGCACATATGCTAATCTGATCAATTGTACTACTAAACATCAATAGGATGATTCGAGTAAACAATACCGAGTGAATTTAAACTTAACCCATTACACAAGCTAGTAGCTAGTCGGAATCAGTAGCTAAGTGGATAACGTGATGGCGGTTGAAGCAGAAGATACTGGGTTCTAGTCCCGGAATGAACAGGAAGATATCCGGCTTAAGGGCTCTGAGTAGGGTGAAGCGCGCGTCATGGACTTCAGTCCTAGCCATCATACATCTCTGCTTATAATGAAAAAAAACACTAATCACAAATGCAGTAGCAAAAAGATTTCTAATCATCTAAGACAGCTGATCATCATTATTGTTATTTTTTATTACATCTAGTTGAATGACAGATCATTTTGATAATCAAGATTCGTTGTAACTTCATGATAAATGATAAGTTAAGTGATAACTAGTGAATTTATTTTATGGGTGATCAGACAGTTGCCGATAAATTACCTTCCAATGTGGACCTGAAATATTACTGATACGTTAACCAAGATTATAGGTGTTTTAAGGTAGTTGACAAGAAACTTAATCTGGCGCAAGCTTTGTGGTAGTTGGTACTTGTCAGTAAAGGAAAACCGTAACGATAAAGGACGTAATGATCCCTGTGGGATTCTCTCCAGCGTCACTCAAAGTCAAATTTCGAATTATTATCATTTAGCTATTAAGGAACAAACTGACATCATGTAGCTCAGATGTACTTAAGTTGATTGATCACTGAATAGCAACCAGTGTGATATATGTCTAGACCTTAGGGTTGATTGAATTCTATCAAAATTTACATCCAGAGTTTTTCACTTACTATCGCTGATATCCTAAAATTTAGAAATAATGTATCCAATGTTGAGTTTGAAAGACTAGTGTCCATCATTCAACTCAAACGATAGAAATTGATCATCACGAAATGACTGGACAAACATAAAGTTGGTTATTTATTCACTAATTGATCATAAAATTAGCTTATTAATTGTCTTAAAAATTCATTCATAGGACGTTTATAATGTTTCAGAAAGTCAATTATATGGTAGAGACAAAAACGCTAAATAAGAGAACTCAAAAAACTCAAACGTAGAACTCACCCAATCGTATTGCATTTGATGGTGAAGAAGGTTTACTCTTGCCAGCTTTATTCTCTGCTGTTACACGGAACTCATAACTCACAAACTCTTGCAATTTATCAGTAGGAAGTGTGAAGTGTGGTTCAGTGATTGTGAAGTCGGCACTCACGTCCTGCCATCGAGTTGAGTCTTCAGGCTTCAATTCGATGTAGAAGTTTGTGACCGGTCCACTGGCAGACACTTGGTCGGTTGGTTGTTCCCACGTCAATTCTATCGTTTGATCTTTGATAGACGCCTTCTCTGGATTGACCACTGCCTTCACATTGACTGGACTCGGTGGTGGACCTGATATTTTTAAAGATGATTTTTAGTAACTATTAATGTTTTGTGAGCTTAAATTCAAGCTAATGGCTGCAAATCAATAATAATGTTTCCTAAAGTATTTATAGATATATATGCTTTTTGAAAATTGTTCTGTGCATAGATCACAATTTTATGTTTGTCATCAGAAAAGTGAAACATAACTCTATTCCCGCGCGAAGCTGGTAGGTCCTGGGTTCGGGTCTCGTGGGTGCGGGATCGTGGATTCGCACTGCTGAGGAGTCCCATTATAGGACGAAACGGCCATCCAGTGCTTCCTGGTTTTCCATGGTGGTGTAGCTTCATTTGACTCACTCTTTCAACTATATTACACATATGTTTTATTTCAGTCATTGAAAATATTTAGTGAATAACTTTGACTCATCAGCATTCAATGGAAAAATGATCAGAGTTAATCAATTTTTTGGTTTCCTGTGTTTATTCTATTATCCTATGTTCTTTGGGCAGTTTCTCAACACTTTTGAAGATTATTAATCAAAGAGGTCTACCGGAAAGTCAAACATGTATTGGGATCCACTCAACTTATTCTGAAGTAAGGGAACTAGGAGTCACAAATTCACAATGTCAAGAAGAGGTATGGAGAGGAAATTGGAAAACTCATGAAGCTATTCTTTATAATTTTCTGATAAGTGGTATGGAAATGGGTAAAGTTTGAATGGAGAAAAAATTCTTGGCACGTACGGTAGATGATCTAGTGTTATTGTTGTTAGTTGCGTAGCTGAATTCATACCATATATGTGTTTCTAAAAAGACTTTGTGGAACTCTGTATGAGCTTGTTGTTAGTAATGGGTTTGTTGATTAGAAGTTGTGATCTGTTGGAATATTCTTATTACGATCAGAAAGCACTTGAATTTTTGCGAACGCAGATATTTCTCGAAGTAGAGCATCAAATCAGTGTTATTTCCAGATACACTAAGTTTATAGAAAATAACGAGATGAACGTAGGTAGGCTCAAAGAAAGTGATCAAATAAGCTATTAGATATTAGAGAACTTAAGTTATGAAGTGATTGAAGGTTAAAATATTTGACAGACTAGTTTAAAAAAGTTTATTTGTTCCAAAAATCGATGGTTTCCAGTTATCCTTATGAGGACTACTGAGAATGTATTCGATTAACACAATTTCATGTAGCATGGACCATTTATTAAGAAATATTCTATTTTTAGTGGCCCGACTCATAAGCTGTTGTAGTCATAATATTGATAAGTAAAAGATCTAGAATGTTCAGTCTGATGTAACTAAGGGGAAACAATACAAATTTGAATAGAAAAATACTTACTATAATCTAATTTAGTTGAAACTGGTTTCGTTTCTGCAAACTCTGATTGACCAACATCATTCTTCGCTGCAACACTAAACACATACGACTTGTTGATCTGAAGACCGTCAATCCTCATACTCAATTCACTCGTCTTACTCACTCCACGACCAGCACGTTGACTAGACTCACGCATCTCAACCACATACTCCAACAATCCACCAACACCACTCACACTCACATCCGTCGTCGTCGTCGACGACAAACCAACGAATTCCGGCTCCTTCCAACTCAACAACACACTCTCACCACTGTTCTCAATCACCTCCAAATCACGAGGTACAGATGGCTTGTCAATTACAATCATCTGAATAGTCACAGACACTTCACCCAACTCGTTACTGATCACCACTGTGTAGTCTCCGGCATCCTCACGCTTCACCTTACTCACAGGCAATGAAGTCAATCCGGATACCACGTCAGGCTTGAATCGTGGACTCTGTACCGGTCCCAATTCACCATCTGGTCGACTTCGTTGTCTCCATGTCCATTCGACTTTTGGTTTAGGGCTGGCAGTGAATGGTATTTCGAACACCATAGCACCTCCAGCCTTGATGATCACTCGATCGGAGAACGAATCGGATAATCTCAATGTTGGGGGTACTGTAAATATATATTAAGCATATTAGTACTCAAATACTAGTTGTCAAAAAATATTTTGGACATTCAAATGTCTATCTGTTAGTTTACAAAATGCAGATTTATCAATTCTGGATCCCAACGTTTTGGAGTTACAAAGTTATGATTCATAAAATGGATATGTTTGAATAAACTATGCACCATGTATTTTTTAAAAGAGGTTTTCCATCTATTAATTAATTGCATTTCAACTCCTTGAAGTAAGACGCTGTTTATTATAATCCACAGTTATAAGAATATACTGTTTTCTAAACAACATCAATATTGGTATGATAGGTTTATAAAGATTATTGAATTTAGTTGCAGACAACCATTGAAAACCAGGATGCACGGTACAGTTATTCCGCCTAGTATGAAACTCTTCATGGAAGAAACACCACGATCTCATTGACGATGGAATTTATGATCTTCAGTTTTCTGAGGTAAGGGACCTAGCATTTAAGTTTACATACCCATTTTTGAACAGTCCGCGAAGCTATATTCCTTTGAGATTAATGGATAACTGCCTCAACACCAACATAGTTGAGCTCTACCAGGCGAAGCAGCTGTCCAGTGCTTCTTTATTTTGAATCGTTAATTAAGGAAGGTCAGACCATAAGAGAAACAATAAAGAACATCACGGTTACTGGACTCCTTGGCGATTATCATCCGAAAGAAGTCTGGCACTGAATAAATTCCGTTCCAGTATCATGTCATCAAATTAAATTACTATGTGACACTTGTCGTAATATAAAAATAGATATGAACTATACATCTAGGAAGTTGTAGTAGCTGAAATCCAGAAAAGAACTAGGCGACCTGACTGGTAGATTGGTCCCCAGTAATAGTGCTGTGTAGACAAATGATCTTTAGGCAAAAGCAATGATCAATACTGGTGCAATAATAGTAGTAACTATGTACAATAATAGTAGGATTTATAGTATACATGACTTGAATTTGATTGGTAAATTATTTGATCAAAAATGTCGTTCCTTACTCTGAGCACTGATATGTAACTCACAATATAAAACAATTTCCGACACAATAAAAAAATCGCACACCAAATTTATGGACATACCTTTCATATCTAGTCGACATTCACTAGATAACTTCTCAACACGTAAACTATATACACCCAAATCATCATCCATTAATGAAGTGAACTTCACACGATGGATTTTTCCATTCTCCAATTCTTCAATTGTCATACGATCAGGTAGACGACCAATAGGTTTCCCATCTTTCAACCATTGTACTTTATCACGAGGAGTGCGAGATAGTTCACACTCAAGGATGACTGGTTCATTGGTTACTTTGTCAACAGTCAAGTCAGTAAGTGGTCGTACAAATTCGAGTGGAATGCCTGCAAATTGAGAGAAATCATGATGTATAGAATATCTCTGATTTGTGTTTATTTTTTCATTTTTAATCAATAATGAGTAACATATTGTGCCTCGAAATGAAACTTGATGAAACACTATTTGGGGTTCCGAATTTAACATTCGACTCTTAGATGTTATCCTGTGACATGTACTGTAAGTGATCTGGAGAACACATGAATTTTGGTAGCCCATACATTTATCGTTATCGGATAATCTTTATTTCTAAAGTTATATTTGTGGTAACACGTATATTTTAACATACAAAGACGCGGAGACAAACGGCTGGACAACATATTTCTCATATCCTTTCGTTTTCATGACCATTATCGCTATACCTGGTCTGTAGCAAAAAATGATCTCCCTAAACTATACTAGTTGAAAATGCCCACATCAGGAAAGTTGAAATAAATCGTAGAAGTAAACGTATTTGTCAGTCCTCATAATTTAATAGAAGCAGAAAAGCTAATCATAAATGTCATACTTAATAAATAACTGTGATCTCAAAACAACTCGAAATAAACATCAGAACATAATGACAAATCAAAGAAAAGTAGGAAAGACTCCAAGATCAAAAGTATACACTGAAACATTTCATGGTTTAAAATACAATGCTACCGTTATTTTAAACGTTTGAAGAAAGAGCCAACATTAAAAAACTAGCATGGAGAGAAGCGGACGGAAGAGAGTTTCTTTGAGAATTATTATTTCAACTGATTCTTTAAAAATTTTCCACTAAATAGACACTAGAAGATTAAGTGACAAAAATAAGTGAAACAGTAGATGTCACAATTCATCATGACGACTAAATAGATTAAATAGAAATTACTTAAAAGAAAGAAACTTAGGAAAAACAAGTACCCTAGAACGTTCAGTAGTTAGTTCCTACAACGAAATTCCTTAAGTGAACAGACAGCTGCAAGTACTGCTTCAGTCTATGCAAAATCAATCATACATTATCACTGACCGATCCGATCATTCCGACAGGTCAGTCTAATAGGCAACATGAGAAATGATCACACTGGAACTAGTTACTCTTGAGGACATGATCAGGATACGTGCTAATTAGTCCATCATACTCTCCGACTCAATCACATCTCAGTCGGATACATTGATCTTGGCGAGTAGATTGATTTAAGCGAAATCACTTGCAAGTCGATGCATATAGATAATTGCACACAAACCCACCCACCCACTCACACACACACACGCACACACAACCAAAACAAGTGTTATCATTTACCTAGTTGAACAGCGTTCGATGGTGAAGAAGGTTTACTCTTGCCAGCTTTATTCTCTGCTGTTACACGGAACTCATAACTCACAAACTCTTGCAATTTATCAGTAGGAAGTGTGAAGTGTGGTTCAGTGATTGTGAAGTCGGCACTCACGTCCTGCCATCGAGTTGAGTCTTCAGGCTTCAATTCGATGTAGAAGTTTGTGACCGGTCCACTGGCAGACACTTGGTCGGTTGGTTGTTCCCACGTCAATTCTATCGTTTGATCTTTGATAGACGCCTTCTCTGGATTGACCACTGCCTTCACATTGACTGGACTCGGTGGTGGACCTAGTGTTTTCAGAAAGCATTCAAATCATATTCAAAATATAACCCACAATGTTAGATAGTCAGTGACAATGTTATACACATATCAGTAACAATGCAGTCAAAGCACGATCGATAATACGTAAGATCTTGGTCGAACCAACTACTCATTTTGTGTTCAGTTGAACGAATAAGTAGTGATTCAATGCCATTTCTATTGGGGATTCACTAACGCTTAAACAAATCATGAAACAGAGGACGAGGAACCATCTGACATTCTTCTCAACCGGAAATCGATTCACCTCAATGACATTTGGGATCGATTCAATAATTGTCACTACTCAATTCAGTTCACATGAAAAGCAGAGGTGAATGAGGAATTTCATTTTCTTGATATCCGGTTGAAAATACTTCAAAATCAGTTGAGAGGTAAATTCAAGCATCGTCTGTTTCAAAGCCTTATCCAAATACTTTTGCTGAAATCTATCGAGTAACAAAATGCTTTGCCGATAAGGTCAATAGACTTGAAAATCCAATCATAAACAAAACTATACAATTCAAACACAAACTTACCATATTCCAACTTCGTCGAAACTGGACTCGTTTCAGCGAATTCCGACTGACCGACATCATTTTTAGCTGCAACACTAAACACATACGACTTGTTCACTTGCAGTTTGTCTATAACAGTATTCAATTCACTCGTCACTGTCACCGACCTACTCGCACGTTGATTTGACTCACGCATCTCCACAACGTAACTCAAGCCAACACTAACTCCTACATCAGGATGAAGACCGAGGAATTCTGGTTCCGTCCAACTGAACAAAACGCTCTCACCAGTGTTCTCACTCGCCATTAAATTACGAGGTACTGACGGTTTGTCCAATACAATCAACTCAATACTCACAGTCACCTCGCCCAATTCATTACTGATGACCACACTGTACTCACCAGCATCCTCACGCTTCACCTTACTCACTGGAAGTGATGTCAGTCCGGACACCACGTCAGCCTTAAATCGTGGAGTCTGAGCTGATCCCAACTCCGCATCAGGACGTGTTCTTGGCCTCCATGACCAGGTCACTGTCGGTTTCGGACTGGCGACGAATGGTATTTCGAAAACGGCCGCCTCTCCAGCTTTCATGATGACTTTGTCAGAGAATGATTCCGACAGCTTCAGTGTTGGCGCAACTGTAAGTAGATAGAAAATTCAACAACTTTTCTCATTCCAATATCCAACATGTATTATTATTATTAGCGTTACTACTTACAATAATTTCAAACATAGGAGGAAAGGAAGCAAGTTACAAGATAACTATTTTGTTTCTAGATCAGAGGGGGTTTTGTGGAGAATTTAGTATTTTCATAGTTGAAATCATGAGGTAATTGAAGCTAGACCACCATGGAAAACCTTGATGCACTGGACGGTTGCTGAAGGGTCCCATAATTCGACGAAACGGCCATCCAGTGCTTCCTGGTTTTCCACGGTGGTCTAACTTCAATTGATTCATGATTTCAACTATTTTGTTTCTGTTAAGAAAATTTAAACATAACAAATAAAAATCGGTCTTCACTAGTTAATTATGACTTCAGTTGAAAAATAAAATAAAGAATAATGAAATCGAGACTCCATATAAGCTTTATTAACAGTACTTAATAACTCACTCTTCATATCCACTCGTGCTTCACTTGTCAAATTCTCTACTTTCACAGAATAATAACCTAGATCTTCCTCTGTCAATGGACTGAAGATAATTCGGTGAACTTTTCCATTCTCCAACTCTTCAACTTTTATTCTACTCGACAGTCTGCTGGGTAGTGCTTTCCCATCCTTGAACCATTGGATCTTGTCACGTGGAGTTCGAGATAGTTCACATTCAAGTATGACTGGTTCATTTGTCACTGAGCTGACAGTTATATTCGTCAACGGGCGAATGAATTCTAGCGGTATACCTAGATGAGATCAATAACAATTGTATTAGAATATGGAAATGAAGAAGATTTCGCGCTTGCTACTACTTAAGAAAGTGATACTGGTTGTGTTTTGAAATGTGATCACATTTTTACTAAACAAACCGAATATAGAAATGACTTGAAATCAATTAAGCATGATAGTGTTTGGTGAATATTAGGTTTGAATGTATCATTCCAGTAGTCTATTATACAAATCGAAATGCATTCAATACACGGATGGATTGTTAAATAAGGAGACAGGCACATCCAAATGAATCTCTCAAGTCTCCATCACCACTGGTGTGGTGTATGCAGCCCATGACATTCAGATTCCGCATAAAAATATGGCTTCAATTCAAAATATCAATAACGTGTGATGCTCTGAGATCATTTCCTACATCTTTCAGTGATTCGGTGAGTAGCAAACATTGATATGGGTAGATTCCACACTGATACATTCATTCAGAACCACTTCTACATTACAGCATAATAACTAAAACTCAGACTCAATGAATATCACCTCTCCAAAACGCCCATTATTCCAATTTGATCATGTGCAAGGTAACGAGATTCATGTACAATTGAAAATGAGAAAGATCAGTACCACCTCAAACGACCAATTCTCTCGTTCGTCATAAAGACCACTGATATATTTGCCAGATGAACTACATTTCACCTTTCGTTGGTAGTCAGTCAGTTGAGAAAAACAAGTAACCTAGAACGTTCAGTAGTTAGTTCCTACAACGAAATTCCTTAAGTGAACAGACAGCTGCAAGTACTGCTTCAGTCTATGCAAAATCAATCATACATTATCACTGACCGATCCGATCATTCCGACAGGTCAGTCTAATAGGCAACATGAGAAATGATCACACTGGAACTAGTTACTCTTGAGGACATGATCAGGATACGTGCTAATTAGTCCATCATACTCTCCGACTCAATCACATCTCAGTCGGATACATTGATCTTGGCGAGTAGATTGATTTAAGCGAAATCACTTGCAAGTCGATGCATATAGATAATTGCACACAAACCCACCCACCCACTCACACACACACACGCACACACAACCAAAACAAGTGTTATCATTTACCTAGTTGAACAGCGTTCGATGGTGAAGAAGGTTTACTCTTGCCAGCTTTATTCTCTGCTGTTACACGGAACTCATAACTCACAAACTCTTGCAATTTATCAGTAGGAAGTGTGAAGTGTGGTTCAGTGATTGTGAAGTCGGCACTCACGTCCTGCCATCGAGTTGAGTCTTCAGGCTTCAATTCGATGTAGAAGTTTGTGACCGGTCCACTGGCAGACACTTGGTCGGTTGGTTGTTCCCACGTCAATTCTATCGTTTGATCTTTGATAGACGCCTTCTCTGGATTGACCACTGCCTTCACATTGACTGGACTCGGTGGTGGACCTAGTGTTTTCAGAAAGCATTCAAATCATATTCAAAATATAACCCACAATGTTAGATAGTCAGTGACAATGTTATACACATATCAGTAACAATGCAGTCAAAGCACGATCGATAATACGTAAGATCTTGGTCGAACCAACTACTCATTTTGTGTTCAGTTGAACGAATAAGTAGTGATTCAATGCCATTTCTATTGGGGATTCACTAACGCTTAAACAAATCGTAAAACAGAGGACGAGGAACCATCTGACATTCTTCTCAACCGGAAATCGATTCACCTCAATGACATTTGGGATCGATTCAATAATTGTCACTACTCAATTCAGTTCACATGAAAAGCAGAGGTGAATGAGGAATTTCATTTTCTTGATATCCGGTTGAAAATACTTCAAAATCAGTTGAGAGGTAAATTCAAGCATCGTCTGTTTCAAAGCCTTATCCAAATACTTTTGCTGAAATCTATCGAGTAACAAAATGCTTTGCCGATAAGGTCAATAGACTTGAAAATCCAATCATAAACAAAACTATACAATTCAAACACAAACTTACCATATTCCAACTTCGTCGAAACTGGACTCGTTTCAGCGAATTCCGACTGACCGACATCATTTTTAGCTGCAACACTAAACACATACGACTTGTTCACTTGCAGTTTGTCTATAACAGTATTCAATTCACTCGTCACTGTCACCGACCTACTCGCACGTTGATTTGACTCACGCATCTCCACAACGTAACTCAAGCCATCACTAACTCCTACATCAGGATGAAGACCGAGGAATTCTGGTTCCGTCCAACTGAACAAAACGCTCTCACCAGTGTTCTCACTCGCCATTAAATTACGAGGTACTGACGGTTTGTCCAATACAATCAACTCAATACTCACAGTCACCTCGCCCAATTCATTACTGATGACCACACTGTACTCACCAGCATCCTCACGCTTCACCTTACTCACTGGAAGTGATGTCAGTCCGGACACCACGTCAGCCTTAAATCGTGGAGTCTGAGCTGATCCCAACTCCGCATCAGGACGTGTTCTTGGCCTCCATGACCAGGTCACTGTCGGTTTCGGACTGGCGACGAATGGTATTTCGAAAACGGCCGCCTCTCCAGCTTTCATGATGACTTTGTCAGAGAATGATTCCGACAGCTTCAATGTTGGCGCAACTGTAAGTAGATAGAAAATTCAACAACTTTTCTCATTCCAATATCCAACATGTATTATTATTATTAGCGTTACTACTTACAATAATTTCAAACATAGGAGGAAAGGAAGCAAGTTACAAGATAACTATTTTGTTTCTAGATCAGAGTGGGTTTTGTGGAGAATTTAGTATTTTCATAGTTGAAATCATGAGGTAATTGAAGCTAGACCACCATGGAAAACCTTGATGCACTGGACGGTTGCTGAAGGGTCCCATAATTCGACGAAACGGCCATCCAGTGCTTCCTGGTTTTCCACGGTGGTCTAACTTCAATTGATTCATGATTTCAACTATTTTGTTTCTGTTAAGAAAATTTAAACATAACAAATAAAAATCGGTCTTCACTAGTTAATTATGACTTCAGTTGAAAAATAAAATAAAGAATAATGAAATCGAGACTCCATATAAGCTTTATTAACAGTACTTAATAACTCACTCTTCATATCCACTCGTGCTTCACTTGTCAAATTCTCTACTTTCACAGAATAATAACCTAGATCTTCCTCTGTCAATGGACTGAAGATAATTCGGTGAACTTTTCCATTCTCCAACTCTTCAACTTTTATTCTACTCGACAGTCTGCTGGGTAGTGCTTTCCCATCCTTGAACCATTGGATCTTGTCACGTGGAGTTCGAGATAGTTCACATTCAAGTATGACTGGTTCATTTGTCACTGAGCTGACAGTTATATTCGTCAACGGGCGAATGAATTCTAGCGGTATACCTAGATGAGATCAATAACAATTGTATTAGAATATGGAAATGAAGAAGATTTCGCGCTTGCTACTACTTAAGAAAGTGATACTGGTTGTGTTTTGAAATGTGATCACATTTTTACTAAACAAACCGAATATAGAAATGACTTGAAATCAATTAAGCATGATAGTGTTTGGTGAATATTAGGTTTGAATGTATCATTCCAGTAGTCTATTATACAAATCGAAATGCATTCAATACACGGATGGATTGTTAAATAAGGAGACAGGCACATCCAAATGAATCTCTCAAGTCTCCATCACCACTGGTGTGGTGTATGCAGCCCATGACATTCAGATTCCGCATAAAAATATGGCTTCAATTCAAAATATCAATAACGTGTGATGCTCTGAGATCATTTCCTACATCTTTCAGTGATTCGGTGAGTAGCAAACATTGATATGGGTAGATTCCACACTGATACATTCATTCAGAACCACTTCTACATTACAGCATAATAACTAAAACTCAGACTCAATGAATATCACCTCTCCAAAACGCCCATTATTCCAATTTGATCATGTGCAAGGTAACGAGATTCATGTACAATTGAAAATGAGAAAGATCAGTACCACCTCAAACGACCAATTCTCTCGTTCGTCATAAAGACCACTGATATATTTGCCAGATGAACTACATTTCACCTTTCGTTGGTAGTCAGTCAGTTGAGAAAAACAAGTAACCTAGAACGTTCAGTAGTTAGTTCCTACAACGAAATTCCTCAAGTGAACAGACAGCTGCAAGTACTGCTTCAGTCTATGCAAAATCAATCATACATTATCACTGACCGATCCGATCATTCCGACAGGTCAGTCTAATAGGCAACATGAGAAATGATCACACTGGAACTAGTTACTCTTGAGGACATGATCAGGATACGTGCTAATTAGTCCATCATACTCTCCGACTCAATCACATCTCAGTCGGATACATTGATCTTGGCGAGTAGATTGATTTAAGCGAAATCACTTGCAAGTCGATGCATATAGATAATTGCACACAAACCCACCCACCCACTCACACACACACACGCACACACAACCAAAACAAGTGTTATCATTTACCTAGTTGAACAGCGTTCGATGGTGAAGAAGGTTTACTCTTGCCAGCTTTATTCTCTGCTGTTACACGGAACTCATAACTCACAAACTCTTGCAATTTATCAGTAGGAAGTGTGAAGTGTGGTTCAGTGATTGTGAAGTCGGCACTCACGTCCTGCCATCGAGTTGAGTCTTCAGGCTTCAATTCGATGTAGAAGTTTGTGACCGGTCCACTGGCAGACACTTGGTCGGTTGGTTGTTCCCACGTCAATTCTATCGTTTGATCTTTGATAGACGCCTTCTCTGGATTGACCACTGCCTTCACATTGACTGGACTCGGTGGTGGACCTAGTGTTTTCAGAAAGCATTCAAATCATATTCAAAATATAACCCACAATGTTAGATAGTCAGTGACAATGTTATACACATATCAGTAACAATGCAGTCAAAGCACGATCGATAATACGTAAGATCTTGGTCGAACCAACTACTCATTTTGTGTTCAGTTGAACGAATAAGTAGTGATTCAATGCCATTTCTATTGGGGATTCACTAACGCTTAAACAAATCATGAAACAGAGGACGAGGAACCATCTGACATTCTTCTCAACCGGAAATCGATTCACCTCAATGACATTTGGGATCGATTCAATAATTGTCACTACTCAATTCAGTTCACATGAAAAGCAGAGGTGAATGAGGAATTTCATTTTCTTGATATCCGGTTGAAAATACTTCAAAATCAGTTGAGAGGTAAATTCAAGCATCGTCTGTTTCAAAGCCTTATCCAAATACTTTTGCTGAAATCTATCGAGTAACAAAATGCTTTGCCGATAAGGTCAATAGACTTGAAAATCCAATCATAAACAAAACTATACAATTCAAACACAAACTTACCATATTCCAACTTCGTCGAAACTGGACTCGTTTCAGCGAATTCCGACTGACCGACATCATTTTTAGCTGCAACACTAAACACATACGACTTGTTCACTTGCAGTTTGTCTATAACAGTATTCAATTCACTCGTCACTGTCACCGACCTACTCGCACGTTGATTTGACTCACGCATCTCCACAACGTAACTCAAGCCAACACTAACTCCTACATCAGGATGAAGACCGAGGAATTCTGGTTCCGTCCAACTGAACAAAACGCTCTCACCAGTGTTCTCACTCGCCATTAAATTACGAGGTACTGACGGTTTGTCCAATACAATCAACTCAATACTCACAGTCACCTCGCCCAATTCATTACTGATGACCACACTGTACTCACCAGCATCCTCACGCTTCACCTTACTCACTGGAAGTGATGTCAGTCCGGACACCACGTCAGCCTTAAATCGTGGAGTCTGAGCTGATCCCAACTCCGCATCAGGACGTGTTCTTGGCCTCCATGACCAGGTCACTGTCGGTTTCGGACTGGCGACGAATGGTATTTCGAAAACGGCCGCCTCTCCAGCTTTCATGATGACTTTGTCAGAGAATGATTCCGACAGCTTCAGTGTTGGCGCAACTGTAAGTAGATAGAAAATTCAACAACTTTTCTCATTCCAATATCCAACATGTATTATTATTATTAGCGTTACTACTTACAATAATTTCAAACATAGGAGGAAAGGAAGCAAGTTACAAGATAACTATTTTGTTTCTAGATCAGAGGGGGTTTTGTGGAGAATTTAGTATTTTCATAGTTGAAATCATGAGGTAATTGAAGCTAGACCACCATGGAAAACCTTGATGCACTGGACGGTTGCTGAAGGGTCCCATAATTCGACGAAACGGCCATCCAGTGCTTCCTGGTTTTCCACGGTGGTCTAACTTCAATTGATTCATGATTTCAACTATTTTGTTTCTGTTAAGAAAATTTAAACATAACAAATAAAAATCGGTCTTCACTAGTTAATTATGACTTCAGTTGAAAAATAAAATAAAGAATAATGAAATCGAGACTCCATATAAGCTTTATTAACAGTACTTAATAACTCACTCTTCATATCCACTCGTGCTTCACTTGTCAAATTCTCTACTTTCACAGAATAATAACCTAGATCTTCCTCTGTCAATGGACTGAAGATAATTCGGTGAACTTTTCCATTCTCCAACTCTTCAACTTTTATTCTACTCGACAGTCTGCTGGGTAGTGCTTTCCCATCCTTGAACCATTGGATCTTGTCACGTGGAGTTCGAGATAGTTCACATTCAAGTATGACTGGTTCATTTGTCACTGAGCTGACAGTTATATTCGTCAACGGGCGAATGAATTCTAGCGGTATACCTAGATGAGATCAATAACAATTGTATTAGAATATGGAAATGAAGAAGATTTCGCGCTTGCTACTACTTAAGAAAGTGATACTGGTTGTGTTTTGAAATGTGATCACATTTTTACTAAACAAACCGAATATAGAAATGACTTGAAATCAATTAAGCATGATAGTGTTTGGTGAATATTAGGTTTGAATGTATCATTCCAGTAGTCTATTATACAAATCGAAATGCATTCAATACACGGATGGATTGTTAAATAAGGAGACAGGCACATCCAAATGAATCTCTCAAGTCTCCATCACCACTGGTGTGGTGTATGCAGCCCATGACATTCAGATTCCGCATAAAAATATGGCTTCAATTCAAAATATCAATAACGTGTGATGCTCTGAGATCATTTCCTACATCTTTCAGTGATTCGGTGAGTAGCAAACATTGATATGGGTAGATTCCACACTGATACATTCATTCAGAACCACTTCTACATTACAGCATAATAACTAAAACTCAGACTCAATGAATATCACATCTCCAAAACGCCCATTACTCCAATTTGATCATGTGCAAGTTAACGAGATTCATGTACAATTGAAAATGAGAAAGATCAGTACCACCTCAAACGACCAATTCTCTCGTTCGTCATAAAGACCACTGATATATTTGCCAGATGAACTACATTTCACCTTTCGTTGGTAGTCAGTCAGTTGAGAAAAACAAGTAACCTAGAACGTTCAGTAGTTAGTTCCTACAACGAAATTCCTCAAGTGAACAGACAGCTGCAAGTACTGCTTCAGTCTATGCAAAATCAATCATACATTATCACTGACCGATCCGATCATTCCGACAGGTCAGTCTAATAGGCAACATGAGAAATGATCACACTGGAACTAGTTACTCTTGAGGACATGATCAGGATACGTGCTAATTAGTCCATCATACTCTCCGACTCAATCACATCTCAGTCGGATACATTGATCTTGGCGAGTAGATTGATTTAAGCGAAATCACTTGCAAGTCGATGCATATAGATAATTGCACACAAACCCACCCACCCACTCACACACACACACGCACACACAACCAAAACAAGTGTTATCATTTACCTAGTTGAACAGCGTTCGATGGTGAAGAAGGTTTACTCTTGCCAGCTTTATTCTCTGCTGTTACACGGAACTCATAACTCACAAACTCTTGCAATTTATCAGTAGGAAGTGTGAAGTGTGGTTCAGTGATTGTGAAGTCGGCACTCACGTCCTGCCATCGAGTTGAGTCTTCAGGCTTCAATTCGATGTAGAAGTTTGTGACCGGTCCACTGGCAGACACTTGGTCGGTTGGTTGTTCCCACGTCAATTCTATCGTTTGATCTTTGATAGACGCCTTCTCTGGATTGACCACTGCCTTCACATTGACTGGACTCGGTGGTGGACCTAGTGTTTTCAGAAAGCATTCAAATCATATTCAAAATATAACCCACAATGTTAGATAGTCAGTGACAATGTTATACACATATCAGTAACAATGCAGTCAAAGCACGATCGATAATACGTAAGATCTTGGTCGAACCAACTACTCATTTTGTGTTCAGTTGAACGAATAAGTAGTGATTCAATGCCATTTCTATTGGGGATTCACTAACGCTTAAACAAATCATGAAACAGAGGACGAGGAACCATTTGACATTCTTCTCAACCGGAAATCGATTCACCTCAATGACATTTGGGATCGATTCAATAATTGTCACTACTCAATTCAGTTCACATGAAAAGCAGAGGTGAATGAGGAATTTCATTTTCTTGATATCCGGTTGAAAATACTTCAAAATCAGTTGAGAGGTAAATTCAAGCATCGTCTGTTTCAAAGCCTTATCCAAATACTTTTGCTGAAATCTATCGAGTAACAAAATGCTTTGCCGATAAGGTCAATAGACTTGAAAATCCAATCATAAACAAAACTATACAATTCAAACACAAACTTACCATATTCCAACTTCGTCGAAACTGGACTCGTTTCAGCGAATTCCGACTGACCGACATCATTTTTAGCTGCAACACTAAACACATACGACTTGTTCACTTGCAGTTTGTCTATAACAGTATTCAATTCACTCGTCACTGTCACCGACCTACTCGCACGTTGATTTGACTCACGCATCTCCACAACGTAACTCAAGCCAACACTAACTCCTACATCAGGATGAAGACCGAGGAATTCTGGTTCCGTCCAACTGAACAAAACGCTCTCACCAGTGTTCTCACTCGCCATTAAATTACGAGGTACTGACGGTTTGTCCAATACAATCAACTCAATACTCACAGTCACCTCGCCCAATTCATTACTGATGACCACACTGTACTCACCAGCATCCTCACGCTTCACCTTACTCACTGGAAGTGATGTCAGTCCGGACACCACGTCAGCCTTAAATCGTGGAGTCTGAGCTGATCCCAACTCCGCATCAGGACGTGTTCTTGGCCTCCATGACCAGGTCACTGTCGGTTTCGGACTGGCGACGAATGGTATTTCGAAAACGGCCGCCTCTCCAGCTTTCATGATGACTTTGTCAGAGAATGATTCCGACAGCTTCAGTGTTGGCGCAACTGTAAGTAGATAGAAAATTCAACAACTTTTCTCATTCCAATATCCAACATGTATTATTATTATTAGCGTTACTACTTACAATAATTTCAAACATAGGAGGAAAGGAAGCAAGTTACAAGATAACTATTTTGTTTCTAGATCAGAGGGGGTTTTGTGGAGAATTTAGTATTTTCATAGTTGAAATCATGAGGTAATTGAAGCTAGACCACCATGGAAAACCTTGATGCACTGGACGGTTGCTGAAGGGTCCCATAATTCGACGAAACGGCCATCCAGTGCTTCCTGGTTTTCCACGGTGGTCTAACTTCAATTGATTCATGATTTCAACTATTTTGTTTCTGTTAAGAAAATTTAAACATAACAAATAAAAATCGGTCTTCACTAGTTAATTATGACTTCAGTTGAAAAATAAAATAAAGAATAATGAAATCGAGACTCCATATAAGCTTTATTAACAGTACTTAATAACTCACTCTTCATATCCACTCGTGCTTCACTTGTCAAATTCTCTACTTTCACAGAATAATAACCTAGATCTTCCTCTGTCAATGGACTGAAGATAATTCGGTGAACTTTTCCATTCTCCAACTCTTCAACTTTTATTCTACTCGACAGTCTGCTGGGTAGTGCTTTCCCATCCTTGAACCATTGGATCTTGTCACGTGGAGTTCGAGATAGTTCACATTCAAGTATGACTGGTTCATTTGTCACTGAGCTGACAGTTATATTCGTCAACGGGCGAATGAATTCTAGCGGTATACCTAGATGAGATCAATAACAATTGTATTAGAATATGGAAATGAAGAAGATTTCGCGCTTGCTACTACTTAAGAAAGTGATACTGGTTGTGTTTTGAAATGTGATCACATTTTTACTAAACAAACCGAATATAGAAATGACTTGAAATCAATTAAGCATGATAGTGTTTGGTGAATATTAGGTTTGAATGTATGTTTCCGGTAGTCTTTTACTACCGGAGCTGTGTTTAGTGAGTTTATCTTGATTGTCCTGTTTTATTTTTTTCTGTTTTCATTTCTTTCCTCCTGTATCTTGATTTTTCCCGTCGGAATATTAGTGATCAAATAAGTTCAGTTTATGGATATCTCGCAGGACTGCTTTTACGTTCTTCTGCTATGGTTTTCGTGGCATCTTCAGCACATGTTGTCAACAATGAAATGTAATGCGATATGACGTATCGATTGCATCTTAGTGAGAGTTAAACGAATAATATGTATGCTCTACTACTTGTTAATCACTAAGTTGCTTTTAATTAATAGTCATGATTAAAGTGTGAGGATTATCTTGACAAGTTGTCGATGAGAATGCAATTAGACTTCCATGAAATAAAGAATAGAGAATTTATAGAATGGGACTGTGCATAGTACTTTAGTATGATCTCTGAATTGTTGAAGGTAATTGTAAATGTACTCAATACATACTTAAAAGTATCATGCATTATTGATAACTCCTACTCCTGTAATGTAGTTTTAACCCTAACCCTTAATTTCGAATACTCTGGCTATAATGTTGTTATTGGATTACTGTTTATAAAGTCTAATTCTATGCCAAACCTTTCACACTTATGTGTAGTCCTTTCTATAATCATACTTACCTAATTCAATTGAATTGGATGGTAATGATGGTACACTTTTGCCTGCTTCATTTTCAGCAATAACACGAAATTCATAACTAACAAATTCTTGTAAATTATCAGTTGATAATATTGTATCAGGTTCAGTAATAGTAAAATCAGCAGATACATTTTGCCATGTTTTAGAATTTGATGGTTTTAATTCTATATAAAAATTAGTAACTGGAATATTATCAGGTTGTTGCCATGTTATATGAAGTTTAGGTTTTGAAGATGAACTTTCTGGTGGTGTTATAACAATTTTTATATTGACAGGAGTTGAAGGAGCTAAAAATACAAAAAAATCTTGGTTGATTATTATCCTTCAATCACAAAAGTATTCGTGGATAATCTGTTGAAGATGCGAATGATGAATACTGTTTAATGTCAAATAAACTACTCTACTGGAAGTACAATAACCTGATAACTTAAGCCCCCAAACTCCCTGGTACGGTTGAGAGTGGGGAGAGTCTGCTCTTCCTCTCTCCAAATGCTCTCACATGGCCACGCATATATAGCCTCTGAGAGGGAAGTCCTATTCACTGCCATCTTGCACCACGGGTATTTTTTACGGAATTGAGAGGATGAAAAGCGAATGTCCGACGCTTTAACCAGGTTGGTGGGCACTGAAAGTCAACGTACGGGAGTTGGAAAACCCTGATTCCAAACCAATGATGCACTTGTGGTCCAGTATCATGAAGGAACAAACGGCGTATGAATCAATAATTGGTCACCGGCTACCATGGGACTGAATCTCCTCACGACGATCCACTGCCTTGTGGATCAGACCTTTAGGTCAGAGGCTCCGGGTGTTGCCTCCTAAGAAAACCACCTGCTTCGGTTTGGGCACCCGGGCAGTATCTGAGCCCTCACACAAATCAAATGAGATTTTTGCGGCGCATTTATATCTGGTGCCCATTTGTACCAATATTTATGTTTAAATAAATAAATAAACATGAGTAAAAAATGGATATGCTAATTTATCTACCATTCGTAATTGGAAGATATTGAACTTATGAAATGGGAGATGGGTAAAATGCATTGACGATAGGTGCTTCCATAAAATAACGTATAAAGATGCTTGTTTGAGAAGATTTTAAGCAACTCTTAAGCTGTTTAAACATCAATTACACAAAAATAAGTGGGAGCTTATTCAGTGAATCATAGTTAAATGAAAAAATCAATGGAGCACAACAGTTAGTCAGTACAGAACAATTCCATAAACCGTAAAAGAGATCGATGAAACGTCTAGTATAAACTGTACAATTCCTTGGAATTATTAAAAAAAGACATAGTTCATACAGGGTATTTGAAGATTCAACTAATGACAATCATATAACAGATACACGAGTATTTGACACAAATACCTTTTTAATCAGAAAATGTAGACCATTAAGTATCATATTAGTATTCTAATAGTAATAAGCTCAAAGCAAGACTAAACAGTCTTAGGTTCATTCTTCAGTGGGAACGTGGGTAAGGGTCAGTCAGAAGTTTATATAGTCGATTGAACTAGAGGTCTAGTTTGCCCCCCATTTTCAATAGTTATCAGCCTACAATATAAATTATCTTCATGATTCGACGTAAGCTAGATCACCATTGAAAACCTGGAACGTGGATAAAGATTGGTCAGAAGTTTATATACCCGATCGAACCAGAGGTCTAGTACCTCCCCCCCTATTCTCAATATCTATTAGCCTACAATGTAAATCATCTTTAACTTGTAAAAAATATACATAAACATTATTAAGATGTATAACTAACCAGTCAGCTTTGGACATTCTGGAGGTTTTACCTAGAAATTGAAAGTAAATTTTAATAATAAACAATTAGAATAACAGTTGCCATGCCAACTAAAATACTACTATAATCAAGTAGTATTTAACAAGTTTACATTTAAATTACAGCCAGAAACAGACAAACATCCAATACTTTTTAAGCTTGATTTAAATAACACCAAATAGTTACGTAACATTATCATAATTTTTTATTCATCATGCTTAACACAACGAATGTAATTCCTGTCAGACTAAACATTGATCAGTAGTGTATAAGAAAAAGAAAGAAGCCTGTCAAAACATGAATGATAACAAAACATTGTATTACATGCATAATGTTTATTCAATTTAAGCTCATCATTAGGATTACCTATGATGTAACTTTTATAAGTTTAGATTAAAACAAAAAATGTAACGTAGAAACAAAGTAAAGAATAAGATCAAGTTTATGTTATTATTGATTGAATCGTTAATAATAAGACAGATTGGCTCAATGAAGAGTTCTCTTATTTGAGGGGATTGATTTTGGAAAAGTCGTACAATCACATGACAACAGTCAAGTAGAATAAACAAAGATATTAAAAAGGGATTGGTTTACTAGTAAAGGAAACTAACAATAGTTTGATTATTAAGAGTTTAATTATTCATCATAAAGATAGATAGGAAAATTATGATTAGGAATAGTTATCTCATCATTATAAGGAGGAGGAGGAGGAGGATCAAAGAAACAAAAAATCAAAAAAAGGAAAATCAAAAAGTTAGGGTGAAAGGTGTATAAAGAAGATGGAAGGAGGGAAGTAGATGATGTTAAAAGGAAGAAGAGTATTATTATCCTTAGAAACAAGTATATTTACGATTGTATAGCTTTGTAAATGAATTCATCGAATAGAGAATCCTTTTTGGAACCAATCTTTTTTATTTAATGTCTAAATGGGTGTTTTGCCATTGGTTATAAAAACCAAAAAAAAGGAGAGAAAATTGATTTTTATAATAAGATAGTTTAGTTTCGTTCAAGTTATCTATGGGAATCATGAATTCACTCGATATAGATTGCGTAATCTTAATAGTTACCAGATGAAAAAATGATTTCAAAACTTGATATAATTTAAACAAAAAAAATTTATATATAAAATGGATTAGAAACAATATTGTTTACGAAAAAATAAAACCACAATTTATATTATCGTATATGGAGTAGAAACAATTCATGAACAATAGAATGAATACAGATGGATGATGTATAATGGTAAAGGTAAAATAATCCAAATCGATAAGCAGAAAAACAAAATTGATTGAACAGTGAATATGTATGTGTTTGTTCAAATGACAGAATGACACATAGCGACTATTAAGATATAACATAAAACAACTAGACCGCTAATAATCCCTACAAAGTAATGCCAGTATATTCGATACAAAAATAAAGAAAAATACAGTATAGATGACAAATCAAGAAAGGAAAATAAAAAAAAACGATGTGACAACATAAAAAATATATCGAAAAAGGCAAAAAAGGTAAAATAAGTCAAAAATAGATTCACCGAAGGATATTAAAATTAAGTGAATGGGTCACAAGTTACCAGGTGAACAATCCATGACAAGTGAAATGTCGCCTCACAAAAATTCACAGATGAAACAAACAGTCTCAGATTCACATTTATCCAAACACTAATACAACAATGCAAATGCATGATGTTTGTTAAGAGATGAGACTCAAGGAGAGTACTAGACAACTTTTCAACTAACGGGACATGCATGCAATAAGAGGCGCAACATCTGACAGTTTCCATGATAAAACCTCGAAAAATTCACCAGTTATTTCAAAACCGACTGAAGCAGAAGAACTTGCCATGCCACTAAGCCTAAGGCTGTGCATTATGTGTATGCACATATCAGTAACTCGCCTCGGAAGGAACTTCTTCAACACTGACAACGTCAGACAGAGAAGGAGTAGTCGAGGAGACAACACCAGAAGCGACAGCGTCAGTGGTGGGGCGTGTTACAGCTTCAACCTCTTCCGTTTCATACACATCATAAACCGTCTCCTCCAGTGGAACAGCCTCACTGACAACACGTTCTTCAGCTGAGGACGTCAGGGATTCCATACGAGACGGAACCTCATCCATGGTCAAAGTCACCTGCTCTACCTCCATGGCAAAGTCTTCTGTCACTGAGACCACGCTCTTCTCCTCCGTCACACCTGAGACCGAGACTGTCATCGATTCCACTGGGACCTCGTCCACCACAGCCTCCTTCACTGACACCACCTCAACAGTCTCCACCTCCACTTGCGTTTCAGAAACTGCAACATCTACTTCATTCGGCTGCTCCACAACATGAGCACTATCCTGACGGTCGGATTCCTCCAACTCACCAACACCCTCTGAAACCCACTCCATGGTCTCTGGGACGGACTCCTTCTCCACCTCCTGTACAATGCGCTCCTCCATCGTAACAGTCACAGTCTCCTTGGATTCCGCCACCTGCTCCACAACCAAAGTCTCCTGTTCCGCCACACTACCAGATTCCTCTGCCACTCCAACTGTGCTCTTCACGTCCGTTACCTCTACCACTCCTTCGCTCACAATTGAGACCGGGACTGTCTCCGATTCCACTGGGGTCTTGTCGACCACGACCTCCTTCACAGAGACCTCCTCACGTGCCTCCAGTTCCATGGGCTTTTCAGAAACGGCCACACTTACTTCACTCGGCTGCTCCACAACACAGGCACTATCCTGACGGTCGGATTCCTCCAATTCACAAACACCCTCTGAAACCCACTCCATGGTCTGTGACACAGACTCCTTCCCTTCTTGAACAATGACCTCGGCGGTCTTCTCGGTCACTGTGTCTCCGACTTCCGTTACCTGCTGGTATACAAAAGAACGACATTATGAATATGACGTGTTTGTTTCAAGTATCAGCATTCGGGGAAACAAAATCAAGCGGTGGGATCAAATTGACATCTTATCAGAGACAACAGGATGCGAAAGTACTACACACAAGTCTTTTAAATACTAGGCACTGTCTAATAAACTTCACTAATCACCGCTCACATATTCATCTGACAAGAAACTCAGAGCAACACTTATCGTCCATGATTCAGTCAGCTTAACAGATGTCGCTTATAACAGACGTCAACGCAGTACTATCACACACAAACTTTTCACCCGATTCAAACACTTCCAGTTGTCAGTGTCACATACTAAAGGCAACATAATGAGAGAATAGGTTCAGCATCCAACTCTGCAACACCGAAACACAATCAAACCTGTCATGCATTTAGGCAATTCCACACACGACAAAGTGTCCTCATCTATACCCTTTGTTTAGCCAATCGTCATTCTTCACACACAGAACAACATCAACAAAATCACATCCCAGTCTATTATTATATTGTCTTCCACAGACAACCCACCTACGCTAAACACTTCCGTTCCTCATCATTAAAAATCCTGTTTCTACACGCCACAACACAAAGACGACATACCAATATCAGACATGGAACGATTCTAGTGGATCAACATCTTTATCACTCATGCACATCACAACTATTCAGCACAAACAGGCATCATCTACAACCGAATATCTCGACATTCATTTATGGGTGGATTTTGCAGCTACACATACTCCCATCACTTGAATATCGAAACCACACATAACTCAATAACAGACTACTCCTCAGCTTCACAATCAGAAAATCAATCACCATATCACATTTAGTAAATGACAACTAACAATACCGATCAACTGGAAGCGAGTTAATATTTACCGGAAAACCAAATGTCAGAGCGAACAATCCAGCCAATGTTACACATATTCTACTAACAATAAATCCATTCCCACTCACAACACCATCATCAACAACAACAAATACCACAAAACACACTCACACACACAAACGCACACATTTCAAACACAACATTCAACATATGTCAGTCATTTGGAGTAGGAAACAAATACACTCTCTCACAAACACAAAGATCAAATGAATGGGTCACAAGTTACCAGGTGAACAATCCATGACAAGTGAAATGTCGCCTCACAAAAATTCACAGATGAAACAAACAGTCTCAGATTCACATTTATCCAAACACTAATACAACAATGCAAATGCATGATGTTTGTTAAGAGATGAGACTCAAGGAGAGTACTAGACAACTTTTCAACTAACGGGACATGCATGCAATAAGAGGCGCAACATCTGACAGTTTCCATGATAAAACCTCGAAAAATTCACCAGTTATTTCAAAACCGACTGAAGCAGAAGAACTTGCCATGCCACTAAGCCTAAGGCTGTGCATTATGTGTATGCACATATCAGTAACTCGCCTCGGAAGGAACTTCTTCAACACTGACAACGTCAGACAGAGAAGGAGTAGTCGAGGAGACAACACCAGAAGCGACAGCGTCAGTGGTGGGGCGTGTTACAGCTTCAACCTCTTCCGTTTCATACACATCATAAACCGTCTCCTCCAGTGGAACAGCCTCACTGACAACACGTTCTTCAGCTGAGGACGTCAGGGATTCCATACGAGACGGAACCTCATCCATGGTCAAAGTCACCTGCTCTACCTCCATGGCAAAGTCTTCTGTCACTGAGACCACGCTCTTCTCCTCCGTCACACCTGAGACCGAGACTGTCATCGATTCCACTGGGACCTCGTCCACCACAGCCTCCTTCACTGACACCACCTCAACAGTCTCCACCTCCACTTGCGTTTCAGAAACTGCAACATCTACTTCATTCGGCTGCTCCACAACATGAGCACTATCCTGACGGTCGGATTCCTCCAACTCACCAACACCCTCTGAAACCCACTCCATGGTCTCTGGGACGGACTCCTTCTCCACCTCCTGTACAATGCGCTCCTCCATCGTAACAGTCACAGTCTCCTTGGATTCCGCCACCTGCTCCACAACCAAAGTCTCCTGTTCCGCCACACTACCAGATTCCTCTGCCACTCCAACTGTGCTCTTCACGTCCGTTACCTCTACCACTCCTTCGCTCACAATTGAGACCGGGACTGTCTCCGATTCCACTGGGGTCTTGTCGACCACGACCTCCTTCACAGAGACCTCCTCACGTGCCTCCAGTTCCATGGGCTTTTCAGAAACGGCCACACTTACTTCACTCGGCTGCTCCACAACACAGGCACTATCCTGACGGTCGGATTCCTCCAATTCACAAACACCCTCTGAAACCCACTCCATGGTCTGTGACACAGACTCCTTCCCTTCTTGAACAATGACCTCGGCGGTCTTCTCGGTCACTGTGTCTCCGACTTCCGTTACCTGCTGGTATACAAAAGAACGACATTATGAATATGACGTGTTTGTTTCAAGTATCAGCATTCGGGGAAACAAAATCAAGCGGTGGGATCAAATTGACATCTTATCAGAGACAACAGGATGCGAAAGTACTACACACAAGTCTTTTAAATACTAGGCACTGTCTAATAAACTTCACTAATCACCGCTCACATATTCATCTGACAAGAAACTCAGAGCAACACTTATCGTCCATGATTCAGTCAGCTTAACAGATGTCGCTTATAACAGACGTCAACGCAGTACTATCACACACAAACTTTTCACCCGATTCAAACACTTCCAGTTGTCAGTGTCACATACTAAAGGCAACATAATGAGAGAATAGGTTCAGCATCCAACTCTGCAACACCGAAACACAATCAAACCTGTCATGCATTTAGGCAATTCCACACACGACAAAGTGTCCTCATCTGTACCCTTTGTTTAGCCAATCGTCATTCTTCACACACAGAACAACATCAACAAAATCACATCCCAGTCTATTATTATATTGTCTTCCACAGACAACCCACCTACGCTAAACACTTCCGTTCCTCATCATTAAAAATCCTGTTTCTACACGCCACAACACAAAGACGACATACCAATATCAGACATGGAACGATTCTAGTGGATCAACATCTTTATCACTCATGCACATCACAACTATTCAGCACAAACAGGCATCATCTACAACCGAATATCTCGACATTCATTTATGGGTGGATTTTGCAGCTACACATACTCCCATCACTTGAATATCGAAACCACACATAACTCAATAACAGACTACTCCTCAGCTTCACAATCAGAAAATCAATCACCATATCACATTTAGTAAATGACAACTAACAATACCGATCAACTGGAAGCGAGTTAATATTTACCGGAAAACCAAATGTCAGAGCGAACAATCCAGCCATTGTTACACATATTCTACTAACAATAAATCCATTCTCACTCACAACACCATCATCAACAACAACAAATACCACAAAACACACTCACACACACAAACGCACACATTTCAAACACAACATTCAACATATGTCAGTCATTTGGAGTAGGAAACAAATACACTCTCTCACAAACACAAAGATCAAATGAATGGGTCACAAGTTACCAGGTGAACAATCCATGACAAGTGAAATGTCGCCTCACAAAAATTCACAGATGAAACAAACAGTCTCAGATTCACATTTATCCAAACACTAATACAACAATGCAAATGCATGATGTTTGTTAAGAGATGAGACTCAAGGAGAGTACTAGACAACTTTTCAACTAACGGGACATGCATGCAATAAGAGGCGCAACATCTGACAGTTTCCATGATAAAACCTCGAAAAATTCACCAGTTATTTCAAAACCGACTGAAGCAGAAGAACTTGCCATGCCACTAAGCCTAAGGCTGTGCATTATGTGTATGCACATATCAGTAACTCGCCTCGGAAGGAACTTCTTCAACACTGACAACGTCAGACAGAGAAGGAGTAGTCGAGGAGACAACACCAGAAGCGACAGCGTCAGTGGTGGGGCGTGTTACAGCTTCAACCTCTTCCGTTTCATACACATCATAAACCGTCTCCTCCAGTGGAACAGCCTCACTGACAACACGTTCTTCAGCTGAGGACGTCAGGGATTCCATACGAGACGGAACCTCATCCATGGTCAAAGTCACCTGCTCTACCTCCATGGCAAAGTCTTCTGTCACTGAGACCACGCTCTTCTCCTCCGTCACACCTGAGACCGAGACTGTCATCGATTCCACTGGGACCTCGTCCACCACAGCCTCCTTCACTGACACCACCTCAACAGTCTCCACCTCCACTTGCGTTTCAGAAACTGCAACATCTACTTCATTCGGCTGCTCCACAACATGAGCACTATCCTGACGGTCGGATTCCTCCAACTCACCAACACCCTCTGAAACCCACTCCATGGTCTCTGGGACGGACTCCTTCTCCACCTCCTGTACAATGCGCTCCTCCATCGTAACAGTCACAGTCTCCTTGGATTCCGCCACCTGCTCCACAACCAAAGTCTCCTGTTCCGCCACACTACCAGATTCCTCTGCCACTCCAACTGTGCTCTTCACGTCCGTTACCTCTACCACTCCTTCGCTCACAATTGAGACCGGGACTGTCTCCGATTCCACTGGGGTCTTGTCGACCACGACCTCCTTCACAGAGACCTCCTCACGTGCCTCCAGTTCCATGGGCTTTTCAGAAACGGCCACACTTACTTCACTCGGCTGCTCCACAACACAGGTACTATCCTGACGGTCGGATTCCTCCAATTCACAAACACCCTCTGAAACCCACTCCATGGTCTGTGACACAGACTCCTTCCCTTCTTGAACAATGACCTCGGCGGTCTTCTCGGTCACTGTGTCTCCGACTTCCGTTACCTGCTGGTATACAAAAGAACGACATTATGAATATGACGTGTTTGTTTCAAGTATCAGCATTCGGGGAAACAAAATCAAGCGGTGGGATCAAATTGACATCTTATCAGAGACAACAGGATGCGAAAGTACTACACACAAGTCTTTTAAATACTAGGCACTGTCTAATAAACTTCACTAATCACCGCTCACATATTCATCTGACAAGAAACTCAGAGCAACACTTATCGTCCATGATTCAGTCAGCTTAACAGATGTCGCTTATAACAGACGTCAACGCAGTACTATCACACACAAACTTTTCACCCGATTCAAACACTTCCAGTTGTCAGTGTCACATACTAAAGGCAACATAATGAGAGAATAGGTTCAGCATCCAACTCTGCAACACCGAAACACAATCAAACCTGTCATGCATTTAGGCAATTCCACACACGACAAAGTGTCCTCATCTATACCCTTTGTTTAGCCAATCGTCATTCTTCACACACAGAACAACATCAACAAAATCACATCCCAGTCTATTATTATATTGTCTTCCACAGACAACCCACCTACGCTAAACACTTCCGTTCCTCA
Organism: Schistosoma rodhaini; assembly: GCA_944470415.2. NCBI lineage: Eukaryota > Metazoa > Platyhelminthes > Trematoda > Strigeidida > Schistosomatidae > Schistosoma > Schistosoma rodhaini. Next base: position 7,081,127 of record OX104044.1, read on the forward strand.
TCATTAAAAATCCTGTTTCTACACACCACAACACAAAGACGACATACCAATATCAGACATGGAACGATTCTAGTGGATCAACATCTTTATCACTCATGCACATCACAACTATTCAGCACAAACAGGCATCATCTACAACCGAATATCTCGACATTCATTTATGGGTGGATTTTGCAGCTACACATACTCCCATCACTTGAATATCGAAACCACACATAACTCAATAACAGACTACTCCTCAGCTTCACAATCAGAAAATCAATCACCATATCACATTTAGTAAATGACAACTAACAATACCGATCAACTGGAAGCGAGTTAATATTTACCGGAAAACCAAATGTCAGAGCGAACAATCCAGCCAATGTTACACATATTCTACTAACAATAAATCCATTCCCACTCACAACACCATCATCAACAACAACAAATACCACAAAACACACTCACACACACAAACGCACACATTTCAAACACAACATTCAACATATGTCAGTCATTTGGAGTAGGAAACAAATACACTCTCTCACAAACACAAAGATCAAATGAATGGGTCACAAGTTACCAGGTGAACAATCCATGACAAGTGAAATGTCGCCTCACAAAAATTCACAGATGAAACAAACAGTCTCAGATTCACATTTATCCAAACACTAATACAACAATGCAAATGCATGATGTTTGTTAAGAGATGAGACTCAAGGAGAGTACTAGACAACTTTTCAACTAACGGGACATGCATGCAATAAGAGGCGCAACATCTGACAGTTTCCATGATAAAACCTCGAAAAATTCACCAGTTATTTCAAAACCGACTGAAGCAGAAGAACTTGCCATGCCACTAAGCCTAAGGCTGTGCATTATGTGTATGCACATATCAGTAACTCGCCTCGGAAGGAACTTCTTCAACACTGACAACGTCAGACAGAGAAGGAGTAGTCGAGGAGACAACACCAGAAGCGACAGCGTCAGTGGTGGGGCGTGTTACAGCTTCAACCTCTTCCGTTTCATACACATCATAAACCGTCTCCTCCAGTGGAACAGCCTCACTGACAACACGTTCTTCAGCTGAGGACGTCAGGGATTCCATACGAGACGGAACCTCATCCATGGTCAAAGTCACCTGCTCTACCTCCATGGCAAAGTCTTCTGTCACTGAGACCACGCTCTTCTCCTCCGTCACACCTGAGACCGAGACTGTCATCGATTCCACTGGGACCTCGTCCACCACAGCCTCCTTCACTGACACCACCTCAACAGTCTCCACCTCCACTTGCGTTTCAGAAACTGCAACATCTACTTCATTCGGCTGCTCCACAACATGAGCACTATCCTGACGGTCGGATTCCTCCAACTCACCAACACCCTCTGAAACCCACTCCATGGTCTCTGGGACGGACTCCTTCTCCACCTCCTGTACAATGCGCTCCTCCATCGTAACAGTCACAGTCTCCTTGGATTCCGCCACCTGCTCCACAACCAAAGTCTCCTGTTCCGCCACACTACCAGATTCCTCTGCCACTCCAACTGTGCTCTTCACGTCCGTTACCTCTACCACTCCTTCGCTCACAATTGAGACCGGGACTGTCTCCGATTCCACTGGGGTCTTGTCGACCACGACCTCCTTCACAGAGACCTCCTCACGTGCCTCCAGTTCCATGGGCTTTTCAGAAACGGCCACACTTACTTCACTCGGCTGCTCCACAACACAGGCACTATCCTGACGGTCGGATTCCTCCAATTCACAAACACCCTCTGAAACCCACTCCATGGTCTGTGACACAGACTCCTTCCCTTCTTGAACAATGACCTCGGCGGTCTTCTCGGTCACTGTGTCTCCGACTTCCGTTACCTGCTGGTATACAAAAGAACGACATTATGAATATGACGTGTTTGTTTCAAGTATCAGCATTCGGGGAAACAAAATCAAGCGGTGGGATCAAATTGACATCTTATCAGAGACAACAGGATGCGAAAGTACTACACACAAGTCTTTTAAATACTAGGCACTGTCTAATAAACTTCACTAATCACCGCTCACATATTCATCTGACAAGAAACTCAGAGCAACACTTATCGTCCATGATTCAGTCAGCTTAACAGATGTCGCTTATAACAGACGTCAACGCAGTACTATCACACACAAACTTTTCACCCGATTCAAACACTTCCAGTTGTCAGTGTCACATACTAAAGGCAACATAATGAGAGAATAGGTTCAGCATCCAACCCTGCAACACCGAAACACAATCAAACCTGTCATGCATTTATGCAATTCCACACACGACAAAGTGTCCTCATCTATACCCTTTGTTTAGCCAATCGTCATTCTTCACACACAGAACAACATCAACAAAATCACATCCCAGTCTATTATTATATTGTCTTCCACAGACAACCCACCTACGCTAAACACTTCCGTTCCTCATCATTAAAAATCCTGTTTCTACACGCCACAACACAAAGACGACATACCAATATCAGACATGGAACGATTCTAGTGGATCAACATCTTTATCACTCATGCACATCACAACTATTCAGCACAAACAGGCATCATCTACAACCGAATATCTCGACATTCATTTATGGGTGGATTTTGCAGCTACACATACTCCCATCACTTGAATATCGAAACCACACATAACTCAATAACAGACTACTCCTCAGCTTCACAATCAGAAAATCAATCACCATATCACATTTAGTAAATGACAACTAACAATACCGATCAACTGGAAGCGAGTTAATATTTACCGGAAAACCAAATGTCAGAGCGAACAATCCAGCCAATGTTACACATATTCTACTAACAATAAATCCATTCCCACTCACAACACCATCATCAACAACAACAAATACCACAAAACACACTCACACACACAAACGCACACATTTCAAACACAACATTCAACATATGTCAGTCATTTGGAGTAGGAAACAAATACACTCTCTCACAAACACAAAGATCAAATGAATGGGTCACAAGTTACCAGGTGAACAATCCATGACAAGTGAAATGTCGCCTCACAAAAATTCACAGATGAAACAAACAGTCTCAGATTCACATCTATCCAAACACTAATACAACAATGCAAATGCATGATGTTTGTTAAGAGATGAGACTCAAGGAGAGTACTAGACAACTTTTCAACTAACGGGACATGCATGCAATAAGAGGCGCAACATCTGACAGTTTCCATGATAAAACCTCGAAAAATTCACCAGTTATTTCAAAACCGACTGAAGCAGAAGAACTTGCCATGCCACTAAGCCTAAGGCTGTGCATTATGTGTATGCACATATCAGTAACTCGCCTCGGAAGGAACTTCTTCAACACTGACAACGTCAGACAGAGAAGGAGTAGTCGAGGAGACAACACCAGAAGCGACAGCGTCAGTGGTGGGGCGTGTTACAGCTTCAACCTCTTCCGTTTCATACACATCATAAACCGTCTCCTCCAGTGGAACAGCCTCACTGACAACACGTTCTTCAGCTGAGGACGTCAGGGATTCCATACGAGACGGAACCTCATCCATGGTCAAAGTCACCTGCTCTACCTCCATGGCAAAGTCTTCTGTCACTGAGACCACGCTCTTCTCCTCCGTCACACCTGAGACCGAGACTGTCATCGATTCCACTGGGACCTCGTCCACCACAGCCTCCTTCACTGACACCACCTCAACAGTCTCCACCTCCACTTGCGTTTCAGAAACTGCAACATCTACTTCATTCGGCTGCTCCACAACATGAGCACTATCCTGACGGTCGGATTCCTCCAACTCACCAACACCCTCTGAAACCCACTCCATGGTCTCTGGGACGGACTCCTTCTCCACCTCCTGTACAATGCGCTCCTCCATCGTAACAGTCACAGTCTCCTTGGATTCCGCCACCTGCTCCACAACCAAAGTCTCCTGTTCCGCCACACTACCAGATTCCTCTGCCACTCCAACTGTGCTCTTCACGTCCGTTACCTCTACCACTCCTTCGCTCACAATTGAGACCGGGACTGTCTCCGATTCCACTGGGGTCTTGTCGACCACGACCTCCTTCACAGAGACCTCCTCACGTGCCTCCAGTTCCATGGGCTTTTCAGAAACGGCCACACTTACTTCACTCGGCTGCTCCACAACACAGGCACTATCCTGACGGTCGGATTCCTCCAATTCACAAACACCCTCTGAAACCCACTCCATGGTCTGTGACACAGACTCCTTCCCTTCTTGAACAATGACCTCGGCGGTCTTCTCGGTCACTGTGTCTCCGACTTCCGTTACCTGCTGGTATACAAAAGAACGACATTATGAATATGACGTGTTTGTTTCAAGTATCAGCATTCGGGGAAACAAAATCAAGCGGTGGGATCAAATTGACATCTTATCAGAGACAACAGGATGCGAAAGTACTACACACAAGTCTTTTAAATACTAGGCACTGTCTAATAAACTTCACTAATCACCGCTCACATATTCATCTGACAAGAAACTCAGAGCAACACTTATCGTCCATGATTCAGTCAGCTTAACAGATGTCGCTTATAACAGACGTCAACGCAGTACTATCACACACAAACTTTTCACCCGATTCAAACACTTCCAGTTGTCAGTGTCACATACTAAAGGCAACATAATGAGAGAATAGGTTCAGCATCCAACCCTGCAACACCGAAACACAATCAAACCTGTCATGCATTTAGGCAATTCCACACACGACAAAGTGTCCTCATCTATACCCTTTGTTTAGCCAATCGTCATTCTTCACACACAGAACAACATCAACAAAATCACATCCCAGTCTATTATTATATTGTCTTCCACAGACAACCCACCTACGCTAAACACTTCCGTTCCTCATCATTAAAAATCCTGTTTCTACACGCCACAACACAAAGACGACATACCAATATCAGACATGGAACGATTCTAGTGGATCAACATCTTTATCACTCATGCACATCACAACTATTCAGCACAAACAGGCATCATCTACAACCGAATATCTCGACATTCATTTATGGGTGGATTTTGCAGCTACACATACTCCCATCACTTGAATATCGAAACCACACATAACTCAATAACAGACTACTCCTCAGCTTCACAATCAGAAAATCAATCACCATATCACATTTAGTAAATGACAACTAACAATACCGATCAACTGGAAGCGAGTTAATATTTACCGGAAAACCAAATGTCAGAGCGAACAATCCAGCCAATGTTACACATATTCTACTAACAATAAATCCATTCCCACTCACAACACCATCATCAACAACAACAAATACCACAAAACACACTCACACACACAAACGCACACATTTCAAACACAACATTCAACATATGTCAGTCATTTGGAGTAGGAAACAAATACACTCTCTCACAAACACAAAGATCAAATGAATGGGTCACAAGTTACCAGGTGAACAATCCATGACAAGTGAAATGTCGCCTCACAAAAATTCACAGATGAAACAAACAGTCTCAGATTCACATTTATCCAAACACTAATACAACAATGCAAATGCATGATGTTTGTTAAGAGATGAGACTCAAGGAGAGTACTAGACAACTTTTCAACTAACGGGACATGCATGCAATAAGAGGCGCAACATCTGACAGTTTCCATGATAAAACCTCGAAAAATTCACCAGTTATTTCAAAACCGACTGAAGCAGAAGAACTTGCCATGCCACTAAGCCTAAGGCTGTGCATTATGTGTATGCACATATCAGTAACTCGCCTCGGAAGGAACTTCTTCAACACTGACAACGTCAGACAGAGAAGGAGTAGTCGAGGAGACAACACCAGAAGCGACAGCGTCAGTGGTGGGGCGTGTTACAGCTTCAACCTCTTCCGTTTCATACACATCATAAACCGTCTCCTCCAGTGGAACAGCCTCACTGACAACACGTTCTTCAGCTGAGGACGTCAGGGATTCCATACGAGACGGAACCTCATCCATGGTCAAAGTCACCTGCTCTACCTCCATGGCAAAGTCTTCTGTCACTGAGACCACGCTCTTCTCCTCCGTCACACCTGAGACCGAGACTGTCATCGATTCCACTGGGACCTCGTCCACCACAGCCTCCTTCACTGACACCACCTCAACAGTCTCCACCTCCACTTGCGTTTCAGAAACTGCAACATCTACTTCATTCGGCTGCTCCACAACATGAGCACTATCCTGACGGTCGGATTCCTCCAACTCACCAACACCCTCTGAAACCCACTCCATGGTCTCTGGGACGGACTCCTTCTCCACCTCCTGTACAATGCGCTCCTCCATCGTAACAGTCACAGTCTCCTTGGATTCCGCCACCTGCTCCACAACCAAAGTCTCCTGTTCCGCCACACTACCAGATTCCTCTGCCACTCCAACTGTGCTCTTCACGTCCGTTACCTCTACCACTCCTTCGCTCACAATTGAGACCGGGACTTTTTCTGTTTCCACTAAGGTCTCGTTCACGGTGATCTTTTCATATTTCACCTTCTCAGTTTGTTTTTCATCTGTTTCAAATATCTTCGTGGCTTGGCGTTCTTCTTCTATTTTAGTGGTTTTGTTTTTTTCGAGTTCATTGTTTGTGCTTACCTCTGTCATTTCAGTTTGTTCGGTTTGAATTTCATTTTTCTTTTGTTTGTCAGATGTTTCTTCACCCGTAATATCATTCGTTTGAATTGGATATTCTTTTTCAGGCATTTCTTGTTTTTCTTCCTGTGTTAATACATTGGCGTCTAGAGGTTTTAATTCTGTTACATTTACATCTGAAACTGCGGCTAAAGAAACGTCATGTAAGGAAATTTCAGTTACACTTGGGATTGACAGAGCCCTGCCAGCTTCCTCTACGCTTATACTTGTTTCATCAATGCTTACGGAATCATGGGGTATAAGAACATCTAATACAACCACATGAGTCGGTGTAACTCCTTCATCGAGTAATAACTCATCATCACTAATCTCTAACGGTTCTTCCAAACTTATTTCGTATTCAGTCTCCTCTATGATATGTTCATAAATCGCCGCTTGCGGTATTTCTGGAAGAGTTTCAATCGGTGAAAACATTTCTGTTTTTTCAGTTTGCACTATATTAACAATTACTTCTTGTTTAAGTAGCTCTACACTTTCGACCGTAGATACAACTGCTTTATCATCTGAAATATCAGTAACAACAGTCAAAATATCTTCAACAATTGATGCTTTCTGATCTTCTGACTTTAAAATAATTTGTTCTTTCCTTACCTCTACCAATACAACTACTTCAGTTTGACTAACAGCCATACCAAGAGTATTCTGAACTTCAACAGAATAAATTCCTGAATCTTCAGGAAATGCTTCAGATATTGTTAATTCACAAACACCTGTTTCAGGAGTATAGAATATTACAGCATCAGTCATATCTGGCTGAAGTATATTTCCATTATGTTTCCAAATCACTTCTACAGGTTGCGGATTTCCTTTAACAGTAGCTGTTAAATAAATTTCTTCACCTTCAGAAATATTTAATGGTGTTAATTCCTGAACAAAAATTGGAGAAGCAAGGTTGTCTTCTTTTTCAACAGCTGCTGATTCGATGGCGATGTTCATGAAAATAATAAAAAAAGAGAAAATTATTCAGTAACGTCTTAAAGAATTAATGAAATAAAAAGAATTTTACAATATAACGATTATATAATCAAATAATCTGACAATAATATGTAACTTTTGCCAAAAGGAAAATAAACTTCGTCAGTGAATTATTTATAAAAAAACAGATTTCACAAACAAGATCCATTTTCCAAATAAAATGCCAATATGTTCTTGATATAAATGTATAAGAGGGGAAGTCTACAATACGAGAAAGCATAAATCTCAAAACCACGAAAGCAAGGTAATATAATCGGATCCGTATAAAAATTAAAAACCAAATTCCATGTTAAAGGTGCGGAAAATTCATATGTCGATCAATTCCTAAATAAGAAATTATGTAAAACCGACGACAAATAACATAACCCAAAAAAAGTCATCAAAAAACAGAAACAAAAATTCACATTTCATAACAGCTCAGCAGCGGCTATATTAATGCATATCACATATCTATCAAAAGTCACCACTTATCTTAAACAACATCAATTCGTTCGTGTACACTAATGTACACTCAGCTTCGACTGTGAAATCTTTCAAATGTTCGACTCAGTCAACTCTAAACATGCCGGAACATTTCTGGATGCTCAATTGCATCCCACTCAACAATTAGTTAACACACAGTAATACACACAATTTGTCAACCAATTAAAAGAAAGATGAACAACCATGACGTCAGAATCAGGTAAAAAGGAGAGATGATAAGTAAGTGGCTATTGTGATGATTTAAGGTGAGCAAACCAGTATACTCATCATTATCAGTGATCACCACCACATAACGTAGTCAATCAATATACTCAGTAAAATCCATCTCAACACAAATTGTGAGAGTTCAAGTGGGTCATTCTCGTGCTCTTTCTCACTGAAACACAGTTTCTCACAAGTTCAAATGGTCGACAAAAATGGTAGAAACTAGAAATCACTGTTAAGTTACTTCTTCTTAGCTACTTATCACCACATCTTAGTTCATTTCACTCACCTTCAATTGTAACAATTGAGCCAGATGAAATTGTTTTAGTCATTTGTTGTTTGGTCTCAGCTTCAACCACCTCACCTTGAACTCTGCAAGTGTATTCACCAGAATCCGATGGAATCACTTGATGCACTATTAGACGAGCTATTCCACTATCTTCAAAATAGATCATTTCATTACGATCAGATTGAGTTAATTCCTTGCCATCAACTTCCCACACGACTTCAATAGGCTTTAAATCTGCTTGAATTTGACATTCCAGTCTACAAATAAATATAATAATCGAATAGTCATTCATGTTTCAATGCATCATCTTTTCGACATTTCGATTGATAACAGTGTAATATGAGACTGAGCACCTAATGGTCAATGCATTCGTCATTCACTAGTTATCCACATTCAGTTGAGATCGAACTCAACATCATACACGTCCTGCACAACATGTTTAGCACAATAGATATCTATGAAGTTGGAATTCACATAGTTGAATGATAAATACTAGATTTTATGCGCATCGGAAAAATCAACATCGATGCATATCCACTTGTTGCATGGACCCAATTTACGATTCACACTAGTTGGTCAAACACACAAATGATAACCGGTGTTTCAAGCCACGATTACATTACACCACATATTAATCGATATCACGTCATCATCAATATTACATGAGAAAAAAATAAACGCAAAACGATAACTCACTCAAGATCCTTATGGTCTTGTACAGTGTGGATATTCGGTGTTACTGGTTGTAAGAAGGTGAGAACCTTCTCAGTCACTGTTGGCACAACTTCTGTCGTTTCAGGAACTGATTTCAAAGAACAAAACAAATTGATATTTATTCACCTCGTTTTTATTACATTACAATATGGAAAAGTCACTGACAGATTTATGCGAGAACACATTTCAACATAATCATCAAGTTATAATAGTGGGTATATTATGTAGAGTTTGTCCAACGACTACTTGACTGATTGCTCGACAAATGTGCTTGTGTGTTGTCAATAGCAAACTCACTAATCTCTACTCGTACACACACACACATTCACTCTGAACATTCAACCAATCACACTAACAACGTCAGTGCACCCTAATTTCTGTCCACCGATATTCCCTCATTCATTGCTGTAATCACCATCTTAAAAAAACTTGAGGGCCAAATGCCTTCTAACAACGTGAATAGAGAACCACCAAAACCATTGAGAAGTGATCGATATCTGCTAATAACACTTTTGAAAATGGCTTAGATGTAGTTCTAGTGGATTGGACACTCCACAACGACTAAACACTAGTTATTTTCACGAATTACACCATGTCCCGTTCTATATATCGACATGTTAACAGAAACATTATTGGATTGAACGAAAAGGAATTTACTGAAGTTTCTAAACAGTAGTTTTACGAATGTCTTAAACCGACAGAATCAACAATAACACGGCTGTACGTTCCGCACAACCACATACAATAGACGGCTTTAAAGAATCTCTCTCACAAATTAGAACACCATCATTATTCCAGATAATAAAGGGATGGAACATGACAGAATACATACAAATATATATATATATGGACATAGGAGACCACATCAGGCTGATTGAGAAGCTACTGGAGAACTGAAGTGCGTACTAATCAGTGCAAATAAATCTTTTCAAGAATCTGGATAACCGGTTGACAGGACCTACCACAATAACTCATCATGTTGTATCAAATAACGACACAGTACTTATGGCAAATACAGTCTAATGGACATGTTCTTCCACGGTTCCGTTATCACTTACACCAAGAATTCCCCTACAGTTAATGGTTTCACTTCCTGTCACCCACACACATACATACAATCTGTCAACACAAATGTCAACAACTCTTAAACATTCAGTGGAATTTGACAACGACTCCATTAATCCTTGCATACAACCGTTATATACTAGCGAAGACATAAGTATGGGTAACTCCCACGACCTATTATCGGATTATTATTCTATGTATATTCCTGTTGTATAACTATTCAATAACTAGATTATCTATCTCTATATTCATCTTATTATAAGCTTCAATTTGACCTATTGATTATTATTATATGATTTACTGTTCCTATGTTATATTCCGTTTATTGATTATTGTCTCCCACGCTTACAACCACATTTGGCTTGTTTTTTGTATAAATATTATTTTCTATTTTATGGTGTGATGTGGTCTGCCTGTCTGGTATATAAACAAAGTATGCTTGAAATAAACGATTCGCACGGATTCGCATAGATTCATATTGCCGAAGCTGCTATTGGTGTTCTGGACTCAAGTGAACGGGCTAGGCGGATTAAGGACCAATAAGGACGCGAGATTACTCATACTGATTGAACGTCCTTGATCGTCACTGTGTTAAGGTCAAAGTCGTATTCTATTGGTGGATAATTCACGCAAGTTACGTCCTTGTTTAATTTGTGAGGCCATAACAAATTAGCGACGACCTTGATCAAGTCATAACGACTGGCTACACAACCTTGACCAAACACAATAATTGGCGACGGCTAGGTCAAGAAATAACAACAACATATGGGTTTGGTTAGGAACGTCCATATATGCCGTGACAAACTGATGGAGTTCTATGACATTATAGCTTTATTCAGGTGCATTGAACTAAACTTGGCGAGCAAATAATAATAATAATAATTTATCACAATCAGTCGGTCACCAATGTGAAAAATATTCATAATCACACAAAGAACCAAAGTCAAAGATTAATTGAGCTCATCCATCTGGGGATTGCAATATGTGTCCAATTCAACAACCAAGTGTTGAAACAGTCAATAGGAATGTCGATTAAATCACTGATATTCAGACTCGTTGTAGAAGAAGTAGTGCACAGACTCGAAGATTTAATTTCACCATTTATCAAGACAACACTTCGGACCCACTATTTCGATGTGGATAGCATGCTCACTACCATCAAACGGAATGTGCTGAAAAGTACCCACAACTCCGTTAATAACGTCTTCGATTACATAAAATTCACAATGGAAATGCAGGCGAACAACTAACTAACCTTCCTACACGTTCTCATCACAGAACCAATACAGGAGGACTGAAAAATCTGGTGTTTAGCAATACAACGCAAAAACACCAAACTATCGACTACAATTGTAACAAACCAAACAATTACGAGATCAACGACGTTCAAACCCTATTCAATAGCGTGAAGATACACTGTAGTACAACTGCCTACCATACATAGAAAGGAAAAGTGAACCTAATGATTATTGTTTGGAGTGAAGGACGGCTACAAAACCCCAGTTAATCAGAACACGCTTGTCACATTCATCACTAGACACGAAATCAAGTGTGAAATCCAACAAACGGATTATCATTTCAAATATAAAAAGCATACCATAGATGACAACTAGAATTTCGGAGCCGTTAGCAGTAAACGTGATTCACAAGCTAAAAGAATCACTCCAATCTTTATCGTTCAAATCAAAGGAGGCAACAGTACGAGAAGACAATGCAAACATTATTCAAAAAACTGATTGTTCCGACTGCAAACAACACCACATCAGTGAAGTGATCATCCTCTTTCTCTTCACCTTCGCTTGTATCAATGCAAATCACATATCTATCAAAAGTCACCACTTATCTTAAACAACATCAATTCGTTCGTGTACACTAATGTACACTCAGCTTCGACTGTGAAATCTTTCAAATGTTCGACTCAGTCAACTCTAAACATGCCGGAACATTTCTGGATGCTCAATTGCATCCCACTCAACAATTAGTTAACACACAGTAATACACACAATTTGTCAACCAATTAAAAGAAAGATGAACAACCATGACGTCAGAATCAGGTAAAAGGGAGAGATGATAAGTAAGTGGCTATTGTGATGATTTAAGGTGAGCAAACCAGTATACTCATCATTATCAGTGATCACCACCACATAACGTAGTCAATCAATATACTCAGTAAAATCCATCTCAACACAAATTGTGAGAGTTCAAGTGGGTCATTCTCGTGCTCTTTCTCACTGAAACACAGTTTCTCACAAGTTCAAATGGTCGACAAAAATGGTAGAAACTAGAAATCACTGTTAAGTTACTTCTTCTTAGCTACTTATCACCACATCTTAGTTCATTTCACTCACCTTCAATTGTAACAATTGAGCCAGATGAAATTGTTTTAGTCATTTGTTGTTTGGTCTCAGCTTCAACCACCTCACCTTGAACTCTGCAAGTGTATTCACCAGAATCCGATGGAATCACTTGATGCACTATTAGACGAGCTATTCCACTATCTTCAAAATAGATCATTTCATTACGATCAGATTGAGTTAATTCCTTGCCATCAACTTCCCACACAACTTCAATAGGCTTTAAATCTGCTTGAATTTGACATTCCAGTCTACAAATAAATATAATAATCGAATAGTCATTCATGTTTCAATGCATCATCTTTTCGACATTTCGATTGATAACAGTGTAATATGAGACTGAGCACCTAATGGTCAATGCATTCGTCATTCACTAGTTATCCACATTCAGTTGAGATCGAACTCAACATCATACACGTCCTGCACAACATGTTGAGCACAATAGATATCTATGAAGTTGGAATTCACATAGTTGAATGATAAATACTAGATTTTATGCGCATCGGAAAAATCAACATCGATGCATATCCACTTGTTGCATGGACCCAATTTACGATTCACACTAGTTGGTCAAACACACAAATGATAACCGGTGTTTCAAGCCACGATTACATTACACCACATATTAATCGATATCACGTCATCATCAATATTACATGAGGAAAAAATAAACGCAAAACGATAACTCACTCAAGATCCTTATGGTCTTGTACAGTGTGGATATTCGGTGTTACTGGTTGTAAGAAGGTGAGAACCTTCTCAGTTACTGTTGGCACAACTTCTGTCGTTTCAGGAACTGATTTCAAAGAACAAAACAAATTGATATTTATTCACCTCGTTTTTATTACATTACAATATGGAAAAGTCACTGACAGATTTATGCGAGAACACATTTCAACATAATCATCAAGTTATAATAGTGGGTATATTATGTAGAGTTTGTCCAACGACTACTTGACTGATTGCTCGACAAATGTGCTTGTGTGTTGTCAATAGCAAACTCACTAATCTCTACTCGTACACACACACACATTCACTCTGAACATTCAACCAATCACACTAACAACGTCAGTGCACCCTAATTTCTGTCCACCGATATTCCCTCATTCATTGCTGTAATCACCATCTTAAAAAAACTTGAGGGCCAAATGCCTTCTAACAACGTGAATAGAGAACCACCAAAACCATTGAGAAGTGATCGATATCTGCTAATAACACTTTTGAAAATGGCTTAGATGTAGTTCTAGTGGATTGGACACTCCACAACGACTAAACACTAGTTATTTTCACGAATTACACCATGTCCCGTTCTATATATCGACATGTTAACAGAAACATTATTGGATTGAACGAAAAGGAATTTACTGAAGTTTCTAAACAGTAGTTTTACGAATGTCTTAAACCGACAGAATCAACAATAACACGGCTGTACGTTCCGCACAACCACATACAATAGACGGCTTTAAAGAATCTCTCTCACAAATTAGAACACCATCATTATTCCAGATAATAAAGGGATGGAACATGACAGAATACATACAAATATATATATATATGGACATAGGAGACCACATCAGGCTGATTGAGAAGCTACTGGAGAACTGAAGTGCGTACTAATCAGTGCAAATAAATCTTTTCAAGAATCTGGATAACCGGTTGACAGGACCTACCACAATAACTCATCATGTTGTATCAAATAACGACACAGTACTTATGGCAAATACAGTCTAATGGACATGTTCTTCCACGGTTCCGTTATCACTTACACCAAGAATTCCCCTACAGTTAATGGTTTCACTTCCTGTCACCCACACACATACATACAATCTGTCAACACAAATGTCAACAACTCTTAAACATTCAATGGAATTTGACAACGACTCGATTAATCCTTGCATACAACCGTTATATACTAGCGAAGACATAAGTATGGGTAACTCCCACGACCTATTATCGGATTATTATTCTATGTATATTCCTGTTGTATAACTATTCAATAACTAGATTATCTATCTCTATATTCATCTTATTATAAGCTTCAATTTGACCTATTGATTATTATTATATGATTTACTGTTCCTATGTTATATTCCGTTTATTGATTATTGTCTCCCACGCTTACAACCACATTTGGCTTGTTTTTTGTATAAATATTATTTTCTATTTTATGGTGTGATGTGGTCTGCCTGTCTGGTATATAAACAAAGTATGCTTGAAATAAACGATTCGCACGGATTCGCATAGATTCATATTGCCGAAGCTGCTATTGGTGTTCTGGACTCAAGTGAACGGGCTAGGCGGATTAAGGACCAATAAGGACGCGAGATTACTCATACTGATTGAACGTCCTTGATCGTCACTGTGTTAAGGTCAAAGTCGTATTCTATTGGTGGATAATTCACGCAAGTTACGTCCTTGTTTAATTTGTGAGGCCATAACAAATTAGCGACGACCTTGATCAAGTCATAACGACTGGCTACACAACCTTGACCAAACACAATAATTGGCGACGGCTAGGTCAAGAAATAACAACAACATATGGGTTTGGTTAGGAACGTCCATATATGCCGTGACAAACTGATGGAGTTCTATGACATTATAGCTTTATTCAGGTGCATTGAACTAAACTTGGCGAGCAAATAATAATAATAATAATTTATCACAATCAGTCGGTCACCAATGTGAAAAATATTCATAATCACACAAAGAACCAAAGTCAAAGATTAATTGAGCTCATCCATCTGGGGATTGCAATATGTGTCCAATTCAACAACCAAGTGTTGAAACAGTCAATAGGAATGTCGATTAAATCACTGATATTCAGACTCGTTGTAGAAGAAGTAGTGCACAGACTCGAAGATTTAATTTCACCATTTATCAAGACAACACTTCGGACCCACTATTTCGATGTGGATAGCATGCTCACTACCATCAAACGGAATGTGCTGAAAAGTACCCACAACTTCGTTAATAACGTCTTCGATTACATAAAATTCACAATGGAAATGCAGGCGAACAACTAACTAACCTTCCTACACGTTCTCATCACAGAACCAATACAGGAGGACTGAAAAATCTGGTGTTTAGCAATACAACGCAAAAACACCAAACTATCGACTACAATTGTAACAAACCAAACAATTACGAGATCAACGACGTTCAAACCCTATTCAATAGCGTGAAGATACACTGTAGTACAACTGCCTACCATACATAGAAAGGAAAAGTGAACCTAATGATTATTGTTTGGAGTGAAGGACGGCTACAAAACCCCAGTTAATCAGAACACGCTTGTCACATTCATCACTAGACACGAAATCAAGTGTGAAATCCAACAAACAGATTGTCGTTTCAAATATAAAAAGCATACCATAGATGACAACTAGAATTTCGGAGCCGTTAGCAGTAAACGTGATTCACAAGCTAAAAGAATCACTCCAATCTTTATCGTTCAAATCAAAGGAGGCAACAGTACGAGAAGACAATGCAAACATTATTCAAAAAACTGATTGTTCCGACTGCAAACAACACCACATCAGTGAAGTGATCATCCTCTTTCTCTTCACCTTCGCTTGTATCAATGCAAATCACATATCTATCAAAAGTCACCACTTATCTTAAACAACATCAATTCGTTCGTGTACACTAATGTACACTCAGCTTCGACTGTGAAATCTTTCAAATGTTCGACTCAGTCAACTCTAAACATGCCGGAACATTTCTGGATGCTCAATTGCATCCCACTCAACAATTAGTTAACACACAGTAATACACACAATTTGTCAACCAATTAAAAGAAAGATGAACAACCATGACGTCAGAATCAGGTAAAAGGGAGAGATGATAAGTAAGTGGCTATTGTGATGATTTAAGGTGAGCAAACCAGTATACTCATCATTATCAGTGATCACCACCACATAACGTAGTCAATCAATATACTCAGTAAAATCCATCTCAACACAAATTGTGAGAGTTCAAGTGGGTCATTCTCGTGCTCTTTCTCACTGAAACACAGTTTCTCACAAGTTCAAATGGTCGACAAAAATGGTAGAAACTAGAAATCACTGTTAAGTTACTTCTTCTTAGCTACTTATCACCACATCTTAGTTCATTTCACTCACCTTCAATTGTAACAATTGAGCCAGATGAAATTGTTTTAGTCATTTGTTGTTTGGTCTCAGCTTCAACCACCTCACCTTGAACTCTGCAAGTGTATTCACCAGAATCCGATGGAATCACTTGATGCACTATTAGACGAGCTATTCCACTATCTTCAAAATAGATCATTTCATTACGATCAGATTGAGTTAATTCCTTGCCATCAACTTCCCACACGACTTCAATAGGCTTTAAATCTGCTTGAATTTGACATTCCAGTCTACAAATAAATATAATAATCGAATAGTCATTCATGTTTCAATGCATCATCTTTTCGACATTTCGATTGATAACAGTGTAATATGAGACTGAGCACCTAATGGTCAATGCATTCGTCATTCACTAGTTATCCACATTCAGTTGAGATCGAACTCAACATCATACACGTCCTGCACAACATGTTTAGCACAATAGATATCTATGAAGTTGGAATTCACATAGTTGAATGATAAATACTAGATTTTATGCGCATCGGAAAAATCAACATCGATGCATATCCACTTGTTGCATGGACCCAATTTACGATTCACACTAGTTGGTCAAACACACAAATGATAACCGGTGTTTCAAGCCACGATTACATTACACCACATATTAATCGATATCACGTCATCATCAATATTACATGAGAAAAAAATAAACGCAAAACGATAACTCACTCAAGATCCTTATGGTCTTGTACAGTGTGGATATTCGGTGTTACTGGTTGTAAGAAGGTGAGAACCTTCTCAGTCACTGTTGGCACAACTTCTGTCGTTTCAGGAACTGATTTCAAAGAACAAAACAAATTGATATTTATTCACCTCGTTTTTATTACATTACAATATGGAAAAGTCACTGACAGATTTATGCGAGAACACATTTCAACATAATCATCAAGTTATAATAGTGGGTATATTATGTAGAGTTTGTCCAACGACTACTTGACTGATTGCTCGACAAATGTGCTTGTGTGTTGTCAATAGCAAACTCACTAATCTCTACTCGTACACACACACACATTCACTCTGAACATTCAACCAATCACACTAACAACGTCAGTGCACCCTAATTTCTGTCCACCGATATTCCCTCATTCATTGCTGTAATCACCATCTTAAAAAAACTTGAGGGCCAAATGCCTTCTAACAACGTGAATAGAGAACCACCAAAACCATTGAGAAGTGATCGATATCTGCTAATAACACTTTTGAAAATGGCTTAGATGTAGTTCTAGTGGATTGGACACTCCACAACGACTAAACACTAGTTATTTTCACGAATTACACCATGTCCCGTTCTATATATCGACATGTTAACAGAAACATTATTGGATTGAACGAAAAGGAATTTACTGAAGTTTCTAAACAGTAGTTTTACGAATGTCTTAAACCGACAGAATCAACAATAACACGGCTGTACGTTCCGCACAACCACATACAATAGACGGCTTTAAAGAATCTCTCTCACAAATTAGAACACCATCATTATTCCAGATAATAAAGGGATGGAACATGACAGAATACATACAAATATATATATATATGGACATAGGAGACCACATCAGGCTGATTGAGAAGCTACTGGAGAACTGAAGTGCGTACTAATCAGTGCAAATAAATCTTTTCAAGAATCTGGATAACCGGTTGACAGGACCTACCACAATAACTCATCATGTTGTATCAAATAACGACACAGTACTTATGGCAAATACAGTCTAATGGACATGTTCTTCCACGGTTCCGTTATCACTTACACCAAGAATTCCCCTACAGTTAATGGTTTCACTTCCTGTCACCCACACACATACATACAATCTGTCAACACAAATGTCAACAACTCTTAAACATTCAATGGAATTTGACAACGACTCGATTAATCCTTGCATACAACCGTTATATACTAGCGAAGACATAAGTATGGGTAACTCCCACGACCTATTATCGGATTATTATTCTATGTATATTCCTGTTGTATAACTATTCAATAACTAGATTATCTATCTCTATATTCATCTTATTATAAGCTTCAATTTGACCTATTGATTATTATTATATGATTTACTGTTCCTATGTTATATTCCGTTTATTGATTATTGTCTCCCACGCTTACAACCACATTTGGCTTGTTTTTTGTATAAATATTATTTTCTATTTTATGGTGTGATGTGGTCTGCCTGTCTGGTATATAAACAAAGTATGCTTGAAATAAACGATTCGCACGGATTCGCATAGATTCATATTGCCGAAGCTGCTATTGGTGTTCTGGACTCAAGTGAACGGGCTAGGCGGATTAAGGACCAATAAGGACGCGAGATTACTCATACTGATTGAACGTCCTTGATCGTCACTGTGTTAAGGTCAAAGTCGTATTCTATTGGTGGATAATTCACGCAAGTTACGTCCTTGTTTAATTTGTGAGGCCATAACAAATTAGCGACGACCTTGATCAAGTCATAACGACTGGCTACACAACCTTGACCAAACACAATAATTGGCGACGGCTAGGTCAAGAAATAACAACAACATATGGGTTTGGTTAGGAACGTCCATATATGCCGTGACAAACTGATGGAGTTCTATGACATTATAGCTTTATTCAGGTGCATTGAACTAAACTTGGCGAGCAAATAATAATAATAATTTATCACAATCAGTCGGTCACCAATGTGAAAAATATTCATAATCACACAAAGAACCAAAGTCAAAGATTAATTGAGCTCATCCATCTGGGGATTGCAATATGTGTCCAATTCAACAACCAAGTGTTGAAACAGTCAATAGGAATGTCGATTAAATCACTGATATTCAGACTCGTTGTAGAAGAAGTAGTGCACAGACTCGAAGATTTAATTTCACCATTTATCAAGACAACACTTCGGACCCACTATTTCGATGTGGATAGCATGCTCACTACCATCAAACGGAATGTGCTGAAAAGTACCCACAACTTCGTTAATAACGTCTTCGATTACATAAAATTCACAATGGAAATGCAGGCGAACAACTAACTAACCTTCCTACACGTTCTCATCACAGAACCAATACAGGAGGACTGAAAAATCTGGTGTTTAGCAATACAACGCAAAAACACCAAACTATCGACTACAATTGTAACAAACCAAACAATTACGAGATCAACGACGTTCAAACCCTATTCAATAGCGTGAAGATACACTGTAGTACAACTGCCTACCATACATAGAAAGGAAAAGTGAACCTAATGATTATTGTTTGGAGTGAAGGACGGCTACAAAACCCCAGTTAATCAGAACACGCTTGTCACATTCATCACTAGACACGAAATCAAGTGTGAAATCCAACAAACAGATTGTCGTTTCAAATATAAAAAGCATACCATAGATGACAACTAGAATTTCGGAGCCGTTAGCAGTAAACGTGATTCACAAGCTAAAAGAATCACTCCAATCTTTATCGTTCAAATCAAAGGAGGCAACAGTACGAGAAGACAATGCAAACATTATTCAAAAAACTGATTGTTCCGACTGCAAACAACACCACATCAGTGAAGTGATCATCCTCTTTCTCTTCACCTTCGCTTGTATCAATGCAAATCACATATCTATCAAAAGTCCACACTTATCTTAAACAACATCAATTCGTTCGTGTACACTAATGTACACTCAGCTTCGACTGTGAAATCTTTCAAATGTTCGACTCAGTCAACTCTAAACATGCCGGAACATTTCTGGATGCTCAATTGCATCCCACTCAACAATTAGTTAACACACAGTAATACACACAATTTGTCAACCAATTAAAAGAAAGATGAACAACCATGACGTCAGAATCAGGTAAAAGGGAGAGATGATAAGTAAGTGGCTATTGTGATGATTTAAGGTGAGCAAACCAGTATACTCATCATTATCAGTGATCACCACCACATAACGTAGTCAATCAATATACTCAGTAAAATCCATCTCAACACAAATTGTGAGAGTTCAAGTGGGTCATTCTCGTGCTCTTTCTCACTGAAACACAGTTTCTCACAAGTTCAAATGGTCGACAAAAATGGTAGAAACTAGAAATCACTGTTAAGTTACTTCTTCTTAGCTACTTATCACCACATCTTAGTTCATTTCACTCACCTTCAATTGTAACAATTGAGCCAGATGAAATTGTTTTAGTCATTTGTTGTTTGGTCTCAGCTTCAACCACCTCACCTTGAACTCTGCAAGTGTATTCACCAGAATCCGATGGAATCACTTGATGCACTATTAGACGAGCTATTCCACTATCTTCAAAATAGATCATTTCATTACGATCAGATTGAGTTAATTCCTTGCCATCAACTTCCCACACGACTTCAATAGGCTTTAAATCTGCTTGAATTTGACATTCCAGTCTACAAATAAATATAATAATCGAATAGTCATTCATGTTTCAATGCATCATCTTTTCGACATTTCGATTGATAACAGTGTAATATGAGACTGAGCACCTAATGGTCAATGCATTCGTCATTCACTAGTTATCCACATTCAGTTGAGATCGAACTCAACATCATACACGTCCTGCACAACATGTTTAGCACAATAGATATCTATGAAGTTGGAATTCACATAGTTGAATGATAAATACTAGATTTTATGCGCATCGGAAAAATCAACATCGATGCATATCCACTTGTTGCATGGACCCAATTTACGATTCACACTAGTTGGTCAAACACACAAATGATAACCGGTGTTTCAAGCCACGATTACATTACACCACATATTAATCGATATCACGTCATCATCAATATTACATGAGAAAAAAATAAACGCAAAACGATAACTCACTCAAGATCCTTATGGTCTTGTACAGTGTGGATATTCGGTGTTACTGGTTGTAAGAAGGTGAGAACCTTCTCAGTCACTGTTGGCACAACTTCTGTCGTTTCAGGAACTGATTTCAAAGAACAAAACAAATTGATATTTATTCACCTCGTTTTTATTACATTACAATATGGAAAAGTCACTGACAGATTTATGCGAGAACACATTTCAACATAATCATCAAGTTATAATAGTGGGTATATTATGTAGAGTTTGTCCAACGACTACTTGACTGATTGCTCGACAAATGTGCTTGTGTGTTGTCAATAGCAAACTCACTAATCTCTACTCGTACACACACACACATTCACTCTGAACATTCAACCAATCACACTAACAACGTCAGTGCACCCTAATTTCTGTCCACCGATATTCCCTCATTCATTGCTGTAATCACCATCTTAAAAAAACTTGAGGGCCAAATGCCTTCTAACAACGTGAATAGAGAACCACCAAAACCATTGAGAAGTGATCGATATCTGCTAATAACACTTTTGAAAATGGCTTAGATGTAGTTCTAGTGGATTGGACACTCCACAACGACTAAACACTAGTTATTTTCAGGATATACGTCATATTCCGTATTCAATATGGACCTGTTTGCATAGACAATGTCATATTTTTTAATATTTTTGAACATATAAGAATTTTATAAAGGATCAGAAGGGTTTTAGTGTGAATTTCATGATTTTCATAGTTTAAACCATGAATGCGGTTTCATGAATGTGCTCTGCTTATGAGTCCCATAATAGAACGAAACGGCGTTCCAGTGCTTCCTGGTGTTGCATTGTGTTTAGGCTTCAGTTGACATGTTTTTAATTATGTAAATTTTACAATAAATGATTTTTTTTTCGATCTAATTTTACTTCCTTTTTAAAGGAGACAATTTGACTTGTTCATTATTTTGTTTGAAGATTTGTTTGAATGATTTGTATCTAAGATCAGCACGAGGACTTGTTTTGATTGGACTGAAATTTATGGTTAATGATTCATCAAGCCACTATGACCTAGGTTAGTAACACGATATCAGCTCATTCCGGACCAGATATTTATATACTTATATAACATGAATTTAATTTTTAACACTGTTTAACTTTATTCATTTACTGAAGAATTGGATTAAAGAGTCACAAAACGTCAGAAAATGTTTTTCTAGTCATTCGGATATTACAAACCAAGTATATTATCAGAAGGGGTTTTGTGGTGATTTAGTATTTTCATAGTTGAAAGCGTGAGTTAATTGAAGCTACACCACCACGGAACGGTTGCTTAATTTCGTGGATTGGTTGTAATTAGACATAAACACGATCGGATGCCGACTAAGTGGTTTATCGGTTAAGTTCTCTGGCGCGAGACTGGTAGGACCTGGGTTCGATCCTTGTGAATCAAGGTGGTGGATGCGCACTGCTGAAGAGTTCCGCGATAGGACGAAAGGGCCGTCCAGTATTTCCAGTTTTTCTATGGTGGTCTAGCTTCAATTGATTCACGCTTTCAACTATGAAAATGTAGTATGATTGTTGAAAAAATTGTTATCTTACTTTCCATGTTAAATGTTTGTTGAATAAACGAGAAAGCTGTCACAAAACAATATTTATGTAATCACTATGATTTTTATAACATACCTTCTATATCCACAACAGTACTTGTAGTTATTGTTTTCTGTATTGGTTCAACTTGTGAAGAT
Organism: Schistosoma rodhaini; assembly: GCA_944470415.2. Classification (NCBI taxonomy): domain Eukaryota; kingdom Metazoa; phylum Platyhelminthes; class Trematoda; order Strigeidida; family Schistosomatidae; genus Schistosoma; species Schistosoma rodhaini. Next base: position 7,104,523 of record OX104044.1, read on the forward strand.
TGAAGTTGAACTTGTGTAGCAATACAAGTATATTCACCCATATCTTGTGGTGTAATATTATGTATAATTAATTTAGCTAAACCACTTTCATATTCATAAACCTGTTCAATACGATCAGAAATATTTAATTCAACACCTTCATGACTCCATTTAATAGATGCTGGTTGTTGATCTGTTATTAATTGACATTCTAATCTAAATGTTAAATGATAGATAAGTAAAATACATCGAGATGGTTTCTTTTTCTTTTAAATAAAGATTCGAATTTTGAATATTTAATTGTTGAACAATAATAAGCTAGCAAATGAATAGTGTGTATGGTTGATCTAAACTTATAGGAAAAGGGATTATAGAAGTAATTTATCTGCTAATAGTCGTCTGATACTTCTTTATTACTGAGTTCATGAGATCTTTCAACGAAAATCGTAGTATCACTACCATATTTTTACATCCTGCTGAAGAAGCTTGTGGAGATCTCTTAACCGTGAAAACTAGAACATATTGGATTTGTGACAGATATATACATCTATAAAGGATTGTGTGATAAACAACATTCATCTACGAACACTTTCATCATACAAAAATTTTAGTATTCAGAAGGTTAATAATGATATCAGACCAATAATAATGATAATAATAATACAAAAGTAAATGAATAAAGATGACAGAGACTCAACAATCTCCACAACCTCAAACTGATAATTACCATGTGCACACTATTTGTGTTTGTTACTGGGTGATCTCAGTCGAAACACTATTCAAAGTCAGAAAGCATTGGACGGCTATTTTGACAGTTGAGAATTTACCAATGGGTGATGTTTTGACTGAAATACATCAGCAACGAAAACAACATACAAAATTTACTATAGTTAAGGACTAGTTGTTTATCAATTAGATAGAAACCAAACACTTAAAAATAGATTACTGCTTAATCTTCTTCACAATGTCGTTTGAGTACTGATAGCAATATACGTAGAATAATCTCATGGTTGAATTTTCAAAGAAAAAATGTAATTTACCTGAACACCTTGTTTACCCCCTATCCACTGAGGTAAGTTAGACAGGTATACTAGGTACCTATAGTCTTAACTTTCATTGAAGAGTATGATCAGAGTAGAAATAAATAATATTACATGACAGTTAAGTTTTTCAATCATATTTAAGACTCGACTGTCTATATCCGAATCTTTACTAATGTACAATATATTACTTAAATTAAATATCAGACACCAGAACGAAATATACTAAATTTTCAAGTAACAATAGTGATCACATATTCAAGTTTTCGTTATTGCTGAAGCTTAAAATTTCTGTTTTTGAATGAACTAACATGATCCTGACCAAACGATGAACTGTTGAGGAGTTCCATAATAGGACTAAACGGCCGTCCAGTGTTTCCAGGTTTTCCATGGTGGTCTAACTTCAATTGACTCATGGTTTCAACTATGAAAAAGAACGTAAAATCATCAACTCTAAACAAACCTCATGATGTGTGACCGAGGAAAATACTTATTGGTTGTTTACCTAGTCAAACTAGTAGATAGTCTAATAGGTAGTAGATGTCGAACACTATAAATAAGTGAACAATCTTGTTTTCGATTCGATCCTCATCAGGCTTTAATATACAGTGATATTCATATGCTTATACGAAATTATTAAACAAATCAAGATGGTTTATGAGTCAATGATAACAGTGGAATAGATTACATAACTAAACATAATAAGTAAAAAGTACTGATTTGTAGTGTGATGACAGATGTACTAGTTGGGATAAGAATAATAAAAGGCTTGAGCCAACGTTACATAATGGGAAATAGGTCAATGATTAGAACAATATAGACACTGAAATAACATTCATAAAAATTGCAAAATTACGCAATAAGAAATAATCAGATAATTGGACCGCGAAACATATATTTGAGAGAAAAAAATTAGTAGGAGGGGGTGAAGAAAAATAAACGAAGAAACAGTATGAAAAAATGAGACCATTTATCAAGGCCAAGGGAGAGATAGGAATGTTGCAAATTTCGTACGAACACAAAGGCTTGGATTGTTGGGTAGAATTCCTATAGGATCTGCTATGTGAAAGAGACAAGATCAAACCCCAAATGGAAAACTAGTAGGAATACGATAAATAATTTTAAATGACTTATGTCTGTCAACTATATGACCGTTATCGATCAAGTGTGAAAGAACCGAGCTCTGTATTGCCTTGACAGTACCTTTTCCTAACCACAAAGGGAGGTGTTCACTAACTCTGTGGTTCAGTTGTCAGGTAGTGCGCCCAATATAGCTTTCTCCACAGGAGCAGCTGAATTCGTAGATACACATAGACGTGGCATAACTAGGTAACTTATCGTTTAGTTGAGGAATCACCACAGATCGGGTCGAGTACGATAGACAGAGGTCGGCAACATTAAACATTCTCTTCACTGCTCTAGTCAGTCTATCACGTAGTGTATCACCAGCTACATCTCCACTGAATTGCAGTTTCAGGAAGAGAGGTTTCTTACTAGCTCTTGATATCGCTATTTTCTTGTTTGTTATAAGCAAGTGTTTCTTCAGAAAACCTTGTAGACAAACCCTTTCAATCAACATATTATGTATGACCTCTAACTCCTAGTTAATTGTATCGACTGATCATATCTTCCTAGCTCTATTTGCCAGACATTTGACTAAGTTTCTCTTGTCAATATTTGCTATTGTCGATTGTTGAAGTGAAAATAAACGTTCTAGTCGAACTAGTCACGTGTTGTTGATCCGACTTTCGTTGATGTCGTGTAGACACTGGCGGGCCATCTACGGTAGGTATTCGTCTAAGGGAAATCAGTGTTCCATTAGTGTAAGGAAGAAAACCAAGAGATATTTCACTTTAACAATATATTGTATCATTCTAAGAACTAGATTCACTTGATATTGTTTGGTTGAATCTTCCCATTGATATTTAGGACTGCAATGGGAAGATTCAACCAAATAATACCGATTGAATTTAAATTTCACCCATCGTACAAGCAAGTGCCCATCAGGACTCAGTAGCTAAGTGAATAACGCGATGGCAATTGAAGCGAACGATACTGGGTTCGAATCAACTGTGGGATGTACATCCAACTGAGGAGTCCTAAATAGGACGAAACGCACATCCTCGATTCCACTGCTAACCACTATCCATCTTTATTTATAAAGCTTGTGACTTCAGGCAATAACGAGGCAGTACTCACCAGATGCACATATACCAACAACAATTGAATAAGATAAATAATTATTCTAACTTACTCTAAAGTATATTCATCATTTGAATGTTGTTGTATTTCATAATGAATTGGTTTAATAAAATCAAAATCATATTCATGTTCAATTAGTTTTGATTGAATGGTTACCATTTCTGGGATCGTTGGTAATTCAGTAATAACATCTTCAATCATCGGTAAATGACTTTCAGATATCGTATATAATTCACAAGAACTTTTTAATTCACCATATGGATATACTACTAATACTTGAATAGTACTATCTATTAATTCAGTAGTAATTTTAGGAATTTTTAATATTGATGTATAATTAGTTGTTATTATTTCATATGGTTTATGTTCTGAAGTAATTTCTAAATCTTTAATAAACCAACGAAATTCAATAGGTATATTTGTTGGTATAATAGAACATTCTAATTCAATTGATTGATCTAATACAACTTCTAATTGTGAATTTAATGTTTTAGCAAATTGTACATTGACAATTTCTAGTTGTTCTTTTGGTTGAATATAACAAATTGATGTAGATTGTCCTAATGGAGATGTAGCTATAATTTGTAACATAGTATTATCATCTTTATCTGGTTGATAATTATGTAATATAGCACGATATTGTAATGTGACATCGTCGATATGTTCTGGACCGAAGAATTCAAATCGTTCAGCTGTTATTGGTGAACTAATTACCCATTGGATATCTGGTATTGGATTTGATTTTAATATAATATCCATGACTACAGTTGATCCAACTTCGGGTGTTAATTTTTCTGGTAAACCTTGAATAAATTGTGGTGCAAATTCAAGTTTAGATATAATTGGTTTAGATGGTTCTTCTTGTTGGATTGGTTGATAAGTAAGTTCAAGATTACATGTAGTATAGATTTTCTCTTCTTTTGTACCAGTTAAACGGGTTACAAAGCAAGTGATTTCACCAGAATCCAATGTATCAGGTTTATTAATAGTTAATCGACTATGCCATGGATTATCTTGTGTTATATTATAACGTTCAGGTTTCTTTTCAGGTGGTAATAAAAATATATCTATTCCATTCATATACCAACTAAATGTAGGTTTAGGTAATTCAATGGATGATATTTCTGGTTTATCAATTTCTACATCAAGAATAATTGTTTCATCCATTTCATTATATGATAAATTTGATGGAAGTTGTCGAGTAAAACGTAATTCTGGTGGTTCAGGCATTGATAAATCATCTGTTTTTGCAGTCATTACTAGAATGGAAGAGGTCACAATTTTTGTACCAGTTTGACCAGCAGCTTCAATAGTTACTTCACTAGGAAGAATATCTTTTTGAACAGATGGAATAATAAGAGTTGTACGATTTATATCTTCAAGAAGTTTAAATTGTTTATTTGATTGATCTAATTGTAATCCATTTAAATACCATTTAAATGTAACAGGTGGTTGTGATTCCACTTCACATTCTAGTTGAGCACTATCTCCAGGTTGTAATTCAATTCTTTCTGGTGGTTGACGAATAAAACGTGGTTCAACAATTTTTCCATCAATAATTTCTAATTCTAATACACTACTACACATAGTTATGCCAAGTTCATTTTCTGCACGTACCATAATTTCTCCAACATCAAAAGCATTTAAATCATGTATGTGTAATGTATATGTATGTGTTGCCTCATCAATATATAATTCTCTCTTAGCAGTCATTTCATGAGAAAGGGATGATATTAAAACTGGTTCAAACTCTACACCATTATGAAACCATCGTAAAGTTGGTTCTGGATATCCATTTACTGAACACACCAACCTAAATATTAAAAAAAGTAGTTGAAATATTTAAATGCTCAACAAAGTCGCTCAACAGTCATTTCTATATATATGAGATTTTACAATCGAGTTTGAGTGGTTTAATACTTAATTTATCTTCAATGTCGTTGAACAATCCTTTTGTCAAAAGTCGTCATACTACATAGTTTAATCATAACTTGGCCCCCAAATGCCCTGGTACGGCCGAGGGTGGGGAGAGTCCTCTCTCGCTCTAAATACTTTCACATAGCTACGCATACAAAACCACTTCCAGGGAAGTCCTACTCACTCCCTTCTCGGGGCATCACTGTTGTTTACGAAATTGAGAGGACGAAAGCGAATTTCCGGCACTATAAACGGCTCGATGGATATGAAGGATCTACCTAGGGTAGTTGGAAAATCCTGATTCCAAACCAATAGTGCACATGGGCTCCAGCATCCTGAGGGAACAAATGGCATACGAACCAATTATTGGTCTCCGACTACCATGGGACTGCATTTCCTGACGATGCTCCACTGCCTTGTTGGTCAGACCTTTAAGTAAAAGGCTCGGGGTATGGCCCCCTAAGAAAACTACCTGCTTCGGTCTGGGCACCCGGTTAGTATCACAGCCCGCATACAAATCAAGTAACTTTTATGGTGCACATGTATTCGGCGCCCCTTTGTAACAATATTTGTGTCCAAATAAATAAGTAATCATAAATAACATGCCATGAGGTTCGGAAAGTTGAGCATTCATACGCTAAAGACTATGAGATAAAAACGTGATCACAATCAATTGAGTCTTAGCCATTTTATGAAGTCAGGTCCTGATATCATAGAGTGGTGCTAAGCTGAAGTAACGGACTCAAACTGATAATATTTAAATTCAAGTGTTGAATTTATTTACCTCTAGTGTGCACATAAATGGGATGTATTCACTTAATAAGCTAACCCTATTATTATCGATTACTTCGTCTAATTTATTCATTATCACAAACCTGTTAAAACGAAGCGTGACTATAAGCTTTCATTTGATTCATAGTGTTGAGATATCTTTATCTGTCCATAAATTACAATTAACTAACTATGACCTGTATTATGCTTCAGTTATATATGTGCATATTTATATTAATTACTAATGGTTCATTACGATCTTGCATCTTGTATACGTAATCACGTGAGCTATTGATTGAAAGAGAATACAAAATACATTTACAGGTACTTGGCTTTTCTTTATGATGTTCCGAATAGTGATTTCACGTTGGATTGTGTAAAGTCTATAATCGACCGTCCGAGTACGCACTATTAGAGTTAATATACTTTGTATCGTTTGTTTAAACAAAATAGCAACACAATAGTTATCGCTACCCTTTCAGTATTATTCAGACGTGCAAAATACATGAAAATGTTAAACTTTGAAAGTTATTCTCTGTGAATTTAGTATATACACAACTAATTCGAATTTTATAGTTGCAATCATGAGTCAATGGAAGCGAACCACGATGGAAAACCTGGAAGTACTGAACGGCCATTTCGTCCAATTCTGGGACTCTTCAACAGTGCACATCCACGATACCACCTCGCGAGATTCAAACCCAGGACCTTTCAGTCTCGAGCGCGAGAACTTAACCTTTAGAATTTGTTAAACAAATACGTAACTTTAGTTGTAAGCTACCATTCGACACAATGATTGTTGTAATATATTTTTACATTCGCAAATTACTGTTTATTAATGATAGAGGTTCTGTCCAGGCTTGTATCACAGACTCTAGGTGTGTACGTACTGTGATTTACTAATTATGGTACCTCATGGCCCTAGATATTGTTTGAACAATATAAAATAGTGCGAGATATTTTTTCGGTTATCCAGGCGTTCTTGTTAGCACATTGGGTGGCGTGTTGTGTAAACAATTAACCATTTATTACAAACACTAAGTGAGTTACAAGAATAATTGTAAGGTTAGACAAATTCGTAACAAGTATGGGAGAATGAAGATACAATGGATGTTATTACAAATTACACTTAAATAATAAAAACTCACGTAACAGTGTGATGTTCTGGTGTTTTTACTTGAGGTTGCAGACGTTTTTGAAAAACTGGTGGACTTGGTTTGGGTCCTATTATTGAAATTTCAAACAAAAGAAGTAATTAGTTTTAATTGAATGAAGTTATTCAATGGAATTGTTAACATTTGTCTAGATTAAATGACCTCCGAATAGTTTACATCAAATGGGAAGCAGTGACCATTGGAGTTCAACCAAGTCTGTTGTAGAGATATCAACTCACTGAAGACAATTGGTGAACGGTTGCACAAACATCGTGAATTAGTTGAAGTTAGACATTAACACCGATGGATGCCGGCTAGCTCAGTGGTCTATCGGTTAAGTGCTCTGGCGCGATACTGGTAGGTCCTGGGTTCGAATCTCGCGAGTGTGTGATCGTAGATGAGCACTGCTGAGGGGTCCCATAATAGGACGAAACGACCAACCGGTACTTCCAGTTTTTCCTTGGTGGTCTAGCTTCAAATGACTCAGGATTTCAACTATGGAAATGGACAATTGTCCATCGGTATGATTATGATTAAACATAATGACAATCAACATTTCCATAACATAACATCGAGAACCCCATATATTTGTGAAGATGTATACACGAACTTATCGGATATAATGTCAACTAAGTGAATATAAATAATGTCGAAATATGGTGTGGAATTCTGAAAGAAACTCGTCAGTAACATAGACCAACTATCCTATGATTTGGCAGATCAGTATTTCTTGTTATTCTCAAGGAATACCCTTTATGATTTATTCAATACCATACTTTCATGGGTCGCATATAAGTATGATGTCGAATAAATCATAAAGGGAATTCCTTGAGAATAACAAGAAATACTGATCTGCCAAATCAGAGAATGGTTAGTCTATGTTACAAAGCTAGTAAATTCTTTGAAGAATTGACTATTAGTTCTATATAAATAAGTTATAAGTAAAACAGATTTTGTTGTTGGGATTATGAAAGGGCTAGAGGGGAATATCAAATTCCTAAGTGTATATTAATAAAAATACCATGTCAAATGATGATAGGATTGGTAGAATTACAATGAGGCACATATCAAATATGAGAAGAGATTAAAGTCATTATTACCTGAATAACTCGAAAAGTCTTGCTCCATTTGAAAATCTACACCTATTAGGTACAAAATTAGAATTTCATCATCAAACCTTGGATACTTGATCAGCTGAATGGATATGTTATCTTAACCAAAATATGAGATCAACTAAACGACACAATTACACCAAGCAATGTAATAGTGTCTATGTATATAATTAGGCATTAGTCTATATTAAACATGTGGAGAATTCGGACCACATGAAAATATCATAGCGGCTCTAAACCCAAGTATACAAAGACCGTCATCAGTTATCAGAATTCATTCTCTTACAAAATGTAGTGAATTGATTACGAAAAATACAAAACAGAACATTAAAATAGTAGGTCCCATTCGATAAATTTAGATAATACAGTGAAATGATGTGATTTATCAAACCTATATGGTATAACACTGCATTATTATTAGTTCGAACAATCTGATCACATTAACCTAATAAGATATTCATAAATGGGTAATGAATATCAAACAAGACAAGTCGACCCTAAGAAAATAAGATGATAGTGAGGCAAACAACTGGATCGTAGTCTTAGTGGCACGTTAAAATCGATATTATGAAAGTAGATGTACAATTTTGGAAAGGTTAATTGCAACCATAGTAATTTAGCACGATTAAGTCAATGATTTAGAAAAATGATCCTTGTTCTCTATTTTGTTTGATTCGATTATTTTACTTCAATAATTGCAATATATTCTAATCTTCTATCCTATCGATATCAAGGTGGCCAATAACCTCAAGTTGAACCCAAGATATGAAACAACATAATGGAATACATTCTGCAGATAATATAAACCCATAAATTGAAGTATAGTAAACTGCCTTTTAGATGGTGTTCAATTAAATACCACGTTATTAAGCTATTCCGATATAGTAAGAACGAATTCGAAACATATTCCAATAATTTCAAACAGTTTGTCCTCTTTACAAATTTAGATAATCCAATAAGACGGAGACAATCAGACCGTTTGCAGTAATCTGATCACATATTTATTTTCATAGTTGAAAGCATGAGTTAATTAAAGCTAGACCACTATGGAAAACCTGGAAGCATTTGACGGCCGTTTCGTCCTATCGTGAAACTCTTCAGCAGTGCGTATCCATGACCTCACCTCGCGAGATTCGAACCCAGGACCTACCAGTCTCTTGCCAGAGCATCCAACCGATAGACCACTGAGTCGGCATCCGATGGTGTTTATGTTTAACTCCAACTAATCCACATATTTATTTGTCATGACATATAACTATGAAAAGTAACGGTGAACTAAACAAAACCGAAAGATATTCATAAATGGGTAATGAATATCGAACAAGACAAGTCGACCCTATATTGGATGACTAGTGTTTTTGATTATAAAACTCTATGTTATGTGAATCAATGGAAATCTTATTGACTATAGATATTTTGTATTTATTTCTTAAAAAAAAGCTTAGTGACATAGAATACTTGACTATTAACATACCTGATTGGATTATCACCACTTTTGTTTGCGTAGTTGTTTGACCAACTGAATTAGTTGCTCTGACAAGAATTTCTCCACCATCAGTCATGGAGATTACATTACATTCAATTTGTGAAATATATCTATCCGTTTTAATCTGAAATTGTGAATATTACAAATTCTTATAAATTTAATAATTCCCGTGGCGTTGTTTGCTTGTGTCTTCTCATTGTTGCTTACGACTGAAATTGATCGGTCTCTTATTGGCAAATGTGCATCTATGCGAACTGCCTCGATATTGCCTGAAGTCACAAGCATTATAAGCAGAGATGGATGGTGGCTAGTATTGGAATCCAGTTTGGTGCTCGTTTCATCCTATTTGGGACTGGTCAGCTGGATGTACCTGCATCCCAGAGTTGATATTCACTCCGGGTCTCGGGCCCGGTACCGTCTGCTCCAAACGCCATTGCGTCCCAAAGTGAACATCATCTCTGGCATTTAGGTGCACCCAGTTGAAGAGTCTCATAAAGGTTGAAACGCACATCCTGGATTCCACTGCTAGCCGCCATCTATCTATGTTTAATAATTACCATCAAGAAAGATAAATATTTTGTCACATGACTTATCTGATACAAATACAATCGTGTATAGATTTAAAAAAAACTATGACGTATTGTGGTGTGGGTTGCTTACATCCACACAAGTAGTATACAACGATGGTCGGGCATTGAATGTATTTCAGTAGAAGATCGATAAGGAGAGAACGGGAACGGGACACAATCGGTATGAAAATGCATGAACAACAATAATCAGAGATTATGGACTGATATTTGCAGAAGGAATGGTCAAGATTGAGACAATTGATTGATAGTTTGCAAATTGACTGTTTGCTGTATAGTTGTCAGATTTTTGTGAGATATTCTGTAATTTTCGTGTCAAAGACATTTGATTGTCCCCACTAGTCTTCCTGTTCACTACAGTAGTAAAGAAAAGTCCCTTCTGTAAACATTAAAATGTCAAGATTCCAATACTGCTTTTTTCATATTTCACAACTATAATCTTAGGGGTGATAAACTTCACATTTATACAACTAAATATTCAATAAATATTATTGATTTAATTTGTACATTCTTGAGTGGAACAAGATAATTAAAAGGTCTCAGAGGTCATGCAATACAGTGGATTGAGACCTTATCAGATATGGGCTCAGAAAAGAAGCCAATGGTGATTGTGCTGTAAATTTCTTTTAGTTTCTTCATACGATGGGGAGTAACTTCTTTAACTGAGTGAATCCTTTCTGGATGTATTTGACATAACAGAAGTGCTTTTATCATTATTATTCTTTCAATCGCATACACTAGTTTTTAGTCATTTTCGTTGTTTTTGTGGTATATTCGCCTTCCTTTATCTCTTCACAACCTCATTCTTATTGAGTGACTTAAACGTTTCTTAATATAAATCGAAATTTCACGAGGCATCAAAATTGAAACAGCCAAGACTGTAGAAACAACTCTGTGTACAAGGTCACTTACTTTCCAATTTGATACAGATTGTAAAGATTGACCGTTAAGATACCAATCAATTTGAGGTATAGGTTCTCCTGAAACTTCAACTTCTAAGAATACTCGTTCACCTTCTTTTACTTCTATTCTCTCAGTAGGTAAAGGTTTAACAAATTGTGGAGCAGTTTGTAATGGAGCTAAATTATAATAGAAATGAGAAAATTTCTTGATTTGTTTTACCGAACTTGTAACATTCAACATACACAAGGGAAAAAGCAAGATCCTTAAGTACAGCACAGAGAATAACAACAGAATCACACTTGATGGTGAAACTCGGGAAGAGGTGGAATGTTTCACATACTTAGAAAGCATCATCAATGAACAATGGTGATCCAATGTAGATATGTAGGCACAGATTGGCAAAACAAGGACAACATTCCTACAGTTGAAGAACATATGGGACTCAAAAAAAAAGGTCGAACAATATCAAAGTCATAATCTTCAATACGAACGTCAAGACAGTTCTACTGTACGAAGTTGAAACTTCAAGAACTACCACAACCATCATCAAAAAAGTATAAGTATTAATAAACAATTGTCTACGTATGATACTGAATGTCTGTCGGCCGGGTACCATCATCAACAGACTACCGTGGGAGAGAACGAACCAACTTCCAGATGAAGAGGAAAATAGGAAAAGACGTTGGAAGTGGATAGGACACACATTAAAGAAATCATCTAACTGCATCATGAGGCAAACACTAACTTGTAATTCTGAAGGGAAACGATAAAGAGGGAGGTCAAAGAGCACACTGCATCGGAAATTGGAAGTAGATATCAAAAGGATCAATAGCAACTGGAAAGGATTACTGAGGACAGAGTTGGATAGAGAATGCTAGTGAGCGGCCTACGCTCCTCCATGAGGGGTAACAGACGTAAGTAAGTGTATTGTAACATAAAATCAACTAATGGTTCAGCTGATAAAATCAATAGATAAACATTCATCTTACCTAGAGTAGTGAATATTTTGGAAAAGTAATTTTGAATGTCTTACTTTCTTAATGATGTTTGAATAACGGTTTATTGATTATAATCAGAAGGGGGTTTTTTGTGGATATTTAGTATTTGCATAGTTGAAAGCATAAGTCATTTGAAGCCTAGTGAGAAGCAGTGACCAGTGGAGTTCAAACCACGTCTGTTGTGAGATAGGAACTCACTGAAGACAATTGGTGAACCGTTGCTCAACTTCGTGGATTGGTTGAAGTTAGATGTTAACACCATTTCTAAGGCAACTCAGTGGTCTATCGGTTAAGTGCTCTGGCAAGAGACTGGTAGGTCCTGGGTTCAAATCTCGCGCGTGTGGGGTCGTGGATGAGCACTGCTGAGGGGTCCCATGGCCGTCCGGTGATTCCAGGTTTATTGATTATTGGTTTTTATTATCAAAGAATGTTTCCGACTCTAAATTAGTTTACCTTCATTCTAAAGGGATGATTGTTTTGTTTTGTTTTTAAATCAATAACAATATACATATCACCGGTTTATCATTTTGAAATGCAAAGAATACTAGTGAGGAATAAACAGTGTTCATGTTGTGCTCTTCATACAACTAATTTATCAAAATTCCAAGGAAGCAAAAGAAACATATGAATAAACTAGAATTTGTTTTAGATTTGTCAACAGAATTAGTAACTTGAATGACGTGATATTAAAATAATCTTGTTATAAGAAAGGGACTGCTTATAGAAGACTCTACATACAGTATCCTGGAAGTGACAAAATAATAAAAGTATAAACTAACCAGAAATTGAGACTTCTACTGATGCTTGAGCTTCTCCACCAGAATTTACAGCACGTACTGTATAAATTCCAGTGTCTTCTGGATAAACACTTGATATATTAAGTATTGTATAACCATCAGATCGAACTTCAGGAAGAAAGTAACGTGATGGTTTGATAATTTCATTATTGAATAGCCAAGTAATTTCTGGCACTGAATAAAAATAACAAACATGAAAAATGAAGTGTGATATTTATACAGATAGAATATATTTATCTTATTTTGGATTGCCTTTATGATATACATTAACACCGTTGGATGCCGGATCAGTGATCTGGTTGTTAAGCGCTCGCACGTGAGACTGATAGGTCCTGGTTCCGAATCTTGCGAGGCGGGATCGTGGATACGCACTGTTGAGGAGTCCCACAATAGGACGAAACGGCCGTTCAATACTTCCATTTTTCTATATATTTCTTTAAAAAGGTAACTTTTCTAATTAATTATAAATATCCATTTTATTAATTAGAAAGTGTATAACATTAATGTAAATTTATTAAGTATGAATAAACAAATGTTAAAGGTGGAATTTTGAGAGATTTCCTAAGCTGAACTGTCATGGTTATTTTAAATGTGTATGAACTTACTATTTCATTCAAAAGTATCCCCATATTCTTTGAATTGTTAGTTTACACTAACCACATTAACTATTGATATGTCTACCATTCACAAATTAGTACAGATTAGTCTGTGCCCGTTACTTAAGTTTGTACTACAGGTGACCTAATTATTTTGCAGACCATAAAATAATATGGTCTTGTGATCGATGTTATAATCACGTGGGTTTGGGAGTCAAAACAATACAATGTAAATCAGGTAGCTTTGCTCGTGTTCTGTGACTGAATGGGTTTGTTATCGATAGAATTTTGCGTGGGTAAACACTGAAAAAATATATGGTGGTCATTCCTATTATTGACAATAGACTAAACATTGGTGGACTTGATCGTTTACTGATCATATTAAGTGGGTACATGAAAGCTGAACTAATGATAAAATCCTCAAAGCAGCTGTATAATTGATCTGGCATGTTGTGTAGGAAAGTATAAATCATCGATACCAGTGATTCGTATATATCTACTTACTTGGTGTACCTTCTATTAGTGCAATTAGTTGAACCGGTTGAGATTCCATGACAGTTACACTTTTTGGTTCTTGAATAATTCTTGGTGGGACAATAGCAGCTGGTTTAGCTTTTTTGAGGTAAAAAAAAAGAAATTAAATCGTGTGTTAGATTTCAATTTGTCCATTGTTATTGTATGGGGAAAAATTAAAAATGTTTAGTAGGGAAATAAAATATTCAACATAAATTATTCAAATCTAATAGTACACATTCACAGCCACTTCTGGCTAGATCTTGTATGAATGTTGTTTTCTATTTTGTGGTACGATGTGATCTGTTTGGTTTGTATATAAACCCAGTATGTTTGAAATACATAATTCATATCATGGAGGGAGATTGGTGTTCTGGACTCAACAGACAGGGCTAGGTAAGAAGAAGGACCGATAAAAACTCTAGACAGCTCAAACGGGTTTTATGCGTCATTGGTCCGGTTGACAAGTCACTGATTTTTAATTGGCGGTATTATTGCGTTATTTATAAATGGGACACAGGGTTATGAGTTATAACAGACTGGACAGCTGTTTCCTCATAGTATGGGTCTACTCAATAGTGAGCACATAAGACATTGCTACTGATCGAACAGAAGTCTTTTAGTCCTTGTGATAAGCGGTTAACCATTTCTGTACACTGATTTACATTCTCTTGTTGACCACAAAGGTTACACGAGTTTTTATATTCAAATGTTGAATTTCTAGGAAAATATGATTAGAACTCTCGGATTTCAGCAACAGTGAAATTTCTTGGTAGCTGACATTTTTGTTTTTAGTATTCATAAACCCTCAACCATAAAATTTATTCATCTAGGATTGAACAGAAATTATATCTAAAGGGTATGGATCTTTCTGTTTAGAATTTATCAATTAAGTGTTTCTGTGCTTTAGCATTGAGGTCACCATGGAGATCGGAGTCAGTAGTTTATATCATCACATTCCAGAGTTATTAATTAAACTATCTGACTAAGAGATATATGCCTTATAAAACAGGACGTAAAACAACTGTTATGAAATATGAGCAATTAATAGTTGATACAAAGACCCCATTTGAAATTACCTTGTATAGTAACATTTGCTTTACAAATTGATTGTCCATGAGCATTTATTGCTACACAACGATACTCGGCAGAATCGTCTGGTACAGTTTCACACAATACAAGAGTATGAAATGGTGGGGCATCAAATACGCGTATATGTTCAAGGTCTTTCAGCGGTAACCGTTCTCCATTTCGTTCCCAATGAACTTGTGGAGTTGGTTCACCAGTAACCTATATTTCATTCAATTAGTAAATTAAAATCAACAATAGTTATTCATTACATAAAACACTAGTTTTGAAAATTTAGGTAGTTATATTAGATGTGATTTATTCATCCAAAATATTTCGAACTATCTGATTATACATTAATTAGTTGAGTTATTAATTGTCGAAACAAAATGGTCATCTGTGGCATGTGAACAACCGGAGTAGAAAAGAGAAAACATTGAAATTAACATCAAAATAACCAACTGATTTTAAATATAAAAGAAGAGTTTGGTTTTTTGTATGACAAAGGCTTCAAAGTCGGCCTTCTTGAACATCTGGACCACCTGTTCCTGTCATCCAGATATTTTAACAATTTATCTATTTTTGTTTGTTTTAATACATCAGTATGTCTATTAATCGCATAATCTATTCAGGTGCGTTTCTGAAAAGTGTACAACCTATCGTTGTGCAAATTACAAAAGGCCCAACCAGAGATATTGTGGTTGCTGACAATATGAAGGGTAAAGAAATGTACATTATTCAAATGTCGATTGACTGAACTGCTAACTTCTAGCTGGCGAACACTCAGTATTTGTCGTCAGGATCGATCAAGAGGTAAGAAACGGAAACTTGTTGAAATATATTGTGCTGAGAATTCTATATTGTACCAAAAATATGATATTGAATAAAGCTAATAATAATAATAATGGTTGATGGTCACGCAATATCTTGGATTGATTGATTTGAAACATTAACACCTTTGGATACCGTCTCAGTGGTCTAGATGCTAAGGGTTCGACCGCGAGATCGAAGGTCCTAGATTCGAATACCGCGTGTGGAATTGCGGGTACATACTGCTGATTCGTCCCATACTAATACGAAACAGCTTTCCAGTACATCCAGGTTTTCAATGGTGGTCTAACATTGGTCAATTCATAAACTCAATTATAATCGTTGTGGTCCACTTCTATGCAACAGACTGTGACGAATTTCAAGTATACTTAATTTATTACACACGAATATTTTGCAGTAGATTTCGCTTATGCCATTTGTTCGTTGCATTATTATTGTTATTAACTGGTGAATTATTATCGTCCAATCATATACTTAACAACAATGGCCTCCATTTCTTTGATCACGTAATGACATTTAATAGTACAGGTGTGTCGTCGACCTTTATGTGTACAGGTATAAACAATTAACGCTTGTCATGAATTAGCGAAATAACGCAATTACAATCTACAAATTATTGCTCTTGTCACGATAACTAGCAACTTCAGTTCCATTTCAACTTGATTGAAAAATAAACTTATCCCGATGTACAGTCACTGACAGGAGTATGGCAGGGTAATGAAATGGAGTTAGTGTCTTTTTTTCCGAAGTTAAAATTCTTATCTTACATCCAATTAAAACACTTTATGTAAGTTCGATTTGAACTAATCAGATTATAAAGATGCACCCTTTACAGCTAATTAAAAAAGATAAACATCCATCATCCTCTATTGTCAAACATATAATCGAAACAGGCCATCAGATTGATTTTAACTTTGCTTTTGTGGTGTTGTATAAAAAGTGTAAAAGGGCATATACTAAGATTTATTGAAGCCTTACCCATACGAAAATTTAAACCCCTTCGTGTATTCAAAAACCGTTTGTTCTCACCTTAAACCTACCCTGGTAATACTAACTTATTAGCCAAAGTGATTAGGTGTCAAATTGTTTTCACATTATTTTTATTATTATTATCCTTGTCTATTCTTACCACCTCCCATTTCCAGTCTAGTTGACCTTTTATTTTTATTTATAAATGTGTGATCAGATTGTTCGAAATGTATTGCGCTAATATATCAATCACATAGTTCTGATAATCTTCATCTTCTTACTACATTATCAAAGGGAATGATTGCTTTAAATTGGAAAAAATTATGACGGGTGACAAAATGTTTGTTCACTTTCAGTTGGGCACACACTTTCAAAAACGAGTTCACCAATCACCAATTGCTAAATTTTTTTCACATCCTTGAATTTCGAAAAAATTGGGTGGTAGGGGATCATAATGGCCGTGTAATTAATGTCAACCCATTTAACCGGTTCACATGAACATGATTGATTGATGCATTTCTTCACTTTAATTTTTGTTGCAAAATTTTAATATTTTCATAGTTGAAATCATGAGTCAATTGAAGCTAGACCACCATGGAAAACCTGTAAACACTAGACGACCGTTTCGTTCTATTATGGGACTCCTTAGCAGTGCGCATCCACGATCTCGCACTCGCGAGATTCGAACCCAGGACCTACCAGTCTTGCACTAGAGCACTTAACCGATATCTAAAATTTTAATAATTGAAAGTTAATTAACACTCCAACATAATTACAATTTAGTGCAGTGAATTAAGAAATAAGTTGAAAGTATATACTAACCTTGCATTCAAATGTGATTGGTTCTCCAGTTTCTACAATCTGTGATTCTATTAAGGGTGGTATGAATTCAGGTGCTTTTCCTGACACTTTAATTTGTGTCACTGTAAGCCTTGATTTACTACAAGCTTGTCCAGCTGGATTACGTAATGTAACTGAGAAATTTCCTGTATCTTCTAAAAGAACTTTTGAAATAACAAGTTGACTAGTTGTTGATGTTGTTGTTATCTATTTGTAAAAGAAAAAAGGATTTGTAAGTAGGGTTGTAATGGGTTGAACATAGCAGTTCATAAAATTCGTCTGAACCTTGACAATAAGATAACCGATGTATCCCATTTTAATGGCTTTTCAAATTATGCAAATTAAGTAACTTTTAAATTTAGTCCAAAATGTTTGTAGTTTTATATGAAGACATGTTTTCGATTCTAACTTAGAGATATTAAAGTTCACACAGCATACATAGTACACATTACTATACCTTTAGAATAGAATTCTTGAATAACTTATTGGAACTACTATATTTCAGCATACTTACGTACTTTCATACACTTGTCACCCCTCGTGGAGGAGCATAGGGTGATTGTCAGCATTTTCTATCCAACTCTATCCTAGATAATCCTTTCCAGTTGCTATTCATCCTTTTCGTGTCTCCTTCGAATTCTCAGCACAGTACGTTCCTTGGTCTCTTTTTCGTTTCACATCGGGGTCTTAAGTTAGTGCTTTCTTCGTGATTCAGTGTGAGGATTTCTGTAATATATATCCTATCCACTATCATTGTCTTTTCCTAAGTTCCTCATCAGCCGGAGGCTGGTTTGTTTACTCTCACATTAGGCTGTTGCTCTAAATCAATCTTACTATAAATTCGGTAATTCTTAACAATGGGGCAGTGGGTTACAAATTTTACATATTTTTAATAGTTATCACAACATGACAAATTGGAAGGTGAAAAGTCAGTAACATCATCTGGTACTATTTGGTATTTAGAATATTTCACAATTACATCAATTAAACACTCAACTGCATCACAAGACAAGCCCTGACCTGGAATCCTGAAGTCCAAAGGAGAAGAGGAAGACCAAAGGACACATTACGCCGAGAAATGGAGAAGGACATGAGAAGAATGAATAACAATTGGATAGAACTAGAAAGGAAAGCCCAGCACAGAGCGGGTTGGAAAATGCTGATCGGCGGTCTATGGTCCACTGGGAGCAACAGGCGTAATTAAGTAACATCACTTAAAATTAGACCATCTTTATTCAAATTACTGCAGAAAAAAGATCTATAAAGTATTGTACTCTTCACTTAATAATGTCTAAAATTCATTACTTTTTCAGACATATGGTTCATATGGTTCTAGAAAATTATTCATAGCATAAGTGACCTTAACTCATTATAAATTTTGATGGAGTTTTGTTCTCTGTGCTGGATGGTTTGGTTGTGGAACTATCATCACTCTTCTGAACGAATATCATCAGCACAAACTTTGGGTAGAAGTGCTAATGATGTCATTCAGAAGAACGATGATAGTTCCACGACCAAACCATCCAGCTCTGAGAACAAAACTCCATCAAAATCATCCACCTGAGCTACAAATCATCTCCACAATCTCAAAATCATATTAAACTGTTCAACATTCACTCAGAGTCTTAATACCTGAAATTCACTCTATGCTGTTTTTCATTATTTTTTGTGTTCACGGTACATTAATCTGATAATCTATGTCGAAGGAGAAGAATTTAACAACAATAGCATTATAGGTGATAATCGATCAATGAAATAACTAATATACATAAAGTAACTGTTTGTTAGTAGTAATGATAATAGTAGTATTTATTCTGTTGTTGACATTCTATAGATCATTCAAACTTAAAAAAAAAAATAGTGATATAAACATCACACCGGTTGAACAGGTGAATGGTTATTTGAACTCTATAACTTAGGGGATAACTCATTGACTTTAGAAGAGTAGGTTATTAAGTTGGATTCTCAATGTAAATAACATAACTAGGATTCAGATATATCCAGCTAATGAGCCTCGAATAACATGATACATATTTCCTGGATTTCATTATTATCCACAATCTATCTATTCTATATCAAGTCGTTTCCATCCTACTTAATAGCAGTGAAACATGGCCGATAAGAGTAGAGGATATTCGTAGGTCTCTTCGAAGCATTGCTCGTATATCCTGGGACCACCGAGTAAGTAATGCAGTTGTAAGGACACGGGTACTAGATAGGGATGGCAAATTGATTAATGACGTAGTGAAACTTCATCAGTTGAGATGGCTGGGACACGTGTTACGTATGTCCAACCACCGACTGTCCCGACGTGCAATGTTTTATGGTGTAGGAGTAAGTTGGAAGAATGCTAGGAACGGCCAGACCTAAACGTGGCACAAACCCATGAAGTCACTGAAAGGTGGACTGAGCCATGTTGCTGATTAGAGACCTTGAATGAAATGGTTCAAAATCATTTTTAATGGCAAAGGTGCATCCACTCTTCGTGTTCTACCAAATTCTAATCTTCTAATCTTCTTCATGTCTCTATCTTTTTTCTCTTTCCAAATTTATTTCATTGGATTATACTCCTTGGTTAATATCTTCAAACCCTAATCTTTCACATAATGCTTATGCTCTTACTACATCTACTGCTATGGGATTCGAATCATCAGCTACATCTATGTGCTAATGTGGTATGGTAACTCGAACTGATGTACCTACATACGAAGTTCTACGTTGTGACTGACTGACTGATATCAAGTTTTTAAAAATTACTGTAACCTGTAAATATAATCAAAAAACGTAAATATTTTGCATACTTTATAGTTTTCTTTATTACTTATATCGACTTGTTCACGTGTCCAGATAACTTCAGGTGCTGGTTCACCATCAAATTCCACTGAAAACCTAAAGATAATGGAATAAAATAGAATTGGAAGATTTACAGTTAACATTAATAATTAATCAATCCACCTTTGTTTATAAGAAAGATTAAAGTTAGAAGATCAACATAATACTTATGGGCGCCAATTTTATTTGGTTTCTGAAATGAACAAATTGTTGTAACTGTGAATGAACTTGATGTAGATTTGTTCTCTGAGCTGGATGGTTTGGTCGTGGAATTATCATCGTCCTTCTGAACGACCTCATCAGCACTTCTACCCAAAGTTTGTGCTGATGATGTCGTTCAGAAGGACGAAGAAAGTTTCACGACCAAACCAACCAGCTCAGAGAACCAAACTCCATCAAAATCACCCACCTGATATACAAATCCTCTCCACCATCTGTGAATGAACTGGATTATTTATAATGTCTAAGACACCTGAGAAGTTATCTCAATTACACTATTCATGTTTGTGTGAAAAAAAACTTTACTAGTTGAAGTTGTTGTTCATATCCGTTAGTTCTATGAGAAGGTGAATTGACTTTCATGCTAAAACTTGTATAGATTTGAAATGGGACTCATGGATCAATGTTCAATCCTGATGGTTATTTGATAAACTTCGACTCTTATTTTTAATCATGTATTTCCAATTTCAAAAATAGTTTACAATCGTAAGACGTCATTTTATTTTTGTCATGCAAGGAATCGAAGTGTGGTGTGTGCTACTTATATTGATATCAGTAGTATATTAAACTAATCAGAAGGAAAATGCCTGGCAACGAAAGGTTGGGAAAATCGGATCGAAGAGAATGGGAACAAAGAGTAACTGTTATGGCAATGAAGGAACGATGAAGTTTGAAACAATGGATGGAGGATTTCAAGTGAAGTATTGATCGTATGGTTTCTCCCCACTTGGGAGTTTATACACTACAGATGTATTTCTACACTAACGTTTATTTATCAAGTTGAATGAATAACCTAGTACTGTACTAAAGATGTAATAAACCTTTAAATTAAACATTGTCTTACATTATTTCTGAAGATTCAGGAACAGTTTGAGGTTGTAAGAATTTCAAGAACCGTGGTGCACGCATTGTAGGACCTTCTTGTATTGGTATAACTTTTTCAGGTATTACTTCAACAGATGGTTCTGGAAGAAAGAAAAAATGTACACGTTTTTATTCACATGCTAAACATGGATTCGAATTTCAGTTGAAATTTAAATGTATATTATTTAGGATCGAACGTGATACTGTGCAGTTACCTACCAAGTTCCTAGCTAAGTTTGGTTATGAAAATGTTTCTTTCAATACTATCGGCTAGAGCTATTCATTAATAGATTTACTTGAGCTATTGGTCACCAGATTGTGGCGTTCATCATAAATATGGATCGATCGCAGTTAGACATTACCACAGTTGGATGACGTCTCAATGGACTAGAGGTCAAGGGTCAGCGCTCGAGACCGGAAGTCCTGGGTTCAGGTGCGCACTGATGAGTCGCCTCATACCATGACTGGACGGCAATCCAGTGCTTTCAGGTTTCCGAAAATGGTCTAACTTAAATTGACTTGTAAATCCAACTATTAAAAATAACTTTAAAAGATCTAAAAATTCATAATTTTGACAAGATGCACGGATATTGTGTAAACTGAACAAGTGACCCAACCACTTCCTAGACGTTTACTTTATTACGTGTCAAATCAGTGACTTTCTGAAATTTATTGTCTTTAATAATGGTTTAATCAAATTAATTAATGTATTTAACTGAGAAAGAGTATGTTTTCAATTATTAGATAGACTAGAAAGCTTAATCTGATGTCTTCTACTGTTATTGAAGAAAGCATTATTCATTTTAAATGACTATAGAGATAATTAGAAGGGAGGTTTGTGGAGGTTTTAGTAATTTTATAGTTAAGATCATGAATCAATTGAAGCTTCCATGTTTTCCATAGTTGTCTAGCGTCAATTAATTCATGATCTCAACTGTAAAATTACTAAAATCCCCCCTTCTGATAATAATCATATGCTCATTAGTGACTGGCTCCATGAAGTATTTCCTGGAGTTCTAGTGAGAAGCAGTGACCAGTGGAGTTCAACCAGGTCTGTTGTGACATATCAGCTCACTGAAGGCAATGGTGGACGGCTGCTCAATTTCGTGGATTAGTTGAAGTCAGCACCGTTGGATGCCGGCTTAGTGGTCAAGAGGTTAAGCGCTTGCGCGCGAGACTGACAGGTCCTAGGTTCGAATATTGCGAGACAGGATCATGTATACGCACTACTGATGAGTCTCGTCGTCTGGCTTCAATTGTCTAATGGTCTCAATTATAATATTGAGATAATTGTATAAAACAAACAATTTCAAATTCTTATGTAGAATTTTAACTTACTTGGAATTGGTTTAAGTTGTGCACGTAAATCAATTACTGGTATCACTTCCAATTTAGCAGATGCACTTACAACAGCATTTGGTTCAATATTTACTAATTCTGGTGAAATATCACTTCGTTGAGCTACAACAAATATTTCACCTGCATCTTCAGGTCTACATTTTTGCATATCTAGATAATAAATTAAACCATCAAATCTACTAATGTATCGTATTTCTTCACTTTCCGGTTGTTGTGCCTGTATAACTCCATAAGAAGGTACAGGTTGACCATTCACGTACCATGTTACAATTGGTGATGGATTTGCTACAATATGAGCTGTAAAACGAGCATTTTCACCTTCATTTATGCATACTGATTGAGGTGGTGACATTATTATTGGATTAGGAGAGGTTATTTCTTGTAGTCTGAAAAAATAAAATATCTTTATTAATTTACTATTTTCCATAAACGAATATCAATATTATTATATAATATAGTAAATGCAAAGAAAAAATGTAATTGAATGAGACAATATTGTTTAAATTCACCTAGTATTGTTTGTTTGGATCTTCCGGTTGATATTCAGGACTGCGATTGATCAGTCCATATCTTATTGGTATATGTGCATACTGTACGTATTGCCTCGATATAGCCTTAATTTACAAGCACTGTAAACAAAGATGGATAGTGGCTAGCAGTGGAATCCAGTTTGACGCGCGTTTCGTCATATTTAAGATTCGTCAGCTGCATGTACCTGCATCTCACAGTCGCTGTTAACATTGAGACTCGGACCCAGTACCTCCCACTCCAAACGCCATCGCGTTATCCATCCAGCTACCGAGTCCTGATAGCCACTTGCTTGTGCAAGTGAGTAAGTATTAATATTATTGTTCAGATTATATTGATAAATTAATTCTGATGATCATTTTCACAATTATACTGTGATGTGTGCTACATATACCGACATAAGTAGTATATATCGTGAGTCAGGAGTAGAATATCTGGTATTAGAAGATCCAAAAGGGAGGAACAGAGACAGGAAGAAATTGGTATTGAGATAAAGGAACAGTGAAGTATGAAACAACTAATTGGCAGTTGCAAAGAAACAGTCAAGTTTGATTGACATTCTGTAAATTAAGTATTTACTGTTTGGTTTCCAGGTTTTACTAAGATGTTCTGTAATTTTGAGTTTACAAACATTCGATTGTCCCCATTCGTGCTCTTGTTCACTACAAATACCAGTAATATAAGTGTTTATAGGTTTCTGATCACATTAGAGAACATAACACTAACATTCTCCCTTGCAGCTACACATCTTTTTAACCGTTGTAAATCATAGTGTTCACATTTTGTAAGTAGTATAATGTATTTAATATTAATTTTACTTGAAAGTTATTTTTTTATGTGATTGTGCTTAAAAAAATTCATTAACTGCTATAAATTAAGTCATGGCTAAACTGTTTTTACTTAGTTATTTTAAGGAAAAAACTAGATTGGGACGTCGTTAATGCTGAAGAAGACTTTAAGATTATACACTCAACTTATCGGGGTTTACATATACTTGAAATCACGACTCAGTTGAAGATAGACCACCATGGAAAACCTGGAACCACTTGACGGCCGTTTCGTCCTATTGTGGGACTCCTCAGCAGTGCGCATCCACGATCCCGCCTTGTGAGATTCGAACTCAGGACCTATCAGTCTCGCGCGTGAGCAATTAACCAATAGACTACTGAACCGGCATCCAACGTCGTTAATGTCTAACTTCAACCAATCCACGAAGTTGAGCAACCATTTCATCAATGTCTTGAGTGAGTTGATATCTCCCAAAAAACGTGATTGAACTTCACTAGTTACTGCTTCTCAGTAGAACTCCAGGAAATACCTCATGGAGCCCCTTATTGAGGTTTACTAAACAATTTATTTTAACCATTTTTTAATGCTTGTCAGCGTTTACTGTCTGTACGTGATAATAAATAATCATGGGTTGGGATCAACTAAAGAGTTACTAGAGTTCAGAAAACACTTCACAGCTCTCCGGTGTAATTTGAAATTAGGTCTCCCATGTACAGTTTAGTATCTTTACCCTTTCAGAAAATATATAAATGGATTATATAATGTATACTAGAATAACTAACAATCAATCAAAAACACTTCACATACGGATCAAACTCACTGCATCAGGTCTTACCAAATAAGAGATTCGTTCATGTCGGTTGTTTTCGATTCATGTAATGAGAGCTTAAATAACATGTTTATTACTCAGCTTCATACTATAACACCTAATCAATCTTCATCACGTCTATTGTGACGATGACAACATTATTTTGATGATAAATGAGTGGTTCCGATCAAGTGACTACATACACAAACTGAAGACTATTGAAAAAAGTCACACAGTTTCAGTGTGTTTGTCTCATCGAAGTGTCCTATTGATGGTATTTTCATTAGAAACAATGTATTTAAAATCATCAT
Organism: Schistosoma rodhaini; assembly: GCA_944470415.2. Classification (NCBI taxonomy): domain Eukaryota; kingdom Metazoa; phylum Platyhelminthes; class Trematoda; order Strigeidida; family Schistosomatidae; genus Schistosoma; species Schistosoma rodhaini. The sequence continues at coordinate 7,129,996 of OX104044.1, forward strand.
TTTGTTCACAATACTCATAAAGACTCACATTAATGTAAACAATCCGGTTAGATTTCAGTTGCAGACTGTTAAATCGTAAACGTGGTGAGTAGTTGGGACATTATTAACTGATTTCATGGATTAGTAAAGACATGTTATTATGTTATAATTATTATTTGAACACATAAATATTGGTACAAAGGGACACCAAATACATATGCGCCACACAAATCTCATTTGATTTGTGTGAGGGCTGTGATGCTGACCAGGTGCACAAACCGAAGCAGATGATTTTCTTAGGGGACCACACCCCGAGCCTTTGACCTAAAGATCTGATCCACAAGGCAGTGGAGCATCGTGAAGATATGCAATCCCATGGTAGCCAGTGACCAACAATTGGTTCATATGCCATTTGTTCCATCAGGATACTGAGGCCCATGTGCACCATTGGTTTGGAATGAGGGTTTTCCAACTCCCCTAGGTGAACTTCCCGTTTCCACCAACCCGGTTAAATCGCCGGATATTCGCTTAATTTCGCAAACAACACCCCCGCAACGATAAAGCACAGGGTGGGACTTCCCTGTCAGAGGCTATATACGCGTGGCCATGTGGGGGTTTTTCGAGAGGGAGAGCGGACTCTCCCCTAATATTCACTGGAATCTGTCTATCAAATTCATTTGATTTATAACTGCTTATAATCGTATGCAATAATGAATAAAAAATAGGAAACTATTCGTTTCTTACCCTTCTGGTTGTTTCTTTGGTATACTAAACTTTCGAATTATTTCTCTAGGTTTTTCTTCAACTAAATATGAAATAAAAATCACGTTATATTAGAACCAAGATTTGCTATCCAAAATAAAGAATCAGATTAACACTAGAGAATACTATACTCAATATGACTACAGGGAGTTAGGAGTCAAAATCAATAATAGGAAGGAAAATCACTTATTGAATAGTTCGTAGGCTGTAGTTATTTGTCTATGCTCAACGACTAATTATACTTTGTTTTCACTACCATACATCACTTTAAATAGTATATTTGTTATATCATAGCGAAGACTTAAGTACGGGTAACTCTCAGGACCTATTAATGGACGATCATTCTATATATATTCTTATTGTTTTATTATTGAGTAATTAGATTATGGATATCTATATTCATCTTATCATAAGCTTCATATTGACCTATGAATTACTATTATACGATTTACTGTCTCTAAATTATGCTCAGTTTATTGATTACTGTATCCCACGTTCACAGCCACATTTGGCTTGATCTTGTACATATAATATCTTCTATTTTATGGTGTGTTGCCGTCTGTCTGTCTGGTATATAAACCGATTCTGCTTGAAATAAATGATTCGCATATTAGAAGCTGTAATTGGTGTTTATGGACTCAATTGGAAGGGCCAGATGGACAAGGGACCGATAAGGACGTTAGACTGCTCATACCAGTTGGACATTATTGATTTGGTACAGCGTTAAGATTGTGGAAGTTGTATTTTGATTGGTGGATAATTCGTGTGATAAAAAAGCCGTAAATAAGACCACAAGGAATTGGCATACAGCCTTCTTTTATAAAGTCACAACAATATTTAGTCTTCAATTGATTAACTTTGCAAAAGTAATTAGTTTCACGTTATTCTCCTTTCTGTACTGATAAGAAAAACCCAACCAATAAACGTTAATGATATGTACCATAGAATACTGCGTTGCAACTGATATTAACATGTGAGAGGTTATCAAGAAGGAATTCTAGGCTTTGGGGTTAGGTTATTTCCTACTGATCAGTATATATCTTATTTTAGTGTGGAATCCGTTATTCGATACATTGTAGATATAATATCTTTGAATTTGTAAGTGATTAATTTTAATTGAAGATCCATTTGACTTGATAATAAATCTAGACTAAGAATAACTGATATCGGATACTATTCCTGAGTTATACCCAGTCTATTAATTAATGCCTCCCTCATTCACAGCCACATCTGGCTAAATCTTGTACAAATGTTGTTTTCTATTTTATTGGTATGATGTGGTCAGTTAGTTTGGTATATAAACTCAGTATGTTTGTGAATAATGGTTCATATTTCAGAGGCTGTTCTTTACTTAACTGGTTGGGCTAGGCAGAAAGCAGGACCGATAAGTACTCTAGACTGCTCGTATGGTTTCCATGTATCATTAGTCCGATCGATAATTCGTTGATCTCTAATTGGCGGTCTTATCACGTTACACATTAACAAGGCATCCACTCGGCCACAAGTCATAACAGATACGTTTACGAGTGATATATTTAAAAAGTACTACTGAATAAATATAATCATTTCAATAAAAATTATGCAACCGTTTTTACTTAAGTAGTTTATTATCTCTCTCTCAAAAAAGGACCTACTTGGTGCTGAAATTTTTGCTCTTGCTGAAGCAGTTCCAGCTATATTCGCAGCCAAACATTGCCATGTACTTAAATCTTCAGACTGTAAAGCTGCAATATGAAGTGTTGTCTCTAATTCATTTGTTAAAATTTGAATACGACCATCTGATGTTCCAGTGAATAACCTAAAATGTAATTTTTTATACATATAGTTGAAATCATTAGTCAATTGAAGCTAGATCACCATGGAGAACCTGGAAGCATTAGACGACCGTTCCGTCCTATTGTGGGACTCGTCAGCAGTGTTGAATACATTAATTTCTTCTAATTATTACTTGACAAAACTTGATTACATCTTTTATAAATGATGAACTAGTAAATACGAATTCAGTGGAAGCTATATACATTGTCAACATACTTCAAGAAACAGTCTACAAGGAACCTAAGTCGATGTCTATCTAGTTATCTAATCATTTAGTACAACAATATGAGTCTAGATTTAACAGTGACACTTATTTTGGTTTTTTAAACTGGGGATTACTAGGGGACACTTTTTCTGAGTCTATTCGACTGGTTTCAATTTGAAGATGTTAACATGTAAAATATACAATGAAAATTCATTTGTTTCTCTATTTGCTCGAACAAACTTGATAAATGGAAATCAAGTTTTAGTCACTTCTGATGGAGTTTTGTTCTCTGAGCTGGATGGTTTGATCGTGGAACTTTCATCGTCTTTCCGAACGACATCATCAGCACTTCTACCCAAAGTTTGTGCTGATGATGTTGTTCAGAAGGACGATGAAAGTTCCACGATCAAACCATCCAGCTCAGAGAACAAAACTCCATCAAAATCATCCACCTGAACTACAAATCTTCCTAGCCACTTCTGTTGTTAGGATCATTCTTAGAATGAAAAGGTTTATGTAAATATTGTTGATTTTTCTAAATTTTGATCGGTTGATTTGATTAAATATAATTAATTTATGATCCAGTTCATTTTACATCAGTGGTAATGATAAATTTTCTATTTACTTACATAACAAGCTTATATGTTTCATCTAACCAATATGTTTAATATAGGTCAATAAACTTACTTTCCATCTTTATGCCATGATAGTATTGGTTGTGGTATACCTTCTGCAACCGCATACAATGTAACTTCCTCATTAAGGGGTACTGTCAGTTGAGTGGGTGGTTTTTGTATGAACCGAGGAGCCTGTGAAATTGTTTGTGGCTTACTTTCGACATGTATATTAAATCGAAGTTCAGCTTGACCAAATTGATTAGTAGCAATACAACTACAGACACCAGAATCAATGTTAGGTACTGGTGTATCTAGAATTAGTGAACATACGTTTGCACGCATGGGGACGATCTGAAATGGTAAGGTATTAGAAAATGGAAAAGAAGATATGACTATTTGGTTTAGAGACATTTAAAAGATACCAAGATAATTCTTTAATAAATTCATATAAGCTTGAGAATCCCTGAAAAAAAAGGTGCTGAGAAGACACTTCGTTTACTTTCATGGATTCTCTGAAAATACTTCATTTTATTGCATGTGAAGTCAAGTGTGTCCATCACTGGGATATGGCTGGTAAAAACAAAGCAGTTCCTTAGTGACTTACGACCAGATATCAAGTTTTGATGGAAACGGTTTTAAAATATAACTAGTTCGTTCTATGTTAAAAGTACTTATAAAATTTGAGAGTATTTACCTTGTGTGTTTTATCCATGGTAATCGGACGACCATTAATAAACCATGATACTGTTGGGCTTGGTTTCCCGATTAATTCAGCTTCTAAGCGAACAGGCTGACCTTCTTGTAAATGTAACACACCAGGACATGTGATTATTGGACCAACTTCTGTCGGAGACCAAGGAAGAGGACCTCTACAGAATACTGGTGGTTGACCAGTTGGGGCAACACTTGATAGAGGTACAACGGAGAGCTACAATAAAAAGATCGCAACACTTCTTGAATGTTAAAGCACATGCGATGATATTACATTTCTTAAAAGAGATCTATGGAGGTTTACTAATCATCATGAAAGAAATCAATAACCATTAACAAATTTACTTACGTTAACAATACAATGATCTTCTCCAGCAGGATTTTTCGCCGATGCTACATAAATTCCAGTATCAGTTTCAGTAGGTTCTGTAATTTCCAATCTCACTTCACCATTATCCTGATAAAAAAAACGTTCATAATTACATAGGTCTCAATGTCTCTCCCATAAAAATATAAAAAGACTAATTTTAATGTCTATGTTTGTACATTGGGTACTTTAATTACTGTTAGAAAGCAAACAATATGTGACGTGTAGTGCTATCCTCTAAGTTACGACTAGTTATTGTTTCACATACAAGGTATTTATCACAAAATATGACATTGTATTGTACCAGGATTTCAATGATAATTGATCAAATTAATTAATTGTTTCATTTAGCATTTATCAACAAGGTGCCCCCTAATGCCCTGGTACGGCCGAGGGTGAGGAGAGTCCGCTCTCCCTCTCTAAATGCTCTCACATGGCCACGCGTATATAGCCTCTGCCAGGAAGTCACACTCACTACCTTCTCGTGGTGGGGGTGTTGTTTACGGAATTGAGAGGACGAAAAGCGAATGTCCGGCGCCTTAACTGGGTTGGTGGATACTGTGGGTTCACATAGGGGAGTTGAAAAACCCTGATTCCAAACCAATGATGTGCATAGGCTTCAGGATCCTGAGGGAACAAATGGTGTATGAACCTATTGTTGGCCACCGGCTACCATGTGACTGCATCTCCTCACGATGTTCCATTGCCTTGTGGATCAGACTTTTAAGTAGAAGGCTTGGGCTGTGTCCCCCTAAGAAAACCACCTGCTTCGGTCAGCCCACACACAAAGTTTTCTAAAGCATATAATTCCATTTCATAGTTAATGAACTTGCTACACTAGTAGTGGTAAGATTATACACTGCTGATCTACATTATTCACTATTACATCATACAAATGATGATACCAATTTTCCAAGTGTTGGTCGAAGTCACTAGGATGTATGACTTTAATTTTAAAAAGATAACTTAGGTAATAACTATTATGATCTAGAGTCTTTCAATCTTTTTATGAATGATTATGTAAGAATGAAAAAGGTTAATTTAAAATAAATATCTGGAAGAAATACTATATTATTTAGGAAGTAGAGTACTGATATAAATAGAAACTATACGAGTATCGTCTTCTAACCGATCTCTACTTTTACAAGTAATTACTATAGGGGATCTTTAGAAATATTTCGAATTTCTTAGTTAAGATTATAGGATGATTTTAACTTAGCAACCATTAAAATTCAGGAAGTAATGGATAGATGCCTTATCCTTGAATGGAACTCCACATCAATGAGTATCCACAACTACCTCATCAGAGGTCAGATCCAGGGCCTTTGGCTTCATGCACGAACTCTTATCTTCTAGACCGCTGGTTCTGGTATCCAACTGTTAGAGACAGATTTGTGGATATGCATTTCTGAAGAGTCTCATGCTAAGATAAGATCATTCTCCAGGGCTTCTTGATTTTCACTGACTGTCTAACTATGATCAGTTCAAGATTTCAATCAAAAAACTGGTGTATAATGTAGAGGACGAAGTGGTTTCACTGACTTATTAAAAACAATGAGTATCAAATAGCTAAATTCTAAACTTTCATCGTGTAGTCTAGTTAAGTTTCTCGTTATTCTAAAATGGCAAGTTTAATAAATGCAATAAATGTAATTCACTAGAATTAGACATGAATTATTAGCTTTTATCCGTTATTCTATAAAGACTTCACTTCGAATGTTACAGGTGAAAAAGTTAAAAAGGAAGTCAGTTACCATTATTGTATAAATCCAAGTTGTAGGATCATTTAAGTGAAGCTTGCTGTAGAGTGGGATTTTTCATAGAGCAATAACGTTTATTAGTTAAATATGAGACATTCATCAAGTGAAAATATATGTCTTGGACTCTGACCCACACCATATGTTTAAGGGATACCGTCTGTTTGATTAAAGTATCAGCCAGTGATCTACTAGTTGAAAATCAAATTATTAGAACCTTAAATAACCTCTTAGCAATTAGTCCAATCTGTGAAGATTAAGATGCTGTGACTTTGAATGGGCGGTTGGTATAAAATAACGAAAGCTTTCATGATCAAATTGGAAAAATTTTGTTATCCTATTTGTCGATGTTATTAACAGTTATTCGTTTCCACCTTTAAAATGAGTTTCTTAGTAGGCAGGAATCACTAACTAACTAATAGATTTAATTCGCTTAGTATTGTTTGTTTGAATCTTCTCACTGATGTTTATGAATGCAACTGGTCAGTCCTAAACATGAATGGGAAGATTCAACCAAACAATACTAAGTGAATTTAATCTTCACTCCACTGCACAAGCAATTGGCTATCAGGACTCAGTGGCCGAGTGGACAACACGATGGCGTTTGAAGCGAGGGTCCTGGGTTCGAGTCCCAGAGTGGACATCAACCCAGACGCAGGTACGTCCAGTTGACGAGTCCCAGACAGGACGAAACGCGTGTCTTGGATTCCACCGCTAGTCACTATCCATCTTTGCTTACAATAACTAATAGATTGTTTTTCATGTTGATAAGCCAACTGGAATTAATCAATAAACTGTTAATTAACCTGAATACAGAATAACATTGAATCCCATGAAGAAAACTAAAAGACATTCGATACTTACCAATACATGATAATGTATCCTTTCATCTGAATACAATGGTTTCCCATTTTTAAGCCATTGTACGCTTGGTTTGGGTTGACCATAAACTCTGCCATTTATATGCAATGGGATCTTTTCATTTATTTTAAGTTCACTTGGAAATCGTTCAATGAAATTGGGTGGAATCATTTCTGGTTGTATAAATATTGTTTGTTGTTGATATGTATGCGATAAGTCGGTGATATCCATAGATGGATGACTTAATTTCAATTCATATTCAGTATGAACGACTGGCTCTGGCAGAACAGATCTGAAATTTAATTCATATATATATTGAGATTATGCATTTATCAATGTTAGACCACTGTTGAAAACCTGGAAGCACTGGAAAACCGTTTCTTCCTAGTATTAGACGACTCAATGGTGAGCATCCACGATTGCGCATGCGTAAGTCGACCCACTAATCTGGCGCTTAACGGTGTTATTGTCTAACTAGATTCAATAATTTTGATCTTTTGACTAATTTTAAATACTACGATTTCTAAGGCATGCTATATTTATCAGTGGAATAATAAGCATAATAATAAAACACTCTGGAGGTCTAGTTTACACCTTCAGATAAGTGATTAATTTTTAAGTAAAGACATTTTTAAGATGATCTAGTTGAAGATAAGTAAGCTGAAACTGGTTCATCGAATGTAAGCTTAAAATGAAAATGATTTAATAAAGTCCTTAGTAAAATTGGTTGCTATGATGATCAACTATCTCTGAATTACAAATAAAAGAAAGGACTGTCGGTCACGGCCCGAATAGCTCAGTGGTAACGTCTTTGACTGTGAAGCTGAGTGACACGGGATCGAACCCGTCAGGGAGCACCAGTTCCTTTAGGATTACAGGTACACCTTGCTGACGAGTGCCAAGTAGCATGAAACCCGGGTTCAGAGTTTCCTGTTAACCACCTCCAACCACCATCTTAGGAAAGGACTGTGTTAATCAGTTAAATTCAAGTGATTTAAAAGGAAAATTCGTTATAAAACCTACTGCGGTTACTAATCATAAAACACACCTTAATGAGGATGTCAATAGATTGTTCAGTGAATAGGTAACTCAGATATATTAGACAGGACCTACTGAATGATATAGTTGTTTTTTCACTACTCACAGTTTTCTTTTTCATTCAATGAAGAGATTGAAATAAACGCATAATATAAAATTCAGTGTATTTAAAGCTTTCACGAAAACTTACATAGGCTCTTCACGAATTATCTGTAGACATTTCGAACATGAACCAGCTGGATTTGTAGCTGTCACTATCCATTCTCCTTGATCATATGGTTGAATTTGCTGAATAATTAATCTTGTAATCCCTGTATTAGGTATATTTTGAATGAATTGATTCGGATTGTTATACACAATCATTCCATTATGATACCAATTCAATGAATTTAGTGGTAAACCTTTAACTTCCACTTCTAGTATCAATTCTTGATCAGGTTGAACTCTTACTGGAGATTCTGGGAATTTAATAAACTCCGGTGGTTGAATAGTTGGTTTTTTTGTATCGCTTATGGCTATTTTTTTGAACAAAATAAAATCATTATTAAGCATAAATCTATATAACACAGTAAAATTTTATCAGAGGGGGTTTTGCGGAGATTTAGTATTTTCATAGTTGGAAGCGTGAATCATTTGAAGTTAGACTACCAGGGAAAACCTGGAAGCACTGAACGGCCGTTTCGTAGTTGTGGATGCGCACTGCTGAGGAGTCCCACAATAGAACGAAACGGCCGTTCAGTGCTTCCAGGTTTTCCCTGGTCGTCTAGCTTCTATTGACTCACGCTTTCAACTATGAAACTAAATTTTAATGAACTTATATGCTTTTTTCATTAGATAAATAACAAACAAGTAGCTATTCTGTCAAAACTGGTCAAGATTAAGACTGACAGAACGGGCTGTCAATTAATATGTAATGATATTCAGATAGATCACATTTGTCTGAAACTTGTTGTGATGGTATTGTTTAGAAGGATTATGAAAGCTTTGTGAATAAATCATCCATCTTAGTCGATGAAACTTCATAAAAATCAATTTGTTATATTTTTCCAGGAACGTTAAACACCTTTCAAGGGACCTCAATTTGACCATTATTAAAGTGAAAACTATTCCAAATAAACCATTTGTAATAGTTTCATCAATTGAACACACTAACAGTATGTTAAAAGGTGATTGACTGACAGTTATTTCTCAAACTTTGGTTATATCCCCAAATAATACGACTCCGATAAAGAGGTAATGATCTGTTACTCAACTAAACTGAACTTCACACATTGAATGAGAAGCGGGATATATAACTGATTACTTGGATTCTTATGAATAGTATTAAAATAAAGCTTCTTGTCACTTTGGTTAGTTTTAATTCATACTTATTTTTGAAAAATTTAGGCATGAGATTAACAATTTACAAAGAGTAAAGATTCAAAAGTGCAACGATTTACTTTTTGGTATAACACTTATATTAGCCATAACTTCTGCTTGACCAGCCATATTTTCTGCTATGCATGTATAAAGACCAGAATCTTCTGGGAATAGTTCATTCATAATTAAATGTCCTGTCATTATTATCGGATGAGGTTGTAATTCATTCACATCAGATACAGGTGGTCCAACTTGAGTTTGTTGATGATCTGGGCTATCAACTAAAGGTTGTCCATTTAGATACCATTTAATGAACGGTATTGGATTGCCGCAAGCTTCAGCTATTAAAACCAATCGTTCACCTTCACATATTTCTATTTCTGGACTAAATGTCTAATATGAAAAAGTATGTTAGAAAAGACAATGGTTAATGTGAATGTCATGGTAGTATACGAGATGAATTAAGACACCATGGAAATAGGTCTAGACATTTCATTTGAACAGACTGTGTGTTCGGTTATGATGAATGATGCTGAGAAACATTAGTTGGATAGAATTAAAGCGGTAGCAACTATAACTGAAGTGAAAAAGGCTGAGTTTTGGTGTAGGTTTGATGACAATTTCTTATATTCATGTCAGGTGTGTTAAAATCATGTTGCATTCGGAAATGTATCAACATCCTATGAATTCAAAGTACACAAGAAATATGTACAATCAAATACTACTAAAATAAACTTGGCTGTTAGCTTCGCAGGTCATATTTAACAACCATCAATTAATACGAAAACAATTACTGCTCACTATGTCATATTGAGTGATTTAAAAGTAAAACTGCTGGAACCTTAGCGTGGTTTGAGAGTGAGATTCACAGGCCTATCAACTAATATACTAGACTTTATATAAATCAATGTGTCGATCTATTTGTGAAGAGTATTTTTGGCGAGACAATAATTTAGGGATGACCTCTGAACGAATCTCAAGTGACCTTGAGAAATGTTAGCCAATCAGAAGACAGTTAGTATAGAGTAAAAATATATTATACAACACCAAAGAATTAGAGTGAGTACACTTCTTTGACATAGTCCAAAGGTTCCTAAATCGTAATGTATAAGGTAGAGGAACTCATCAATGTGACTCCATAATACTCGGTCTCTGGAGTCATGATAAGGTTACAAAAACTATATCAGCCTCGACCAAATAGCTTCATTATTGTTTGTATGTAGTCCGGTTGTGTAAGTTTGTCATTTTTATTACGTATATATCCCTACAACACTCACCTCTGAGCAACCGAAGCTTCAGTAACATCTGCGAATATTGCAGCCAATAATACTGGTGCTTTTATTATACAGTTCACAGCAATTATAATAATTTGCCTTAGTCTCAATTTGGATCGAGTGAAAAAGGTTCCTATTCTAGCAGACTTCTTCCTCTAACATACATTACATCAAAAGATAACATCATCAGGATAGTCTGAGCAAGGTCTACAAGTCAATTGATTACCGCAATTACAAATGAAGGAACTTCTTATTAGTCCCATTTATTGTAGCCATTTAATTGTCACGTTTTCTCTAGGATCCTCTATGAACCGATTGTACATGAGCATCAGGTTCTGAAATTCGCGCTGTGACTTTGAAGTCCTTCAGACACTTCTGATTGGCTCGTCCATAAATTATAGTCTCGCCGTTTTTTTTATCAAGACTAAATTTACCTTTGAATATAGTAAAACCGTAAATATCTTCATTCATTTAATACGTTAATATGTGGGTAGTCAGAAAATTCAAGCCCATTGCTGCTTTATTTTATGAATGGATTGATTTTGATGGTGAAACTCAATTTTCTTTTCTGAAATAAAAGTATGAATTATGGTTGAGCAGAAATATCCAGCATTTAACACACGTATCGATCTTGAGATGGTGTAGAAGATTTGTAGCTGAGAAACCAATAGGAGATACAACCAAAACAAAGAAATAAACAATGACAGATTTAAGGTCAATAAGAACCAACCAACATCGATGTGCACAGGGCAAGCTGTGGATCACATGTCGAGAAATTCAAACATTTCACTTCTACCCGAAGTTTGTGCTGATGATGTCGTTCAGAAGGACGATGAAAGTTCCACGACCAAACCATCAAGCTCAGAGAACAAAACTGCATCAAAACACGTATCGATCTTCCGTGAAGTATAATGGACAATTCTTATCGATTACAGTACGGTAATTGATACCTAATAAATATGTACCTGATTTTTTAGCAGGTCTACATGTCAGTATATATACATCTCAATACATAATAAATAAAAAATAACCCTCTTCACTTCAGTCACAGTTGAAGTGAATCACAAATATCTGATCAATAAGCATGTATTCATAATTGACGTACCTTTGTGAAATATGGCTTCTCCGGATATGGTTTAGGTTCTGGGGATGGTATATGAACTTGTTTTAAACCTTCTACTTGCACTGTCAATTGGCTCAGACATAACTTATCTAATTCACGAGGATAAGGTCTTTCTGGTTCTGCAAAACAAGATTAGAAATAGAATAATTTAAATCAGAAGGGGTTTTGTGGAGATATCAGTATTTCTATAGTTGAAATCATGAGTCAATTGAAGCTAGACCACCATGGGAAACCTGGAAGTACTGGACGGCCGTTGGATGCCGGTCCAGTGGCATATCAGCGCGAGACTGGTAGGCCCTGGGTTTGAAGCTCACGAGGCGGGGTCGTGGGTGCGCACTGCTGAGGAGTTCCATAATAGGACGAAACGGCCGTCAAGTGGTTCCAGGTTTTCCATGTTGGTCTAGCTTCAGTTGACTCATGATTTCAACTATGGAAAAGAACTTAAGTTAAAAAAAATATTATTTAATAGTTGTTTATAAGTTACAACCATAGACGTTTGAAGGATAGCGGGGAATGAAATTAAATTCTAAAGTTTAGTTTAGTGACTAAGAGATATTTCAGATTCTACATTTCGATGGAATACAAGTTTCATCAAGGTCATGTATGGGCTCTAAAATGGTTGTTAACATAAATAAAAGTAATATTTCAATGTTTGTTCTAGCTTTTTATAGTTGTTGCATAGGGTATTTGACTTACTATTCTACTCGATCCCAAATTAACTGGCGAGATTAAACTATACTGCCGAGCCAATCAGAAGCTTTCGCGGGTTTTCAAGGTCACGGCGTTAAGTTCGGTATCTGATGCTTACGCACGATCGATTTACAGCGGATTTTAGGGAGGACGTGATAGTTCAGCGTCTACAAGAGAAGTGATCATAAGATTTTCCCTCAAAATTCAATTATCCATTTGGATAAATAGAGTTTTGGCATTATAGCTGATGTCAGTTCGTGATGAAAACCCTAAGTATAATTCCTAGCCTTAACCATGAACTGTAAATCATAATTTGAATTATTCACACAGGTTTATAACCCTCATTTGGCCTTAGTTATTATGTTGACACTCTCAGGGTCATTCTAGCGTCGCTCAAAGGTCATCCATAAATTATAGTCTCACCCTTAGCCCTAAACCCTAAACCATAATTTTAACCCTAAACTGTAAACCATACCAATATACCAACAACATTGAAGCTATGTGGTCGAGGCTAAAAGAATTTTTGAGACCTAATCATGGTTTCAGAGGTCGACTACTATGGAGCCATATGGATGTGTTCATGTACCGTATGCACTATGATTTTAGAACTTCTGAACATATATCTGACCTTGAGAAGTTTTTGAGTCATGTAAAAGAACAGTATCCCCTTTAATTTTTGAGTTCTGTATAATATATTTTTACTGTATACTAACTGTCTTCTGATTGGCTAATATTTCTCAAGGTCACTTAAGATTCGTTCAAAGGTCGTCAGTATAGTTTAGTCTCGCTCTCAAGTGAATAACTAAAAATTGTAGGCAAAGGTGGATAGTGGCTAACAGTGGAAACCACGACGCGCGTTTCGTCCTATTTGGAACTCGTCAGCTGGATGTACTTGCATCTCAGAGTTGATGTTCACTCTGGGACTCTAACCCAGTACCATTCGCTTCAAATGCCATCGCGTTATCCATTCGGCTATTGAGTGTAATCCACCTTGTTAACGTAATTACTGTAATTTCTAACTATGTAAACTCAACTTAGGTTCGATTGACAAATTGACCTGATAATCACTTTAATACACAGATTAGTGTGTCGGGATATTCATGTTTTGGATATTTCAAGGTATGCATGATATTTGTGTACTAGGTAGCTCAGTGCAGTACATACCATCATAAACTTGTCACCTATATTATACCCAGTGAGTAAAAGTTTAACTCATTCAGATTATTGATCACTATTTAAACAAAACTTATAGTTTAGTAGCATACAATATACAAATTGATATTGGAAAATGTATTGAATAAATTATTTCTATGGTGCATGCGGCGAGACTATAATTTATGGACGAGCCAATCAGAAGCGTCTGAAGGACTTCAAAGTCACAGCGCGAATTTCAGAACCTGATGCTCATGTACAATCGGTTCATAGAGGATCCTAGAGAAAACGTGACAATTAAATGGCTACAATAAATGGGACTAATAAGAAGTTCCTTCATTTGTAATTGCGGTAATCAATTGACTTGTAGACCTTGCTCAGACTATCCTGATGATGTTATCTTTTGATGTAATGTATGTTCGAGGAAGAAGTCTGCTAGAATAGGAACCTTTTTCACTCGATCCAAATTGAGACTAAGGCAAATTATTATAATTGCTGTGAACTGTATAATAAAAGCACCAGTATTATTGGCTGCAATATTCGCAGATGTTACTGAAGCTTCGGTTGTTCAGAGGTGAGTGTTGTAGGGATATATGCGTAATAAAAATGACAAACTTACACAACCGGACTACATACAAACAATATTGAAGCTATTTGGTCGAGGCTGATATAGTTTTTGTAACCTTATCATGACTCCAGAGACCGAGTATTATGGAGTCACATTGATGAGTTCCTCTACCTTATACATTACGATTTAGGAACCTTTGGACTATGTCAAAGAAGTGTACTCACTCTAATTCTTTGGTGTTGTATAATATATTTTTACTCTATACTAACTGTCTTCTGATTGGCTAACATTTCTCAAGGTCACTTGAGATTCGTTCAGAGGTCATCCCTAAATTATTGTCTCGCCATGCATGCTACTTATACTGACAAACAAATAGTTTCTAGCACCAATCGTAATCTGAATACTTGGCAACGGAAGGTTGCAATGAAGAGAATATGAAGGAAATCCAAGATTAATCAAAATAACAACAGCATATGAAGAATAATGGAATATGTAAAGGACAGTGCAATGAAGATTTTGAAATGGTGTATTCTATGTATGATTTTCATAACTGACTAAGCCACTGTGTTACAGATTTTTTATAAAGTATAACATTACTTAAGAGCACGTACGTGTGATGCAAATCATCATCACATTATTTCAGAATAACTTACCTAAAACGGTTAATAAACCAGAAGAAATACATTTTCCAGCTGGATTCTCAGCAATGACAGCATAACGACCAGAATTTTGAAAGAATGCTTCAGGTATATTAAGTGCATATATACCATCACCTTCACATTCAAGTATGTAGTTAGGAGAACTTGTGATTTCATGACCATCACGAGTCCTGAAATATTTAAAAGAATTAATTTTGTAAATAATGTATTATGTTACATAGATATTCGATCATTCAATTCATCATGAGGATATAACATACAATTAAATGATGAAATTTTGTCTAATTTTCCAAGAAATTATTTCTCATTATTTAGATTTTTCTTCTTGTTTGTAACTAACCAGTGTCGTATGTTCAAAGATAGTTCTTGATGAAAGACCGATGTATACCGAGGAACTTTTAAGAAACAAATAATATGGAACAATTGTTTTATCTCATCTTAAGATTAATTGAAATCCATATAAACTACTTACGCCTGATACTTCCAATGGAGCATAGGCCGCCGACCAGCATTCTCCAAGCCCCTCTGTCCTCGACCTTCTTTTCTAGTTCTACCCAACTTTTGTTCATTCTTCACATGTCTGTCTCCATTTCTCGGCGTATTGTGTTCTTTGGTCTTCCTGTTTTACTTTGGCATTTAGGATTCCATGTGAGGGCTTATCTTGTGACGCAGTTGGGTGATTTCTTCAGTGTTTGTTCTATCCACTTCCAGTGCTTCTTCTTGATTTCTTCCTCCGCTGGAATCTGGTTTGTTCTATCCACAGTAGAATGTTGCTGATAGTGTCTGGCCAACGGATCCGAAGTATTTTGTGTAGACAACTGTTAATAAACACTTGTATCTTCTGGATAATGGCTTTCGTAGTTCTCCAGGTTTCCGCCCCATACAGTAGAACTGTCTTGACATTTGTATTGAAAATTCTGATCTTGATGTTAACTGACAATTGTTTTGAGTTCCAGATGTTCTTCAGCTGTAAATATACTGCCCTTGCTTTGCCGATCCGCGCCCTCACATCTGCATCAGATCCACCGTGTTCATCGTTGTTGCTGCTCAAATATGTAAAGGTTTTCACATCTTCCAAAGCTTCTCCGTCAAGTGTAATTCGATTAGTGCATGCTGTATTGTATCGGATAGTCTTGCTTTTCCCTTTTGTTTATATTGAGACCCACTGCTGCTGAGTCTACTGCTGCACTGGTCGTCTGCTCCTGCATTTGTTGTTGCGTGTGTAATAGAAGAGCGATATCAACTGAGAAGTGTAAATCTTCCAGCTGCATCCTATCTGTCCACTGTATCCCGTGCTTCAACTAGTGTAATCAGCAATTGTATGATGGGGATCTTTAAACGAGTAATCAGTATTGCTATATAATGATAGTACATAAATTAGTAGATCTCAAATAATAAAAAGAAATGATCAGTTATTTCACAAAATGATTTCAATATTTACCATATGCATTTGAAATAATGTAAATAATCTTACCATGTAACTGTTGGTGGTGGATATCCATCTACTTTAACAATTAATCGAACTGATTCTCTTTCATATATGACTTGATTTTCAAGTCCTTTTATAAATCTTGGTGTCATTAAACGACCACGTACTATTAAATTTGCAGTACTTTGTGCACGACCTGCAATATTTTCAGCTTCACAAGTATATTCACCTGCATCATCAGGAAAAGCCTTTAATTTTTAAAGAAAAAGAATTGGAAACATATTATTTGTGCGGGGTTATGGAGATTGTTAAGTTTTTGATTGAGATTATGAATCTATGAATGTTAGATCACTATTAAAAACCAAGAAGCATTGGACGGCTGTTTCGTCCTAGTGTGGGATGACTCATCAGTGTGAATCCACGGCTCTGCACGCCCAACTCCAACCCAGGACCTTCGGACTCGAGCATGAACGCTTAACCTCTTGACCACTGAGCCGACATCCAATGGTGTTAATATCCAACTACAAACAGCATTTTATCTGTTAAATACTACTGTTTAGAAGGTGAGATTTATTTAAAATAAGTAATCAATCTGAATCGAATTCATATTTATTTAGGTATGCACTTGATTAAAAGATACGAAGAAAATCAATATTCTAATGCAAGTATAGTTATGATCAGAATCGGTTTTGTTGAGATAGTAGTAATTTTAATGGTTGAATTCACAAGTCGATCTAAGCTAGACCATCATGGAAAGCTATTTAAATTACTACAGTCTCCACAAAACCCATTCCTATCATAATCATTATATGCTTGCTAGTGACTGACTTCAAGATGGATTTCCTGGAGTCCTAGTGAGAAGCTATGACCAGTGGAGTCTATTCCTTGTTGAGTATGAGACAGTTACGCACCAAAGACAATGAAAGATGATCGCGCAATATCATGGATTATTTGGAGTTAATCATTAACACCGTTGGATGTCGACTCATTGGCCTAGAAGTTAAGTGTTCACGAGTGAGACCGAAGGTCCTGAGTTCGAGTTGTGTGTGCGGGATCATGGATGTGCACTGTTGAGCGGCCCCATACTAGGATGAAACAGCCGCCCATTGCTTCCAGGTTTTCAATGGTGGTTTAGCTTACATCAACTCATGAATTCAACTACTAAAATATAATTAGTCCCTTGACCTTAGGTCAGTCTAGCAAAGGTAAGACTTATTCTGAAGGTTACTTGCCCCAATCTGATGACATTAAAGATTGTATACCATTTTTTGACTTTTAACATTTTCCCTATCGTACATTTTCAATTATACATTCTTACTGTCTTTCATAAACTCAGTACCCAACTACTGAGACGCTCAAGTTCAGACAAAGGTTATCATATAACTGCTTATAATAGTTTGCATCACGCATTGACGTTAGCTAGTACTGTAGTAAAAAAGATACTCAGGTGGAGATAACCAGCATATTGTTTAGTGCGAAATTATAGTGTCCTCATAAATTATGAAAGCCATACATTAAGTACTTCATTTGCACATCTTCCATCAGTTGTCCGTTATACCCTTCATGATACTTCTAATTCTGTTTTTATTCCTATTCTTTTCTGTTTCCTTTTCGGTTCTCTTCACTTCAATCTTCTTAATCCTCTTTTGACAGACATCCCACTTCTGATTTATGTTATATTCTACTTATATCTGTTAACATGAGTAGGATACACCACAGCACTACTTGTTGATACAGAATAAACGGAATGTAACTAACAGTGAAATCCAAGGCTAGTCAGGTGGTGTTCCCTCCAGGACTCTGACCCAGTGCCATTTGCTTTAAATGCCATCGTGTTATCCGCTGTGCTACTGAGTACAACTAACTGTCCACTTTTTGAATTGGTTTGGATTATCCCGTTATTAGTATTTTTGACTTCAGTTTGATCAGTCTTAGTTGATATATATACATCTTGTGCAGATTGCATCTATACAGCCATTATAATACAAGTTGATATATAACAGATGAAGTAATCAAATCTCAGACAAAAATGTCAACAACGGGATAATTCAAACGATTTCAAATTGAATTCATACTACTTGGTTATCATTGATTGTATTGTACTTATAAATAATTTCCCAAAATCAATAGCTTTCTACGTGTTCGACATTGGATGCTGACCACATTGTTTTAAGTGGACTCGTTTAGCTGAAGGAGTTCGGTCATGCATCCGCACCAGATCACGTTACAACACAGCGTGGGAAACATCTCCAACGATCACTATCCAGATTAGATCAGTCACTTCTCGATATATTGATAACGCATCAAATATATCTTTCCAACCTCTTCGCTTCTGACTTCTGATTTTAACTGAGTGGGGCACGATCCGATTATAGAATGTGTTATTGGTAAACAGTTGTCAAACTACAATACTGGTAGTATCTTCAGTCTAATATGAGTCAGTTAAATAGTCGATAGCATGCAACAATCTTCACAAACCGCAGCACCGTTTTGGATTTTTATTCATATCAGGAGTTTTAACATAAAGATATTTGGTCAGATCTCTAGAAATGTTGCATCATTTCGGATTAACTTCAATTACTTCGACTGAAATTTTGGACCCAATGAATTCATTGAATATTACGTAACACATTAGAAACTATAAAATTCACCAGTAGCAATTGACTTATTTTCGTTAATAATAAAAAGTAACTCACTTCACTAAGTGTTAGTCGTACACGATTGTTTGTATAATCTAAACGGAAATCAGGACCATCAGATAATTGACGTCCAGAACGATACCATGATATTTTGGGTTGTGGCGTACCATTCACAAGACCTTCTATAACAACACACGCTCCTTCATCAGCTACAACATTTGCTAGAGGTCTTACAAACTCTGGTGGAATAGGTACTTCAACAATTACATCCACTGGACGGTACTGGAAGATTACGAATAACAAACAATAAAATAAATTAACCAGTTAATCGATAATAAAGAATAATATTTTTAATAGTTGAGATCATTAGTTAATTGGAGCTAGACCACCATGGAAAACATGGAAGCATCAGAAGGCCGATTCGTCCTATTGTGGGACTCCTTAGCAGTGCGCATCCGCGATCCCAACTCACAAGATTCGGACCCAAGTTATATCGGTCTCGCGTACGAAACTTAAACTTTAGACTACTGAACCGGAATCCAGCGGTCCTAATGTCTGACTTCAACTAATCGATGAAATTGAGTGACACATCCATCATTGTCTTCAGTGGGTTAATATCTCACAACATACCCGGTTGAACTCCACTGTTCACTGCTTCTCACTACAACTCCAGGAAATATCCCTTGAAGCCAGTCACTAGTGAGCATATGTTGATCAATATCGGTCGTCCAGTGCTTCCAGGTTTTCCATGGCGGTCTAGCTTGAATTGACTCATGAATAATTAAGTTTGCAAAAACACACTGATGATTATGATGCTCTGAACAAAATGGTTTGTGAGTTCGAAGTTTTATTTTGACGAAATGTCAAAGAGGTGAGTTTCAGTTCTTCTACAAGGCATACACTATTAAACTATTGATTTGATTATCAAAAACATTTTATACGAAACATCAGGGGGCAAATAAAGTAATTTTCTAGGAATAGTATCTTAAGATACGTTTCACCACAAATCTATATTGGATAGAAAATCGTAAAAAAAATCCGAGAGCTATATAGGACCATTTTCTTTGAGTTCAAGACTGGACAGACAATGACCATGTTTTCACTAGTGACTAGTTTGAAGATGCAAGTCCTAACGTCCGAGTGCGAAGTCGTAACAAGTAGAGTCCGACTATGTCAGTTGTGAATCAGTTTTCTGCCACAGGTAATAAATAAGGGTTGCGCAATACCTTGAACAGATTGAAGTTAGACAGTAAAATGGTTTGATGCTGGCTCAGTGGTTCTTAGTATAAGGGTTGGAGCGTGAGACCCAAGGTTCCTTGGTTTAAGTCCCACGTGTGGAGTCGTAGAAACACATTGATGAGTTGTTCCATACTAGGACGGGAACGTTTGTCCAGTGCTTCCAGATTATCGATGATGATCTAGCTTAAATCAACTGTTCAAATTACTGCAATCTCTACAAATACTCATTCTGTTAGTTCTGTCAGTTTAAAAATTGTTTTTGACTGTCAAAACACCTCTACTTCGAATAGTTACTCTCTACTTACTCATACGAAAATCAGAACATCTTTAAAAAGCATTCAACATACCCTAGCATAGAAATCAGTAATCCATTGACTTTTATGATGTTCAATTTGTGGTACAACTGGAACGACATTCATATTTGTTTCATGTTCAAGAGTTGATTCAAATATTGATGTTAAAGATGGTCTACTTGGTAGATGAGTTGAAATAGCAGTTTCATACTATTAAAATAAAAGAAATAAACAAATATAATGGGAAAGTTTTTCAAAACAGATCGATTGTATAAATTCATTCAGTATTGTTTGTTTGAATCTTCCCATCGATTTGTTAGGACTGCAACTGTTCAGTCTCTAATTGGCATATGTGCGTACTGTGCGTATTGCCTCGATATAACCTTAATTCACAAGCATGGTAAGCAGAGATGACTAGTGGCTAGCAGTGGAATCCAGGACGTGCGTTTCGTCCCACTGCTAGCCAAGATCAATTGTATAGTTTTGATTTGTATAGACGGAATAAATATTACTTAGAAACATTGTTCTTAAAAGGAATACATGATGTGTAAACTACCGTTCATAGTACATTGATTGATTAACTAACTGAGTATGATTGCGTTTTCTACCAATAACGATAGTAAAAAAGAACAGGGACGCTAAATAGTTACCCTACCCTAGATGACAGTGGGAAAAGTAGAACTGATATGACCGGGAGATAGAAGAAAAATTATATGATTGTACTCAATGTAGCTTTTGCTCAACATTACTTTCGTGTTTAAATCAGTGAGATGATTACTCAGCGTTTATTTTGACTGGTCTTCCCGGTCTCCCACATTATCCGGATGTTCCATGTACCTATAAAAAGTGTTGCTCTGGTTGTTAGAAGGTGCACTGGTCTCGTGATTTCCGAAGAATTTCGGCTTTCATCATGAGGCGTTATAATTCTTCCTTCAACTCCCAGAGCAGAGTTTAAATGGTTTGAATTATTTTTCTCTGGTTAGCGTTTTTTTAGCTAGCTAGTTTTCTAGGGGATGGGGTCGCTAACTCCATGCCCAATCTTCCTCGTTTACCCGAGCTTGGGGCCGACAGTAACTCTAGAAGAGCTACAGGCGGAGTTGATTACTCAGTGTAGTATTTGACTTTCTGTTTTTCCAATACGGTATTATATTCGGTATAACATTAAATCATTTGAGTATGATGTTTGTTCAAGATACAATATTCTTGTATTGAATTAAGATGAACTATCCTCATCATGACATACAGTATGTGGTTTAAATTCACTTGGTGTCGTTTGTTTGTATCTTCCCGCTGTTGTTTAAGACAGCAGTTGATTAGTCTCTTGTTGACATATGTACGTCCTGTGTGGATTACTCCGGTATTACCTTAAGTCACAAGCATTTTAGGCAAAGATGAACGGTGGCTAACAGTGTAATCTAGGGCGTGCATTTCGTCATATTTAGGACTCGTCAGTTGAATATACCTGCACCCTAGTTGGCAATCATTCCGGGACTCGAACCTGGTGTCGTTCGCTTCAAACGTCAACGCATTATCCTCTTAGCTACTGAGTCCTGATGAAAACCTGCTTGTGCAAAGGGATGGGATTTAATTGCTAGCCACCATCCATTTTTGCTTATACTGCATGTGTTTTGCTATAATTCTGGGTATTTTTTTATACGTGTAATTGCATCCTAATTAATAAACCAAATTGGTGTCCAGTCAATATAAAAGTGAGTCTATATACGACTAGGGTCACCTTCGTGTTTCGAAGTTAATGAATTTTCATTTGTACCAGTCTTTGTGTTCTTCCTTCAGTTTGTGGGAATTGCAGTGTTTCCTTTCTTTTCCAGTATAAAGAATAAGCGACGCAGATATAACAAGAACCATTCCGTATCTCAAAACAATGTCAATATGTTATCAAACTAATGATAGGGAAAATTACTTAGGAGAATGACTCTAGACTGTTTGAACAGAAGAATCCTATTGTCATGAAAACACTGACCAGATTACACTATTTTATACAAACACAGCAACATGACATGAATGAAATACTGTATATGATTCCAGATAAAAATATGGATTTGTTTTACACATAGAATATATAGTAGATATTAAGTGTATTTAAATAATCAAAGCGGGTTTCGTAGAGATTTCAGTATTTTCATAGTTGAAATCATGAGTAAATTGAAGCTAGACCACCATCGAAAACCTGGAAGCAGTGGATGACTGTTTCTTCCTAGTATGGGACTCCTCATCAGTGCGCATCCAGGTTTTCCATGATGGTCTAGTTGCAATTGACTCACGATTTCAACTATGAAAATATTTAAATAATGTTTGTGAGTTAGTCTTGATTAAAATAGAGCCTGGCACAAACGTTTTTAGCAAATCATAATTTTTAACCAGATGCTCTTGTTTCATTCATTTCACCTCTCAAAACGTATTTGATAACTTGAACATGTTCCTGTATAAGATAATGTTAGATATCCTAAATGAGTTGCGATAAATCCCAACTGAACTGGTGAAGGAAACACTATCATGATTAGCAAAGATGGATAATAGCTAGCAGTGGGATCCAGGACGCGCGTTTCGTTCTATTTGGGACTCGTCAGCTAGATGTACCTAAGTGAACTATCATGATTGTTGTCATCTAACTCTAAAAATAAACTTTTTAAAAAGAAGGGATAGAATATAAAAAACGAATATTGAGTTAAAACGACTATAAATAAATAGGAGGAAGTGAAAAATAAAAAAGCAATCGATATATCTTCATTAAGTAAAGCTGAAAGCTTTATGTAATTTTATATCGAAGATTTCTGTCGAAATGATGGGATTCTGTACGTCAACATGGCAACCAAACGATTAGTTAAGTCTTTTGTATAAGACAGATGACTGAACCTTTTATACAATTACTTACTTGTTTTAATTGAGTTTCCATAAGATAAGTTTTTTCATAATGTAATCGACTTTCATATCCACTAATCACTTCAGTTTTTGCTGATAAATCTGTTGATAGTTGTGTTTTGTATTCGGGCACTAACGGGATCAATTCCATTTGATGCTCATGTTCACCTTCTGATGTATAACCTTCTTCTAAATGTGGATGACTAGCAACTTTTGTATCTAATTCAGTACGATATTCTGGAACTATTGGTGTAACTTCAAGTTTTATAGGATGTTTAGTTTCAACGACATATCCAGGCATCAATTCTGGTTTAGAGGATATATCAGTGTTTAGTTCAGTTTTATATGAAGTAGTCATAGGTATAATATCCAATTTATGTTCATGTTCTTCTTCTGATGAATAACCAGCTTCAAGTATTGGATGACTTGCTATTTGTCGTTCCATTTTTGTATGATATTCCGGTACCATCGGAGTAACTTCAAATGATCGAATATGTTCAGTTTCTGTAGTATAGCCTGATGTCACCTCTGGTTTACTATAAATATCAGTTGTTAATTCAGTTTTATAATCTGTATGAGGTACAACAGGTACTACATTCATTTCATATTCACGTTCTTCTTCAGCTGCATAACCTTTTTCTAATGTTGGCCTAGCTGGTAAATTATGTTCTAATGATGTTTGATATTCACGTCTCATTGGTGTAATATGTAATGTACGTTTATGTTCTTTTACTGTACTATAACCAGACATAATATATGGTCTAGTTACTAGATTTCTTTCCATACGTGTTTTATAATGACGTACCATTGGTACAACAGACATACTATGTTCATGTTCTTCTTCTGATGAATAACCTGGTGAAAGACGTGGTTGACTAGCAACACGTCGTGAATAACGTGTTTCAATAGTTGGCACAATTGGTGTAATTTGTTTCTTATATAAATGTTGTGTACTACTATAATGTTTTACTTGTCCTTGTAATTTTAACTGACTTTCAACAGGTCGTATTATCTAAAAGAATTAAAAACAAAATTAGGATTAAATTCATTTAGTATTGTTTGTTTGGAACTTCCCATTTATGTGTTAGGACTGCAACTGGTCAGTCTCTAATTGGCATATATGCATACTGTGCGTATTACCTCGATATAGCCTTAATTCACAAGCACGGTAAGCAAAGATGGATAGTGTCTATCAGTGGATTCCAGTTTGACGCGCGTTTCATCCTATTTGGGAAGGGTCAGCTGGATGTACCTGCATTTCAGAGTTGGTGTTCACTGTGGGACTCAAACCCAGTACCTTTCGCTTCAAACGCCATTGCGTCATCCACTTGGTCATTGAGTCCTGATAGCCACTTGCTTGTGCTATGGGGTACATCCAGCTGACGAGTCCCAAATAGGACGAAACGCGCGTTTTGGATTCCACTAGTAGCCATTATCCGTCTTTGCTTAAAATTAGTATTAGTTTGAGAACCATGACATAAAGATTATTCATTTTACATGTTATCCTTTATAGAAATATTGTTTCTACTGATGTTGTATTCTGTAGGTTCTTTCTAGTTCAGAAAGCATAACACCACTAAAAGGATCTACTTATGTCGCAAATCCCCTTCATCATAAGGATTATACTTCATGTGTTGACAACTAGGAGTCAGTAAACATTGACGGATGTTGATGATAGATTGTTGGCTTCATTTGTATACCTTCCGAAACATGTTGTTAAGAGATATATACAAAGAAATCATCGGTCTTCATTGAGTCACTTTATAGCATATTAAGTAGTATTGTAATCTAAGAGGTCTTCACTAGAAAATCTACTGAAAATTATCCATTAGTCGTATGAAGATATTTTCTATTAATTGAAAGATGTATTTGATATCTGTGCATTAGCCAAAACCATAAACTCTTTGGTTTTTTTTGACATTTGAACTACGAAACAATAGTTTGTACAATGAATAAACTGATATTTAGTTGAAAGCGTGAGTCAATTGAAGCTAGACCACCAAGGAAAATCTGGAAGCACTGGACGGTCGTTTCGTCCTATTGTGGGACTCCTCAGCAATGTGCGTCCACAACCTCGCCTCGCGAGATCCGAACCCAGGACCTACCAGTCTCGCGCCAGAGCACTTAATCCATTATGATATTGAATTAATGATACCATATTTATTGTTTGACGTTTTTGAAGTACATTCCCTTCAGTGTTACTATTGATTGTATATTCTTCATTTCTACATCAACTATCTAAGATTAACGTCATTAAAATGACACACTGACGAGCTGTTTATTATTACTACGTTTTCTGTCTTGGATATTTTAATGAATTAAAAATGTTTACGAGAACATAAGTGATGAGAAGATCCAGAAAATTCTTCTTAAAAAGCCAAAAAGGATTCTGAAAACGCCAAGAAACAGCTTTTTTAATCAGCATTTGCTAGAAGTTTTGCCAGAAACATGTAGAAAGTGAAAAGTCACATGTCATGTTTCTGGTTAGATGGTTACCTATACTACTACTAAGTTTAGTAGTGTTACAGAATTGTGCGGGTCATCTAAAATGCTATAAAACCCCTAGATTTTCTGTACATAAACGAACCTTGCAGTAAAGCATTTCTCACACGTTTCGTACCTTTTCTCTCGTGTTTAAATTGCTCTGTAGATTAAGCCTGGGGGTTACTAGAGAGCTTAGGAAACCGAATCCAGCTTTCAATTAGAAGACTTATCAACAAGTTAATCAAAAACCTGAGAACACCTCCAGTTAACGAGGTAAAATAAGTTAATTTAGGTATCCATATGCCTGAGAATATTGTAGTTTTTTGTTGTCTAGAAACAATATAATGATAATTGAATCTTCAATTCACTATTGCTTCAAATCTTGGATTGTTTGCTATAAAACAGAGAATATTTCTATGTATACAGTTATCTATTACACACTCGTGCCGGAAGTCAAAATTCTCAGGTTTGATCTCGAAAACTGGCTGAATCAAGTATTCAGTTAACGAGATCCAAATTGAATTGAAGCACTCACTTACTACTCTACGATTAAACTGATATAATCATACTGAACAGGTTTTCATCGTAGATGTTGGTTTAGTACTGACATACAAATTACGTGAACCAGCACATTGATAATGTACAGGTTTAAATTCACAGTAAGTTTTGTATAAAATATCATTTGGTGACAAGAGAAAATACATTTCTAATCTCCATAGAGATTTATTCACCTTAATGGGTACCAAATACATTCAAACTGTTACATCTCCCTATTAGAATTTTGGTGTCATCCTACCGTCTAAGCATTAGTAGAACTGTATCTTTGGATTCTGTCATGTTGTTTCATCTTCAGAATAACATCCGATTTGCTGAAACATGTGAAAACCATCGAAAAACAGTCAATATTAATCAGGTAAACATTAAAACCTAGGGATAATGAGACTAGAATAGTTTCCTAAACTACTACTACTATATCGTTTAAGTTCACCTAATTAGTTGGCAGTTTAAATGTGATCAACTTATATATTGATCTCAAAAAGTGATCTAAGCAACATAGAAGGAATTCAACAATGTTTAATATACAATCATCAGTATAGGGTTATGGGGATTGTTGAGCTTTGATTGAGATCATGAATAGATTAATGTTAGACTAAAGACTGGAATAATAGAATTAGGAATTTATGCACATTAGGAAATTTCAACATACAAAGATGTATTTAACATATATGACTACTAATTTTTAAACTATCTGGAAACAATTTATTTTACCTCTGTTCGACTTAATGATTGTTCTTTACGTGGTAATGCAAAAGTGAGTTGAATTGGTGGTGTTGGCTGTCTTGGTCTTATTTGTAAATGATGTCTTGTCAAGTAATATTGTGATGGTGGAGCCGATGTTTCTCTTTGAAATCGTACTGGTGATAAAGATAATTGAACTGTAGCCAATGATTGTGGTGAAATGATTGGAGCTGTACTTGCCGGTGATGGAGGTAATGATGTTTCACGAGGACATATTTGTCGTGTAACTGTATGCCTTGTTAAACTCATCGTAGATGGAGGTCTTTTAATTATTGTTTGACTATAACCAATAGGACTTATAAATGCTGAACAGGTAACTCTTCCATGAAGATTTTCAGCTATAGCTTGATAACGACCTATTGATAAATAAAGTATTTTATAAAAATGACCTTAAAATTAGCAGAAACAGAAGAAGGATATGGTTAAGAGACTAATTTAAGTCAACTTACGATTTGATTTCATGCATTCCTCACTTGACAGCTGCCGAACTCGTTATACTTATTATGGAATCCGGGTGTAAGAACGGACATCTACTTAACATGTAATAACTTTTCTTCATATAAACTTTGGATACCATCTATTCAGTAGGGCACATATTGTGAATGATAAATAGTAAACTGTGATTCATAATTTTTATTATGCCCAGAATTTCCAAATAACAGTGACTCCTTAAATAATGTTTAGTTTATTTCCATTTCTTCAGGATCAAAGGTTATTGAGGAATTTTAGACATCCGATGGTGCTGAGGAGTCCCACAATAGGACGAAACGGCCGTCCAGTGCTTCCAGAAAAAAAAGCTACCTTGCATTTAGAAAGGTAAGACTATAATTTATGGACGAACCAATCAGATTTAGGATAACACATCTCTTGGATTTTGGCACGAAATTCATTGATTCACTTGTCTAAATAGCGTTTTTGTTATTTCGTGTTGAAAAGCATTAATCTAATTCCCAACCCTAACCATCAATTGTAAATCATAATCCTAATTCTTCAAACTGCTGTATAACCTTTATTTAGTCCTAGGAAGTAAGTGGACATTCTCAAGGTTACTTTAGTGTTGTTCAAAGGTCGTTCATAAATTATAGTCTAACCGTTTAGGGACTTAATTCCATAAAGAGTCCTCCTGGTAGTAAAAATTGTCAGAATATGCTGAAAACTTGCTGTATATTTCCGGTAACACTTTTAAGAAAATTTGAGACAAAGTGCTTTTATATGTGTGATATCTGGTGGATAAAAATGAATATTTCTTAGGGTTTTAGCTGTCAATAATCCCCCAAAATCAATAGCTTTTTAAGTGTTCGACATTGGATGCTGACCAC
The DNA here is from genome assembly GCA_944470415.2 of Schistosoma rodhaini. NCBI lineage: Eukaryota > Metazoa > Platyhelminthes > Trematoda > Strigeidida > Schistosomatidae > Schistosoma > Schistosoma rodhaini. The sequence continues at coordinate 7,158,515 of OX104044.1, forward strand.
ATTGTTTCAAGTAGACTTGTTTAGCTGAAGGAGTTCGGTCATGCATCCGCACCAGATCACGTTACGACCCCAGCGTGGGACACAGCTCCTACGTTCACTAGCCGGATTAGAGCAAACGCTTCTAGATATATTGATAACGCATCAAATATATCTTTCCAATCTCTTCGCATCTGACTTCTGATTTTAACCGATTGGGGAATATTCGAATATAAAAGGTGTTACTGGTTTATAGTTGCGAAACTAGAATACTGGTCGTATCTTCAGGGTTGATCTAAGAAATGAAGAAGATACATGTAGAAAATCACATTTCACTAGGTTAAGATAAATCAATCTAGCCTTTGTTAATGGGTAAATCTAGCAGAAAATGTTCACCACTAGAGCTGGATTATAAATCTTCATTTGATAAATTGGGTACTTCAGTGATTTCGTTTATGTTTATCTTGATTTATCAAGCGACCATGTCATTCTATCTTAGATAGTTTAACTATAGACCTACAGTGAACAAGCAGCAAAAAAAGGAAGTATACCAGTATTTCAGAAATGTGTTTATAGATGACTGATATCCATTGTTGTATCGATTGAGTGCCCTGTTTGATATATAACGTGATAAGACCGCCAATTAGAGAGCAGTGTATTATCGATCTGATCAATAATACGCGGAACCATATGAGCAGTCTTGAGTACTTATCAGTCCTGCTATCTGCCTAGCCCAGCCAGTTAAGTCCAGAACATCAATGACAGCCTCTACAATGTGAATCATTATTCTCAAACATACTGAGTTTATATACCAAACAAACTGATCACATTTGTACGAGATTTGGCCAAATGCGGCTGTGAATAGGGGGGAAAGTAATTAATGGACTGAGTGTAGCTCAGGAATGGTAGATCGTACAGTAATAGTGTATGGGTCAAAATAAAGCTCATAATAAAGGGAACATGAATATGAATAGTTAAGTTATAATAATTAAAATGCCGAGTTACCTGATGATTCTGGTCCTGGTCGTCGAATAATTAAACAATGATCATTAGGACCAGGTCCTTGACCAATAGTATAACGTTGATCATCCGGTCTGATAATTATTCCATTATGTGTCCAATATACTACTGGTGTTGGAACACCAACTACCGAACATTCAAGTACTACTTCTTCCAAACGTTCTGATTCAATATAAACATCTCTGAAAGTGTTTGTAATAAATAAAAGATATTATGTATGAATATAAATAGGTAAATCCAGTATTGATCAACTTTATTCCATTAAATATTTATAGAATTGAATAGTTGAATTCATGAATCGATTTAAGCTGAACCACCATTGAAAACCTGAAAGCACTGCATGACCCTTTCTTCCTAGTATGGGACCCCTCAGCAGTGCACATCCACGATCCCGCAAAACATACTTAGATCCAGAACCTCTAGACCACAGAGCTAGCATCCAACAGTGTTATTGTCGAACTTTAACCACTCCAGCGCTTCCAGGTTTTCTATAGTGGTGGTCTAGCTTAAACTGATTCATGAATTTAACTATTAAATTACTATAATCTCCACAAACCCCCATTTTGAAAAAAATATCTATGTTTCAAACTTACTTAAATATTCGTGTAAATTCAGGTGAACTTCCACTCATTACTGGTGAAATTGTTGGCAATAAATCAATAGATGTTCGTATAGATGGAAGTATTTCCATATATACAGTGGTAGAACAACTACCCAATGGATTTGTTGCTACAGCTTCATACATACCAGTTTTATCTTTTTCAACTTTTGGTATATAAAGACGTGCAAAACCAGAATCTTGAAATGTCTAAAAGTTAATACGTGAACCAATTAAGAATGATGTAAATCAATCTGTTAATTAACGAATAGAACAATGATAATAATTGTAAGCAAAGATGGGTAGTGGCCAGGACAAGGCACGTTTCGTCCTATTTGGGACTCGTCAGCTAGATGTACCCGCATGAGTTGATGTTCACTCTGGGACTCGAACCCAGTGCCTTTCGCTTCAAACGCCATCGCGTTATCCAACTAGCTACTGAGTCCTGATAGTCACTTGCTTGTGCAATGATAATAATTGTTAAGAATTATTGACAGCAGGCCTCAGAACATCATCTTATTGATCTTGTTCCGTACATTGAATACAAATTCTCAAGTCTTTGTTTATAACTTAATATACATATATATGATTAATTATATAAGAACTTTCATCTAAATTTGATCAAATAGTTTCACAGTATTTGGACACCGAGTTGATGTGAGACATTAAGAAGAAGGAAGAATGTATTTAAAAAATCTCAGCGAATGAGTTTGAAGTAAATCTAATGCTTCGCCTGTCGATCTAGTCCAAGCTTTCTTTTCACCCAACTTACGAATACATACAATCTGTTATCTTAGCACAATATGTCTCTTGCATACTAAAGTGAATACCTACTTTATACATTGTTAACGTTGATTGGATGACCTATTGTTGTATACAGTTAACCAGAGAACAATTTACTTATTTATGTTCCATAATTTTGATGTTTGATTATAATTCCTTGAAATAGCTTGGACTAGATTGCGAGACGAAACGTTGATGTCTTCTAGTCGGATATATTATTTAGTTACAGTATATTGAGCAATGAGTCGTTTAATATGGTTAATGAGATAACCTTTTAAGGGTTAGTCTTTGTTTAGCAGATACTCTTTAAGACTTAGAATACTTAGCTGATATAGTTCTGTTTGTTGGCGATATCGACAAAATGAAGTCTTTTAATTGCTTTGAGCAACAAAACTAGCATGTCAAGGATAGGTTTCTCTCTTTCAAATTGCAATGTGTTACTAGTCTATGTAAATGCTTGAACTACTAATAGGGAATAAATTAGTCAAATGGTTTGATCACTTAACTTATCTTAGAAGTCACATCAACCTTGGTGCGTTAGTGTATAACGAATTCTCGTTAAAGATTTCATAAGCTTGGTTGGCGTTTACCAACTTACAACACTTGTAGAGTAAACGGGATGTTCGTCTGCCAACCAAAAGGAGTGTATACTACATAGTAATCCACAACTTTCTTACGTCTGGCAGTGGAAGTTTGTCTTTAAAAGTATAAAACATGCTTGCGTTATGGATTTTCGATCATGGGTATCTTTAGAGCATTGGTCACATTTCTTTGGACGATCAAGAGAGTAATGTTGATGTTGCAAATTAGTTAGTGAGGTTGTGGATATCCATCGATTCAAGTGATCGGTATTTGTGTTGCGTATACTCAAGCACTGACTATCTCGATGGGCAATGTTTGATAGCTTAGTAGTAGATCGGAAGAAACACATGAGATAGCCAAACCAAGAGTTATCGACAATTCATGAGATTATCAAATATTGGCCTGAAGCTGAATCAAATATTCATTTAGATAACTTCATAATGATATACTTTACAGCCTATTGTTTCCCTAACGTAAATGGGTTATAAAAACGTTCAACTTTTGATTTCACTAGTCTTTCATCTTATATACCTAAAACTGTTCCTGTCCATTCTGTGTCGATTCTAGAGTTTTCTACTTCGACCTGATTAATAGAGGAGTAATGAAAAGGTTAGTTTATTTTCTTTACAAGTTATACTTCAAAAAGACTAAATATTCTAACCTGAAAATTAGTTGAAGATTGTGGTTGTTTACCATCTTTAAACCATACTATAGAAGGTAATGGCCTTCCAGTGAATTGACATGTTAATTCAACTGATCCACCTTCTACAACAGATAAACTTGGTGGTAATGGTTTTACTAACGTCGGTTCACTATCAGTTGGTTGTTCATCTGCACAGATCGCTAAAATGTAAGCATAGAAATAAGTGTAAAGCTATATGCATGTTTTTGGAGGTATGTGTTTTCATTAAACTGTTCCGTCATTATCTATATAAAATCCAGATTCAAGCTGTTGGACTATGTGAAAGTCGATGGTATCATGGAATTTTCTTTATTATTATAAACGGTTTAAGTACAACTTATTAGTCAAAATAATGCACTATTATTTAAAAGACTGTTCGTTTTGAATTGAAGTCAGCTAGAGCTCTGGAAAGCAGTTTTTTTCAATCCAGTATTCATTAGAATCAATTCTCTAGCTGATGGTAGTTCTTATTAACTAAAGGATTTAAATGGAAGTAATCTCCAAAACTCACCTAACTTAACAGATAAACTTATCATGAATCGAAAAGTAAATAGTACGGATTAGGTCAAATTGTAAAGTAGTTTTGATTGAAATCACGAATCGATCAATGCTAGACCAACTTTGAAAACCTGGAAGCATTGAATGGCCGTTTAGTCCAAGTACGGGACTCCTCATCAGGGCTCATCCACGATCCCGCATGCGGGAATCGAAACAAAAACCTTTGGCCCCACGCGCGAGCCTTTAACCTCTAGATCACCTAGCCGGCATCATATGCTCGCTAGTGACTAGCTTCGAGAGACAGCTCTCGAAGGTCTAGTTGAAAGCCGTGACCAGTGGAGCTGATCGATGATGGGTGTGAGGCATTTACCCACCTAGGTTTTCAATCTTGCTCCAACATTGCTCTATTCATAACCCCAATCAAAACCTAATAATCTCTACAACCCTGTACTGGTAGATATAGTTTCCTCTAAAACAGATGGATATCTGTTCCTAATTACGTAACACCGGCGGTGAGTATAGTGGTATTTCTCATGGGTTATTCTTTGTAGGGTGACCAGGAACAATGTCAAAACTTGGTCGTATAATATGTGTCTAGATCTATGTGCAAATTCAGCTATTCATTCAAAACTAATCTACTTATAGGTAAACAAATTATTGCTTTTTTTTATTTTTCATTCCCTTTAGGTAGTATGAGACTTAATATTGAAAGTAGAATTAAACTTTTATCAGGTAAATGAAATAGTCTGAATACCGAACCGAACTTCAACTTACGTTCAACATCCATTCTACATGAACTAAATGCCTGTCCATAAGGATTTTCAGCAACACATGTATATTCACCTTGATCGTCAAGAAATACATCATAAAAGATTAGACAATGATATTGTCCAATCTCTTTAATTGTATACGAATTAGATTTAGCTAATGGGATACCATTTTTAAGCCAAGTGACCTATAAAAGTATAAAACAGTAAAGATAATGAGATCTATAAGCATTATACAGAAAAGTCCTAACGATTCCATGGTGTTAATTTGCAGAAATAGGTATATTATTAATTAGTTGTGTGCTACTGATGTTGACAGAATCAGTTAAATTGATCTACCATGAATCTAACAAGATGAACAGTCTGCCTTAGATGTAAATGTCAGTAACAGTTTCATTGTCTGAATGTTTTCATTTGTTATATTGTTGATATAATGATGTGAAATACTTTCAATATATAATTCCAAATAAAGTCGTCTATAAATATAAGGCTTCAGTCGTTGGTACTGGGTTCTGTGAGAGTCACAGAAGGCAACATTTGTTAATGAAGAATAATGATAGTAATAATCTTGGTTGGTAACGTGCACAAATCTCGTCACAAATCAGTGTAACTTGAAAGACTGATATCGGAAGTGCTATAGTGCCCATTTTATTTCTCCCGAGACCGTTAAATCCCGTAAATAAACTCTTTACAGCGTTATGATGACCTTTTCCGTAAATGGAATATTTAGTTGAAGTTGTTTTTAACATTACTATGTTCCCTATATGCGTCATGTCTAGGACTTCCAGTGATACATTATTCATAACCATATACTCTATATGAAACAAAGAAACGAAGACTTTTGAGCTGATAAAAATGTACCTGATTTCAATCCCAAGTGCAAAATGTCACTTATAATGAAACTATTTGTATTTACCTCCTTGTAGAAACATTTAATAACTCTATCAATCAATTCTATAGGACTAATAGGTCTTTTTGTGTAACTTAAGTTGAGTCAAGATCTCACGGGATCTTTGTTTTACAACTTATGTTGATATTTCGAATAGAGTCGACAAAATCAAATGAATCAAGAGAGCTATATCTAATGATGTGATTTCTGATGGGTTTTAAACTTTCAGCTAACCATTAACCAATCAATGACTGATATTCAGTTGTGATTATGGCCTACATGTCTTACCTTTTTTGTTTGATATCTGTCAAGTGAACAATTATCTCTCATAATTCTTCTCGAACTCCTTGGTTATTTCGCAAACTCATCTGATATTTAAAATCTGGAATTACTTTATGATGCAATCTTTTCTGTCTTTCTATAGACAATATATACCAAACAACTATAAATACGAATGTACAGCTGAAGTAAATGATTTCATCGAAAAGAAAATTTTCATAACTGAATATTCTTCCAGTTTGGTTCACATCATATATCTATTTGTGAAATCTAGCCATTTCCAAACATACTACTGACTATTTAACAGTAGCTTACAAAGTTCATTTGAAAGGAATCCAGTTTAACGAGCTAGTAACTCAAAGATCATTATTTAAATTTAATTAAAATAAAGAACCCATGTAAGTTAAACCACCATCAAAAACCTGAAAGCCCTGGATGACGAATCGGTTCATGATTTAAACGAAATTTCGAAAATCTCTACAACCTCAAACTGAAAGTTCATAAATTATTTTCCGGTAATCCAATTGTCAGATTGATTCCTATTCTCATCACTAAAAGGTTTAAAATATTGTACCAAGTTCAAGTGTAAGATGTTTCCTTTCTTCTTTATTCAAGTAAGACATTTTAGCAATGACGAAACGGCAACGATTATCGATAAGGAGTGATCGAAATACATAGGTAATTTTCTTGAGAAGTTAGTTCATCACATATAAATTAAACATCGAGTCAATTTATAAACAAGACCGTAGATGATACTATGAGGCTGCTTAAATTAGTGGCTAGATTATTTTAAAGGTAGTATAGACAATAGTTTGACATCAATTGGACAACCAGTGGGAATCAGGAAGCATAACGCATTTAGTTTCGTCATTATATGAATCACCTCGTCACAGCATACCAACCATTCAGGAAGGAGTCAAACTCAGAACCTTTAGGTTTCGTGACTAGAGAGTCACTTTTAGATTGTTACTATAAACCTGAATATTAACTTACTTCTTAAATTCCCTGGTTAAAGATTTTTCATTTGGCTTTTACTTTTCAAAGAAAACACTTTCCATATCAACATTAATACCATGAAATTATTTTATAAGTTTATGATTTAATTTATATCAAAATTAAGTTTTATAAGCGAACATGGATAGTGGCTAGCAATCGAATCCAGGACGCGCGTTTCGTCCTATTTGGGTTGATGTTTACCCTGGGACTCTAATCCAGTACCTTTCGCGGCGGAACTATAATTTGTGGACGAGCCAATCAGAAGCGTTAGAGGGATTTCAAGGCCACAGCCCCAATTTTAGTACCTGGTGTTGATGGACGGTCGGTTCACAGAGGATTTTAGAGTAGACTTGACACGTAAGCAGCTACAATAAATGGGACTACTAATAAATTCCTTTATTTGTAATTGCGGTAATTAAATGACTTGTAGATCTTGTGCAGACTACCGTGATATTGTCCTCCAACATATTTTGAAGGAAGACGTTTGCTAGAATAGGAACCTTTATCTCTCGATCCAGATTGAAACTAAAGCATATTATAATAGTTGCCACGAACTGCATAATAAATGCACCAGTAACATTGACCGCAGTAATCGCAGAAGTTACTGAATATTCGGCTGTTCAGTGGTACGAGTATTGCAGGGATATGCCCATAATAAAAATGATAAACTTACACAACCAGAGCACACACAAACAAAAATGAAGCTATGGGGTCCAGGCTGAGAGCGTTTTTGTGACCTTATCATGGCTACAGAGACTGACTATTATGGAGCCGTATGGATGCGTTCCTCTACCTTATGCATTACGAATATAGAATTTTTGAACCTCTTTCTAAGGTTGACAAGATTTAGGACCATATAAAAGAAATGTACCCACTTTAATTCATTGATCTTTTGTAAAATATTTTTACTCTATACAAGCTGTTTCCTGATTGGCTAATATTTCTCAAGGTCAATTAAGAGTCATTCAAAGGTCGTGCATAAATTATAGTCCCGCCCCTTTCTCTTCAAACACTATCGCGTTATCCACTCAGCTATTGAGTCCTGTTAGCCTCTTGCTTGTGCAATGCTTGTGAATTAAGGTTATATCGAGGCAATACGCACAGTATGCACATATGCCGATTAGAGACTGACCCGTTGTAGTCATAAAAACATCAATGGGAACATTCAAACAAACAGTACTAACTGAATTTTCGATTAAATTTTGTTTAAAAAATTCACAATGAACTATGGAAAGAAAAAAATGGATATTTTACTTTTGGTTCAGGAATCCCGGTAATTTGACATTCCAATTTAATTTTTTCCGTTTCATTCACTCCAGCATTTTGCAATGGTAGAATAAACTGTGGTGGTCTACCATAATCTGATACTGGACGTGATCCTCTGACATTCGTTTGTATTCTTTAGATATTTTTATTAAAAATTAAAAAGAAATAAAAAATAAAATCAGACATAGTGTAGTTTGGTCTACTTATATCCATATAAGTAGTATATGGCAATGGTGAGATATAGAATGTATTTTGGCAGAAGACTGATAAGGAAAGAACTGAAATAAAGCGCAATCGGTAGGAAAGTGCATGAACAATGGAATTAGAGAAGATGAATTGATATTCTCAGAGAGTAACAGCGAAGGTTGAGACAATCTTTTGTTAATTTGCAAAATAACTATTTGCTGTATGGTTATCAGACTTTAGTGAGACAGTCTGTAAGTGGTGCACAAATGCATTTGATTGTCCTCAACTAGTGCTTTTGTTCACTACAACAGTTGTTGTCCGATTAGTCACGAAAGAAGGCGTACGATCAGTAGTGTATAATATACAAGTACTTCAAAACGTCTCATTTGATCAGTGTTTGACTCTTAATCAATAAGCTACAAATTTGTTATCAACATTGCCCAATAAAGTCTTAATAACCTGGTAGTATCATTCAGTTATAAGGATGCCACAAAGTTTATTATAACTTATAGTACATTGACCCTATTATCAGTGTTTTGGTTTTAGAGAAAACGTTATCAAATTATTTAGCCATGGGCTAAGAGCGTATAATAAGTCTCAGACTTTTTAAAAAAGCATCAACAGAGGTAGATGATCAGCCATTAAGATTTTATTCATTCAATCTTTGATATCAGTCATGAACGTTTATGTCATAGCAACAGAATTCACTCACCTTAAAGGTACAGAAGCTGTTGTTGTAGGTGGTACTGAAACAGCTCTTTGAGAATATTTTGGACTCGTATACGGGTAGGCTCCTTTAACTGCACTGACTGGAATCACTTGTTCTTCTGTGACTCTAGTAGGTGACTGAACTATTCTTGGTATTTTAACTGGTTCAAATACTTCATCTACATCAGACTGTAAGTCCCTTCTACGGCGTGGAGCTGTTGGTCGTAGTGTCACTTGTGATGGTAATAAAGATTCTCTTGCATCTGTTGGTTGGACAGTAACATTACAGTATGTCGTAGCTGAACCTGCCGCATTACGAACTGTACAACTATATTTTCCGTCTTCTAAATCAGAAGCCTAAAGAAATGAAATAATATAGGAAAGCAGATCGCGACAATTGTAATTCGTAATTTAAGTAGTTATCTAAATAAAAGTGGTAAGGTAATACGGAATGTCAACCATTGATTTACATCATGTTTATATGATCGTGTACAAAGTATCAACAAGTAAATGGGATGATTTGTGGCACAAGAAGATTTGAAAATAGTTACAAATTTGTTCTTTTAGTTCGATTTGAACAATGTAGTTAGACTAATGTTGACGATAAGCGCTGAGACACATGCTACTTTCAATAACTAACAAACGAAACTAGCTCTGAATTTGATTCTTGTTTTTTCTATCATTCTTATGCATTTTTTAAGTGAAAATTAGAATGTATTAAAATAAAACGTATGAAGGACTCAGTAGATTATTGGATAACACGATGTCGTTTGAAGCGAATGGTGCTGGTTTCGAGTCTCAGAGTGAACATCAACTCTGAGATGCAGGTACATCCAGCTGATGAGTCTCAAATAGAACGAAACGCGCATCCTGGATTCCCCTGCTAAACATACTTAAATGTAAATCAGTCCCCAAATGCCCTGGTACAACCGAGAGTGAGGAGAGTCTGCCCTCCCTCTCGAAATACTCTCATATGGCCACGCGTATATAGCCTTTGCCAGGGAAGTCCCACACACTGCCTTCTCGTGGCGGGGGTGTTGTTCACAAAATTGAGAGGACGAAAAACGAATGTCCGGCACTTTAAACGGCTCGGTGGACACGGAAAATCCATTTAGGGTAGTTGGAAAACCTCCATTCCAAACAAATGATGTACATGGGCTTCAGTATCATGAGAGAACAAATGGCGTATGAATCAATTGTCGGTCACCGCCTACCATGGGACTGCATCTCCTCACGATGCTCCACTGCCTTGTGGATTAGACCTTCAGGTCAAAGGCTCCGGGTGTGGCCTCGTAAGAAAACCACCTGTTTCAGTTTGAGCACCTGGACAGTATCACAGCCCTCACACAAATCGAATGAGATTTGTGTGGCGCATATATATCTGATGCCCATTTGTAACAATATTTATGTGTTTAAATAAATAAAATAAAAATGTATGCCTTTTAGATAGAACACACCATAACTTATGTCCCTATCGCAAAAATGTATATAGAATCCCTAAATAGGCAGCATTCTGTAATCATATATAAAGTGAACACTTTGTTGGCTGCCATTCATCAGCCCCTTCATCTAAATAGACAAGTATTATTTAAATAATGAGATGTATCGATGATCTTTCAATGAAAATATGGTGAAAGTTTTACTTATAGTTTTCTTGAATAAAGTACTTTAACTTCATTTTTATGTGAAAGATGAGATCCTTTTGAATCAGGAAGATTATGGTATATAATGTTGATTATAATAAAAGCTTGAGATTACTTCAGTGTATACCATAATGTAGACACTAGAAAACGTATTCAATGTAGCCATGTAAATGTCAATCAGTTTAATTTGTGAGATCTTTCAGACATTAGCAATGAATCATAATACTAGCAATCTTTCAGGAAACATTAGATTCCTGAATGTTTGAGATATATCGTCAAGTATGCATATAGTAACCAAATAAAGTTAACCAAGGTTACTTGCTGTAATGTTGAATTACTAAGAGTATATAAATCATCCCAAAGATGTATATCTCTTACTAGAATGAGATCTTTTTAGTTTAATTGACACATTTTTCCAATAATATTTGAAGATTATTTCAAAAAAACCCGAATGTGAGTGTTAGGTAATAGTTCTGCGTAAGCAGTGCAAAAACAGCTATCCTGTCTTGGCAGTTGTGCCGTGCTTCGATGTAGCACTCTTCTCAAGAAAGGCCTACTAGGCTTCACCATGTTCCTATGGCTGGAAGGTGGGTAATTAAAAATTTGTTTAATCATGATTAAAACTTACCATAAGAAGATGTAAGCTGACCATATTATTTAATTCCATTGTAATGCGTCGACGACCCACCTCTCCTTGAATTGGCATATCATTATGATACCATTCTACTTCAACTGGAAGTTCACTCTTTAATGTAGATAAACAATATGAAAAATGACTTCAATTAAATGTTGTTCTTCTTTTACTGTAACTCAATTAACATTACACACCAGCCATTTAAACATAAACTATTTTATATATTTGAGATCATGAGTCAATTGATGCTAAACCACCATGGAAAATCTGGAAGCACTGGACGGGCCTTTCGTCCTATCGTGGTACTCCTCAGCAGTGCGCATCCACGATCCCGCCTCACGAGATTTGAACCCAGGTTTTCCATGAACCGATCATTGTTAGACAATAAAACTGAAAATTCCTCATAACCCTATACTGATAATTATCATGTGCCCACTAGTGACTAGCTTCAACGGATAATTCTCGAAGTTCTAGTGAGAACTCGTGACCAGAAGAGTTTAACCGTGTCAATCAAAGACGGTCAAGCAATATTGTGGATTGGTTAAAGTTAGATAATAACACCGTTTAATGCCGGCTCAGTAGTCTAGAGGTTAAGCGTTCGCGCACTAGACTAAAGGTCCTTGGTTTGAATTAGATATGCTGGATCGTGGATGCGTTTTGTTGAGTCATCCCATACTAGGACGAAACAGCTGTCCAATGCTTCCAGGTTTTCAATGGTTGTTTAACATTGATAGGTTCATGATTTCAATAGACAGACTTATTGGAAATTTTTGCTACATATCATTTGGATTAAAAGAATGACAATTAACACAGAATGCATATTGATTAGGCCACGAATCCTAGGTTACAAAGTTGTTAAAATGATCAATTAATTCTTCACTGAATATAAGAACATTTTGATCTATTTTATAGAAAATAGTCATTAAGCTTAGGCACATTAGAAGTAAAGAGGACTGTCCACCTCTATGACAGGATTAAAATTTCACATCGATTTGACTTGAAATTATGTTGACTAACAGATTCCATTCTTGAAATCACAATCTGCTTAATACATTTATGACTAGTGAGTTTTCTTCTTTTCAATTTATTTCATATGGACGATTAGAAATAACTTATTTGATTCGTTGCATGTTGATTGCCAAATTCAGATACTCTGAACACGTTGCAGTCGTTTTTTTTTTCACAAAGGATTCGAAATAGTCAATATGTATCTGGGTTGAATCATCTCAACCAACTCTCAGTTCACATTGAAGATGACAAAAGATTGTGTATGAAGCCTTCTAGGTTAAAATTGAAATTCAGGTCGGAACACATCAAACGCTTAGACCTTAGTATTAATAGATATAATTACAAGTCATTATTTCTATAATTGTGATAAAATATAAGATTTTAGGTTATTCGGTTTCGGAAATGGGAAACGGACAAAACATTCTAATGAGAATGTAGGTATCATTACCAAAGTTTGACTTGATAATTTCGAATAAATTGAACATTGGAGTAAGTTGTTATAAATAAATTAATATATTTGTAATATCCCAATGAGTAGATAAATTAGATTTTCTGACGTTTCGTGACTCAGTGTAAGCCACTTCTTCCGAGAATAAATAACCAAATCAAAATTAGTTCAAGTTTAAATAGTACAAAGGAACAGCGCAAGAATATTATGTGTGATCAATCAAAAAGTCGGTCTGAAGAAGTCAATGTCCTGTCATCTCGGTCAAAGTGATTTATAAGCAACATGTATGTAATTTTTTTGTGTGTGCAAGGCCAGCGATGAAAAGATGTGACCTCTGTGATGCAAAAGGATAATTTAATTTGTATGTAAGATAATATTGTGAAATGTGAATTATGTCAGATATGATAACTTGGATAGATAGTCCAGGTCGGATGGATAGTGAGGTCTTCTTTCCTATTGAGAGCAATAAGATTAAGCATTACATGGAAATATTTGCTACTCTCCTTTCTTTGTTGTTGGATAGTTTGATGTTTTTGAAGTCAATTCGGTGGTTGTTGAAAATGGCGTGAACTGTTATTACCGATTTAATTTGAAATCTCTCTAGTTCTATTAGATTCTTAGGTGGTTTCTTTGTGTGCCTAATATGTTTTTTTTTTACCTCGAGTCAAAATTTCGCGAGATGACTCTCCAATATAGAAGGTATCAAAATCGACACATCCCAATTTGTAGACACAGTTGTGTGTTGACTTATAGGGGGGTTTTTCTTTTAAGCGAACTAAAGTATTTTGAAGTGTTTTTCTGTGTTGTTGATGAGAAGTATTAATTACCCGAGTTTAATGGAGAATGAAAGAATAACTCACCAAGGACAAAGGGGTAATTGGAGCGTATTGTGAATTGATTGATGTTAAAATGTACACCTATAACAGCCAACTAAGCAGGAAACCTGAAAGACATAGTTTCGATCCTTATCTAAGTCATGAAAGCCTCATATTAGGAAGAAACAGATGTCCAATATCTTCTAATTGCTAATGGTTCAGTATGTGATGTCAGTCTGGGGTAAAAATTGCTTTCAAACGGCATACAATCTTTATAATATCGCCTGATTAAGGTAAACATCCAGTAATGTTCTACGCATATTCAATGATAAGTGACAATTTATTCTTCCAAAGTAAGTAATACTGCGTGAATTTAAACTTCACCCCATCGCACAAGCAAGTGACTATGAGGACTCATTGGTCGAGTGGATAACGTGATGGCGTTTGAAGCGAACGGTACTGGGTTGCAGTCTCACAGTGAACATCAATTCCGAGATGCAGCTACATCCAACTGACCAGTCCCAAATAGAACGAAATGCGCATCCTGGATTCTTTGCTTACAATGCTTGTGAATCAAGGCTATATCGAGGCAATACGCACAGTATGCACATGTGCCAATAAGAGACTGACCAGTTGCAGTCCTAAACATCAATGGGAAGATTCAAACAAGTAATACTAAGTGAATTCCAAACTAAATGTTTATCTCATATTACTCACCTTATACTGAACAGTTAATTTACATCTGTCACCAACTTTAAGATTAACATTTTGTAATGGTTGAATAATAACTGGTGGTTGAGCTGGTTTTATATCCACTTGACAAGTGGTTGAACATTCACCATATGGATTAGTAGCACGACATAAATATAATCCAGAATGATTCATCATTCGACATTGTGGAATCTGTTATCAAAAAATCAGGGTATATAAATTAGAACAAATGACTATTCAAGTTGAAAATGTATTACACTACTAGTTAGCGTTGGATCAATCGTATCAAGCTTGTATTTTAGAAAATGCATCTAAATTTTTGTAGTATTTCGTTCATGATGAAATATAAGGGATCAACACATTATATTTTGGGACCCATGACAATAAGTTTTCATGTGACTTTCAAAGGATGTAGAGGCGGAAAGACGCTTCCCTCCGACAACCAGCACCTGTTGCTACAGTCCATTCCTTCAACGGGAAAAGGATGCCAAGGATGGGTGGATCTAGGAAAGTCTACCCGATTTTGTCCTGAAGAATTTCGGCCGTACGGTCTGAGGAGTATGGACCTGAAACATTAAAAACTAATCAAAAAATGGTTACTTTCGAACGACCTCAGGCAGTTGTTCATTGGGCTCTTTAGTCACAGTTTTAGGTCTCCAAGGTCGATACTAACCAAGTTTGAAGTTGTTTTGATCTCTGAGCTGGATCGCTCTGTTGTGAAACTTTTATTTTTCTTCCGAACAATATCATCAGGAAAAAACTTCGAAAGAAGTCTATTCATTCAGTTGAGAGATCACAACAACTAAAAAATCCCTATATTAAGTTGCGAATATTCTCTATTATCTTAGGAAAAATTCTGTCTGTTGTTTAAGCAATAGAGAAGTGATAACCACCGTTGAACCTCCAAGTTCATCGATAATTGACTAAAGGGATAGTCGACTATATTTTCTATTATCCATTTAACTTAATCTACTTTGATTTGGAAATACAAGTTAACATCAACCAGTCAACTACAATATTTAGAAAACCTAGAAGCACTGGACGGCCGTTTCATCCTATTATGGAACTCCTCATCAGTGCGAATCCACGATCCCTCAACCAAGTCTGTTGTAGAGATATAAACTCACTGAAGACAATTGGTGAACGGTTGCTCAAACTTCGTGGACCAGTCGAAGTTCGACATTAACACCGTTGGATTCTGGCTCAGTTGTCTATCGGTTAAGTGTTCTGGTAGGTCCTCGGTTCGAATCTCGTGAGTGAAGGATCGCGGATGCTCACTGTTGAGGAGTCCCATAATAGGACGAAACGGCCGCCAAGTGGTTCCAGGTTTTCCATGGTGATCTAGCTTCAATTGGCTGATGATTTCAACTATCAAAATACTGAAATCTCCACAAAACCCCTTCTGATCAATATTTAGAAAAACAAAAACAAAATGAAATTTCAACATTCGGAATATTAAATTAATATATGTATATTCTTACCCTCAATATTCCTGATCCAGCTAATTGAGTAATTTTAAAATCAGGATTTTGATCAATTAATTGACCATTTCTATACCATGATAAAAATGGGACAGGTAAACCAACTGCTTGACAGTCTAAAACCAATTCATTAGTTTCATCTATACACGTTGATTTAAGATGTCTGTAAGGGAAGCAAATATTAGTACAGTGTATCGTTTGTTAATATCTATTAGACATATATACACTAATAAGTGACAATTAGTTAGTGTGTAACAAGCTCATTCAACCATTGTACCATCATTTGTGTGCTCTCTCTCCCTTAACACTCATAAATATATATGGATTTTTAACACTTATTGATACACACATGCACTCACGTGTTTTCTCTGTGTGCTTGCGATCTGTACGCTTGCGGATTTTACCGAACTTTAACAATAAACTATCTCTACAACTGGTGTTTCATGCTTTTGAATAATCTCGAGTAAACCCATAGTTCTATTAGGAGATTTAGCCTGCCTTAAATACTCAGTTAACGGGATATTGTTTAATTATTGGAGTCAATTATAGAGGAATTAATCCTCTACAGATGAAGATAAGTCAACCATTATTTCATAAGAAAAAAAACATGAATCATATTTTAGATAATATCAAGTGGGTATCCCCCAAATGCCCTGGTACGATCGAGGGTCGATAGAAATCAACTCTCCCTTCCAAAATGCTCTCACATGGCCACGCGTACGCAGCCACTACCAGGGAAGTTCTACTCACTCCCTTATCGCGGCATTACTGTTGTTTAAGAAATTAGTAGGACAAAAAGTGAATGAACTGCACTTCAACCGGGTCTGTGGTTTCGGAGGATCCACTTAGGGGAGTTAGAAAACTCTGATTCCAAACCAATGGTGAACATCGACTCCAGTATCCTGAGGGAGCAAATGATGTATGAACCAATCGTCAGTCACCGGCTACCATGGGACTGAATCTCCTGACGTTCCTCCACTGCCTTGTGGATCAGACCTTTAGGTCGAATGCTCCGAGTGTAGTTCCATAAAAAAACCACCCGCTTTTGCCTGCGCACCTGGGTAGTATCACAGTCCACACATGAATCAAGTGACTTGTGTGTTGAACATGTATTCGGTGCCCCTTTGTACCAATATTTTTATGTTCAAATAAATAAAATTAAAATAGCAGAAAGCTAGAGTTATCAATATTCTTTTTCTTCTACTTCGTATTTCAGAATTGAAGTTATTGAATGTTTAGATATCAAATTTTGTAGTTAGCTAAATTGTTAAGATATTTTATTTGAAAACGAGGATCAGAGGATTTTCTTAATGTTCTTTGATTGGATACCATCGGTAACAGCCTACTGTGGGAGAAAACAAACAAACTTCCAGATGAACAGAAATTTAGGAAAAAATGATTGGAATGGCTAAGGCATACATTGAGAAAATCATCATACTGCATCACGAAGCATGTTCTAACTTGAAATCCTGAAGGGGAACAGAAAAGAGGAAGACCAAAGAACATACTGCTTTGAGAATTGAAAGCAAACATCAAAAGAATGAATAGCAACTACAAACGGATGGAAAGGATGAATGTGTGTAAGAGACCTATGCTCCTCCATGAAGGATAACAGGCGTAAGTAAATTAAGTAATCAGAGGATTTTAATCAGGTTCTAATCTAGATCTTCTAAGACGAAATGTAATTGCAGATCAAAATGAGTTAGAAATGTGAACTAACCTGTTTTCTACATTGTTGAACATGACACTTAAACACATAGTAAATACAAAGGATTATTTCACGTATTTGAGTAAAGAAAAAAATTAAAATGTGCCTAGGGTAATACTTAAACATTCGTTCATGAAAGTCAGTTTCAATTGAGTAAGCCAATAATGACTACATTTAATATGATGCATATTGATATATTTCTGATTTCTCTGTATTGAATACTGCAACAACATAAACAATACGTATCTGGTATCTCTTATATAGAAAGCATGGAGTGTATCTAGTTTGGTAAAGAGTATTATTGCATATGGTAATATATATATATATATATATATATATAGTGTGTGTGTGTGTGCGCGTGTTACTTGTGTCGACAGACATAAGCAGTATGTAACACCAACCGGAAGTGGAAACTTTGGCAACAGAAGGCTACGAAGATCAAGTTGAATAGAAAATAGAAACAGAAATAGAAAGGAAATTTGACTTGGAGAAATCATACAGAATGTGAAGAACAAATGATGAAGTTTTGTAAATGATTTATTCAATGTATGGTTCTTATATTTTAGCATTAGATCCTTACCTGTCGACCTGTTCATTACATGTATTATTTGGAACATATACCATAGTATGTGAGAAACAATGTTATTATGTATTATAAGCTGGAAAATGACACCTTAACTGTTATACTTCCAGTTAAATAAAATGAAAAATAAATGATCTTACTTGATAAATTCAGGTGGATCACCAAGTTCACGAATAGGCTTTTGTTCTTTTACATTCCTAGTAGGTTGAACTAAACTTTCATTGATCGGTATTGGACTTTTTGTATCTATTATTGTTAATGTACACTTTGTCTCAGCTTTACCATATGGTGTACTGATATAACATGTGAATATAGCATTATCTTCATTTAAAGTTTCAGATATTTTTAAACTTGCTGTATTCTCGGTTAAATTGACTTCATAGTCTGGTGTAACTACAGGTATTCCATCTTTGTACCAAGTTACTTGTAATTGATTAGTATCATAAGGGTTGGCATCTATAAAAAAAATTGAAGAATTTAAACAATGATTCAATTATGAATGAAGTTTTTTTCTTTATCCTACTAAAGATTTAAGTTTTAATCATTCATCAAATGATTATGTTGTATCCCGAATAGAATTGTGAATGGTAACTATTGAGGACTATTTATGGACCAATGTGACATGTATATTTCCTATTGTATAATTGCTAAGTAACTTAACTATTCATATTCATGTTCCTCTTATTATAAGCTTTATTTTGATCTATGAACTATTATTGTACCATTCACCATTCCCGAGTTATCCCCAGTCTATTGATTACTGCCTCCCTCATTCACAGCCACATTTAGCTAAATCTTGTACAAATGTTATTTTCTATTTTATGATACGATGTGGTCTGTTTGATTGGTATATAAACCAAGTATGTTTGAGAATAATGATTCATATTGCGGAGAATATTATTGGTATTCTGGTCTTAACTATCTGGGCTAGGCAGATAGCAGGGCTGACACGCACTCTAGACTACTCGTATGGTTTTCGTGTGTCACTTTCCCAATCGACAATTCGCTGTTCTCTGATAGGCGGTCTTATCAAGTCATACATAAACTAGACATCCACTCACTCACTAGTTATAACAGAATAGCTATGACACTCTTATCCATTTAAAAAAGTAAATCATCTAAGGATTTATTACCAAGCTAATGATCTTTCATGCTTATATATGGCTCATATTGAAATCTGAATTGAAGCTTTACAGCCATTCATAACCTTAATAGTATACCATTTGATAAAAGAAGAAATAAAGAATGGGATATGTAACGCATATTATCTACTCAGTTGTTTATTCCTTTTTACAGGTAGGTACAAAATTATTTCCATTGAATGTGGGAAACAAACACTCGGAATACCGGCTTAGAATTCAACAGACTGAATTAATTCTCTTCCTTAATCTTTCTTCTTCTAAGATTATTAATGTATAATTAAAGCTTTGAGGATTTCATCACATTCCTTGCGAACATCAAGGCCGTTGATGGGGCAGACACTTCAATCCTCACTATCCAATAATTCTACATCATAATGAAATAGCTAGCTAACATTTCCTGGTCAATAATTATTCTCCAGCAGACGTCATTTAACGATGAGAATGTCGGCTCAGTTGTCTACAAGTTGACATTGCGCGCAAAACTGAAGGTTCTAAGTTTGAGTTGGGTGTGTGGGATTATGGATGTGCACTGCTGGAGGGTTTCATAATAGGATGAAACAGCTGTCGGCCGTACAGTGTTTCCAGGTTTTAAATGGTTGTCTAACATTGATCCATTCATGATGTCAAACTAAAGTCTGAAAATTTATTTTAATTTATTCACAGTTTTGATACTGTATTCATATAAATCATGATATTATAACCAACTTTATTCAAAATATTTCAAATACAAAGTATGTTGAAATTATGAGTCAATTGAAGCTAGACCACCAAGGAAAACCTGGAAGCACTGGTCGGCTGTTTCGTCTTATTGTGGACTCCTCAGCAGTGCGCATCCACGATTTCGCCTTGCAAGGTTCGAACTCAAAATATATTATGCTTTGATTCATTATTTCTACTGTTATCAGATTATAAATAGTTGAGATGAAAACATGACATAAATAAATTCATATGTTTCTGTAACGATTGTTATATATTATAGGTATCAATGCTAAGGTTTTACTTGATAGTTTCAAATAAATTGAGCATTGAGTAGAAAGATAATGATAAATATATATTTTCTGTTATATTCCAATGAGTAAAAACATTGTATTTCTGACGTTTTGTCACTTAAGGTGAGCCACTTCTTCAAAGTAGTGGTTAACATTAAGTTACAAAACGTCAGAAATATAAGATTGTTATTTTTGCTTTAGATAAAATGTTAACAAAAATGGTTATCAGAAGGGGGTTTTGTGGATGAACTGCTGAGTCAATTAAAGCTGCACTACCATGAAGACTTGGAAACAATGGACTGCCGTTAAGTCCTCAGCATTGCACACTTACGACACCACTTGCGGGATTAGAACTCAGGACCTGTCGGTCTCGAGCGCGAATGCCTGGCCTATAGACCACTGAGCGTCATCCAACGGTGTTATTGTCTAGCTTCAATCAATCCACAAAATTGCGCGACCATCTTCCATTGCCTTTAGTGAGATACTATCTCACAACAGACCCAGTTGAAATTCACTAATCACAGTTTCTTACTAGAACTCCGGGAAATCCATATTGAAGTCATTCATTAGTAAACACATGTTGATCATTACCAGAAGAGGGGCAACTGGTAGGTCCTGAGTTCGAATCTCGCGAGGCGGTATCATGGATGCGCACTGCTGAGGAGTCCCGCAATAGGACGAAACGACCAACCAGTGCTTCCAAAAATAATTAGATCATTTCGAAATGCATACTTACCTGGTGGAAGACCAGAATCAAATATTGTCTCCATAATAATCTTTTTACCTTCTTCTATAGTTATATTTTCTAATGGTTTAATAATTATTGGTGGTTTTGCTTTTGTTGGCATTGTAACTGTTGTTGCTTTAATTTGATCATCATATATATGGGTAGGTTGTAATCGTTGTAAATTAATACATTGTTCTGTTCTTACACGAATTTCATCGGATAATTGAGTTAAATTATTAATAGATGATTGAAATTCATTTACAATAGGTTGTATAAATTGTTTTGCTTCCATAGCTTATAGAAAAAGTTTTAAAAAAAAAGAGAGGAGAGAATCAGAATAGGATTATCAAGTGAGGTAGTAAAGTAATGCGGTAGGTAATGAACAACAATAACTAGTATGTATCATCAATCAAAAGTGAAATATCTGATGGCAGAAGGTTAAGAAGATCGAAGGGAAGAGAAATAGATCAGACAATGATTGTTGTGGAAAAGAAGGAACAGTAAAGTCTTAGACAATTGATTGATACCTTTCAAATGAAGTATTTACAGTATAGTTCTCGGATTTTACTAAGTTGTTCTGTAATTTTGTATTCAAATACATTCACTTGTCTCTACTTGTATTCTCTTTCACCACAGTACCACTCCAATGTAACTTTATTGATCTTCAACCTCATTTACTCTATTTGTTTTTACATAGTGTGTCATTTCTGTATGTTTTTTTGCCTGATTATTCCTTGATTAGAATTAAACAGTTACCATATTCATCCTGATATTCAGTTATTCTTTAAAGAATGTGCCTCCAAATGCCTTGGTACGGCTGAGAGCGGGGAGAGTTCACTCTCCCTCTCCAAATGCTCTCACATGGACACGCGTATATAGCCTCTGCCAGTGAAGTCCTACTCACTGCCTTCTCGTTAAGGGGTGTTGTTTACGGAATTGAGATGACAAAAAGAGAATGTCCGGCGCTTTAACCAGGTCGTGGATATGGAGAATCTACCTAGGGGAGCTGGAAAACCCTCATTCCAAACCAATGATGTACATAGGTTCAGTATACTGAGGGAACAAATGGCGTATGATCACCGACTACCATGGAACTTCATCTCCTCACGATGCTCCACTGCCTTGTGGATCAGACCTTTAGGTCAAAGGCTGCGGGTGTGGCCCCCTTACGAATGCCACCTGCTTCAGTTTGGGCACCTGTGTAGTATCACAGCACTCACACAAATCGAATGAGATTTGTGCGGCGCATATATCTCTGGTGCTTTCTTGTACCAATATTCATGTGTTTAAATAAATAATAATTATTAAAGAATGTAACTTAGAACGGAGAATTATCCTTTAAATAAACACATATTCATGGATAATCAAACTGATTTACTTTCATTAACAAAAAAAGAAGAAACTGACTAAACTTACGACGTGGATATTCAATAGATAATTGTTCCAAGATTGGTATATGTGCATCAGCTAATACACGTCCTCGATTAATTTGTTCTGAAATATCAAAACGTATCTCTTCAATTTGATAACGATTCTCTGAAGTAATCTCTGGTAATTGATTTTTAACACGATTTAAATTAAATGTTATTTGTGATAAAGCTTTCTGTGCTGTATCTACGGCATTTAACAAACGTAAAGTTAAATTAATTTCTGTACGACATCGTACAGTTTCTTCTGTAAATGTTGTTAAACGTATTTCAAGTTGTTCATGACGTTTTGAAACATTCAGCAAATCAATATTTGTTCCAGTATATTCTGTTGGTGATGGTTCACCATGAATTAATTGTAATTTCATATCAGGTGCACTAGAACGTATTCGACTATGCAAAACCTGAGTAAGTAGAGTAAATAGAAAATAGATTAAAAAAATATGCAGATAATTATATCATTTTAAGCAGAGATGGATAGTGGCTAGCAGTGGAATCCAGTAAGCGCATTTCGTCTTATTTGGGACTTGTCAGACGGATGTACCGGCATCTCAGAGTTGACGTACACTCTGGGACTCAAACCCAGTACCTTTCACTTCAAACGCCATCGCGTTATCCACTCAGCTACCGAGTTCTGACAGCCACTTGCTTGTGCGATGGGGTGAAGTTTAAATTCATTTAGTATTGTTTGTTTGAATCTTCCCATCGATGTGTTAGGACTGCAACTGGTCAGTCTCTAATTGGCATATGTGCATACTGTGCGTATTGCCACGATATAGCCTTAATTCACAAGCATTTTAAGCAGAGATGGATAGTGTTCTAACATCTTCAGCTACACCAATGATGAATACTACCCTATCTTTGTGTTATGGTTAACAAACCTCATATCGAACATGACTTGATATAACTGATTTATAGCTAGCCTTTAATAACTACAGTATACAATGACTTCAAGTCACTCACAGTGTGAAAACCATATACTAATATATGTTAGAAACTGTTACATTGGATCTACATATGTATGACTTATTCTAGTATTAATTAAATGCATATCAAAATTGGTAATCGTTGAATCATTTCGATAAAAAATAGTAAGTGATGATGACTTCAAGGGAAATACAAGATCTATGCGTAATATAGTTTAAAAATATTATGTGAGTAATAATAAAGCATTTATAGTTGAATTCATGAGTAAATTGAAGGTAGACCACCATGACAAACCTGGAAGCACTGGACGGCCGTTTCGTTTTAGTATGGAACTCCTCAGCAGTGTGCATCCACCATCCCGCCTCCCGAGATTTGAACCCAGGACCTATCAGTCTCACGCGTGAGCGCTTAACTTCTAGACTACTAAGCCGGCATCTCGCGAGGCGGGATTGTGGGTGCTCACTGCTGAGGAGTTCCATACTAGGATGAAACGGCCGTCCAATGATTCCAGGTTTTTCATGGTGTTCTACCTTCAATTGACTCATGATTTCAACTATAAAATCACTAAAAATCTCCACAAAACCCCTTTCTGATAATAAAGCATTTAACTTATTAGCATGATAAATGTAATAAAATATTTAACATTTTCATTGTGAAACTCATTTGATCAGTTAGATATGTCATACAAATATGAATTTCTAAAGAATAATTAATATTCTTATTATTACAGATGTAATCTTATTGGTATATGTCAGTGAAACAACTGTAATGAGTGAAATTTGTAAGATAATAACTTGTTCTACTGTATGGGTCGGAAACCTGGAGAACTGAGAAAGTCATCATCCAGAAGATACATGTGTTTATTAACAGTTGTCTACGCAAAATACTTCAGATCCGTTGGCCAGACACTATCAGCAACAACCTACTGTGGGACAGAACAAACCAGATTTTATCCAGTGGAGGAAGAAATCAGGAAGAATCACTGGAAGTGAATAGGACACACATTAAAAAAATCACCCAACTGCGTCATGTGCTAAGCCCTCACATGGAATCCTGCATGGGCAAAGGAGGAGAGGAAGACCAGAGAACACATTACTTCTAGAAATGGAGACAGACATGAGAAGAGTGAACAAAAATTGGATAGAGCTATAAAGAAAGGTAAAGGACAGAGTGGTTTGAAGAATGCTGTTCGGTGGCCTATTCTCCATTGGGGGTAACAGGCGTAAGTAAGTAAGTATTCAGATAATAACTAAGATTTCTCTTTAAGATAAGTGAATTCATTTCTGTCTGAAGTAAGCAAAGAAAAATAATAAAAGACGGAAATTGGCTAGCAGTGGAATCCAGGACGCGCGTTTCGTTCTATTTGGGACTCGTCAGGTGGATGTACATGCATCTCAGAGTTAGAAACACCAGAGTTGGTGTTCACTCTGGGACTCGAATCCAGTAGCTTTCTCTTCCAAAGCCATTGCGTTATCCACTCAGCTACTGAGTCCTGGTAGCTACTTGCTTGTGCAACGGGGTGAATTTAACAAAATATTATTTATTATCTATTCATATATACTTACTGGTATTGTTGCTTCAATTTGACTAAGATCTTTATCAGCCATTTGAACTTGTGATAATGGTGTAGTTAATGAGACCATTCCCATAATCTGTTGTAATTTTCTTTCAGCTGAAACAATTTCTGCTTCTATCTCCTTGAAAATGTATAATATATATAACATATGGAATTTAATTTTTTTTTGTTATACAATCATTGATAAAATAGATTATTTTATGGAAGAGGGTTTTGGTACTACTATACTACTGAATGAAATGCACAAAATATATAAATGAAAAATGTTTTAAAAATATTTTCACAATTGCACTCAAGAGTCGATCAAAGCTAGACTACCATTGAAAACCTGGAAACAATGTATGGGAGACGACTGTTTCGTCTTCATACGAGACTTTAAAGTGGTGCACATCCATGATCCCACACACTCAACTGAAATCCAGAAACTTCGGTTTCTTGCACGAAGTCTTAACCTATAGACAACTAAGCTGGCATTCTCATGGTTAAGTGACGTCTGTTGGAGAATAATTATTGACCAGGAAATGTTAACTAGTTGTTTTATTGTAATGTGGAATTATTGGATAGTGAAGATTTAAGTGTCTACCCTATCAATGGCCTTGATGTTCACAAGGAATGTGATGAATTCCTCAAAGCTTTAATTACACAATAATAATCGAAGAATAAGACAAATCGAACCCGGAACCTTCAGTTTCGTGAACGAACCCTTAACCTGTAGATCGCTGAGACGACATCCAACGTTATTATTGTTTAACTCCAAGCAATCCACGATATTAAACGATCATCTTTGATTGTCTTCGTTGGGTTACCGCCTCACACCAGACACGGATTGAACTCCACTGGTCACAACTTCCGACTAAAACTCTGAGAATCACCTCTTGAGGCTTTTCACTATTGAGCACATGATAATTATCAGTAAGAGGTTGTAGAGATCGTTTCCATAAATTCTGATACATCAAACGGTAAACACTTTGTATCAGGTAATAGGTTGTCACTGACATACTGGTGATAACGCATAGTTTAAAGAGGAAAATACTTTTTTTGTCTTTAAAACATCTTATTTTTTATATATATTTGTAAAGATAACAGTTTTCAGTGACAAATAATGGATAGACCATAAACTACAATGGCTTTCAATACTCATGTATGAGTATATTTCAACCGGTCTTAAAAGTAAAACAACCCTGGCTTATGATGGTAACCATGTTGACGAATCGTTTATGGGCGAGTTTTTACTATTTCACACTTGAATGATAACAACAGAACTCTACTTCTATTATCATAAGTTAATTTTATCATTGATTCGAAACATGGTTACGTTTGCGAAAGTATTAGCTTACAAAATTACTTAAATTATTATAATATACTGAAGATTTGTAGTTCAGGTGGATGAATTATGTGGCATTTTGTTCTAGGAGCTGTATGGTTTATTCGGGAAGCTTTCACCGTTCTTCTGAACAACATCGTTAGTACAAACTTCAGGATGGGAGTGAAGTATTCAAATTTCTTCACATATGACCCACAGATTGTCCTGTTAACCCTGGCCTTGATTGGTTATTGTTTACCTTGAACTTGTCATTGTCTACTTCATTATTTTGATTGTATCTACCATCGGTTTGAGTCTTCATCTTATATTTGTCCATGATTTTTCTGACTGGTTGATAGACTGGATCGATTTCAATGTGTTTGTTGACTGCCAATTGACCTGAGTACCAAGCTTCTAAAAATTCTCTGAATCTCTTCATGTTCCTTCTGTCCAAGATATATATGTACATACGTTATTAAGTGACGTGAATGATTAGAATACTATTTGAAAGTTTGCCAATAAAAACACTAAATAAACAACTTAAGACAAAATAATTTTACCTCAATAGTTGTTAACTGTCCAAAATGTGTAGAACGTCGTTCCAATTGTATACTTCTTGATGTCCATGCTTTATCCCATGCTTTCCATCTTGTTTCTAAACCAGCTAATTGTAAACACATTTCTGAACGTAAACGTTTTCCTATAGTTGATAATGGTAGACCAGTAGTGAATTTATTTGGTACTTCAATAAATCTCCAACTTTGACCATTATGATCATGATCATCTGGTTGTGCACCAATCATAGAACCTAATTGTTGAGATACTGTTTTTAAATTTAATGTTAAATGATCAATTTCATTGCGTTCATTATGATGAACCCTTAAAACTTCTGAAAGTTCATGTGGTTGACTTGGTAATGGTGTTCTGGACATACGTGAAAGTGATGATGTTATTAATTCATCCAACTGTATAATCACAAAAATATAATAGAAACAATGTCTATATAGTTGATTATACTTAGACAGTTATGATAAATAATGAAACAGAAAACAAAGATTGGTTGTTATTTAATTCCTTGGTTAGTAGGAATAGATTTGAGTTGAAGATATTTTCTATTAAACGCTTATATTCTTTACAATACTAGTAACCGTCAGAAATCTCTGGAAGGTTATTTTGTATGCTGATTTATGACTAACTTTGAAATGAACTTCTGAGGTTTTAGTCAACTATTTAATTCTGAATCACTAGCCTTAAAGTAAACTTTACGTTATGAGACTCTGATCTTCTGAGTCCGGTTCTTCATAGACACTACTATAAAGTATTAAACAACAGTTCTTCAGCTGATATCATATAATGATATTCATGGTTGAAATCATGAGTCAATTGAAGCTAGACCACCATGAAAAACCTGGAAGCACTGGACGGCCGTTTTGTCCTATTATGGGACTCCTCAGCAGTGTTCATCCACGTTCCCTCACTCGCGAAATTCGAACCCAGGGCCTACTGATCTTGCGCCAGCTCAGTGGTCTATCGGTTAAGACTGGTAGGTCCTGGGTTCGAATCTCGCGAGTGAGGGAACGTGGATGCGCACTGCTGAGGAGTCTCATAATAGGACAAAACGGCCGTCCAGTGCTTCCAGGTTTTTCATGGTGGTCTAGCTTCAATTGACTCATGATTTCAGCTATGAAAATACTGAAATCTCCACAAAACCCCTTCTGATAATGATATTCCTTCAATAATATAACATAACTTACACGATGAGCTGTTTGTGTAAATATATTCCATTGTTCTTGAGCAAGTTTATATTGATCCCATAATTGTTGACAATTATTCCATGAATCACGTAATTGATTTAAACGTTTATTGTTTAATTCTATTTGAACTTGACAAAAATGAATGGTTTCATTTATTTGTAGATCTTGATCAGCTCTTTGAGTAATCTATATAAGAAGAAGATCAAAGGAATAAGTATTCGTTATGAATGTTTCATAAAAATATTACTAGACTGTTCACTGTCATATGGCATCATTATTTGAAGATTCTTTCTAGGTATATATTATGTACTTATAACATGTTAATAATTTTAACAGTTGACTTCATGAGTTCATCTAAGCCAAAACACCGCTGGAAACCTGGAAGCATTAGACGGCTGTTTCTTCCCAGTATGAGGTTCCTCAGTAGTGGACGTCCCCAATCTCGCAAGCTCAGGACCCAATAATGTACTCACATCTTGGTGCTAAAATGTATTATTATATGCGTTGCTGCGTTTACCCTTCTGTCTGAATGCATTTTTTACTAAAAGACGCCTAAGAATATTTCATGTGGATTCCATATCATCTTATTTATTTCTTGGGAAAGACACTACAAAAGTAAGGAAAAACGCTAGTTTAATCTAAATGATTTTTTTCAGTAATAATTTGTAGCTATTGTTTAGTGAATATTTTTTTTTCTGATTAACGTGAGAATCTTCAATTCGAACGTCAAGATAGTCCTACTGTATGAAGCTAAAACGTGGAGAACTACTACATCCATCGTCAAGAATGTATAAGTATTTATAAACAGTTGTCTAAACAAGATTCTCAAAATCGATTGGGCGGATACCATCAGCAACAGCTTACTGTGGGAGAAGATAAACCAGCTTCAATCTGAAAAGAAAATTAGGAAGAGACATAGGAAGTTGATCGGACATACATTGAGGAAATCACCAAACTGCATCACGAGGCGATCCCTAACTTGGAATCCGGGAGGAAAGAGGAAAAGCGGAAGACAAAATAACAAATTATGCCGCGAAATAGAAGCAGATATGGAAAGGATGAATAACAACTTGAATGAACTGGAAAGGATTGCGCAAGATAGGGTTGGATGGACAATGCTGGCGTGTGGCCTATGCTCTTCCACGATGGGCAACAGGCGTAGGTAAGTAACTGAATTTGTAATCAAATTTGAAATATACTATTTCTGTTCTTAAATGATGTAGTAAATTTCTGGTTAAATGATTTAGTCAACATTATTTTGTATATTTATTCGTAAAACGTCTTACTTTGTCATACTTACATGATTAATAAATTGACGAATGACTATTTGTTCTTCTTCTAAACTACTTGTAGTTATATTTAATTCACGTCGAATACGTTCAGCTATTTGTTGTTTATCACCAGTACTAACTTGGATCCAACTTGGATGAAAATCTGAACTAGTTGTTATCCTATCAGCTTCATTCATTTTTTGAATGATCGAATTAAAATGAACATCATTTTCACGGATACCTTTTAATAAAGAAGAGAATTGATTAGCTAATTCTAATCGTAATTGAATAATTTGCCTATAACGTGTCCAACAAGATGATAGTTCATTTAAACGATCCTGTAGAAAGGAAATCAGAAAAGAAAAGACCGGTTGATATAGAGGAAAATCAAACATTTATCAACTGGTATTTTTCATTTAAACATTAAAAACAAACAAGGTTCAGAGAAGAGATTTCTTTTCAACGAATTTCCTATCAAGTTGTACAATCATACATATATATGAAAATTCAACACGGACACGTGAATATGTCTTAGTGTAGTTGTACAAGAGTGAGAAGAAAGCAGTTAGAAGTATCATATTTGAACATCTAATGGATTGTCATCATTCCAATGATCTACAGTTTGATTTTAATGTCGCATATAGGATTCATCCAAATCTACTGAGATTTCTTTGTATTCAACTCCAAAAAATAGCCAAAGATCTTACCATCCATTAACTCAAGCCAGAACTATGCATACAAAGGAGTATATCCTATCGTTATCCTTATCTTCGCCTTAATTTATTATTATTATATAGTTGAAATCATGAGTCATTTGAAGCTAGACCACCATGGAAGACACGGAAGCCGTAGATGGCCGTTTCGTTCTATTGTGGGACTCATCACCAGTGCGCATCCACGACCGCGCCTCGCGAGATTCGAACCCGGGACCTATCAGTCTCGCGCGTGAGTGCTTAACCTCTAGAACATGGTGGTTTAGCTCCAATTGACTGATAATTTCAACACAAAAAAACTAAAAATCTCCACAAAACTCCCCTCTGACTATTATTATTATTACTGCATTTCTCCCTTTACTCATGTCTCATATTCTCATTATTTTATTCATAATTGCTTATTATGTCACTTTATTTTTTACACCTCTATGGTCTTTGATGACCTTTAATCATTGTAACAAAAACATTTTATATACTTAAGATTATGAGTCAATTGAAGCTAGAACACCATGGTAAACCAGGAAGCACTGGACGGCCGTTTCGTCCCATTGTGGGAATCCTCAGCAGTGGACATCTACGATCCCGCCTAGAGGGATTGGAACCCAGGACTTATGATCTTAACTACATAAAATTACTAAAATCTCCACAAACTCCCTTGTGAAAAACATTTTAATTATCTTACTACATTCATGTTATAATTCGTTACTAACTTATTAAGTCTATTGTTATTATTCGTATTATGTAATCTAGTATTATGATCTTTCTATTACATCATCTTGGTTATTTCTTGTTCACATTTCCCCACGGAACTAGTGCGATTGTACAGCCTGATAATAAATTCTTTGAAAAAGATCCCTTCTTTCAACAGTGTTTTTAGCTAGTATTTTGTTTGAAAGAATAGGATTTTATTGCGATACAGTTTTCAATCTAAAATGACAAACTGGTTGGTGATACCAATCAGGTCATAGTGCGAAAGCCATGTAAAAGTTATCGATGTTCAATAATTATATGAATAAGGTCAATTATAAAGATATGCTAGACGGAGAACCTTTGTAGAATGTAAAAAGCTTCACATATCTGGGCAGTATCATTGATGAACAAGGTGGATCTGATGAAGATGTGAGAGCGAGGATCGGCAAAGCAAGAGCGGCATATCTATAATTGAAGAACATCTGGAACTCAAAACAATTGTCAACTAACATCAAAGTCAGAATTTTCAATACAAATGTCATAAAAGTTCTACTGTATAGGGGCGGAAACTTGGAGAACTACGAAAGCCATCATCCAGAAAATACAGGTGTTTGTCAACAGTTGTCTACGCAAAATACTTCGTATCCGTTGGCCAGACACTATCAGCAACAACCTACTGTGGGAGAGAGCAAACCAGATTCTATCCAGTGGAGGAAGAAATCAGGAAGAAGCACTGGAAGTGGATAGGATACACATCATCATCATCATCATCGTCATGATATCATCTTAAAATCCTATGAACATTACAAATATTTTTTGTGACAGTATATGCCTCTGGTGTAATGTACAGAGAGCGAATCAAAATTCTCATGAGAATTTATGATAGCTGAAAAAATGTCAGATAATTGGATTTTCTGTTAAACTTTGCTGATAGGACTATTTCACACTCATTACGTTTCAATCACTAAAATGAATATGGTATTATTTAATAGACTTTATTTAAGCAACTGCAATATACTATCAATTCGTAATCACTTCTAAACAAATAAAGCCACTGTCAATGAAAATTGCTAGACTGATAATGACTTGGAGATTACCTGTGCGCTTGATCTACCAGCAGGTGGAGATAGTCGACCAATTGCAATTCTTAATTCCTCTAAATCAGGTTCTCTAGATTGCAGCTCACGTTGAAGACGACGATGTACGTCTTCAAAATCAGCTACTTGTTCAACTGTTGTGCCATACCTTCCATACTCCACGAGTGAACGATGAATCCTTTGACTTAACCACATACTCAGCTAAAACAAAAATGGACAGAAAAAAATTCAAATGACAAGTTGGTTTTGTGATATTGAACTAATGCATTGTATTTGCTTTTGTACTACTTATAAGTAGTTAAAGAATTATTATATAAATATGGGGTTAGCAAATCATCATCTCACTGCAATTAGTTCAATTGTAGTCGCAACAGTAAAAAAGTAACCAGCTAAAGAGAAATAAGTTTCATAACCTACTTCATTTAAC
The DNA here is from genome assembly GCA_944470415.2 of Schistosoma rodhaini. Classification (NCBI taxonomy): domain Eukaryota; kingdom Metazoa; phylum Platyhelminthes; class Trematoda; order Strigeidida; family Schistosomatidae; genus Schistosoma; species Schistosoma rodhaini. The sequence continues at coordinate 7,190,819 of OX104044.1, forward strand.
CGCAATTCTGTTTCTTCACGTTTTTGTATTTTGATAGTTAATTCTTTATGTTGATTCAACAGATCTCGGCATCTAGTAATTCCTTCGTCTACTTCACGCATTTTCCCAGTAACTGAAGCTGCTGCTGTTGAAGTGAGATCCAATTCATCAAGATAAGATTGTGTTGTAACACCAAGTTGTGATCTTAAATTAGATGTTCTAAGTTTTTCATTATAACTTGTTCTTAACTCATTCATTGTTTGTTTTAATCCAGGTACACGTACTTCTATATCAGTTAATTTATTATAATATATTTCTTCTAATCCAGTTTGCTGAAGATCACGTGTCCTTTTCATATCGGATTCAAGTTGATAGATTTGGCTAAGTAACTGGAGGGAAAAAAGTTGTGGAGTGAGAAGTTAAAAGGTAAGACATGAATTAAGCAGAGATGGAGAGTGGCTAACAGTGGAATCCAGTTTGACGCGCGTTTCGTCCTATTTGGGACTTGTCAGTTGGATGTACCGGCATCTCAGAGTTGATGTTCACTCTGGGACTCGAACCCAGTAACTTTAGCTTCAAACGCCATTGCGTTATCCACTCGGCCACTGAGTCCTGATAGCCAGTTGCTTGTGCAATGGGGTGAAGTTTAAATTCATTTAGTAGTGTTTGTTTGAATCTTTCCATCGATGTGTTTAGACTGCAACTAGTCAGTTTCTTATTGGCATATGTGCATACTGTGCGTATTGCCTCGATATAGTCTTAATTCGCAAGCATGGTAAGCAGAGATGGATAGTGGCTAGCAGTGAAATCCAGTTTGACACGCGTTTCGTCATATATATCGAGGCAATACGCGCAGTATGCACATATGCTAATTAGAGACTGACCAGTTGCAGTCTTAACACATCGATGGGAAGATTCTAACAAACAATTCTAAATGAATTTAAGACATGAATTATTTATCTTTTGAATTCAAATTTGTCACCTGAAAGGAGCTTTCATTCATTACTTTAGGTTCAGAGGACAAACCTTAGTTAGAGTGAAAGTATTTTCAGAGTATCCTGTATCACTCAGAAGTAATGCCTAAAGACCGAATCCTTTCATCATATAATATCTAAAGACATATTAAATTCTACTTTATTCTATGTCTTTTCTAATAAATCTATACTCATTAGTAGGATGTATCGAAGTAAGTATTCGAAATTCCTTATTTGAACCCGTCATCTATCTAATGAAGAAAATCTATGAATGACAATGAATCATAAACAACAAGATGATATGATTATCAAGATGTATTACGATTTCAATGGAGTTGGATAATGTAACTCCATACATTTGTACTGTAGCTTTATGGATAGGTCTGAAATGTGATCAGCAATTCTTGCTTGTAGCCAAAAGTATGAAGACCTTTAAAAATGAGCAAACGTCCATAAAATTAACTGACTGAATAATAATAAGAATAGAACTAATCATTTGAGACTTACCACATTGATTTCACTATAATAAATCACACTAGTATGTAATTGACGTCTACGATTTTCAATTCGATCTAAAAATTCCCAAATATAAGATTCTGTAGTTCTTAATCGTGTAATTAATTCAGAATAAGCACCATGTGTAACACGCCATGTATCAGAATCATGAATAGTTTTCAATTCATTTTCATTATCTATATCCATACTTAATGATGTAGAATGAATGCCTAATTCTTGTTCTTGTACACGTAATATTTCAGATACACTTTTTTCACGTTTCCTACGCCAAGAATCAGTAGTTGTTGCTTGATGAAGATTTTGAGTTAAATGTGAATGTGCATTTTGTAAATCACGTACTTCATCTGTTAGTATCATTAATCTATCTAAATTAGTTTGACATTCAGATAAACTTGTTCCAACTTGTATATCTGAAAAACGAGGTTCACCAATCTAGAATAGAAAAAATAAAAAAAAAATTGATTGTAAACTATTGTAAACTATCTAAAAAGCAATCTATTTCATCATTTGAATTCACTTGGTATAGTTTGTTTGAATCTTCCCATTGATTTTTGGGATTGCAATTTCACAAGCAAGTGGCTATCAGGACTCAGTAGCTGAGTGGATAATGTGACGGCTTTTGAAGTGAAAGGTACTGGGTTCGAGTATCAGAGTGAATATCAACTCTGAGATGCAAGTAAATCCAGATGACGAGTCCCAAATAGGACGAAATATGCGTCTTGGATTCCACTGCTAGCCACTGTCCATCTTTGCTTATCTCTTTATTTGTTATAAACTCCTATTTGTACATTGTTATAGGTAACTATACTCTATGTTATTGCTGACTAACATATTTTACAGATTATTATGAAAGCCAAATTAACTTATATGTGTGAATTGATGTATGCTTTCATTTATAGCTACCGTTTCCTTAAATAAGAATATACTCATTAGATAAAAAATCAGAAAGGGGTTTTGTGGAGATTTCAGTATTTTCAAAGTTGAAACTATGAGTCAATTGAAGCTAGACCATTATGAAAAACCTGGAAGCACTGGACGGCCGTTTCGTCCTCATATGCTCACTAGTGACTGACTTCAAGATAAATGTCCTGGAGTTCTAGTGGGAAGCAGTGACCAGTGGAGTTCAACCACGTCTGTTGTGAGATAACAACTCACTGAAGACAATGGGTGAACGGTTGCTCAAACTTCGTGGACCAGTCGAAGTTGGACATTAACACCGTTGGGTGCCGACTCAGTGGTCTATCGGTTAAGTGCTCAGGCGCGAGACCGGTAGGTCCTGGGTTCGAATCTAGCGAGTGCGGGATCGTGGATGCGCACTGCTGAGGTGCCTCATACTAGGACGAAATGGCCATCCAGTGCTTCCAGGTTTTCCATGATGGTCTAGCTTCAATTGACTCATGGTTTCAACTTTGAAAATAAATAATCATGTAATAAACATTATTACTGAAAGTGAATATTTAAAACAACAATGTCCATTATACAATACATTCTTACAGTCATCTTTATCGATATAAGTAGTGAATCCATGTTGAAAGTGCATACTTTTAGAAGTATATTAAATCTTAGAGGATTAATTAAAACTAATTACCTTGACAAACCAATCGACGATACGTTCCAGTTCTGCTTCCCTAGAAACAACAGTTAATCTTAATTGAAGTAGATGGTCACGGCGATTCCAAACATCTTCTGCATGTTTTCTAGTCATTCCAGCTTTTGATGTAATTGCAGCTACATGGTCACGTGCTTCAATACTTGCATGTCTGGGACCAGTATTTGATGTGGATGTTGAACTACCAGTTTGACTTGACATACGACCAAGTAATTCTAATAAATTATTAGCTGAATTTAGGAGATTATGAGATGGTTCTAGTAAACCAGTACGTTTTAGATTTTCATGTTCCTATTATCGGTAACAAATTTAAATAACAAAAAAATTTTATTGTTTTGTCATGTACAACATAGAAGTGTGTGTGTGTAATGAACTAGAACTCAAGTAGATACAATCGAATGCCATTGAATGTAGTATTACAGAACATCCTAATAGAACCTGAGAACCCCACAGTGAATACTCGATTTGTAAACTGTCAGTCAATTATCTCAAACTTGACTGTTCTTTTTGGAAAATGTCAATGAATCTTCTCAGACTTCATTGTTCTTTCGTTTCCAAATCAATCATTCCCCGTTCTCACTCTCTTTCCTTAGAACTTCTTAACCTTCTGCTGCCAGACATTTCACTTTCTGTTGATGATACATACTAATTATATCAGTCGATATCAGTAACATACATCACATATATACAATAGAGTGTTGGACGGTATCATCGATATTAGTATAGATTTTAAATTCTTTTGAACTTAAACTAATTCATTTAGTTAAATGTTCATAAAATATATCATAGATTTCCCTATCTGTACTTCTTCGTTCCATTTACAGATTATTTTCATTATGGTATGGAATTAGCTTAAATAGAAACACTGAAGGTTCTGTTTTAGATCCTGTTAGTCATGAGAGTAAGGAATCATCGTTTATCGCATTAAAATGAAACAATTATTCAAATCTGTTGGTCTTCAAGTCAAAGCATTAACTCGCTTGTGACTTTAATATTTTTTAAGATATTTGAATATTGGTGTTTTTAGGTTTGTTTCCCTCTGGAGAAGACTTAGCTGTGATTAAAGATCATATTTTTCGCTGTTCAGTGGATCTTTATAACTCCATCTGGAGCCCCACTATGGCTCTTGCAGGTCCCAAGCCCAGAAAAAGGAGTAGGGTTGAGTATGGGGTTAGAGACCCTATCCCGTAGAAAACCAATTAGCTAAAAGAACGCTAACCAGAAAAAAATAATTCATATCATTTAAACTCTGCCCTAGGAGTTAGAAGGCCTTAGTTTAGAAGAGTTATGTCGGCTCATGATGAAAGCCAAGTTTCTTCGAAAGTCACGAAACAGATGCCCCTTCTGACAACCAGAGCAACCATTAATTTAGGTACATGAAATGTTCGTACAAAATGGGAGACCGAGAGAGTCATCCCAATTGCTGCACAAAAGTAAAAATACAATCTGAAAGTCCTTGGAATTAGAACATCTAGGACTCAAAACAACTGTCAACCAAAATGAAAGTTGGAATTTTTAATACAAATGTCAAGACAATTCTAATGTATGAGGTGGAAACCTGGAGAACTACGAAAGCCATCATCCAGAAAATACAGGTGTTTGTTAACAGTTGTCTACGCAAAATACTTCGTATCCGTTGGCCAGACACTATCAGAAACAACCTACTGTAGGAGAGAAGAAACCAGATTCTATCCAGTGGAGGAAGAAATCAGGAAGAATCACTGGAAGTGAATAGGACACACATTAAAAAAATCACCCAACTGCGTCATGTGCTAAGCCCTCACATGGAATCCTGTATGGGCAAAGGAGTAGAGGAAGACCAGAGAACACATTACTTCTAGAAATGGAGACAGACATGAGAAGAGTGAACGAAAATCGGATAGAACTATAAAGGAAGATCGAGGACAGAGTGGGTTAGAGAATAAGATGGTGGTTGTAGATGGTCAACAGGAAACCCTGGACTCGGGTTTCATGCTACTTGGCACTCGTCAGCAAGGTGTACCTGTAATCTTAAAGGAACTGGTGCTCCCTGACGGATGCGGTCTCGTGTCACTCAACTACCATTGAGCTACTCGGGCAGCGACTGACCTTCTGTAGGACTGAGATGTAATCACAATTGATTGATCACTGGGCGATGGCCTATTCTCCATTTAGGGTAACAGGCGTAAGTAAGCAAGTAAGTAAATAAGTGGATCTTTATGCATGATAGTTATCATAGATATATTTCATCATCTTTCTTTAGATCTCTATGATATAAATCATTACCAGTTCATTCTTCAGATTTACCAGGGTTAGGAAATAAAGAGAAATTTCGGTATTCAGGTTTAAAAATTAAATCATATTGGAAAATCATCTCTTTAAAATATCCCTTTTCCAACGAAAACAAATGAATCACTCATGAAGAAAAAAAAAAGTGTCAACATTAATGTTTCAAAAAGAGATTGTGAATCATCATGGTTCTGGTTGTAAAATAATGTTTTTATTTATAGTCAAAAAAGGTAATTGAACAGTACTGTTAACACATGCACACATATATACATAGTAACAGGGTACACAATCGTAGCTACCCTGTTTTCTTTTCTAAGGTAAAGTTATGTACGGATTCTTTTTTGTTGTTAAAATAGAAGAATAACCATAATTTGTTTATATTCTTGGGGTAAGTAGTAAAATAAGGTTTATTATGCAAATTATTTGAATAAACGTTTTTTTTAAGTCTAAAAAAATATCAGTAGCCCAATAATAGATCAGATAAATGTTTTGTAAACTGTTAACCCTCGTGAAGGAGCATTAATCGCCCACCACCATTCGCTATCCAACCCTGTTTTGAGCAATCAATTGTAGTTCTTTCTAATTGCTATTTACCCTTTTCATGTCTACTTCCAATTCTCGGCGCAGTGTGTTATTCGGCCTTCTTCTTTTCTGCCTACATACCACGGTTATATATTAGTTCGAGAAACTAAGATTAGCATTTACAGTTGAATGTTAGGCTTAAGAATCAGATTTATTGTTTTCATTATGAACTGACATCAGTTATAAAGCCAAAATGGGATTTAACCAAATGAGTGAATGAATTTCGTGCCAAAATCCAAGATCTGTTATTTTAAATCTCATTGGTTCGCCCATAAATCATAGTTTCGTCATTGATACCAGGTTGTAAGGCATTGAAAACCAGAGAGTAAATAAAAGTGTTAATGTTGTAATTTCAATTATATAACAATTACGTAATCATAACCATTTTAATTCTTACACAGTGAATGAATAATGCTCCACTTGATTCTATTTGGATATGTGGATAAGAGCTATTGTGGATTTTCAAACTAGTAAAGAGTGACCACCATTTCTTCCTGGTTAACAATAGTTGGTTGTTTTTTTCATCTGATATCAGTATGTATATATACTATATGTTTAATGAACATAGAAGGGAGCAATGTTGACCACATAACTGTTATTGTTCAAAGTAATAAGTCATTTTAATACCACTTGATCTCATCGTACTAACTGGCCATAGCAATCTTTATAGATTAGAAATATACATATCTTTAATGATACAGTACATCAATTTGATGATTTCAATTCTATTAAACTAGCTTTGTCAATAAGTTAGACCCCTATTTCGAAACATAAATTAATTATTGACTCATTTCGGAAGATAATTATAAATATTTTGATAGTTTTGAAAGCATGAGTCAATTGAAGCTAGACCACCATGGAAAACCCGGAGACACTGAACGGCCGTTTATTCCTATTGTAGGACTCCTCAGCAGTGCGCATCCACGACCTCGCCTGACGAGATTTGAATCCAGAACCTACCAGTCTTGCACGCAAGCGTTTAACCATTAGACCACTGAACTGGCATTCTACTCTTTTAATGTCTAATTTCAACCGACCCACAATAGGACGAAACGGCCATCCAGTGCTTCCAGGTTTTTCATGGTAGTCTAGCTTCAATTGATTCATGATCTCAACTAAATAAAATTACTAAAATCTCCCCCAAACCCCCCTCTAATATCGAAAAATGTCAATACCAATAAAGTGGATGACGAAACACCGGCCTAACATATATTACTTTATGCTCTTTCTTTACAATCAAAAGTTATGGAAAAAAGTGTCCACTTAATTTTGATTTAGTTCCATTTTCTTTTACTTACTATAATATTCCAGTTAGTAGTATAACTTGCAGTTCAAGAGAGTGATCTTACTGCATATCTACTTCTGTTAACTCATATTTTCTCATATCGACTGATGTTAATTTATCCCAAGTAATTTGTATAAACCTTCATCTCATGAAAAGGGACATTCATTGTTAAGAGAAATAATTTTAATTTTCTTGTTGTATTGCTGTTACTACAACTAATACTGTAGTGTGTCCTACTGATATCGACATATATAAGCAGTATGTATCACCAGTCAAAAGTGGAATGCCTGGAGGCAGAAGCTGACGGAAATCAAAGAGAAAGTGAACAGATCATGATTGGTTTGAATACAAAGTAACAACAAAGTCTGAGACAATTGATGAATATTCTGAAAATGACGTGTTTACTGTATGATTCTCAGATTGTATCAAGATATTATGTAATATTGTATTAAAATACAGTTGGTTGACCACACCGGTGTTCTTGTTCACAACAATACTACTACAAATCGAAAAAAGCAAGAACATTGATAATTTATCAACTTACTTCAATTAATTGACGAACTGAACTAACGTCATGACCCCAACTACCAGTGATACATAAGTGTTCAACTCTTTCAGCTTGTTGAATTACATTTTCAGCTGAGTTAAAACATTCCATGGCTAAATCTAATAATCTTCCACGTTGAGTTAATATACCAAGTAAATCACGCCAAGCACGATTTAATGATTCAGCCATTGCTGCATATACTTGACTTTGATTGTCTGATGTTTGTTGTGTAACCAAATCATCAGCTTTTGATAAAAGTTCAGATATTTGTTCTTGTTTCGACTATGAAAAAAAACACAATACTCATATAGACATTGCAAATTAATGGAATGAAATAAAAGTACTTCCAGGTTTTCCATGGTGGTCTAGCTTCAATTGACTCACGCTTTCAACTATGAAAATACTAAATCTCCACAAAACCCCTTCGGACGATCAATATAATCATATGCTCACTAGTGACTGACTTCGAGAAGTACATTCAGGAGTTCTAGTGAGAAGCAGTAACTAGTGGAGTTTAACCAGGTTTGTTGGGAGATATCAACTCACTGATGACATTGGTGAATGGTTGCTCATTTTAGTGGATTGGTTGAAGTTAGACATTAACACCGTTGGATACCGGCTCAGTGGTCTAGTGGTTAAGTGCTCTGACGCGAGTCTGATAGGTCCTGGGTTCGGATCTCGCGAGTGCGGGATCGTGGATGCGCACTGCTGAGGAGTCCCATAATAGGACGAAACAGCCGTCCTGTGTTTCCAGGTTTTCGATGGTGGTCTAGCTTCAATTGACTAACGCTTTCAACTATGAAAATTCTAACATTGTCAACTTACCCGTTTTGTTAGCCTATCGACCTGTTGGATGATTTGCGATAGGAAACTTTAACCCAGATTTTACGCTATTTGGCACTCGTTCTCAAGGTACTGACTACCTTCAGCCTGTTAAAATTTTGACATGGTACATACAATGTCGAGTCATTAAGACTAGTTGTCACATTGAAACTTGATCGGCAGAATATAATCTAATCTCCCAATTCCTATCATGACTATCTATAATGATTAGTCAAGTAAGATATTTCGGAATATTTAGTTTAATATTAAATATAAAGATGTAAGTATTTTCTAGTTTTCCTGGTTTTTAGCTTTCAGAGAAAATCAGATCAAGCTGAGTGATTGATTTAATTTTTTCATTAGTAGATATTTCTGATGACTGACTAATAAAAACTATTTGTTTCTAGTATAACATATTCCATGAATGTTGCTCCGTATGGGAAATTGGATGACGTTGGAGATATGAAGCCTGGAAGGACTGAATGGCTGTTTTGTGAGAATCCTAAACAATGAGTATCCACGATCCCACAAGCGCAACTTCAACTCAAGACCTTCGGTTTTATGAGCGAATGCTTAGCCTGTAAACCACTGAGTTGACATCCAGTGGTGTTAATGTCTAACTTAAATCGACTCATGATCTTGCACAACCTTTGATTCATTGTCTTCGATGGATAACTTACGCCATACAACACGGATCGCACTTCACTGGTCACGACTTCTCACTAGAACTCCAAGAAATCCATTTTGAAGTTATTCTCCAATGAGCACAAGTTTATCAATAGAATGAAAATTTATGAAGTTTTTTAGTAGTTTTAAAAGCTTTTTAACGGATGATATTGGTTCATGGTAACAACTTATTTTGTTAATATTAATAAATAAAGTAATCAATTAACTAGTATTATTTAATAAATGACTAATATTGCTCAGTGTGAAATCATTGTACAATGTTCAACAATAACATCATATGATTCATAAATTGACTATCACAGTAGCCCCCAAATGCCTTGGTACGTCTGAGAGTGGGGAGTGTCCGCTCTCCCTCTCCAAATGCTCTCACATGGACACGCGTATAAAGCCTCTGACAGGCAAGTCCTACTCACTGCCTTCTCGTTAAGGGGTGTTGTTTACAAAATTGAGTGGACGAAAAGCGAATGTCCGGCGCTTTAACCGGGTCGGTGGATATGGAAAATCTACCTAGGGAAGTTGGAAAACCCTCATTCCAAACCAATGATGTACATAGGTTCAGTATACTGAGGGAACAAATGGCGTATGAATCAATCGTTGGTCAACGGCAACCAATGGTCTGTATCTCCTCACGATGCTCCACTGCCTTGTGGATCAGACCTTTAGGTCAAAGGCTCCTGGTGTGTCGCCTTAGGAAAATCACCTGCTTCAGTTTGGGCACCTGAGCAGTATCACAGCCCTCACACAAATGAAATAAGATTTGTGTGGCGCATATATATCTGGTGCTCTTTTGTACCAATATTTATGTGTTTAAATAAATAAATAAATATCACAAGAAAAACTATCGAGTATTTAGATGAAGTTTTGCTCTCTGAGCTGGATAGTTAAGTCGTGGAGCTTTCATCGTTCTTCTGAACAATATCATCAGCACAAATTTCAGGTATTTCCCTTGGAAAAATCTTAATCGACTTCTTTTAATCAATACATCGTTACAATTTTTTTGTTTTATCCAATAATTAGAATTTTGGAAGAAAACAGTTATTGTTATGATTGGCAGAATATAAACCATTTTCATTTTTGTCCTGACTATATTGTTGTATTCACTTAGTAATACTTGTTTGAATCTTCCCATTGATGATTTTTAGGACTGCAACTGGTCAGCCTCTAATTGGCATACTGTGCGTATTGCCTCGATATAGCCTTAATTCACAAGCATGGTAAGCAGAGATGGATAGTGGCTAGCAGTGTATTATATACATGAAAACAATTGAATGAATAGTTAACTGGTACCAACCAAAGAAAATTTACTACAAATACTACTATTATAACTACTACTAACACTAAGATCACCTTTCCTGGAAACTAAGATTATGTTATTGTTTATGATAGAATGAATCATGTATTGCTTCATTCGTATGTTATAAAGAAACATTCAAAACATTAATTAAATATG